>CAXAJV010000500.1:0-1200000 GCA_963969225.1 Xylocopa violacea | reverse complement strand
CATATCCTAGCCTAAGGCAACCTAACATCTCGGACGTAATATTTTACTACATTCCTGGCGCGCCGGCCCCCACTTCTCGGTGGGAATATTATATACGTTTATAACGTTCTATATCCTAGCATAAGGCATCCTTACATGTCGAATGTAATATTTTACAACATTCCTGGCTCGTTGGCCCCTACTTCTCGGTGGGAACATTATGAGCGTCTATAACGTTATATATCCTAACCTAAGGCAACCTAACATCTCGGATGTAATATTTTACAACATTCCTGGCTCGTTGGCCCCTACTTCTCGGTGGGAACATTATATACGTCTATAACGTTATATATTCTAACCTAAGGGAACCTAACATCTCGGATGTAATATTTTACAACATTCCTGGCTCGTCGGCACCTACTTCTCGGTGGGAACATTATATATGTCTATAACAGTATATATCCTAACCTAAGGCAACCTAACATCTCGGATGTAATATTTTACTACATTCCTGGCACGTTGGCCCCTACTTCTCGGCGGGAACATTATATACGTCTATAACGTTATATACCCTAGCATAAGGCATCCTTACATGTCGAATGTAATATTTTACAACATTCCTGGCTCGTTGGCCCCTACTTCTCGGTGGGAACATTATATACGTCTATAACGTTATAGATTCTAACCTAAGGGAACCTAACATCTCGGATGTAATATTTTACAACAATCCTGGCTCGTCGGCACCTACTTCTCGGTGGGAACTTTATATACGTCTATAACGTTATATATCCTAGCATAAGGCATCCTTACATGTCGAATGTAATATTTTACAATATTCCTGGCGCGTCGGCAACTACTTCTCGGTGGGAACAGTATATCCGTCTATAACGTTATATATCCTAACCTAAGGCAACCTAACATCTTGGATGTAATATTTTACTACATTCCTGGCACGTCGGCCCCTACTTCTCGGTGGGAACATTATATATGTCTATAACGGTATATATCCTAACCTAAGGCAACCTAACATCTCGGATGTAATATTTTACTACATTCCTAGCGCGTCGGCACCTACTTCTCGGTGGGAACATTATATAAGTCAATAACGTTATATATCCTAACCTAAGGCAACCTAACATCTCGGATGTAATATTTTACTACATTCCTGGCGCGCAGGCCCCTACTTCTCAGTGGGAACATTATATGCGTCTATAACGCCATATATCCTAACCTAAGGCAACCTAGCATCTCGGATGTAATATTTTACTACATTCCTGGCACGTCGGCCCCTACTTCTCGGTGGGAACATTATATACGTCTATAACGCTATATATCCTAGCCTAAGGCAAACTAACATGTCGAATGTAATATTTTACAACATTCCCGTCACTTCGGCCCCTACTTCTCGGTGGGAACTTTATATACGTCTATAACGTTATATATCCTAGTTTAAGGCAACCTAACATCTCGGATGTAATATTTTACTACATTCGTGGCGCACCGGCCCCTACTTCTCGGTGGAAACATTATATACGTCTGAAACGTTATATATCCTAGCCTAAGGCAATCCTAACATCTCGGATGTAATATTTTACAACATTCCTGGCGCGTCGGCACCTACTTCTCGGTGGGCGCGTCGGCACCTACTTCTCGGTGGGAGCAATATATACGCCTATAACGTTATATATCCTAACCTAAGGAAACCTAACACCTCGAATGTAATGTTATACAACATTCCTGGCGTGTCGGTCCCTATTTCTCAATGGAAACATTATATATGTCTATAACGCCATATGTCCTAGCCTGAGACAGCCTAGCATGTCGAATATAATATATTACAATATTCCTGGCGCGTCGGCAACTACTTCTCGGTGGGAACTGAATATACGTCTATAACGTTATATATCCTAACCTAAGACATCTTAACATGTCGAGCGTAATATTTTACAACATTCCTGGCTCGACGGCCCCTACTTCTCGTTGGGAACATTATATACGTCTATAACGTTATATATCCTAGCCTAAGGCAACCTAACATCTCGGATGTAATATTTTACTACATTCGTGGCGCACCGGCCCCTACTTCTCGGTGGAAACATTATATACGTCTGAAACGTTATATATCCTAGCCTAAGGCAATCCTAACATCTCGGATGTAATATTTTACAACATTCCTGGCGCGTCGGCACCTACTTCTCGGTGGGCGCGTCGGCACCTACTTCTCGGTGGGAGCAATATATACGCCTATAACGTTATATATCCTAACCTAAGGAAACCTAACACCTCGAATGTAATGTTATACAACATTCCTGGCGTGTCGGTCCCTATTTCTCAATGGAAACATTATATATGTCTATAACGCCATATGTCCTAGCCTGAGACAGCCTAGCATGTCGAATATAATATATTACAATATTCCTGGCGCGTCGGCAACTACTTCTCGGTGGGAACTGAATATACGTCTATAACGTTATATATCCTAACCTAAGACATCTTAACATGTCGAGCGTAATATTTTACAACATTCCTGGCTCGACGGCCCCTACTTCTCGTTGGGAACATTATATACGTCTATAACGTTATATATCCTAGCCTAAGGCAACCTAACATCTCGGATGTAATATTTTACTACAATCCTGCCACGCCGGCCCCTACTTTTCGGTGGGAACATTATATACGTCTGTAACGCTATATATCCTAGCATAAGGCAACCTAACTTGTCGAGCGTAATATTTTACAACATTCCTGGCTCGTCGGCCTCTACCTCTCGGTGGGAACATTATATACGTCTATAACGTTATATATCCTAACCTAAGGCAACTTAACATGTCGAATGTAATATTTTCCCACATTTCTGGCTCGTTGGCCCCTACTCCTCGGTGGGAACATTATATACGTCGATAAAGTTACATATCCTAGCGTAAGGCAACATAACATCTCGGATGTAATATTTTACTACATTCCTGGCGCGCCGGCCCCTACTTCTCGATGGGAAGATTATGTACGTCTGTAACGCTATATATCCTAGCCTACGGCAACCTAACTTGTCGAGCGTAATATTTTACAACATTCCTGCCTCGTCGGCCCCTACCTCTCGGTGGGAACATTATATACGTCTATAACGTGATATATCCTAGCCTAAGGCAATCCTAACATCTCGGATGTACTGTTTTACTACATTCGTGGCGCGCCGACCGCTAATTCGCGATGGGAACATTATACAAGTCAATAACGTTATATATCCTAACCTAAGACAACCTAACATCTCGGATGTAATATTTTACAACATTCCCGTCACTTCGGCCCCTACTTCTCGGTGGGAACATTATATACGTCTATAACGTTATATATCTTAGCCTAAGGCAATCCTAACATGTCGAACGTGTAATTTTCCAACATTCCCGTCACTTCGGCACCTACTTCTAGGTGGGAACATTATATACGTCTATAACGTTATATATCCTAACCTAAGACAACTTAACATGTCGAATGTAATATTTTACCACATTCCTGGCTCGTTGGCCCCTACTCCTCGGTGGGAGTATCGTATACGTCTATAACGTTATACATCCTAGCCTAAGGCAATCCTAACACGTCGAATGTAATATTTTACAACATTCCTGGCACGGCGGCCCCTACTTCTCGGTGGGAACATTATATACGTCTATATCGCTATATATCCTAGACTAAGGCAACCTAACATGTCGAGCGTAATATTTTACAACATTCCTGGCTCGTCGGCCTCTACCTCTCGGTGGGAACATTATATACGTCTATAACGTGATATATCCTAGCCTAAGGCAATCCTAACATCTCGGATGTATTGTTTTACTACATTCGTGGCGCGCCGACCGCTATTTCGCGATGGGAACATTATACAAGTCAATATCGTTATATATCCTAACCTAAGGCAACCTAACATCTCGGATGTAATATTTTACAACATTCCCGTCACTTCGGCCCCTACTTCTCGGTGGGCACAGTATATACGTCTATAACGTTATATATCCTAGCCTAAGGCAATCCTAACATGTCGAATGTAAAATTTTACATCATTCCTGGGGCGTCGGCCCCTATTTCTCGATGGGAAAATTATATAAGTCAATAACATTATATATCCTAACCTACGGCACCCTAACATGTCGAGCGTAATATTTTACAACATTCCTGGCTCTTCGGCCCCTACTTCTCGGTTGGAACATTATATACGTCTATAACGTTATATATCCTAACCTAAGGGAACCTAACATCTCGGATGTAATATTTGACAACATTCTTGTCGTGTCGGCCCGTACTCCTCGGTGGGAATATCGTATACGTCTATAACGTTATATATCCTAGCCTAAGGCAATCCTAACACGTCGAATGTAATATTTTACAACATTCCTGGCGCGGCGGCCCCTACTTCTCGGTGGGAACATTATATACGTCTATAACGTTATATATCCTAGCATAAGGCATCCTAACATCTCGGATGTAATATTTTACTACATTCCTGGCGCGCAGGCCCCTACTTCTCAGTGGGAACATTATATGCGTCTATAACGCCATATATCCTAACCTAAGGCAACCTAGCATCTCGGATGTAATATTTTACTACATTCCTGGCACGTCGGCCCCTACTTCTCGGTGGGAACATTATATACGTCTATAACGCTATATATCCTAGCCTAAGGCAAACTAACATGTCGAATGTAATATTTTACAACATTCCCGTCACTTCGGCCCCTACTTCTCGGTGGGAACTTTATATACGTCTATAACGTTATATATCCTAGTTTAAGGCAACCTAACATCTCGGATGTAATATTTTACTACATTCGTGGCGCACCGGCCCCTACTTCTCGGTGGAAACATTATATACGTCTGAAACGTTATATATCCTAGCCTAAGGCAATCCTAACATCTCGGATGTAATATTTTACAACATTCCTGGCGCGTCGGCACCTACTTCTCGGTGGGCGCGTCGGCACCTACTTCTCGGTGGGAGCAATATATACGCCTATAACGTTATATATCCTAACCTAAGGAAACCTAACACCTCGAATGTAATGTTATACAACATTCCTGGCGTGTCGGTCCCTATTTCTCAATGGAAACATTATATATGTCTATAACGCCATATGTCCTAGCCTGAGACAGCCTAGCATGTCGAATATAATATATTACAATATTCCTGGCGCGTCGGCAACTACTTCTCGGTGGGAACTGAATATACGTCTATAACGTTATATATCCTAACCTAAGACATCTTAACATGTCGAGCGTAATATTTTACAACATTCCTGGCTCTTCGGCCCCTACTTCTCGGTTGGAACATTATATACGTCTATAACGTTATATATCCTAACCTAAGGGAACCTAACATCTCGGATGTAATATTTGACAACATTCTTGTCGTGTCGGCCCGTACTCCTCGGTGGGAATATCGTATACGTCTATAACGTTATATATCCTAGCCTAAGGCAATCCTAACACGTCGAATGTAATATTTTACAACATTCCTGGCGCGGCGGCCCCTACTTCTCGGTGGGAACATTATATACGTCTATAACGTTATATATCCTAGCATAAGGCATCCTAACATCTCGGATGTAATATTTTACTACATTCCTGGCGCGCAGGCCCCTACTTCTCAGTGGGAACATTATATGCGTCTATAACGCCATATATCCTAACCTAAGGCAACCTAGCATCTCGGATGTAATATTTTACTACATTCCTGGCACGTCGGCCCCTACTTCTCGGTGGGAACATTATATACGTCTATAACGCTATATATCCTAGCCTAAGGCAAACTAACATGTCGAATGTAATATTTTACAACATTCCCGTCACTTCGGCCCCTACTTCTCGGTGGGAACTTTATATACGTCTATAACGTTATATATCCTAGTTTAAGGCAACCTAACATCTCGGATGTAATATTTTACTACATTCGTGGCGCACCGGCCCCTACTTCTCGGTGGAAACATTATATACGTCTGAAACGTTATATATCCTAGCCTAAGGCAATCCTAACATCTCGGATGTAATATTTTACAACATTCCTGGCGCGTCGGCACCTACTTCTCGGTGGGCGCGTCGGCACCTACTTCTCGGTGGGAGCAATATATACGCCTATAACGTTATATATCCTAACCTAAGGAAACCTAACACCTCGAATGTAATGTTATACAACATTCCTGGCGTGTCGGTCCCTATTTCACAATGGAAACATTATATATGTCTATAACGCCATATGTCCTAGCCTGAGACAGCCTAGCATGTCGAATATAATATATTACAATATTCCTGGCGCGTCGGCAACTACTTCTCGGTGGGAACTGAATATACGTCTATAACGTTATATATCCTAACCTAAGACATCTTAACATGTCGAGCGTAATATTTTACAACATTCCTGGCTCTTCGGCCCCTACTTCTCGGTTGGAACATTATATACGTCTATAACGTTATATATCCTAACCTAAGGGAACCTAACATCTCGGATGTAATATTTGACAACATTCTTGTCGTGTCGGCCCGTACTCCTCGGTGGGAATATCGTATACGTCTATAACGTTATATATCCTAGCCTAAGGCAATCCTAACACGTCGAATGTAATATTTTACAACATTCCTGGCGCGGCGGCCCCTACTTCTCGGTGGGAACATTATATACGTCTATAACGTTATATATCCTAGCATAAGGCATCCTAACATCTCGGATGTAATATTTTACTACATTCCTGGCGCGCAGGCCCCTACTTCTCAGTGGGAACATTATATGCGTCTATAACGCCATATATCCTAACCTAAGGCAACCTAGCATCTCGGATGTAATATTTTACTACATTCCTGGCACGTCGGCCCCTACTTCTCGGTGGGAACATTATATACGTCTATAACGCTATATATCCTAGCCTAAGGCAAACTAACATGTCGAATGTAATATTTTACAACATTCCCGTCACTTCGGCCCCTACTTCTCGGTGGGAACTTTATATACGTCTATAACGTTATATATCCTAGTTTAAGGCAACCTAACATCTCGGATGTAATATTTTACTACATTCGTGGCGCACCGGCCCCTACTTCTCGGTGGAAACATTATATACGTCTGAAACGTTATATATCCTAGCCTAAGGCAATCCTAACATCTCGGATGTAATATTTTACAACATTCCTGGCGCGTCGGCACCTACTTCTCGGTGGGCGCGTCGGCACCTACTTCTCGGTGGGAGCAATATATACGCCTATAACGTTATATATCCTAACCTAAGGAAACCTAACACCTCGAATGTAATGTTATACAACATTCCTGGCGTGTCGGTCCCTATTTCTCAATGGAAACATTATATATGTCTATAACGCCATATGTCCTAGCCTGAGACAGCCTAGCATGTCGAATATAATATATTACAATATTCCTGGCGCGTCGGCAACTACTTCTCGGTGGGAACTGAATATACGTCTATAACGTTATATATCCTAACCTAAGACATCTTAACATGTCGAGCGTAATATTTTACAACATTCCTGGCTCGACGGCCCCTACTTCTCGTTGGGAACATTATATACGTCTATAACGTTATATATCCTAGCCTAAGGCAACCTAACATCTCGGATGTAATATTTTACTACATTCGTGGCGCACCGGCCCCTACTTCTCGGTGGAAACATTATATACGTCTGAAACGTTATATATCCTAGCCTAAGGCAATCCTAACATCTCGGATGTAATATTTTACAACATTCCTGGCGCGTCGGCACCTACTTCTCGGTGGGCGCGTCGGCACCTACTTCTCGGTGGGAGCAATATATACGCCTATAACGTTATATATCCTAACCTAAGGAAACCTAACACCTCGAATGTAATGTTATACAACATTCCTGGCGTGTCGGTCCCTATTTCTCAATGGAAACATTATATATGTCTATAACGCCATATGTCCTAGCCTGAGACAGCCTAGCATGTCGAATATAATATATTACAATATTCCTGGCGCGTCGGCAACTACTTCTCGGTGGGAACTGAATATACGTCTATAACGTTATATATCCTAACCTAAGACATCTTAACATGTCGAGCGTAATATTTTACAACATTCCTGGCTCGACGGCCCCTACTTCTCGTTGGGAACATTATATACGTCTATAACGTTATATATCCTAGCCTAAGGCAACCTAACATCTCGGATGTAATATTTTACTACAATCCTGCCACGCCGGCCCCTACTTTTCGGTGGGAACATTATATACGTCTGTAACGCTATATATCCTAGCATAAGGCAACCTAACTTGTCGAGCGTAATATTTTACAACATTCCTGGCTCGTCGGCCTCTACCTCTCGGTGGGAACATTATATACGTCTATAACGTTATATATCCTAACCTAAGGCAACTTAACATGTCGAATGTAATATTTTCCCACATTTCTGGCTCGTTGGCCCCTACTCCTCGGTGGGAACATTATATACGTCGATAAAGTTACATATCCTAGCGTAAGGCAACATAACATCTCGGATGTAATATTTTACTACATTCCTGGCGCGCCGGCCCCTACTTCTCGATGGGAAGATTATGTACGTCTGTAACGCTATATATCCTAGCCTACGGCAACCTAACTTGTCGAGCGTAATATTTTACAACATTCCTGCCTCGTCGGCCCCTACCTCTCGGTGGGAACATTATATACGTCTATAACGTGATATATCCTAGCCTAAGGCAATCCTAACATCTCGGATGTACTGTTTTACTACATTCGTGGCGCGCCGACCGCTAATTCGCGATGGGAACATTATACAAGTCAATAACGTTATATATCCTAACCTAAGACAACCTAACATCTCGGATGTAATATTTTACAACATTCCCGTCACTTCGGCCCCTACTTCTCGGTGGGAACATTATATACGTCTATAACGTTATATATCTTAGCCTAAGGCAATCCTAACATGTCGAACGTGTAATTTTCCAACATTCCCGTCACTTCGGCACCTACTTCTAGGTGGGAACATTATATACGTCTATAACGTTATATATCCTAACCTAAGACAACTTAACATGTCGAATGTAATATTTTACCACATTCCTGGCTCGTTGGCCCCTACTCCTCGGTGGGAGTATCGTATACGTCTATAACGTTATACATCCTAGCCTAAGGCAATCCTAACACGTCGAATGTAATATTTTACAACATTCCTGGCACGGCGGCCCCTACTTCTCGGTGGGAACATTATATACGTCTATATCGCTATATATCCTAGACTAAGGCAACCTAACATGTCGAGCGTAATATTTTACAACATTCCTGGCTCGTCGGCCTCTACCTCTCGGTGGGAACATTATATACGTCTATAACGTGATATATCCTAGCCTAAGGCAATCCTAACATCTCGGATGTATTGTTTTACTACATTCGTGGCGCGCCGACCGCTATTTCGCGATGGGAACATTATACAAGTCAATAACGTTATATATCCTAACCTAAGGCAACCTAACATCTCGGATGTAATATTTTACAACCTTCCCGTCACTTCGGCCCCTACTTCTCGGTGGGCACAGTATATACGTCTATAACGTTATATATCCTAGCCTAAGGCAATCCTAACATGTCGAATGTAAAATTTTACATCATTCCTGGGGCGTCGGCCCCTATTTCTCGATGGGAAAATTATATAAGTCAATAACGTTATATATCCTAACCTACGGCAACCTAACATGTCGAGCGTAATATTTTACAACATTCCTGGCTCTTCGGCCCCTACTTCTCGGTTGGAACATTATATACGTCTATAACGTTATATATCCTAACCTAAGGGAACCTAACATCTCGGATGTAATATTTGACAACATTCTTGTCGTGTCGGCCCGTACTCCTCGGTGGGAATATCGTATACGTCTATAACGTTATATATCCTAGCCTAAGGCAATCCTAACACGTCGAATGTAATATTTTACAACATTCCTGGCGCGGCGGCCCCTACTTCTCGGTGGGAACATTATATACGTCTATAACGTTATATATCCTAGCATAAGGCATCCTTACATGTCGAATGTAATATTTTACAATATTCCTGGCGCGTCGGCAACTACTTCTCGGTGGGAACAGTATATCCGTCTATAACGTTATATATCCTAACCTAAGGCAACTTAACATGTCGAATGTAATGTTTCACCACATTCCTGGCTCGTTGGCCCCTACTTCTCGGTGGGAACATTATGAGCGTCTATAACGTTATATATCCTAACCTAAGGCAACCTAACATCTCGGATGTAATATTTTACAACATTCCTGGCTCGTTGGCCCCTACTTCTCGGTGGGAACATTATATACGTCTATAACGTTATATATTCTAACCTAAGGGAACCTAACATCTCGGATGTAATATTTTACAACATTCCTGGCTCGTCGGCACCTACTTCTCGGTGGGAACATTATATATGTCTATAACGGTATATATCCTAACCTAAGGCAACCTAACATCTCGGATGTAATATTTTACTGCATTCCTGGCACGTTGGCCCCTAGTTCTCGGCGGGAACATTATATACGTCTATAACGTTATATACCCTAGCATAAGGCATCCTTACATGTCGAATGTAATATTTTACAACATTCCTGGCGCGCCGGCACCTATTTCTCGGTGGGAACATTATATACGTCTATATCGCTATATATCCTAGCCTAAGGCAACCTAACATGTCGAGCATAATATTTTACAACATTCCTGGCTCCTCGGCACCTACTTCTCGGTGGGAACTTTATATACGTCTATAACGTTATATATCCTAACATAAGGCATCCTTACATGTCGAATGTAATATTTTACAACATTCCTGGCGCGCCGGCACCTATTTCTCGGTGGGAACATTATATACGTCTATAACTTTACATATCCTAGCCTAAGGCAACCTAACATCTCGGATGTAATGTTTTACTACATTCCTGGCGCGCCGGCCCCCACTTCTCGGTGGGAATATTATATACGTTTATAACGTTATATATCCTAGCATAAGGCATCCTTACATGTCGAATGTAATATTTTACAACATTCCTGGCTCGATGGCCCCTACTTCTCGGTGGGAACATTATATACGTCTATAACGTTATAGATTCTAACCTAAGGGAACCTAACATCTCGGATGTAATATTTTACAACAATCCTGGCTCGTCGGCACCTACTTCTCGGTGGGAACTTTATATACGTCTATAACGTTATATATCCTAGCATAAGGCATCCTTACATGTCGAATGTAATATTTTACAATATTCCTGGCGCGTCGGCAACTACTTCTCGGTGGGAACATTATATACGTCTATAACTTTACATATCCTAGCCTAAGGCAACCTAACATCTCGGATGTAATATTTTACTACATTCCTGGCGCGCCGGCCCCCACTTCTCGGTGGGAATATTATATACGTCTATAACGTTATATATCCTAGCATAAGGCATCCTTACATGTCGAATGTAATATTTTACAATATTCCTGGCGCGTCGGCAACTACTTCTCGGTGGGAACAGTATATCCGTCTATAACGTTATATATCCTAACCTAAGGCAACTTAACATGTCGAATGTAATGTTTCACCACATTCCTGGCTCGTTGGCCCCTACTTCTCGGTGGGAACATTATGAGCGTCTATAACGTTATATATCCCAACCTAAGGCAACCTAACATCTCGGATGTAATATTTTACTACATTCCTGGCACGTCGGCCCCTCCTTCTCGGTGGGAACATTTTATATGTCTATAACGCTATATATCCTAACCTAAGGCAACCTAACATCTCGGATGTAGTATTTTACTACATTCCTGGCACGTCGGCACCTATTTCTTGGTGGGAACATTATATACGTCTATATCGCTATATATACTAGCCTGAGGCAACCTAACATGTCGAATGTAATATTTTACAGCATTCCTGGCGCGCCGGCCCCTACTTCTCGGTGGGAACATTATATACGCCTATAACGTGATATATCCTAGCCTAAGGCAACCTAACATCTCGGATGTAATATTTTACTACATTCCTGGCGCGCCGGCCCCCACTTCTCGGTGGGAATATTATATACGTCTATAACGTTATAGATTCTAACCTAAGGGAACCTAACATCTCGGATGTAATATTTTACAACATTCCTGGCTCGTCGGCACCTACTTCTCGGTGGGAACTTTATATACGTCTATAACGTTATATATCCTAGCATAAGGCATCCTTACATGTCGAATGTAATATTTTACAATATTCCTGGCGCGTCGGCAACTACTTCTCGGTGGGAACAGTATATCCGTCTATAACGTTATATATCCTAACCTAAGGCAACCTAACATCTCGGATGTAATATTTTACTACATTCCTGGCACGTCGGCCCCTCCTTCTCGGTGGGAACATTATATATGTCTATAACGCTATATATCCTAACCTAAGGCAACCTAACATCTCGGATGTAGTATTTTACTACATTCCTGGCACGTCGGCACCTATTTCTTGGTGGGAACATTATATACGTCTATATCGCTATATATACTAGCCTGAGGCAACCTAACATGTCGAATGTAATATTTTACAGCATTCCTGGCGCGCCGGCCCCTACTTCTCGGTGGGAACATTATATACGCCTATAACGTGATATATCCTAGCCTAAGGCAATCCTAACATCACGGATGTAATATTTTACTACATTCGTGGCGCGCCGACCGCGATTTCTCGATGGGAACATTATATACGTCTATGTCGCTATATGTCCTAGCCTAAGGCAACCTAACATGCCGAGCGTAATATTTTACAACATTCCTGGCTCGTCGGCACCTACTTCTCGGTGGGAACTTTATATACGTCTATATCGCTATATATACTAGCCTGAGGCAACCTAACATGTCGAATGTAATATTTTACAGCATTCCTGGCGCGCCGGCCCCTACTTCTCGGTGGGAACATTATATACGCCTATAACGTGATATATCCTAGCCTAAGGCAACCTAACATCTCGGATGTAATATTTTACTACATTACTGGCGCGCCGGCCCCCACTTCTCGGTGGGAATATTATATACGTCTATAACGTTATAGATTCTAACCTAAGGGAACCTAACATCTCGGATGTAATATTTTACAACATTCCTGGCTCGTCGGCAACTACTTCTCGGTGGGAACTTTATATACGTCTATAACGTTATATATCCTAGCATAAGGCATCCTTACATGTCGAATGTAATATTTTACAATATTCCTGGCGCGTCGGCAACTACTTCTCGGTGGGAACAGTATATCCGTCTATAACGTTATATATCCTAACCTAAGGCAACCTAACATCTCGGATGTAATATTTTACTACATTCCTGGCACGTTGGCCCCTCCTTCTCGGTGGGAACATTTTATATGTCTATAACGCTATATATCCTAACCTAAGGCAACCTAACATCTCGGATGTAGTATTTTACTACATTCCTGGCACGTCGGCACCTATTTCTTGGTGGGAACATTATATACGTCTATATCGCTATATATACTAGCCTGAGGCAACCTAACATGTCGAATGTAATATTTTACAGCATTCCTGGCGCGCCGGCCCCTACTTCTCGGTGGGAACATTATATACGCCTATAACGTGATATATCCTAGCCTAAGGCAATCCTAACATCACGGATGTAATATTTTACTACATTCGTGGCGCGCCGACCGCGATTTCTCGATGGGAACATTATATACGTCTATGTCGCTATATGTCCTAGCCTAAGGCAACCTAACATGCCGAGCGTAATATTTTACAACATTCCTGGCTCGTCGGCACCTACTTCTCGGTGGGAACTTTATATACGTCTATAACGTTATATATCCTAGCATAAGGCATCCTTACATGTCGAATGTAATATTTTACAACATTCCTGGCGCGCCGGCACCTATTTCTCGGTGGGAACACTATATACGTCAATAACTTTGCATATCCTAGCCTAAGGCAACCTAACATCTCGGATGTAATATTTTACTACATTCCTGGCGCGCCGGCCCCCACTTCTCGGTGGGAATATTATATACGTCTATAACGTTATATATCCTAGCATAAGGCATCCTTACATGTCGAATGTAATATTTTACAACATTCCTGGCTCGTTGGCCCCTACTTCTCGGTGGGAACATTATATATGTCTATAACGGTATATATCCTAACCTAAGGCAACCTAACATCTCGGATGTAATATTTTACTACATTCCTGGTACGTTGGCCCCTACTTCTCGGTGGGAACATTATATACGTCTATATCGCTATATATCCTAGCCTAAGGCAACCTAACATGTCGAGCGTAATATTTTACAACATTCCTGGCTCGTCGGCACCTACTTCTCGGTTGAAACTTTATACACGTCTATAACGTTATATATCCTAGCCTAAGGCAACCTAACATGCCGAGCGTAATATTTTACAACATTCCTGGCTCGTCGGCACCTACTTCTCGGTGGGAACTTTATATACGTCTATAACGTTATATATCCTAGCATAAGGCATCCTTACATGTCGAATGTAATATTTTACAACATTCCTGGCGCGCCGGCACCTATTTCTCGGTGGGAACATTATATACGTCTATATCGCTATATATACTAGCCTAAGGCAACCTAACATGTCGAATGTAATATTCTACAGCATTCCTGGCGCGCCGGCTCCTACTTCTCGGTGGGAACATTATATACGTCCATAACGTGATATATCCTATCCTAAGGCAATCCTAACATCTCGGATATAATATTTTACTACATTCGTGGCGCGCCGACCGCTATTTGTCGATGGGAACATTATATACGTCTATATCGCTATATATCCTAGCCTAAGGCAACCTAACATGTCGAGCGTAATATTTTACAACATTCCTGGCTCGTCGGCACCTACTTCTCGGTTGAAACTTTATACACGTCTATAACGTTATATATCCTAGCCTAAGGCAACCTAACATGCCGAGCGTAATATTTTACAACATTCCTGGCTCGTCGGCACCTACTTCTCGGTGGGAACTTTATATACGTCTATAACGTTATATATCCTAGCATAAGGCATCCTTACATGTCGAATGTAATATTTTACAACATTCCTGGCGCGCCGGCACCTATTTCTCGGTGGGAACACTATATACGTCAATAACTTTGCATATCCTAGCCTAAGGCAACCTAACATCTCGGATGTAATATTTTACTACATTCCTGGCGCGCCGGCCCCCACTTCTCGGTGGGAATATTATATACGTCTATAACGTTATATATCCTAGCATAAGGCATCCTTACATGTCGAATGTAATATTTTACAACATTCCTGGCTCGTTGGCCCCTACTTCTCGGTGGGAACATTATATATGTCTATAACGGTATATATCCTAACCTAAGGCAACCTAACATCTCGGATGTAATATTTTACTACATTCCTGGTACGTTGGCCCCTACTTCTCGGTGGGAACATTATATACGTCTATATCGCTATATATCCTAGCCTAAGGCAACCTAACATGTCGAGCGTAATATTTTACAACATTCCTGGCTCGTCGGCACCTACTTCTCGGTTGAAACTTTATACACGTCTATAACGTTATATATCCTAGCCTAAGGCAACCTAACATGCCGAGCGTAATATTTTACAACATTCCTGGCTCGTCGGCACCTACTTCTCGGTGGGAACTTTATATACGTCTATAACGTTATATATCCTAGCATAAGGCATCCTTACATGTCGAATGTAATATTTTACAATATTCCTGGCGCGTCGGCAACTACTTCTCGGTGGGAACAGTATATCCGTCTATAACGTTATATATCCTAACCTAAGGCAACCTAACATCTCGGATGTAATATTTTACTACATTCCTGGCACGTCGGCCCCTACTTCTGGGTGGGAACATTATATATGTCTATAACGGTATATATCCTAACCTAAGGCAACCTAACATCTCGGATGTAATATTTTACTACATTCCTGGCACGTTGGCCCCTACTTCTCGGTGGGAACATTATATACGTCTATAACGTTATATATCCTAGCATAAGGCATCCTTACATGTCGAATGTAATATTTTACAACATTCCTGGCGCGCCGGCACCTATTTCTCGGTGGGAACATTATATACGTCTATATCGCTATATATACTAGCCTAAGGCAACCTAACATGTCGAATGTAATATTCTACAGCATTCCTGGCGCGCCGGCTCCTACTTCTCGGTGGGAACATTATATACGTCCATAACGTGATATATCCTATCCTAAGGCAATCCTAACATCTCGGATATAATATTTTACTACATTCGTGGCGCGCCGACCGCTATTTGTCGATGGGAACATTATATACGTCTATATCGCTATATATCCTAGCCTAAGGCAACCTAACATGTCGAGCGTAATATTTTACAACATTCCTGGCTCGTCGGCACCTACTTCTCGGTTGAAACTTTATACACGTCTATAACGTTATATATCCTAGCCTAAGGCAACCTAACATGCCGAGCGTAATATTTTACAACATTCCTGGCTCGTCGGCACCTACTTCTCGGTGGGAACTTTATATACGTCTATAACGTTATATATCCTAGCATAAGGCATCCTTACATGTCGAATGTAATATTTTACAATATTCCTGGCGCGTCGGCAACTACTTCTCGGTGGGAACAGTATATCCGTCTATAACGTTATATATCCTAACCTAAGGCAACTTAACATGTCGAATGTAATGTTTCACCACATTCCTGGCTTGTGGGCCCCTACTTCTCGGTGGGAACATTATGAGCGTCTATAACGTTATATATCCCAACCTAAGGCAACCTAACATCTCGGATGTAATAGTTTACTACATTCCTGGCACGTCGGCCCCTCCTTCTCGGTGGGAACATTTTATATGTCTATAACGCTATATATCCTAACCTAAGGCAACCTAACATCTCGGATGTAATATTTTACAACATTCCTGGCTCGTCGGCACCTACTTCTCGGTGGGAACTTTATATACGTCTATAACGTTATATATCCTAGCATAAGGCATCCTTACATGTCGAATGTAATATTTTACAACATTCCTGGCGCGCCGGCACCTATTTCTCGGTGGGAACACTATATACGTCTATAACTTTACATATCCTAGCCTAAGGCAACCTAACATCTCGGATGTAATATTTTACTACATTCCTGGCGCGCCGGCCCCCACTTCTCGGTGGGAATATTATATACGTCTATAACGTTATATATCCTAGCATAAGGCATCCTTACATGTCGAATGTAATATTTTACAACATTCCTGGCTCGTTGGCCCCTACTTCTCGGTGGGAACATTATATACGTCTATAACGTTATAGATTCTAACCTAAGGGAACCTAACATCTCGGATGTAATATTTTACAACATTCCTGGCTCGTCGGCACCTACATCTCGGTGGGAACTTTATATACGTCTATAACGTTATATATCCTAGCATAAGGCATCCTTACATGTCGAATGTAATATTTTACAACATTCCTGGCGCGCCGGCACCTATTTCTCGGTGGGAACATTATATACGTCTATATCGCTATATATACTAGCCTAAGGCAACCTAACATGTCGAATGTAATATTCTACAGCATTCCTGGCGCGCCGGCTCCTACTTCTCGGTGGGAACATTATATACGTCCATAACGTGATATATCCTATCCTAAGGCAATCCTAACATCTCGGATATAATATTTTACTACATTCGTGGCGCGCCGACCGCTATTTATCGATGGGAACATTATATACGTCTATATCGCTATATATCCTAGCCTAAGGCAACCTAACATGTCGAGCGTAATATTTTACAACATTCCTGGCTCGTCGGCACCTACTTCTCGGTTGAAACTTTATACACGTCTATAACGTTATATATCCTAGCCTAAGGCAACCTAACATGCCGAGCGTAATATTTTACAACATTCCTGGCTCGTCGGCACCTACTTCTCGGTGGGAACTTTATATACGTCTATAACGTTATATATCCTAGCATAAGGCATCCTTACATGTCGAATGTAATATTTTACAACATTCCTGGCTCGTTGGCCCCTACTTCTCGGTGGGAACATTATATACGTCTATAACGTTATAGATTCTAACCTAAGGGAACCTAACATCTCGGATGTAATATTTTACAACATTCCTGGCTCGTCGGCACCTACATCTCGGTGGGAACTTTATATACGTCTATAACGTTATATATCCTAGCATAAGGCATCCTTACATGTCGAATGTAATATTTTACAACATTCCTGGCGCGCCGGCACCTATTTCTCGGTGGGAACATTATATACGTCTATATCGCTATATATACTAGCCTAAGGCAACCTAACATGTCGAATGTAATATTCTACAGCATTCCTGGCGCGCCGGCTCCTACTTCTCGGTGGGAACATTATATACGTCCATAACGTGATATATCCTATCCTAAG
This sequence comes from Xylocopa violacea, assembly GCA_963969225.1. NCBI lineage: Eukaryota > Metazoa > Arthropoda > Insecta > Hymenoptera > Apidae > Xylocopa > Xylocopa violacea. The sequence continues at coordinate 1,181,600 of CAXAJV010000500.1, read as the reverse complement.
GCAATCCTAACATCTCGGATATAATATTTTACTACATTCGTGGCGCGCCGACCGCTATTTATCGATGGGAACATTATATACGTCTATATCGCTATATATCCTAGCCTAAGGCAACCTAACATGTCGAGCGTAATATTTTACAACATTCCTGGCTCGTCGGCACCTACTTCTCGGTTGAAACTTTATACACGTCTATAACGTTATATATCCTAGCCTAAGGCAACCTAACATGCCGAGCGTAATATTTTACAACATTCCTGGCTCGTCGGCACCTACTTCTCGGTGGGAACTTTATATACGTCTATAACGTTATATATCCTAGCATAAGGCATCCTTACATGTCGAATGTAATATTTTACAATATTCCTGGCGCGTCGGCAACTACTTCTCGGTGGGAACAGTATATCCGTCTATAACGTTATATATCCTAACCTAAGGCAACTTAACATGTCGAATGTAATGTTTCACCACATTCCTGGCTCGTTGGCCCCTACTTCTCGGTGGGAACATTATGAGCGTCTATAACGTTATATATCCCAACCTAAGGCAACCTAACATCTCGGATGTAATATTTTACTACATTCCTGGCACGTCGGCCCCTCCTTCTCGGTGGGAACATTTTATATGTCTATAACGCTATATATCCTAACCTAAGGCAACCTAACATCTCGGATGTAGTATTTTACTACATTCCTGGCGCGCCGGCACCTATTTCTCGGTGGGAACATTATATACGTCTATATCGCTATATATACTAGCCTAAGGCAACCTAACATGTCGAATGTAATATTCTACAGCATTCCTGGCGCGCCGGCTCCTACTTCTCGGTGGGAACATTATATACGTCCATAACGTGATATATCCTATCCTAAGGCAATCCTAACATCTCGGATATAATATTTTACTACATTCGTGGCGCGCCGACCGCTATTTATCGATGGGAACATTATATACGTCTATATCGCTATATATCCTAGCCTAAGGCAACCTAACATGTCGAGCGTAATATTTTACAACATTCCTGGCTCGTCGGCACCTACTTCTCGGTTGAAACTTTATACACGTCTATAACGTTATATATCCTAGCCTAAGGCAACCTAACATGCCGAGCGTAATATTTTACAACATTCCTGGCTCGTCGGCACCTACTTCTCGGTGGGAACTTTATATACGTCTATAACGTTATATATCCTAGCATAAGGCATCCTTACATGTCGAATGTAATATTTTACAATATTCCTGGCGCGTCGGCAACTACTTCTCGGTGGGAACAGTATATCCGTCTATAACGTTATATATCCTAACCTAAGGCAACTTAACATGTCGAATGTAATGTTTCACCACATTCCTGGCTCGTTGGCCCCTACTTCTCGGTGGGAACATTATGAGCGTCTATAACGTTATATATCCCAACCTAAGGCAACCTAACATCTCGGATGTAATATTTTACTACATTCCTGGCACGTCGGCCCCTCCTTCTCGGTGGGAACATTTTATATGTCTATAACGCTATATATCCTAACCTAAGGCAACCTAACATCTCGGATGTAGTATTTTACTACATTCCTGGCACGTCGGCATCTATTTCTTGGTGGGAACATTATATACGTCTATATCGCTATATATACTAGCCTGAGGCAACCTAACATGTCGAATGTAATATTTTACAGCATTCCTGGCGCGCCGGCCCCTACTTCTCGGTGGGAACATTATATACGCCTATAACGTGATATATCCTAGCGTAAGGCAATCCTAACATCACGGATGTAATATTTTACTACATTCGTGGCGCGCCGACCGCGATTTCTCGATGGGAACATTATATACGTCTATGTCGCTATATGTCCTAGCCTAAGGCAACCTAACATGCCGAGCGTAATATTTTACAACATTCCTGGCTCGTCGGCACCTACTTCTCGGTGGGAACTTTATATACGTCTATAACGTTATATATCCTAGCATAAGGCATCCTTACATGTCGAATGTAATATTTTACAATATTCCTGGCGCGTCGGCAACTACTTCTCGGTGGGAACAGTATATCCGTCTATAACGTTATATATCCTAACCTAAGGCAACCTAACAACTCGGATGTAATATTTTACTACATTCCTGGCACGTCGGCCCCTACTTCTCGGTGGGAACATTATATATGTCTATAACGGTATATATCCTAACCTAAGGGAACCTAACATCTCGGATGTAATATTTTACAACATTCCTGGCTCGTCGGCACCTACTTCTCGGTGGGAACTTTATATACGTCTATAACGTTATATATCCTAGCATAAGGCATCCTTACATGTCGAATGTAATATTTTACAATATTCCTGGCGCGTCGGCAACTACTTCTCGGTGGGAACAGTATATCCGTCTATAACGTTATATATCCTAACCTAAGGCAACCTAACATCTCGGATGTAATATTTTACTACATTCCTGGCACGTCGGCCCCTACTTCTCGGTGGGAACATTATATATGTCTATAACGGTATATATCCTAACCTAAGGCAACCTAACATCTCGGATGTAATATTTTACTACATTCCTGGCACGTTGGCCCCTACTTCTCGGTGGGAACATTATATACGTGTATAACGTTATATATCCTAGCATAAGGCATCCTTACCTGTCGAATGTAATATTTTACAACATTCCTGGCTCGTTGGCCCCTACTTCTCGGTGGGAACATTATATACGTCTATAACGTTATAGATTCTAACCTAAGGGAACCTAACATCTCGGATGTAATATTTTACAACATTCCTGGCTCGTCGGCACCTACTTCTCGGTTGGAACTTTATATACGTCTATAACGTTATATATCCTAGCCTAAGGCAACCTAACATGTCGAGCGTAATATTTTACAACAGTCCTGGCTCGTCGGCACCTACTTCTCGGTGGGAACTTTATATACGTCTATAACGTTATATATCCTAGCATAAGGCATCCTTACATGTCGAATGTAATATTTTACAACATTCCTGGCGCGCCGGCACCTATTTCTCGGTGGGAACACTATATACGTCTATAACTTTACATATCCTAGCCTAAGGCAACCTAACATCTCGGATGTAATATTTTACTACATTCCTGGCGCGCCGGCCCCCACTTCTCGGTGGGAATATTATATACGTCTATAACGTTATATATCCTAGCATAAGGCATCCTTACATGTCGAATGTAATATTTTACAACATTCCTGTCTCGTTGGCCCCTACTTCTCGGTGGGAACATTATATACGTCTATAACGTTATAGATTCTAACCTAAGGGAACCAAACATCTCGGATGTAATATTTTACAACATTCCTGGCTCGTCGGCACCTACTTCTCGGTGGGAACTTTATATACGTCTATAACGTTATATATCCTAGCATAAGGCATCCTTACATGTCGAATATAATATTTTACAATATTCCTGGCGCGTCGGCAACTACTTCTCGGTGGGAACAGTATATACGTCTATAACGTTATATATCCTAGCATAAGGCATCCTTACATGTCGGATGTAGTATTTTACTACATTCCTGGCACGTCGGCACCTATTTCTTGGTGGGAACGTTATATACGTCTATATCGCTATATATACTAGCCTGAGGCAACCTAACATGTCGGATGTAGTATTTTACAACATTCCTGGCTCGTCGGCACCTACTTCTCGGTGGGAACTTTATATACGTCTATAACGTTATATATCCTAGCATAAGGCATCCTTACATGTCGAATGTAATATTTTACAATATTCCTGGCGCGTCGGCAACTACTTCTCGGTGGGAACAGTATATCCGTCTATAACGTTATATATCCTAACCTAAGGCAACCTAACATCTCGGATGTAATATTTTACTACATTCCTGGCACGTCGGCCCCTACTTCTCGGTGGGAACATTATATATGTCTATAACGGTATATATCCTAACCTAAGGCAACCTAACATCTCGGATGTAATATTTTACTACATTCCTGGCACGTTGGCCCCTACTTCTCGGTGGGAACATTATATACGTCTATAACGTTATATATCCTAGCATAAGGCATCCTTACATGTCGAATGTAATATTTTACAACATTCCTGGCGCGCCGGCACCTATTTCTCGGTGGGAACATTATATACGTCTATATCGCTATATATACTAGCCTAAGGCAACCTAACATGTCGAATGTAATATTCTACAGCATTTCTGGCGCGCCGGCTCCTACTTCTCGGTGGGAACATTATATACGTCCATAACGTGATATATCCTAGCCTAAGGCAATCCTAACATCTCGGATGTAATATTTTACTACATTCGTGGCGCGCCGACCGCTATTTGTCGATGGGAACATTATATACGTCTATATCGCTATATATCCTAGCCTAAGGCAACCTAACATGTCGAGCGTAATATTTTACAACATTCCTGGCTCGTCGGCACCTACTTCTCGGTCGGATCTTTATATACGTCTATAACGTTATATATCCTAGCATAAGGCATCCTTACATGTCGAATGTAATATTTTACAATATTCCTGGCGCGTCGGCAACTACTTCTCGGTGGGAACAGTATATCCGTCTATAACGTTATATATCCTAACCTAAGGCAACTTAACATGTCGAATGTAATGTTTCACCACATTCCTGGCTCGTTGGCCCCTACTTCTCGGTGGGAACATTATGAGCGTCTATAACGTTATATATCCCAACCTAAGGCAACCTAACATCTCGGATGTAATATTTTACTACATTCCTGGCACGTCGGCCCCTCCTTCTCGGTGGGAACATTTTATATGTCTATAACGCTATATATCCTAACCTAAGGCAACCTAACATCTCGGATGTAGTATTTTACTACATTCCTGGCACGTCGGCACCTATTTCTTGGTGGGAACATTATATACGTCTATATCGCTATATATACTAGCCTGAGGCAACCTAACATGTCGAATGTAATATTTTACAGCATTCCTGGCGCGCCGGCCCCTACTTCTCGGTGGGAACATTATATACGCCTATAACGTGATATATCCTAGCCTAAGGCAATCCTAACATCACGGATGTAATATTTTACTACATTCGTGGCGCGCCGACCGCGATTTCTCGATGGGAACATTATATACGTCTGTAACGTTATATATCCTAGCATAAGGCATCCTTACATGTCGAATGTAATATTTTACAACATTCCTGGCGCGCCGGCACCTATTTCTCGGTGGGAACATTATATACGTCTATAACTTTACATATCCTAGCCTAAGGCAACCTAACATCTCGGATGTAATATTTTACTACATTCCTGGCGCGCCGGCCCCCACTTCTCGGTGGGAATATTATATACGTCTATAACGTTATATATCCTAGCATAAGGCATCCTTACATGTCGAATGTAATATTTTACAATATTCCTGGCGCGTCGGCAACTACTTCTCGGTGGGAACAGTATATCCGTCTATAACGTTATATATCCTAACCTAAGGCAACTTAACATGTCGAATGTAATGTTTCACCACATTCCTGGCTCGTTGGCCCCTACTTCTCGGTGGGAACATTATGAGCGTCGATAACGTTATATATCCTAACCTAAGGCAACCTAACATCTCGGATATAATATTTTACTACATTCCTGGCACGTCGGCCCCTACTTCTCGGTGGGAACATTATATATGTCTATAACGCTATATATCCTAGCCTAAGGCAAACTAACATGTCGAATGTAATATTTTACAACATTCCCGTCACTTCGGCCCCTACTTCTCGGTGGGAACATTATATACGTCTATAACGCTATATATCTTAGCCTAAGGCAATCCTAACATCTCGGATGAAATATTTTACAACATTCCTGGCGTGCCGGCACCTATTTCTCGGTGGGAACATTATATACGTCTATAACTTTACATATCCTAGCCTAAGGCAACCTAACATCTCGGATGTAATATTTTACTACATTCCTGGCGCGCCGGCCCCCACTTCTCGGTGGGAATATTATATACGTCTATATCGCTATATATCATATCCTAAGGCAACCTAACATGTCGAATTTAATATTTTACAGCATTCCTGGCGCGGCGGCCCCTACTTCTCGGTGGGAACATTATATACGTCTATAACGTGATATATCCTAGCCTAAGGCAATCCTAACATCTCGGATGTAATATTTTACTACATTCGTGGCGCGCCGACCGCTATTTCTCGATGGGAACATTATATACGTCTAAATCGCTATATATCCTAGCCTAAGGCAACCTAACATGTTGAGCGTAATATTTTACAACATTCCTGGCTCGTCGGCCCCTACTCCTCGGTGGGAACATTATATACGCCTATAACGCTATATATCCGAGCCTAAGGCAACCTAACACCTCGGATGTAATGTTTTACAACATTCCTGGCGTGTCGGCCCCTATTTCTCGGTGGGAACATTATATACGTCTTTAACGATATATATCCTAGCCTAAGGCAATCCTAACATCTCGGATGTAATATTTTACTACATTTCTGGCACGTCGGCCCCTACTTCTCGGGTGGAACATTATATACTTCTATAACGCTATATATCATAACCTAAGGCAACCTAACATCTCGGATGTAATATTTTACTACATTCCTGGCACGTCGGCCCCTACTTCTCGGTGGGAACATTATATACGTCTATAACGCTATATATCCTAGCCTAAGGCAAACTAACATGTCGAATGTAATATTTTACAACATTCCCGTCACTTCGGCCCCTACTTCTCGGTGGGAACATTATATACGTCTATAACGCTATATATCTTAGCCTAAGGCAATCCTAACATCTCGGATGTAATATTTTACAACATTCCTGGCGTGCCGGCACCTATTTCTCGGTGGGAACATTATATACGTCTATAACTTTACATATCCTAGCCTAAGGCAACCTAACATCTCGGATGTAATATTTTACTACATTCCTGGCGCGCCGGCCCCCACTTCTCGGAGGAAATATTATATACGTCTATATCGCTATGTATCATAGCCTAAGGCAACCTAACATGTCGAGCGTAATATTTTACAACATTCCTGGCTCGTTGGCCCCTACTTCTCGGTGGGAACATTATATACGTCTATAACGCTATATATCCTAGCCTAAGGCAACCTAACACCTCGGATGTAATGTTTTACAACATTCCTGGCGTGTCGGCCCCTATTTCTCGGTGGGAACATTATATACGTCTTTAACGCTATATATCCTAGCCTAAGGCAACCTAACTTGTCGAGCGTAATATTTTACAACATTCCTGGGGCGTCGGCCCCTATTTCTCGGTGGGAACATTATATAAGTCAATAACGTTATATATCCTAACCTAAGGCAACCTAACATATCGGATGTAATATTTTACAACATTCCCGTCACTTCGGCCCCTACTTCTCGGTGGGAACATTATATACGTCTAGAACGTTATATATCTTAGCCTCAGGCAATCGTAACACCTCGGATGTAATATTTTACAACATTCCTGGCGCGTCGGCAACTACTTCTCGGTGGGAACTGTATATACGACTATAACGTTATATATCCTAACCTAAGACAACTTAACATGTCGAATGTAATATTTTATCACATTCCTGGCTCGTTGGCCCCTACTTCTCGGTGGGAACATTATATACGTCTATAACGTTATATATCCAATCCTAAGGGAACCAAACATTTCGTATGTAATATTTTACAACATTCCTGGCGTGTCGGCCCCTATGTCTCGGTGGGAACATTATATACGTCTTTAACGCTATATATCCTATGCTAAGGCAACCTAACTTGTCGAGCGTAATATTTTACAACATTCATGGCGCGTCGGCACCTACTTCTCGGTGGGAACATGATATACGTCTATAAAGTTATATATCCTAGCCTAAGGCAACCTAACATACCGGATGTAATATTTTTCCACATTCCTGGCGCGCTGGCCCCTACTTCTCGGTGGGAACATTATATACGTCTATAACGCCATATATCCTAACTTAAGGCAATCCTAACGTGTCGAATGTATAATTTTACAACATTCCCGTCACTTCGGCCCCTACTTCTCGGTGGGAACATTATATACGTCTATAACGTTATATATCCTAGCCTAAGGCAATCCTAACATCTCGGATGTAATATTTTACAGCATTCCTGGCGCGTCGGCCCCTACTTCTCGGGTGGAACATTATATACGTCGATAACGTTATATATCCTAACCTAAGGCAACCTAACATCTCGGATGTAATATTTTACTACATTCCTGGCACGTCGGCCACTACTTCTCGGTGGGAACATTATATAAGTCTATAGCGCTATATATCCTAGCCTAAGGCAAACTAACATGTCGAATGTAATATTTTACAACATTCCCGTCACTTCGGCACCTACTTCTCGGTGGGAACATTATATACGTCTATAACGTTATATATCCTAGCCGAAGGCAACCTAACATATCGAATGTAATATTTTACAACATTCCCGTCACTTCGGCCCCTACTTCTCGATGGGAACATTATATACGTCTATAACGTTATATATCCTAACCTGAGGCAACCTAACATCTCGGATGTAATATTTTACAACATTCCCGTCACTTCGGCCACTACTTCTCGGTGGGAACATTATATACGTCTATAACGTTATATATCCTAGCCTAAGGCAACCTAACATCTCGGATGTAATATTTTACTACATTCCTGGCACGTCGGCCACTACTTCTCGGTGGGATCATTATATACGTCTATAACGTTATATATCCTAACCTAAGGGAACCTAACATCTCGGAAGTAATATTTGACAACATTCCTGGCGTGTAGGCCCGTAGTTCTCGGTGGGAATTTCATATACGTCTATAACGTTATATATCCTAGCCTAAGGCAACCTAACATACCGGATGTAATATTTTTCCACATTCCTGGCGCGCTGGCCCCTACTTCTCGGTGGGAACATTATATACGTCTATAACGCCATATATCCTAACTTAAGGCAATCCTAACGTGTCGAATGTATAATTTTACAACATTCCCGTCACTTCGGCCCCTACTTCTCGGTGGGAACATTATATACGTCGATAACGTTATATATCCTAACCTAAGGCAACATAACATCTCGGATGTAATATTTTACTACATTCCTGGCGCGCCGGCCCCTACTTCTCGGTGGGAACATTATATACGTCTATATCGCTATATATCATAACGTAAGGCAACCTAACATGTCGAGCGTAATATTTTACAACATTCCTGGCTCGTCGGTCCCTACTTCTCGGTGGCAACATTATATACGTCTATAACGCTATATATCCTCGCCTAAGGCAACCTAACACCTCGGATGTAATGTTTTACAACATTCCTGGCGTGTCGGCCCCTATTTCTCGGTGGGAACATTGTATATGTCTATAACGATATATGTGATAGCCTGAGACAACCTAACATGTCGAATATAATATTTTACAATATTCCTGGCGCGTCGGCAACTACTTCTCGGTGGGAACTGTATATACGACTATAACGTTATATATCCTAACCTAAGACAACTTAACATGTCGAATGTAATATTTTATCACATTCCTGGCTCGTTGGCCCCTACTTCTCGGTGGGAACATTATATACGTCTATAACGTTATATATCCAATCCTAAGGGAACCAAACATTTCGTATGTAATATTTTACAACATTCCTGGCGTGTCGGCCCCTATGTCTCGGTGGGAACATTATATACGTCTTTAACGCTATATATCCTATGCTAAGGCAACCTAACTTGTCGAGCGCAATATTTTACAACATTCATGGCGCGTCAGCACCTACTTCTCGGTGGGAACATGATATACGTCTATAAAGTTATATATCCTAGCCTAAGGCAACCTAACATACCGGATGTAATATTTTTCCACATTCCTGGCGCGCTGGCCCCTACTTCTCGGTGGGAACATTATATACGTCTATAACGCTATATATCCTAGCCTAAGGCAAACTAACATATCGAATGTAATATTTTACAACATTCCCGTCACTTCGGCCCCTACTTCTCGATGGGAACATTATATACGTCTATAACGTTATATATCCTAACCTATGGCAACCTAACAGCTCGGATGTAATATTTTACTACATTCCTGGCACGTCGGCCACTACTTCTCGGTGGGAACATTATATAAGTCTATAACGCAATATATCCTAGCCTAAGGCAAACTAACATGTCGAATGTAATATTTTACAACATTCCCGTCACTTCGGCACCTACTTCTCGGTGGGAACATTATATACGTCTATAACGTTATATATCCTAGCCGAAGGCAACCTAACATATCGAATGTAATATTTTACAACATTCCTGTCACTTCGGCCCCTACTTCTCGATGGGAACATTATATACGTCTATAACGTTATATATCCTAACCTGAGGCAACCTAACATCTCGGATGTAATATTTTACAACATTCCCGTCACTTCGGCCCCTACTTCTGGGTGGGAACATTATATACGTCTATAACGCTATATATCCTAGCCTAAGGCAAAATAACATATCGAATGTAATATTTTACAACATTCCCGTCACTTCGGCCCCTACTCCTCGATGGGAACATTATATACGTCTATAACGTTATATATCCTAACCTATGGCAACCTAACAGCTCGGATGTAATATTTTACTACATTCCTGGCACGTCGGCCACTACTTCTCGGTGGGAACATTATATAAGTATATAACGCTATATATCCTAGCCTAAGGCAAACTAACATGTCGAATGTAATATTTTACAACATTCCCGTCACTTCGGCACCTACTTCTCGGTGGGAACATTATATACGTCTATAACGTTATATATCCTAGCCGAAGGCAACCTAACATATCGAATGTAATATTTTACAACATTCCTGGCGTGTCGGCCCCTATGTCTCGGTGGGAACATTATATACGTCTTTAACGCTATATATCCTATCCTAAGGCAACCTAACTTGTCGAGCGTAATATTTTACAACATTCGTGGCGCGTCGGCACCTACTTCTCGGTGGGAACATGACATACGTCTATAAAGTTATATATCCTAGCCTAAGGCAACCTAAAATACCGGATGTAATATTTTACCACATTCCTGGCGCGCTGGCCCCTACTTCTCGGTGGGAACATTATTTACGTCTATAACTTTACATATCCTAGCCTAAGGCAACCTAACATCTCGGATGTAATATTTTACTACATTCCTGGCGCGCCGGCCCCCATTTCTCGGTGGGAATATCATATACGTCTATATCGCTATATATCATAGCCTAAGACAACCTAACATGTCGAGCGTAATATTTTACAACATTCCTGGCTCGTAGGGCCCTACTTCTCGGTGGGAACATTATAGAGGTCTATAACGTTATATATCCTAACCTAAGGGAACCTAACATCTCGGAAGTAATATTTGATAACATTCCTGGCGTGTAGGTCCGTAGTTCTCGGTGGGAATATCATATACGTCTATAACGTTATATATCCTAGCTTAAGGCAATCCTAACATGTCGAATGTAATATTTTACAGCATTCCTGGCGCGTCGGCCCCTTCTTCTCGGGTGGAACATTATATACGTCTATAACGTTATATATCCTAACCTAAGGCAACCTAACATCTCGGATGTAATATTTTACAACATTCCTGGCACGTCGGCCCCGACTTCTCGGTGGGAACATTATATACGTCTATAACGTTATATATCCTAGTCTAAGGCAACCTAACATCTCGGATGTAATGTTTTACAACATTCCTCGCGTGTCGGCCCCTATTTCGCGGTGGGAACATTGTATATGTCTATAACGCTATATGTCCTAGCCTGAGACAACCTAGCATGTCGAATATAATATTTTACAATATTCCTGGCGCGTCGGCAACTACTTCTCGGTGGGAACTGTATATACGACTATAACGTTATATATCCTAACCTAAGACAACTTAACATGTCGAATGTAATATTTTATCACATTCCTGGCTCGTTGGCCCCTACTTCTCGGTGGGAACATTATATACGTCTATAACGTTATATATCCAATCCTAAGGGAACCAAACATTTCGTATGTAATATTTTACAACATTCCTGGCGTGTCGGCCCCTATGTCTCGGTGGGAACATTATATACGTCTTTAACGCTATATATCCTATGCTAAGGCAACCTATCTTGTCGAGCGTAATATTTTACAACATTCATGGCGCGTCGGCACCTACTTCTCGGTGGGAACATGATATACGTCTATAAAGTTATATATCCTAGCCTAAGGCAACCTAACATACCGGATGTAATATTTTTCCACATTCCTGGCGCGCTGGCCCCTACTTCTCGGTGGGAACATTATATACGTCTATAACGCTATATATCCTAGCCTAAGGCAAACTAACATATCGAATGTAATATTTTACAACATTCCCGTCACTTCGGCCGCTACTTCTCGGTGGGAACATTATATACGTCTATAACGTTATATATCGAAACCTAAGGGAACCCAACATCTCGGATGTAATATTTTACAACTCTCCTGGCGTGTCGGCCCCTATTTCCCGGTGGGAACATTATATACGTCTTTAACGCTATATATCCTAGCCTAAGGCAACCTGACTTGGCGAGCGTAATATTTTACAACATTCCTGGGACGTCGGCCCCTATTTCTCGGTGGGAACATTATATACGTCTTTAACGCTATATATCCTAGCCTAAGGCAACCTAACTTGTCGAGCGTAATATTTTACAACATTCCTGGCGCGTCGGCACCTACTTCTCGGTAGGAACATGATATACGTCTATAAAGTTATATATCCTAGCCTAAGGCAACCTAACATACCGGATGTAATATTTTTCCACATTCCTGGCGCGCTGGCCCCTACTTCTCGGTGGGAACATTATATACGTCTATAACGCTATATATCCTATCCTAAGGCAAACTAACATATCGAATGTAATATTTTACAACATTCCCGTCACTTCGGCCCCTACTTCTCGATGGGAACATTATATACGTCTATAACGTTATATATCCTAACCTATGGCAACCTAACAGCTCGGATGTAATATTTTACTACATTCCTGGCACGTCGGCCACTACTTCTCGGTGGGAACATTATATAAGTCTATAACGCAATATATCCTAGCCTAAGGCAAACTAACATGTCGAATGTAATATTTTACAACATTCCCGTCACTTCGGCACCTACTTCTCGGTGGGAACATTATATACGTCTATAACGTTATATATCCTAGCCGAAGGCAACCTAACATATCGAATGTAATATTTTACAACATTCCTGTCACTTCGGCCCCTACTTCTCGATGGGAACATTATATACGTCTATAACGTTATATATCCTAACCTGAGGCAACCTAACATCTCGGATGTAATATTTTACAACATTCCCGTCACTTCGGCCCCTACTTCTGGGTGGGAACATTATATACGTCTATAACGCTATATATCCTAGCCTAAGGCAAAATAACATATCGAATGTAATATTTTACAACATTCCCGTCACTTCGGCCCCTACTCCTCGGTGGGAACATTATATACGTCTATAACGTTATATATCCTAGCCGAAGGCAACCTAACATATCGAATGTAATATTTTACAACATTCCTGGCGTGTCGGCCCCTATGTCTCGGTGGGAACATTATATACGTCTTTAACGCTATATATCCTATCCTAAGGCAACCTAACTTGTCGAGCGTAATATTTTACAACATTCGTGGCGCGTCGGCACCTACTTCTCGGTGGGAACATGACATACGTCTATAAAGTTATATATCCTAGCCTAAGGCAACCTAAAATACCGGATGTAATATTTTACCACATTCCTGGCGCGCCGGCCCCCATTTCTCGGTGGGAATATCATATACGTCTATATCGCTATATATCATAGCCTAAGACAACCTAACATGTCGAGCGTAATATTTTACAACATTCCTGGCTCGTAGGGCCCTACTTCTCGGTGGGAACATTATAGAGGTCTATAACGTTATATATCCTAACCTAAGGGAACCTAACATCTCGGAAGTAATATTTGATAACATTCCTGGCGTGTAGGTCCGTAGTTCTCGGTGGGAATATCATATACGTCTATAACGTTATATATCCTAGCTTAAGGCAATCCTAACATGTCGAATGTAATATTTTACAGCATTCCTGGCGCGTCGGCCCCTACTTCTCGGGTGGAACATTATATACGTCTATAACGTTATATATCCTAACCTAAGGCAACCTAACATCTCGGATGTAATATTTTACTACATTCCTGGCACGTCGGCCCCGACTTCTCGGTGGGAACATTATATACGTCTATAACGTTATATATCCTAGTCTAAGGCAACCTAACATCTCGGATGTAATGTTTTACAACATTCCTCGCGTGTCGGCCCCTATTTCGCGGTGGGAACATTGTATATGTCTATAACGCTGTATGTCCCAGCCTGAGACAACCTAGCATGTCGAATATAATATTTTACAATATTCATGGCGCGTCGGCACCTACTTCTCGGTGGGAACATGATATACGTCTATAAAGTTATATATCCTAGCCTAAGGCAACCTAACATACCGGATGTAATATTTTTCCACATTCCTGGCGCGCTGGCCCCTACTTCTCGGTGGGAACATTATATACGTCTATAACGCTATATATCCTAGCCTAAGGCAAACTAACATATCGAATGTAATATTTTACAACATTCCCGTCACTTCGGCCCCTACTTCTCGATGGGAACATTATATACGTCTATAACGCTATATATCCTAGTCTAGGGCAACCTAACATGGCGAATGTAATATTTTACAACATTCCTGGCGTGTCGTCGCCTGCTTCTCGATGGGGACATTATATACATCTATAACGTTGAATATGCTAACCTAAGGCAACCTAACATCTCGACTGTAATATTTTTCAACATTCCTGGCATGTCGGTCCATACTTCTCTGTGGGAACATTGTATACGTCTATAACGTTATATATCCTAGCCTAAGGCAACCTAACATGTCGAATGTAATATTTTATAACATTCATGGAGTGTCGTCGCGTGCTTCTCGATGGGGACATTATATACGTCTATAACGTTGTATATCCTAACCTAACGCAACCTAACATCTCGGATGTAATATTTTACAACATTCCTGGCGTGGCGTCGCCTGCTTCTCGATGGAGACATTATATACATCTATAACGTTGTATATCCTAACCTAAGGCAACCTAACATCTCGGATGTAATATTTTACAACATTCTTGGCATGTCGGTCCCTACTTCTCGGTGGGAACATTGTATACGTCTATAACGATATATATCCTACCCTAAGGCTACCTAACATCTCGGATGTAATATTTTACAACATTCTGGCGTGGCGTCGCCTGCTTCTCGATGGGAACATTATATACGTCTATAACGTTGTATATCCTAACCTAACGCAACCTAACATCTGGGATGTAATATTCCTGGCGTGTCGTCGCCTACTTCTGGATGGGGACATTATATACGTCTATAACGTTATATATCCTAACCTAAGGGAACATAACATCTCGGGTGTAATATTTGAAAACATTCCTGGCGTGTTTGCCCGTACTTCTCGGTGGGAACATCATATACGTCTATAGCGATATATATCCTAGCCTAAGGCAACCTAACATCTCGGATGTAATATTTTACAACATTCCTGGCGCGTCGGCTCCTATTTTTCGGTGGGAACATTATATACGTCTATTACGTTATATATCCTAACCTAAGGGAACCTAACATCTGGGATGTAATATTTTACAACATTCCTGGCACGTCGTCGCCTGCTTCTCGATGGGGACATTATATAAGTCTATAACGTTGTTTATCCTAACCTAACGCAATCTAACATCTGGGATGTAATATTCCTGTCGTGTCGTCGCCTACTTCTGGATAGGGACATTATATACGTCTATAACGTTATATATCCCAACCTAAGGCAACCTAACATCTCGGATGTAATAGTTGACAACATTCCTGACGCGTCGGCCCCTATTTTTCGGTGGGAACATTATATACGTCTATAACGTTGTATATCCTAGCCTAAGGCAACCAAACATCTGGGATGTAATATTTTACAACATTCCTGGCGTGTCGTCGCCTGCTTCTCGATGGGGACATTATATACGTCTATAACGTTGTATATCCTAACCTAAGGCAATCTAACATCTCGGATGTAATATTTTACAACATTCTGGCGTGTCGTCGCCTGGTTCCCGATGGGGACATTATATACGTCTATAACGTTGTATATCCTAACCTAACGTAACCTAACATTTGGGATGTAATATTTTACAATATTCCTGGCGTGTCGGTCCCTACATCTCGGTGGGATCATTATATACGTCTATAACGATATATATCCTAACCTAAGGAATCCTAACATCTCGGATGTAATAGTTGACAACATTCCTGGCGTGTAGGCCCGTACTTCTCGGTGGGAACATTATATACGTCTATAACGTTATATATCCTAGCCTAAGGCGACCTAACATGTCGAATGTAATATTTTACATCATTTCTGACGTGTCGGCCCGTAGTTCTCGGTGGTAACATTATATACGTCTATAACGTTGTATATCCTAGCCTTAGGCAATCTAACATCTCGGATGTAATATTTGACAACATTCCTGGCATGTCGGTCCCTACATCTCGGTGAGAACATTGTATACGTCTATAACGCTATATATCCTAGCCTAAGGCGACCCAATATATCGAATGTAATATTTTACATCATTCCTGGCGTGTCATCGCCTGCTTCTCAATGGGAACATTATATACGTCTATAACGTTGTATATCCTAACCTAACGCAACCTAACATCTGGTATGTAATATTCCTGGCGTGTCGTCGCCTACTTCTGGATGGGGACATTATATACGTCTATAACGTTATATATCCTAACCTAAGGAAACCTAACATCTCGGATGTAATAGTTGACAACATTCCTGGCGTGTAGGCCCGTACTTCTCGGTGGGAACATTATATACGTCTATAACGTTATATATCCTAGCCTAAGGCGACCTAACATGTCGAATGTAATATTTTACATCATTCCTGACGTGTCGGCCCGTAGTTCTCGGTGGTAACATTATATACGTCTATAACGTTATATGTCCTAGCCTAAGGCAACCTAACATCTCGGATGTAATATTTTACAACATTCTTGGCATTTCGGTCCCTACTTCTCTGTGGGAACATTGTATACGTCTATAACGTTATATATCCTAGCCTAAGGCAACCTAACATGTCGTATGTAATATTTTACAACATTCCTGGCATTTCGGTCCCTACGGCTCTGTGGGACCACTATATACGTCTATAACGTTATATATCCTAACCTAAGACAACCTAACATCTCGGATGTAATAGTTGACAACATTCCTAGCGTGTAGGCCCGTACTTCTCGGTGAGAACATTGTATACGTCTATAACGCTATATATCCTAGCCTAAGGCGACCCAATATATCGCATGTAATATTTTACATCATTCCTGGCGTGTCATCGCCTGCTTCTCAATGGGAACATTATATACGTCTATAACGTTGTATATCCTAACCTAACGCAACCTAACATCTGGTATGTAATATTCCTGGCGTGTCGTCGCCTACTTCTGGATGGGGACATTATATACGTCTATAACGTTATATATCCTAACCTAAGGGAACCTAACATCTCGGGTGTAATATTTTACAACATTCCTGGCGCGTCGGCTCCTATTTTTCGGTGGGAACATTATATACGTCTATAACGTTATATATCCTAACCTAAGGGAACCTAACATCTCGGGTGTAATATTTTACAACATTCCTGGCGTGTCGTCGCCTACTTCTCGATGGGGACATTATATACAACTATAAAATTGTATATCCTAACCTAACGCAACCTAACATCTGGGATGTAATATTTTACATCATTCCTGGCGTGTCATCGCCTGCTTCTCGATGGGGACATAAGATACGTCTATAACGTTGTATATCCTTACCTAACGCAAACTAACATCTGGGATGTAATATTTTACAACATTCCTGGCGTGTCGTCGCCTACTTTGGATGGGGTCATTATATACATCTATAACGTTGTATATCCTAACCTAAGGCAACCTAACATCTCGGATGTAATATTTTACAATATTCCTGGCATGTCGGTCCCTACATCTCGGTGGGAACATACTATACGTCTATAACGTTGTATATCCTAACCTAAGGGAACCTAACATCTCGGGTTTAATATTTTACAACATTCCTGACGCGTCGGCCCCTATTTTTCGGTGGGAACATTATATACGTCTATAACGTTATATATCCTAGTCTAGGGCAACCAAACATGGCGAATGTAATATTTTACAACATTCCTGGCGTGGCGTCGCCTGCTTCTCGATGGGGACATTATATACATCTGTAACATTGTATATCCTAACCTAAGGCAACCTAACATATCGGATGTAATATTTTACAACATTCCTGGCATGTCAGTCCCTACTTCTCTGTGGGAACATAGTATACGTCTGTAACGATATATGTCCTAGCCTAAGGCAACCTAACATCTCGGATGTAATATTTTACAACATTCTGGCGTGTCGTCGCCTACTTCTGGATAGGGTCATTATATACATCTATAACGTTGTATATCCTAACCTAAGGCAACCTAACATGTCGAATGTAATATTTTACAACATTCCTGCCGTGTCGTCGCCTGCTTCTCGATGGGGACATTATATACATCTATAACGTTGAATATGCTAACCTAAGGCAACCTAACATCTCGACTGTAATATTTTACAACATTCCTGCCGTGTCGTCGCCTGCTTCTCGATGGGGACATTATATACATCTATAACGTTGAATATGCTAACCTAAGGCAACCTAACATCTCGACTGTAATATTTTACAACATTCCTGGCATGTCGGTCCATACTTCTCTGTGGGAACATTGTATACGTCTATAACGTTATATATCCTAGCCTAAGGCAACCTAACATGTCGAATGTAATATTTTATAACATTCATGGTGTGTCGTCGCGTGCTTCTCGATGGGGACATTATATACGTCTATAACGTTGTATATCCTAACCTAACGCAACCTAACATCTCGGATGTAATATTTTACAACATTCCTGGCGTGGCGTCGCCTGCTTCTCGATGGAGACATTATATACATCTGTAACGTTGTATATCCTAACCTAATGCAACCTAACATCTCGGATGTAATATTATACAACATTCTTGGCATGTCGGTCCCTACTTCTCGGTGGGGACATTATATTCATCTATAACGTTGTATATCCTAACCTAAGGCTACCTAACATCTCGGATGTAATATTTTACAACATTCTGGCGTGGCGTCGCCTGCTTCTCGATGGGAACATTATATGCGTCTATAACGTTGTATATCCTAACCTAACGCAACCTAACATCTGGGATGTAATATTCCTGGCGTGTCGTCGCCTACTTCTCGATCGGGACATTATATACATCTATAACATTGTATATCCTAACCTAAGGCAATCTAACATCTCGGGTGTAATATTTTACAACATTCCTGGCATGTTGGTACCTACGGCTCTGTGGGACCACTATATACGTCCATAACGATATATATCCTAACCTAAGACAACCTAACATCTCGGATGTAATAGTTGCCAACATTCCTGGCGTGTAGGCCCGCACTTCTCTGTGAGAACATTGTATACGTCTATAACGTTATATATCCTAGCCTAAGGCGACCTAATATATCGAATGTAATATTTTACATCATTCCTGGCGTGTCATCGCCTGCTTCTCAATGGGAACATTATATACGTCTATAACGTTGTATATCCTAACCTAACGCAACCTAACATCTGGGATGTAATATACCTGGCGTGTCGTCGCCTACTTCTGGATGGGGACATTATATACGTCTATAACGTTGTATATCCTAACCTAAGGCAACCTAACATCTCGGATGTAATATTTTACAACATTCTTGGCATGTCGGTCCCTACTTCTCGTTGGGGACATTATATACATCTATAACGTTGTATATCCTAACCTAAGGCTACCTAACATCTCGGATGTAATATTTTACAACATTCTGGCGTGGCGTCGCCTGCTTCTCGATGGGAACATTATATGCGTCTATAATGTTGTATATCCTAACCTAACGCAACCTAACATCTGGGATGTAATATTCCTGGCGTGTCGTCGCCTACTTCTGGATGGGGACATTATATACGTCTATAACGTTATATAACCTAACCTAAGGGAACCTAACATCTCGGGTGTAATATTTGAACACATTCCTGGCGTGTTTGCCCGTACTTCACGGTGGGAACATCATATACGTCTATAGCGATATATATCCTAGCCTAAGGCAACCTAACATCTCGGATGTAATATTTTACAACATTCCTGGCGCGTCGGCTCCAATTTTTAGGTGGGAACATTATATACGTCTATAACGTTATATATCCTAACCTATGGGAACCTAACATCTGGGATGTAATATTTTACAACATTCCTGGCACGTCGTCGCCTGCTTCTCGATGGGGACATTATATAAGTCTATAACGTTGTATATCCTAACCTAACGCAATATAACATCTGGGATGTAATATTCCTGTCGTGTCGTCGCCTACTTCTGGATAGGGACATTACATACGTCTATAACGATATATATCCTAACCTAAGACAACCTAACATCTCGGATGTAATAGTTGACAACATTCCTGGAATGTAGGCCCGTACTTCTCGGTGAGAACATTGTATACGTCTATAAGGTTATATGTCCTAGCCTTAGGCGACCTAATATATCGAATGTAATATTTTACATCATTCCTGGCGTGTCATCGCCTGCTTCTCAATGGGAACATTATATACATCTAGAACGTTGTATATCCTAAAATAACGCAACCTAACATCTGGGATGTAATATTTCTGGCGTGTCGTCGCCTACTTCTGGATGGGGACATTATATACGTCTATAACGTTATATATCCTAACCTAAGGGAACCTAACATCTCGGGTGTAATATTTGAAAACATTCCTGGCGTGTTAGCCCGTACTTCTCGGTGGGAACATCATATACGTCTATAGCGATATATATCCTAGCCTAAGGCAACCTAACATCTCGGATGTAATATTTTACAACATTCCTGGCGCGTCGGCTCCTATTTTTCGGTGGGAACATTATATACGTCTATAACGTTATATATCCTAACCTAAGGGAACCTAACATCTCGGGTGTAATATCTTACAACATTCATGACACGTCGTCGCCTGCTTCTCGATGGGGACATTATATAAGTCTATAACGTTGTATATGCTAACCTAACTCAACCTAACATCTGGAATTTAATATTCCTGTCGTGTCGTCGCCTACTTCTGGATGGGGACATTGTATACGTCTATAACGTTATATATCCTAACCTAAGGCAATCTGACATCTCGGATGTAATAATTGACAACATTCCTGGCGTGTCCGCCCGTACTTCTCGATGGGGACATTATATACGTCTATAACTTTCTATATCCTAACCTAAAGCAACCTAACATCTGGGATGTAATATTTTACAAGATTCCTGGCATATCGGTCCCCAAGTCTCGGTAGGAACATTATATACGTCTATAACGTTATATATCCTAACCTAAAGCAGCCTAACATGTCGAATGTAATATTTTACAAAATTCCTGGCATGTCGGTCCCTACTTCTCGGTGGAAACGTTGTATACGTCTATAACGTTATATATCCTAACCTAAGGCAACCTAACATCTCGGATGTAATAGTTGACAACATTCCTGGCGTGTCCGCCCGTACTTCACGGTGGGAACATTATATACGTCTATAACGTTATATATCCTAGCCTAAGGCGACCTAACATGTCGAATGTAATATTTTACATCATTCCTGACGTGTCGGCCCGTAGTTCTCGGTGGTAACATTATATACGTCTATAACGTTATATATCCTAGCCTAAGGCAACCTAACATCTGGGATGTAATATTTGACAACATTCCTGGCATGTCGGTCCCTACATCTCGGTGGGATCATTCTATGCGTCTATAACGTTGTATATCTTAACCTAAGGCAACCTTACATCTCGGATGTAATATTTTACAACATTCCTGGCATTTCGGTCCCTACTTCTCTGTGGGAACATTGTATACGTCTATAACGTTATATATGCTAGCCTAAGGCAACCTAACATCTCGAATGTAATATTTTACAACATTCCTGGCATGTCGGTCCCTACTTCTCTGTGTGAACATTGTATACGTCTATAACGATATGTGTCCTAGCCTAACGCAACCTAACATCTGGGATGTAACATTTTACAACATTCCTTGCGTGTCGTCTCCTGCTTCTCGATGGAGAAATTATATACGTCTATAAGGTTGTATATCCTAACCTAACGCAAGCTAACATCTGGGATGTAATATTTTACAAACATTCCTGGCGTGTCGTCGCCTGCTTCTCGATGGGGACATTATATACGTCTATAACGTTGTATATCCTAAGCTAAAGCAACCTAACGTCTGGGATGTAATATTGTACAAGATTCCTGGCATGTCGGTCCCCAAGTCTCGGTAGGAACATCATATACGTCTATAACAATATATATCCTAACCTAAAGCAACCTAACATCTCGGATGTAATATTTTACAACATTCCTAGCTCGTCGGCCCCGATTTCTCGCTGGGAATATTATACAAGTCAGTACCGTTATATATCCTATCCTAAGCAACCTATCATCTCTACCGTAATATTTTGCAACATTCCTGGCGTGCAAGTACCTATTTCTCTGTGGTAACATTATATACGTCTATAACGTTATATATCCTAGCCTAAGGCAGCCTAACATCTCGGATGTAATATTTTATTACATTCCTGGCTCGTTGGCCCCTACTTCACGGTGGGAACATTATATACGTCTATAATGTTACATATCCTAGCCTAAGGCAACCTAACATGTCTAATGTAATATTTTACAACATTCCCGGCACTTCGGCCCCTACTTCTCGGTGGGAACGTTATATACGTCTATAACGCTACATATCCTAGCTTAAGGCAACATAACATGTCGAATGTAATATTTTACAACATTCCTGGCGCGTCGGCCCCTACTTCTCGGGTGGAACATTATATATGTGTATAACGTTATATATCCTAACCTAAGGCAACCTAACATCTCGTATGTAATATTTTACTACATTCCTGGCGCGCCGGCCCCCACTTCTCGGTGGCAACATTATATACGTCTATAACGTTATATATCCTAACCTAAGGGAACCTAACATCTCGGATGTAATATTTTACTACATTCCTGGCACGTCGGCCACTACTTCTCGGTGGGAACATTATATAAGTCTATAACGCTATATATCCTAGCCTAAGGCAAACTAACATGTCGAATGTAATATTTTATAACATTCCCGTCACTTCGGCACCTACTTCTCGGTGGCAACATTATATACGTTTATAACGCTATATATCCTAGCCTAAGGCAACCTAACATCTCGGATGTTATATTTTACTACATTCCCGGCGCGCCGGCCCCTACTTCTCGGTGGGAACATTATATACGTCTATAACGTTATATATCCTAACCTAAGGCAAAATAACATCTCGGATGTAATATTTTACAACATTCCCGTCACTTCGGCCCCTACTTCTCGGTGGGAACATTATATACGTCTATAACGTTATATATCTTAGCCTAAGGCAATCCTAACATCTCGGATGTAATATTTTGCAACATTCCTGGCGCGCCGGCACCTATTTCTCGGTGGGAACATTATATACGTCTATAACTTAACATATCCTAGCATAAGGCAACCTAACATCTCGGATGTAATATTTTACTACATTCCTGGCGCGCCGGCCCCCACTTCTCGGTGGGAATATTATATACGTCTATATCGCTATATATCATAGTCTAAGGCAACCTAACATGTCGAGCGTAATATTTCACAACATTCCTGGCTCGTCGGCCCCTACTTCACGGTGGGAACATTATATACGTCTATAACGTTATATATCCTAACCTAAGGGAACCTAACATCTCGGAAGTAATATTTGATAACATTCCTGGCGTGTAGGCCACTACTTCTCGGTGGGAACATTATATAAGTCTATAACGCTATATATCCTAGCCTAAGGCAAACTAACATGTCGAATGTAATATTTTATAACATTACCGTCACTTCGGCACCTACTTCTCGGTGGGAACATTATATACGTTTATAACGTTATATATCCTAGCCTAAGGTAATGCTAACATCTCGGATGTAATATTTTACAACATTCCTGGCGCGCCGGCATCTATTTCTCGTTGGGAACATTATATACGTCTATAACTTTACATATCCTAGCGTAAGGCAACCTAACATCTCGGGTGTAATATTTTACTGCATTCCTGGCGCGCCGGCCCCCACTTCTCGGTGGGAATATTATATACGTCTATATCGCTATATATCATAGCCTAAGGCAACCTAACTTGCCGAGCGTAATATTTTACAACATTCCCAGGGCGTCGGCCCCTATTTCTCGGTGGGAACATTATATAAGTCAATAACGTTATATATCCTAACCTAAGGCAACCTAACATCTCGGATGTAATATTTTACAACATTCCCGTCACTTCGGCCCCTACTTCTCGGTGGGAACATTATATACGTCTATAACTTTACATATCCTAGCCTAAGGCAACCTAACATCTCGGATGTAATATTTTACTACATTCCTGGCGCGCCGGCCCCTACTTCTCGGTGGCAACATTATATACGTCTATAACGTTATATATCCTAACCTAAGGGAACCTAACATCTCGGAAGTAATATTTGATAACGTTCCTCGCGTGTAGGTCCGTAGTTCTCGGTGGGAATATCATATACGTCTATAACGTTATATATCCTAGCCAAAGGCAATCCTAACATGTCGAATGTAATATTTTACAGCATTCCTGGCGCGTCGGTTCCTACTTCTCGGGTGGAACATTATATACGTCTATAACTTTACATATCCTAGCCTAAGGCAACCTAACATCTCGGATGTAATATTTTACTACATTCCTGGCACGTCGGCCACTACTTCTCGGTGGGAACATTATATAAGTCTATAACGCTATATATCCTAGCCTAAGGCAAACTAACATGTCGAATGTAATATTTTATAACATTCCCGTCACTTCGGCACCTACTTCTCGGTGGCAACATTATATACGTTTATAACGTTATATATCCTAGCCTAAAGCAACCTAACATCTCGGATGTTATATTTTACTACATTCCCGGCGCGCCGGCCCCTACTTCTCGGTGGGAACATTATATACGTCTATAACGTTATATATCCTAACCTAAGGCAAAATAACATCTCGGATGTAATATTTTACTACATTCCTGGCGCGCCGGACCCTACTTCTCGGTGGGAACATTATATACGTCTGTATCGCTATATATCATAACGTAAGGCAACCTAACATCTCGGAAGTAATATTTTACAACATTCCTGGCGCGTCGGCACCTACTTCTCGGTGGGAACAGTATATAAGTCTATAACGTTATATATCCTATCCTAAGGCAACCTAACATCTCGGATGTAATATTTTACTACATTCGACGCGCACCGACCCCTACTTCTCGGTGGGAACATTATATACGTCTATAACGCTATATTTCCTAGCCTAAGGCAACCTAACATGTCGAATGTAATATTTTACAACATTCCCGTCACTTCGGCCCCAACTTCTCGGTGGGAACATTATATACGTCTATAACATTATATACCCTAGTCTAAGGCAACCTAACATCTCGGATGTAATATTTTACTACATTCGTGGCGCACCGACCCCTACTTCTCGGTGGGAACATTATATACGTCTATAACGTTATATATCCTAGCCTAAGGCAATCCTAACATCTCGAATGTAATAATTTACAACATTCCTGGCGCGTCGGAATCTACTTCTCGGTGGGAACAGTATATAAGTCAATAATGTTATATATCCTAACCTAAGGCAACCTAACATCTCGGATGTAATATTTTACTACGTTCCTGGCACGTCGGCCACTACATCTCGGTGGGAACATTATATAAGTCTATAACGCTATATATCCTAGCCTAAGGCAAACTAACATCTCGGATGTTATATTTTACTACATTCCCGTCACTTCGGCACCTACTTCTCGGTGGGAACATCATATACGTCCATAACGTTATATATCCTAGCCTAAGGTAATGCTAACATCTCGGATGTAATATTTTACAACATTCCTGGCGCGCCGGCATCTATTTCTCGTTGGGAACATTATATACTACTATAACTTTACATATCCTAGCCTAAGGCAACCTAACATCTCGGATGTAATATTTTACTGCATTCCTGGCGCGCCGGCCCCCACTTCTCGGTGGGAATATTATATACTTCTATATCGCTATATATCATAGCCTAAGGCAACCTAACTTGCCGAGCGTAATATTTTACAACATTCCCAGGGCGTCGGCCCCTATTTCTCGGTGGGAACATTATATAAGTCAATAACGTTATATATCCTAACCTAAGGCAACCTAACTCCTCGGATGTAATATTTTACAACATTCCCGTCACTTCGGCCCCTACTTCTCGGTGGGAACATTATATACGTCTATAACGATATATATCCTAGCCTAAGGCAACCTAACATCTCGGATGTAATATTTTACTACATTCCTGGCGCGCCGGCCCCCACTTCTCGGTGGGAATGTTATATACGTCTATATCGCTATATATCATAGTCTAAGGCAACCTAACATGTCGAGCGTAATATTTTTCAACATTCCTGGCTCGTCGGCCCCTACTTCTCGGTGGCAACATTATATACGTCTATAACGTTATATATCCTAACCTAAGGGAACCTAACATCTCGGAAGTAATATTTGATAACGTTCCTCGCGTGTAGGCCCGTAGTTCTCGGTGGGAATATCATATACGTCTATAACGTTATATATCCTAGCCAAAGGCAATCCTAACATGTCGAATGTAATATTTTACAGCATTCCTGGCGCGTCGGCCCCTACTTCTCGGGTGGAACATTATATATGTCTATAACGTTATATATCCTAACCTAAGGCAACCTAACATCTCGTATGTAATATTTTACTACATTCCTGGCACGTCAGCCCCTACTTCTCGGTGGGAACATTATATACGTATATAACGCTATATATCCTAGCCTAAGGAAAACTAACATGTCGAATGTAATATTTTACAACATTCCCGTCACTTCGGCACCTACTTCTCGGTGGGAACATTATATACGTCTATAGCGTTATATATCCTAGTCTAAGGCAACCTAACATCTCGGATGTTATACTTTACTACATTCCCGGCGCGCCGGCCCCTACTTGTCGGTGGGAACATTATATACGTCTATAACGTTATATATCTTAGCCTAAGGCAATCCTAACATCTCGGATGTAATATTTTACAACATTCCTGGCGCGTCGGCACCTATTTCTCGGTGGGAACATTATATACGTCTATAACTTTACATATCCTAGCCTAAGGCAACCTAACATCTCGGATGTAATGTTTTACTACATTCCTGGCGCGCCGGCCCCCACTTCTCGGTGGGAATATTATATACGTCTATATCGCTATATATCATAGCCTAAGGCAACCTAACTTGCCGAGCGTAATATTTTACAACATTCCCAGGGCGTCGGCCCCTATTTCTCGGTGGGAACATTATATAAGTCAATAACGTTATATATCCTAACCTAAGGCAACTTAACATCTCGGATGTAATATTTTACAACATTCCCGTCACTTCGGCCCCTACTTCTCGGTGGGAACATTATATACGTCTATAACGTTATATATCTTAGCCTAAGGCAATCCTAACATCTCGGATGTAATATTTTGCAACATTCCTGGCGCGCCGGCACCTATTTCTCGGTGGGAACATTATATACGTCTATAACTTTACATATGCTATCCTAAGGCAACCTAACATCTCGGATGTAATATTTTACTACATTCCTGGCGCGCCGGCCCCCACTTCTCGGTGGGAATATTATATACGTCTATATCGCTATATATCATAGCCTAAGGCAACCTAACTTGCCGAGCGTAATATTTTACAACATTCCTGCCGCGGCGGCACCTACTTCTCGGTGGGAACAGTATATAAGTCTATAACGTTATATATCCTATCCTAAGGCAACCTAACATCTCGGATGTAATATCTTACTACATTCCTGGCACGTCGGCCCCTACTTCTCGGTGGGAACATTATATACGTCTATAACGCTATATTTCTTAGCCTAAGGCAACCTAACATGTCGAATGTAATATTTTACAACATTCCCGTCACTTCGGCCCCTACTTCTCGGCGGGAACATTATATACGTCTATAACTTTACATATCCTAGCCTAAGGCAACCTAACATCTCGGATGTAATATTTTACTACATTCCTGGCGCGCCGGCACCTACTTCTCGGTGGCAACATTATATACGTCTATAACGTCATATATCCTAACCTAAGGGAACCTAACATCTCGGAAGTAATATTTGATAACGTTCCTCGCGTGTAGGCCCGTAGTTCTCGGTGGGAATATCATATACGTCTATAACGTTATATATCCTAGCCAAAGGCAATCCTAACATGTCGAATGTAATATTTTACAGCATTCCTGGCGCGTCGGCTCCTACTTCTCGGGTGGAACATTATATACGTCTATAACGTTATATATCCTAACCTAAGGCAACCTAACATCTCGTATGTAATATTTTACTACATTCCTGGCACGTCGGCCACTACTTCTCGGTGGGAACATTATATACGTCTATAACATTATATACCCTAGTCTAAGGCAACCTAACATCTCGGATGTAATATTTTACTACATTCGTGGCGCACCGACCCCTACTTCTCGGTGGGAACATTATATACGTCTATAACGTTATATATCCTAGCCTAAGGCAATCCTAACATCTCGGATGTAATAATTTACAACATTCCTGGCGCGTCGGCATCAACTTCTCGGTGGGAACAGTATATAAGTCAATAATGTTATATATCCTAACCTAAGGCAACCTAACATCTCGGATGTAATATTTTACTACGTTCCTGGCACGTCGGCCACTACTTCTCGGTGGGAACATTATATAAGTCTATAACGCTATATATCCTAGCCTAAGGCAAACTAACATCTCGGATGTTATATTTTACTACATTCCCGTCACTTCGGCACCTACTTCTCGGTGGGAACATCATATACGTCTATAACGTTATATATCCTAGCCTAAGGTAATGCTAACATCTCGGATGTAATATTTTACAACATTCCTGGCGCGCCGGCATCTATTTCTCGTTGGGAACATTATATACGTCTATAACTTTACATATCCTAGCCTAAGGCAACCTAACATCTCGGATGTAATATTTTACTGCAATCCTGGCGCGCCGGCCCCCACTTCTCGGTGAGAATATTGTATACGTCTATATCGCTATATATCATAGCCTAAGGCAACCTAACTTGCTGAGCGTAATATTTTACAACATTCCCAGGGCGTCGGCCCCTATTTCTCGGTGGGAACATTATATAAGTCAATAACGTTATATATCCTAGCCTAAGGCAATCCTAACATCTCGGATGTAATAATTTACAACATTCCTGGCGCGTCGGCATCTACTTCTCGGTGGGAACAGTATATAAGTCAATAATGTTATATATCCTAACCTAAGGCAACCTAACATCTCGGATGTAATATTTTACTACGTTCCTGGCACGTCGGCCACTACTTCTCGGTGAGAACATTATATAAGTCTATAACGCTATATATCCTAGCCTAAGGCAAACTAACATCTCGGATGTTATATTTTACTACATTCCCGTCACTTCGGCACCTACTTCTCGGTGGGAACATCATATACGTCTATAACGTTATATATCCTAGCCTAAGGTAATGCTAGCATCTCGGATGTAATATTTTACAACATTCCTGGCGCGCCGGCATCTATTTCTCGTTGGGAACATTATATACGTCTATAACTTTACATATCCTAGCCTAAGGCAACCTAACATCTCGGATGTAATATTTTACTGCATTCCTGGCGCGCCGGCCCCCACTTCTCGGTGAGAATATTATATACGTCTATATCGCTATATATCATAGCCTAAGGCAACCTAACTTGCCGAGCGTAATATTTTACAACATTCCCAGGGCGTCGGCCCCTATTTCTCGGTGGGAACATTATATAAGTCAATAACGTTATATATCCTAACCTAAGGCAACCTAACATCTCGGATGTAATATTTTACAACATTCCCGTCACTTCGGCCCCTACTTCTCGGTGGGTACATTATATACGTCTATAACTTTACATATCCTAGCCTAAGGCAACCTAACATCTCGGATGTAATATTTTACTACATTCCTGGCGCGCCGGCCCCTACTTCTCGGTGGCAACATTATATACGTCTATAACGTTATATATCCTAACCTAAGGGAACCTAACATCTCGGAAGTAATATTTGATAACGTTCCTCGCGTGTAGGTCCGTAGTTCTCGGTGGGAATATCATATACGTCTATAACGTTATATATCCTAGCCAAAGGCAATCCTAACATGTCGAATGTAATATTTTACAGCATTCCTGGCGCGTCGGTTCCTACTTCTCGGGTGGAACATTATATACGTCTATAACGTTATATATCCTAACCTAAGGCAACCTAACATCTCGTATGTAATATTTTACTACATTCCTGGCACGTCGGCCCCTACTTCTCGGTGGGAACATTATATACGTCTATAACGCTATATATCCCAGCCTAAGGCAAACTAACATGTCGAATGTAATATTTTACAACATTCCCGTCACTTCGGCCCCTACTTCTCGATGGGAACACTATATACGTCTATAACGTTATATATCCTAACCTAAGGCAACCTAACATCTCGGATGTAATATTTTACTACATTCCTGGCACGTCGGCCACTACTTCTCGGTGGGAACATTATATAAGTCTATAACGTCATATATCCTAACCTAAGGGAACCTAACATCTCGGAAGTAATATTTGATAACGTTCCTCGCGTGTAGGCCCGTAGTTCTCGGTGGGAATATCATATACGTCTATAACGTTATATATCCTAGCCAAAGGCAATCCTAACATGTCGAATGTAATATTTTACAGCATTCCTGGCGCGTAGGCTCCTACTTCTCGGGTGGAACATTATATACGTCTATAACGTTATATATCCTAACCTAAGGCAACCTAACATCTCGTATGTAATATTTTACTACATTCCTGGCACGTCGGCCACTACTTCTCGGTGGGAACAATATATAACTCTATAACGCTATATATCCTAGCCTAAGGCAAACTAACATGTCGAATGTAATATTTTATAACATTCCCGTCACTTCGGCACCTACTTCTCGGTGGCAACATTATATACGTTTATAACGTTATATATCCTAGCCTAAGGCAACCTAACATCTCGGATGTTATATTTTACTACATTCCCGGCGAGCCGGCCCCTACTTGTCGGTGGGAACATTATATACGTCTATAACGTTATATATCTTAGCCTAAGGCAATCCTAACATCTCGGATGTAATATTTTACAACATTCCTGGCGCGTCGGCACCTATTTCTCGGTGAGAACATTATATACGTCTATAACTTTACATATCCTAGCCTAAGGCAACCTAACATCTCGGATGTAATGTTTTACTACATTCCTGGCGCGCCGGCCACCACTTCTCGGTGGGAATATTATATACGTCTATATCGCTATATATCATAGCCTAAGGCAACCTAACTTGCCGAGCGTAATATTTTACAACATTCCCAGGGCGTCGGCCCCTATTTCTCGGTGGGAACATTATATAAGTCAATAACGTTATATATCCTAACCTAAGGCAACCTAACACCTCGGATGTAATATTTTACAACATTTCCGTCACTTCGGCCCCTACTTCTCGGTGGGAACATTATATACGTCTATAACGATATATATCTTAGCCTAAGGCAATCCTAACATCTCGGATGTAATATTTTGCAACATTCCTGGCGCGCCGGCACCTATTTCTCGGTGGGAACATTATATACGTCTATAACTTTACATATCCTAGCCTAAGGCAACCTAACACCTCGGATGTAATATTTTACTACATTCCTGGCGCGCCGGCCCCCACTTCTCGGTGGGAATATTATATACGTCTATATCGCTATATATCATAGTCTAAGGCAACCTAACATGTCGAGCGTAATATTTCACAACATTCCTGGCTCGTCGGCCCCTACTTCACGGTGGGAACATTATATACGTCTATAACGTTATATATCCTAACCTAAGGGAACCTAACATCTCGGAAGTAATATTTGATAACATTCCTGGCGTGTAGGCCACTACTTCTCGGTGGGAACATTATATAAGTCTATAACGCTATATATCCTAGCCTAAGGCAAACTAACATGTCGAATGTAATATTTTATAACATTACCGTCACTTCGGCACCTACTTCTCGATGGGAACATTATATACGTTTATAACGTTATATATCCTAGCCTAAGGCAACCTAACATCTCGGATGTTATATTTTACTACATTCCCGGCGCGCCGGCCCCTACTTCTCGGTGGGAATATTATATACGTCTATAACGTTATATATCTTAGCCTAAGGCAATCCTAACATCTCGGATGTAATATTTTGCAACATTCGTGGCGCGCCGGCACCTATTTCTCGGTGGGAACATTATATACGTCTATAACTTTACATATCCTATCCTAAGGCAACCTAACATCTCGGATGTAATATTTTACTTCATTCCTGGCGCGCCGGCCCCCACTTCTCGGTGGGAATATTATATACGTCTATATCGCTATATATCATAGCCTAAGGCAACCTAACTTGCCGAGCGTAATATTTTACAACATTCCCAGGGCGTCGGCCCCTATTTCTCGGTGGGAACATTATATAAGTCAATAACGTTATATATCCTAGCCTAAGGTAATCCTAACATCTCGGATGTAATATTTTACAACATTCCTGCCGCGGCGGCACCTACTTCTCGGTGGGAACAGTATATAAGTCTATAACGTTATATATCCTATCCTAAGGCAACCTAACATCTCGGATGTAATATTTTACTACATTCCTGGCACGTCGGCCCCTACTTCTCGGTGGGAACATTATATACGTCTATAACGCTATATTTCCTAGCCTAAGGCAACCTAACATGTCGAATGTAATATTTTACAACATTCCCGTCACTTCGGCCCCTACTTCTCGGTGGGAACATTATATACGTCTATAACTTTACATATCCTAGCCTAAGGCAACCTAACATCTCGGATGTAATATTTTACTACATTCCTGGCGCGCCGGCCCCTACTTCTCGGTGGCAACATTATATACGTCTATAACGTTATATATCCTAACCTAAGGGAACCTAACATCTCGGAAGTAATATTTGATAACGTTCCTCGCGTATAGGCCCGTAGTTCTCGGTGGGAATATCATATACGTCTATAACGTTATATATCCTAGCCAAAGGCAATCCTAACATGTCGAATGTAATATTTTACAGCATTCCTGGCGCGTCGGCTCCTACTTCTCGGGTGGAACATTATATACGTCTATCACGCCATATATCCTAACTTAAGGCAACCAAAAATGTCGAGCGTAATATTTTACTACATTCCTGGCGTGTCGGCCCCTATTTCTCGGTGGGAATATTATATACGTCTTTAACGCTATATGTCCTAGCCTGAGACAACCTAACATGTCGAATTGAATATTTTACAATATTCCTGGCGCGTCGGCAACTACTTCTCCGTGGGAACACTATATACGTCTTAAACGCTATATATCCTAACCTAAGGCAACCTAACTTGTCGCGCGTAATATTTTACAACATTCCTGTGGCTTCGGCCCCTATTTCTCGGTGGGAATATTATATAAGTAAATAACGTTATATATCCTAACCTAAGGCAACCTAACATCTCGGATGTAATATTTTACAACATTCCCGTCACTTCGGCCCCTACTCCTCGGTGGGAACATTATATACGTCTTTAACGCTATATATCCTAGCCTAAGGCAACCTAACATGTCGAGCGTAATATTTTATAACATTCCTGGCTCGTCGGCCCATACTTCTCGGTGGGAACATTATATATGTCTATAACGTTATATATCCTAGCCTAAGGTAATCCTAACATCTCGGATGTAATATTTTACGACATTCCTGGCGCGTCGGCACCTACTTCTCGGTGGGAACAGTATATAAGTCTATAACGTTTTATATCCTTGCCTAAGGCAATCCTAACATCTCGGATGTAATATTTTACAACATTCCTGGCGTGTCGGCCCCTATGTCTCGGTGGGAACATTATATACGTCTATAAAGTTATATATCCTAGCCTAAGGCAACCTAACATACCGGATGTAATATTTTACCACATTCCTGGCGCGCTGGCCCCTACTTCTCGGTGGGAACACTATATACGTCTATAACGCCATATATCCTAACTTAAGGCAACCAAAAATGTCGAGCGTAATATTTTACTACATTCCTGGCGTGTCGGCCCCTATTTCTCGGTGGGAACATTATATATGTCTATAACGCTATATGTCCTAGCCTGAGACAACATAACATGTCGAATATAATATTTTACAATATTCCTGGCGCGTCGGCAACTACTTCTCGTTGGGAACTGTATATACGTCTACAATGTTATATATCCTAACCTAAGACAACTTAACATGTCGAATGTAATATTTTACTACATTCCTGGCGTGTCGGCCCCTATTTCTCGGTGGGAATATTATATACGTCTTTAACGCTGTATGTCTTAGCCTGACACAACCTAACATGTCGAATTGAATATTTTACAATATTCCTGGCGCGTCGGCAACTACTTCTCCGTGGGAACTGTATATACGTCTATAACGTTATATATCCTAACCTAAGGCAACTTAACATGTCGGATGTAATATTTTCCAACATTCCTGGCGCGTCGGCATCTACATCTCGGTCGGAACAGTATATAAGTCAATAACGTTATATATCCTAACCTAAGGCAACCTAACATCTCGGATGTAATATTTTACTACGTTCCTGGCACGTCGGCCACTACTTCTCGGTGGGAACATTATATAAGTCTATAACGCTATATATCTTAGCCTAAGGCAAACTAACATGTCGAATGTAATATTTTACAACATTCCCGTCACTTCGGCCCCTACTTCTCGGTGGGAACATTATATACGTCTATAACGTTATATATCCTAGCCTAAGGTAATCCTAACATCTCGGATGTAATATTTTACGACATTCCTGGCGCGTCGGCACCTACTTCTCGGTGGGAACAGTATATAAGTCTATAACGTTATATATCCTAACCTAAGGCAACCTAACATCTCGGATGTAATATTTTACTACATTCCTGGCACGTCGGCCCCTACTTCTCGGGGGGAACATTATATACGTCTATAACGCTATATATCCTAGCCTAAGGCAAACTAACATGTCGAATGTAATATTTTACAACATTCCCGTCACTTCGGCCCCTATTTCTCGGTGGGAACATTATATACGTCTATAACGTTATATATCCTAGTCTAAGGCAACCTAACATCTCGGATGTAATACTTTACTACATTCGTGGTGCACCGGCCCCTACTTCTCGGTGGGAACATTATATACGTCTATAACGTTATATATCCTTGCCTAAGGCAATCCTAACATCTCGGATGTAATATTTTACAGCATTCCTGGCGCGTCGGCACCTACTTCTCGGTGGGAATATCATATACGTCTATAACGTTATATATCCTAACCTGAGGGAATCTAACATTTCGGATGTAATGTTTTACAACATTCCTGGCGTGTCGGCGCCTAGTTCTCGGTGGGAACAGTATATACGTCTATGACGTTATATATCCAAACCTAAGGCAACATAACATGTCGAATGTAATATTTTACGACATTACAGGCGCTTCGGTACCTACTTCTCTGTGGTAACATTATATACGTATATAACGTTATATATCCTAGCCTAATTCAATCTAACATCTCGGATGTAATATTTCACTACATTCCCGGCGCGTCGGTCCCTCCTTCTCGGTGGGAACGGTATATACGTGTATGACGCTATATATCCTAGCCTAAGGCAATCCTAACATGTCGAATGTAATATTTTACAGCCTTCCTGGCGCGTCGGCCCCTACTTCTCGGTGGGAACATTATATAAGTCAATAACGTTATATATCATAACCAAAGGCAACCTAACACCTCGGATGTAAATATCTACTACATTCCTGGCGCGCCGGCCTATACTTCTCGCTGGGAACGTTATATACGTTTATAACGCTACATATCCTAGCCTAAGGTAACCTAACATGTCGAGCGTAATATTTTACAACATTCCTGGCTCGTCGGCTCCTACATCTCGGTGGGAACATTATATACGTCTATAACGTTATATATCCTAACCTAAGGCAAACTAACATGTGGAGCGTATCGTTTTACAACATTCTTGGCTGGTCGGTCCCTACTTCTCGGTGGGAACTTTATATACGTCTATAACGCTATATATCCTAGCCTAAGGTAACCTAACATGTCGAGCGTAATAGTTTACAACATTCCTGGCTCGTCGACTCCTACTTTTCGGTGGGAACATTATATACGTCTATAACGTTATGTGTCCTATCCTAAGCCAACCTAACATGTCTACCGTAATATTTTACAACATTCCTGGCATGCAAGTTCCTACTTCTCGGTGGGAACAATATATACGTCTATAACGCTATATATCCTAGCCTAAGGCAACCTAACATGTCGAATGTAATATTTTACAACATTCCTTGTGTGTCGGCCCCTACTTCTCTGTGGTAACATTATATACGTCTATAACGTTATATATCCTAACCTAAGGCAACCTAACACCTCGGATGTAATGTTTTACAACATTCCTAGCATGTAGGAGCCTACATCTCGGTTCGGACATTATATACGTCTATAACGTTATATATCCTAACCTAAGGCAACCTAACATCTCGAATGTAGTATTTTCCAACATTTCTGGCGGTTTTGCCCCTGCTTCTCGGTGGGTACATTATATACGTCTATCACGTAATATAACCTAACCTAACCCAGCTAGACCCTCGCTGGTAATGTTTCACAGAATCCCGTTCGTGTCGTCACGTACATCTCGGTGCGGACATTATATACGTCTATAACGTTGTATATACTAACCTAAGGCAACCTAACATCTCGGATGTAGTATTTTCCAACATTCCTGGCGGGTCGGCCCCAGTTCTCGGTGGGAACAGTATATACGTCTATAACATTATATATCCTAACCTAAGGCAACCTAACATCTCTACCGTAATATTTTACAAAATTCCTGGGCGCGACGGCACCTTCTTCTCTGTGGCAACATTATGTAAATCAATAATGTTATATATCCTAGCCTAAGGAAACCTAACATGTCGAATGTAATAATTTACAATATTCCTGGCGCGTCGGCACCAACATCTCGGTGTGAACAGTTTATACGTCTATAACGTTATATATCCTAGCCTAAAGCAATCCTAACATGTCGATTGTAATATTTTAAAACATTCCTGGCTCGTCGGCACCTACTTCTCGGTGGGAACAGTATTTACATCTATAACGTTATATATCCTAGCCTAAGGCGACTTAACATCTCTAATGTAATATTTTACTACATTCCTGGCGCGCCGGCCCCTACTTCTCGGTGGGAACATTATATACGTCTATATCGCTATATATCCTAGCCTAAGGCATCCTAACATGTCGAGCCTACTATTTTACAGCATTCCTGGCTCGTCGGACCCTACTGCTCGGTGGGAACATTATATACGTCTATAACGTTATATATCCTAACCTAAGGGTACCTAACGATCTCGGATGTAATATTTGACAACATTGCTGGCGTGTCGGCCCGTACTTCTCGGTGGGAATATCATATACGTCTATAACGTTATATATCCTAGACTAAGGCAATCCTAACATGTCGAATGTAATATTTTACAACATTCCGGTCTCGTCAGCGCCTACTTCGCGGTAGGAACATTATATAAGTCAATAACGTTATATATCCTAACCTAAGGCAACCTAACATCTCGGGTGTAATATTTTACTACATTCCTGGCGCGCCGGCCTCTACTTCTCGGTGGGAACATTATATACATCTTTAACGCTACATATCCTAGCTTAAGGCAACCTAACATGTCGAATGTAATATTTTACAACATTCCTGGCGCGTCGGCACCTACTTCACGGTGGGAACATTATATACGTCTATAACGTTATATATCCTAGTCTAAGGCAACCTAACATTTCGAATGTAATATTTTACAACATACCTGTCGTGTCGGCACCTACTTCTCGGTGGGAACGTTATATACGTCTATAAAGCTATATATCCTACCTTAAGGCAACCTAAAATGTCGAGTGTAATATTTTACAACATTCCCGGCACTTCGGCCGCTACATCTCGGTGGGAACATTATATACGTCTATAACGCTATAAATCCTAGCTTAAGGCAACCTAACATGTCGAATGTAATGTTTTACAACATTCCTGGCGC
The DNA here is from genome assembly GCA_963969225.1 of Xylocopa violacea. Taxonomy (NCBI): domain Eukaryota; kingdom Metazoa; phylum Arthropoda; class Insecta; order Hymenoptera; family Apidae; genus Xylocopa; species Xylocopa violacea. Next base: position 1,143,033 of record CAXAJV010000500.1, on the reverse strand, counting down.
GTCGGCCCCTACTTCTCGGTGGGAACATTATATATGTCTATAACGCTATATATCCTAGCCTAAGGCAACCTAAAATGTCGAGTGTAATATTTTACAACATTCCCGGCACTTCGGCCGCTACATCTCGGTGGGAACATTATATACGTCTATAACGCTATAAATCCTAGCTTAAGGCAACCTAACATGTCGAATGTAATATTTTACAACATTCCTGGCGCGTCGGCACCAACATCTCGGTGTGAACAGTTTATACGTCTATAACGTTATATATCCTAGCCTAAGGCAACCTAACATCTCGGATGCAATATTTTACTACATTCCTCGCACGTCGACCACTACTTCTCGGAGGGAACGTTATTCACGTCTATAACGCTACATATCCTAGTTTAAGGCAACCTAACATGTCGAATGTAATATTTTACAACATTCCTGGCTGATTGGCCCCTACTTCACGGTGGGAACATTATATACGTCTATAATGTTACATATCCAAGCCTAAGGCAACCTAACATGTCGAATGTAATATTTTACAACATTCCCGGAACTTCGGCACCTACTTCTCGGTGGGAACAGTATATACGTCTATGACGTTATATATCCTGGCCTAAGGCAATCCTAACATGTTGATCGTAATATTTCACCACATTCCTGGCGCGTCGGCCCCTACTTCTCGGTGGGAACATTATATACGTATATAACGTTATATATCCTAACCTAAGGGTACCCAACATTTCGGATGTAATATTTGACAACATTGGTGGCGTGTCGGCCCGTACTTCTCGGTGGGAATATCATATCCGTCTATAACGTTATATATCCTAGACTAAGGCAATCCTAACATGTCGAATGTAATATTTTACAACATTCCGGTCTCGTCGGCTCCTACTTCTCGGTGGGAATATTATATAAGTCAATAACGTTATATATCGTAACCTAAGGCAACCTAACATCTCGGATGCAATATTTTACTACATTCCTGGCACGTCGACCCCTACTTCTCGGTGGGATCATTACATACGTCTATAACGCTATATATCCTAGTTTAAGGCAACCTAACATGTCGAATGTAATATTTTACAACATTCCTGGCGCGTCGGCACCTACTTCACGGTGGGAACATTATATACGTCTATAACGTTATATATCCTAACCTAAGGCAACCTAACGTCTCTACCGTAATATTTTACAACATTCCTGACGCGTCGGCACCTCCTTCTCGGTGGGAACAGTATGTTCGTCTATAACGTTATATATCCTAGCCTAAGGCAATCCTAACATCTCGGATGTAATATTTTACAACATTCCTGGCGCGTCGGCCCCTACTTCTCGGTGGGATCATTACATACGTCTATAACGCTATATATCCTAGTTTAAGGCATCCTAACATGTGGAATGTAATATTTTACAACATGCCTGGCGCGTCGGCACCTACTTCTCGGTGGGAACATTATATACGTCTATAACGCTATATATCCTAACCTAAGGCAACCTAACATGTCGAATGTAATATTTTACCACATTCCTGGCTCGTTGGCCCTTACTTCACCGTGGGAACATTATATACGTCTATAATGTTACATATCCTAGCCTAAGGCAACCTAACATGTCGAATGTTATATTTTACAACATTCCTGGCGCGTCGGAACCTACTTCTCGGTGGGAACATTATATACGTCTATAACGTTATATATCCTAAACTAAGGCAACCTATCATCTCTACCGTAATATTTTACAACATTCCTGGCATGCAAGTCCCTAGTTCTCTGTCGTAACATTATATACGTCTATAACGTTATATATCCTAACCTAAGGCAACCTAAAGTCTCTACCGTAATATTTTACAACATTCCTGGAACGTCGGCCCCTACTTCTCGGTGGGATCATTACATACGTCTACAACGCTATATGTCCTAGCCTAAGGCAACCTAACCTGTGGAATGTAATATTTTACAACATTCCTGGCGCGTCGGCAGTTACTTCTCGGTGGGAACATTATATACGTCTATAACGCTATAAATCCTAGCTTAAGGCAACCTAACATGTCGAATGTAATATTTTACAACATTCCTGGCGCGTCGGCACCAACATCTCGGTGTGAACAGTTTATACGTCTATAACGTTATATATCCTAGCCTAAAGCAATCCTAACATGTCGATTGTAATATTTTACAACATTCCTGGCTCGTCGGCACCTACTTCTCGGTGCGAACAGTATTTACATCTATAACGATATATATCCTAGCCTAAGGCGACCTAACATCTCTAATGTAATATTTTACTAGATTCCTGGCGCGCCGGCCCCTACTTCTCGGTGGGAACATTATATACGTCTATATCGCTATATATCCTAGCCTAAGGCATCCTAACATGTCGAGCCTACTATTTTACAACATTCCTGGCTCGTCGGCCCCTACTTCTCGGTGGGAACATTATATACGCCTATAACGTTATATATCCTAGTCTAAGGGTACCTAACATCTCGGATGTAATATTTGACAACATTCCTCGCGCGGCGGAAACTACTTTTCGGTGGGAACAGTATATACGTCTATAACGTTATATAACCTAGCCTAAGGCAATCCTAACATGTCGAATGTAATATTTTACAGCATTCCTGGCGCGTCGGCCCCTACTTCTCGGTGGGAACACTATATAAGTCTATAACGCTATATATCCTAGCCTAAGGCAACCTAAAATGTCGAGTGTAATATTTTACAACATTCCCGGCACTTCGGCCGCTACATCTCGGTGGGAACATTATATACGTCTATAACGCTATAAATCCTAGCTTAAGGCATCCTAACATGTGGAATGTAATATTTTACAACATTCCTGGCGCGTCGGCACCAACATCTCGGAGTGAACAGTTTATACGTCTATAACGTTATATATCCTAGCCTAAGGCAACCTATCATGTCGAATGTAATATTTTACAACATTCCCGTCACTTCGGCACCTACTTCTCGGTGGGAACAGTATATACGTCTATGACATTATATATCCTAGCTTAAGGCAATCCTAACATGTTGACCGTAATATTTCACAACAATCCTGGCGCGTCGGCCCCTACTTCTCGGTGGCAACATTATATACGTCTATAACGCTATGTATCCTAGCCTAAGGCAACCTAAAGTGTCGAATGTAATATTTTATAACATTCCTGGCGCGTCGGCCCCTACTTCTCGGTGGGAACATTATATATGTCTATCACGCTATATATCCTAGCCTAAGGCAACCTAAAATGTTGAGTGTAATATTTTACAACATTCCATGCACTTCGGCCGCTACATTTCGGTGGGAACATTATATACGTCTATAACGCTACATATCCTAGTTTAAGGCAACCTAACATGTCGAATGTAATATTTTACAACATTCCTGGCTCGTCGGCACCAACTTCTCGGTGGGACCAGTTTATACGTCTATAACGTTATATATCCTAGCCTAAGGCAATCCAAACATGTCGATTGTAATATTTTACAACATTCCTGGCTCGTCGGCACCTACTTCTCGGTGGGAACAGTATTTACATCTATAACGTTATATATCCTAGCCTAAGGCGACCTAACATCTCTAATGTAATATTATACTACATTCCTGGCGCGCCGGCGCCTACTTCTCGGTGGGAACTTTATATACGTCTATATCCCTATATATCCTAGCCTAAGGCATCCTAACATGTCGAGCCTACTATTTTACAACATTCCTGGCTCGTCGGCCCCTACTTCTCGGTGGGAACATTATATACGCCTATAACGTTATATATCTTAACCTAAGGGTACCTAACATCTCGGATGTAATATTTGACAACATTCCTGGCGCGGCGGAAACTACTTCTCGGTGGGAACATTATATACGTCTATAACGCTATAAATCCTAGCTTAAGGCATCCTAACATGTGGAATGTAATATTTTATAACATTCCTGGCGCGTCGGCACCAACATCTCGGAGTGAACAGTTTATACGTCTATAACGTTATATATCCTAGCCTAAGGCAATCCTAACATGTCGAATGTAATATTTTACAACATTCCTGGCGCGTCGGCGCCTACTTCTCGGTGGGAACACTATATAAGTAAATAACGTTATATATCCTAACCTAAGGCAACCTAACATCTCGGATGCAATATTTTACTACATTCCGCGCACGTCGGCACCTAACTTCTCGGTGGGAACGTTATTGACGTTTATAACGCTACATATCCTAGCTTAAGGCAACCTAACATGTCGAATGTAATGTTTTGCAGCATTCCTGGCGTGTCGGCCCCTATTTCTCGGTGGGAACGTTATTTACGTCTATAACGCTACATATCCTAGCTTAAGGCAACCTAACATGTCGAATGTAATATTTGCAACATTCCTGGCGCGTCGGCACCTACTTCTCGGTGGGAACATTATATACGTCTATAACGTTATATATCCTAACCTAAGGGTACCTAACATTTCGGATGTAATATTTGACAACATTGGTGGCGTGTCGGCCCGTACTTCTCGGTGGGAATATCATATCCGTCTATAACGTTATATATCCTAGACTAAGGCAATCCTAACATGTCGAATGTAATATTTTACAACATACCTGGCGCGTCGGCACCTACTTCTCGGTGGGAACATTATATACGTCTATAGCGCTGTATATCCTAGTCTAAGGCGACCTAACATTTCGAATGTTATATTTTACAACATACCTGTCGTGTCGGCACCTCCTTCTCGGTGGGAACGTTATATACGTCTATAAAGCTATATATCCTACCTTAAGGCAACCTAACATGTCGAATGTAATATTTTACCACATTCCTGGCTGGTTGGCCCCTACTTCACGGTGGGAATATTATATACGTCTATAATGTTACATATCCAAGCCTAAGGCAACCTAACATGTCAAATGTAATATTTTACAACATTCCCGGCACTTCGGCACCTACTTCTCGGTGGGAACAGTATATACGTCTATGACGTTATATATCCTAGCCTAAGGCAATCCTAACATGTTGCTCGTAATATTTCACAACATTCCTGGCGCGTCGGCCCCTACTTCTCGGTGGGAACATTATATACGTCTATAACGCTATATATCCTAGCCTAAGGAAACCTAAAGTGTCGAATGTATTATTTTACAACATTCCTGGCGCGTCGGCCCCTACTTCACGGTGGGAACATTATATACGTCTATAACGCTATATATCCTAGCCTAAGCCAACCTAAAGTGTCGAATGTAATATTTTATAACGTTCCTGGCGCGTCGGTACCTACTTCTCGGTGGGAACATTATATACGTCTATAGCGCTATATATCCTAGTCTAAGGCAACCTAACATTTCGAATGTAATATTTTACAACATACCTGTCGTGTCGGCACCTACTTCTCGGTGGGAACGTTATATACGTCTATAAAGCTAAATATCCTACCTTAAGGCAACCTATCATGTCGAATGTAATATTTTACCACATTCCTGGCTGGTTGGCCCCAACTTCACGGTGGGAACATTATATATGTCTATAATGTTACATATCCAAGCCTAAGGCAACCTAACATGTCGAATGTAATATTTTACAACATTCCCGGCACTTCGGCACCTACTTCTCGGTGGGAACAGTATATACGTCTATGACGTTATATATCCTAGTTTAAGGCAATCCTAACATGTTGACCGTAATATTTCACAACAATCCTGGCGCGTCGGCCCCTACTTCTCGGTGGGAACATTATATACGTCTATAACGCTATATATCCTAGCCTAAGGCAACCTAAAGTGTCGAATGTAATATTTTATAACATTCCTGGCGCGTCGGCCCCTACTTCTCGGTGGGAACATTATATATGTCTATAACGCTATATATCCTAGCCTAAGGCAACCTAAAATGTCGAGTGTAATATTTTACAACATTCCCGGCACTTCGGCCGCTACATCTCGGTGGGAACATTATATACGTCTATAACGCTATAAATCCTAGCTTAAGGCAACCTAACATGTCGAATGTAATATTTTACAACATTCCTGGCGCGTCGGCACCAACATCTCGGTGTGAACAGTTTATACGTCTATAACGTTATATATCCTAGCCTAAGGCAACCTAACATCTCGGATGCAATATTTTACTACATTCCTCGCACGTCGACCCCTACTTCACGGTGGGAACATTATATACGTCTATAATGTTACATATCCAAGCCTAAGGCAACCTAACATGTCGAATGTAATATTTTACAACATTCCCGGCACTTCGGCACCTACTTCTCGGTGGGAACAGTATATACGTCTATGACGTTATATATCCTAGCTTAAGGCAATCCTAATATGTTGATCGTAATATTTCACAACATTCCTGGCGCGTCGGCCCCTACTTCTCGGTGGGAACATTATATACGTCTATAACGCTATATATCCTAGCCTAAGGCAACCTAAAGTGTCGAATGTAATATTTTACAACATTCCTGGCGCGTCGGCCCCTACTTCTCGGTGGGAACATTATATATGTCTATAACGCTATATATCCTAGCCTAATTCAACCTAAAATGTCGAGTGTAATATTTTACAACATTCCCGGCACTTCGGCCGCTACATCTCGGTGCGAACATTATATACGTCTATAACGCTATAAATCCTAGCTTAAGGCAACCTAACATGTCGAATGTAATATTTTACAACATTCCTGGTGCGTCGGCACCAACATCTCGGTGTGAACAGTTTATACGTCTATAACGTTATATATCCTAGCCTAAGGCAACCTAACATCTCGGATGCAATATTTTACAACATACCTGTCGTGTCGGCACCTACTTCTCGGTGGGAACGTTATATACGTCTATAAAGCTATATATCCTACCTTAAGGCAACCTAACATGTCGAATGTAATATTTTACCACATTCCTGGCTGGTTGGCCCCAACTTCACGGTGGGAACATTATATACGTCTATAATGTTACATATCCAAGCCTAAGGCAACCTAACATGTCGAATGTAATATTTTACAGCATTCCTGGCGCGTCGGCCCCTACTTCTCGGTGGGAACACTATATAAGTCTATAACGCTATATATCCTAGCCTAAGGCAACCTAAAATGTCGAGTGTGATATTTTACATCATTCCCGGCACTTCGGCCGCTACATCACGGTGGGAACATTATATACGTCTATAACGCTATAAATCCTAGCTTAAGGCATCCTAACATGTCGAATGTAATATTTTACAACATTCCTGGCTCGTCGGCCCCTACTTCTCGGTGGGAATATTATTTACGCCTATAACGTTATATATCCTAACCTAAGGGTACCTAACATCTCGGATGTAATATTTGACAACATTGCTGGCGTGTCGGCCCGTATTTCTCGGTGGGAATATCATATACGTCTATAACGTTATATATCCTAACCTAAGGCAACCTAACATCTCGGGTGTAATATTTTACTACATTCCTGGCGCGTCGGCCCCCACTTCTCGGTGGGAACACTATATAAGTATATAACGCTATATATCCTAGCCTAAGGCAACCTAAAATGTCGAGTGTAATATTTTACAACATTCCCGGCACTTCGGCCGCTACATCTCGGTGGGAACATTATATACGTCTATAACGCTATAAATCCTAGCTTAAGGCATCCTAACATGTCGAATGTAATATTTTACAACATTCCTGGGGCGTCGGCACCTACTTCTCGGTGGAAACATTATATACGTCTATAGCGCTATATATCCTAGTCTAAGGCAACCTAACATTTCGAATATAATATTTTACTACATTCCTGCCGCGCCGGCCCCTACTTCTCGGTAGGAACATTATATACTTCTATAACGCTATATATCCTAGCTTAAGGCAACCTAACATGTCGAATGTAATATTTTACAGCATTCCTGGCGCGTCGGCCCCTACTTCTCGGTGGGAACATTATATATGTCTATAACGCTATATATCCTAGCCTAAGGCAACCTAAAATGTCGAGTGTAATATTTTACAACATTCCCGGCACTTCGGCCGCTACATCTCGGTGGGAACATTATATACGTCTATAACGCTATATATCCTAGCATGAGGCAACCTAACATCTCGGATGTAATATTTTACAACATTCCTGGCTCATCGGCCCCTACTTCTCGGTGGGAACAATATATACGTCTATAACGTTATATATCCTAACCTAAGGCAAGCTAACATCTCGGATGTAATATTTTACTACATTCCTGGCACGTCGGCCGTTACTTCTCGGTGGCAATATTATATACGTCCATAACCCTATATATCCTAGCTGAAGGCAACCTAACATGTCGAATGTAATATTTTACAACATTCCTGGCTCATCGGCCCCTACTTCTCGGTGGGAACAATATATACGTCTATAACGTTATATATCCTAGCCTAGGGCAATCCTAACACCTCGGATGTAATATTTTACAACATTCCTGGCGCGTCGGGCCCTACTTCTCGGTGGGAACATTATATAAGTCAATACCGATATATATCCTAACCTAAGGCAACCTAACATTTCGAATGTAATGTTTTACAACATTCCTGGCGTGTCGGCCCCTATTTCTCGGTGGGAACGTTATGTACGTCTTTAAAGCTATATATCCCAGCCTAAGGCAACCTAGCATGTCGAATGTAATATTTTACAGCATTCCTGGCGCGTCGGCCCCTACTTCTCGGTGGGAACATTATATATGTCTATAACGCTATATATCCTAGCCTAATGCAACCTAAAATGTGGAGTGTAATATTTTACAACATTCCCGGCACTTCGGCCGCTACATCTCGGTGGGAACATTATATACATCTATAACGCTATATATTGTAGCTTAAGGCATCCTAACATGTGGAATGTAATATTTCACAACATTCCTGGCGCGTCGGCACCAACATCTCGGAGTGAACAGTTTATACGTCTATAACGTTATATATCCTAGCCTAAGGCAACCTATCATGTCGAATGTAATATTTTACAACATTTCCGTCACTTCGGCACCTACTTCTCGGTGGGAACAGTATATACGTCTATGACATTATATATCCTAGCTTAAGGCAATCCTAACATGTTGACCGTAATATTTCACAACAATCCTGGCGCGTCGGCCCCTACTTCTCGGTGGCAACATTATATACGTCTATAACGCTATGTATCCTAGCCTAAGGCAACCTAAAGTGTCGAATGTAATATTTTATAACATTCCTGGCGCGTCGGCCCCTACTTCTCGGTGGGAACATTATATATGTCTATCACGCTATATATCCTAGCCTAAGGCAACCTAAAATGTTGAGTGTAATATTTTACAACATTCCATGCACTTCGGCCGCTACATTTCGGTGGGAACATTATATACGTCTATAACGCTACATATCCTAGTTTAAGGCAACCTAACATGTCGAATGTAATATTTTACAACATTCCTGTCTCGTCGGCACCAACTTCTCGGTGGGACCAGTTTATACGTCTATAACGTTATATATCCTAGCCTAAGGCAATCCAAACATGTCGATTGTAATATTTTACAACATTCCTGGCTCGTCGGCACCTACTTCTTGGTGGGAACAGTATTTACATCTATAACGTTATATATCCTAGCCTAAGGCGACCTAACATCTCTAATGTAATATTTTACTACATTTCTGGCGCGCCGGCGCCTACTTCTCGGTGGGAACTTTATATACGTCTATATCGCTATATATCCTAGCCTAAGGCATCCTAACATGTCGAGCCTACTATTTTACAACATTCCTGGCTCGTCGGCCCCTACTTCTCGGTGGGAACATTATATACGCCTATAACGTTATATATCTTAACCTAAGGGTACCTAACATCTCGGATGTAATATTTGACAACATTCCTGGCGCGGCGGAAACTACTTTTCGGTGGGAACAGTATATACGTCTATAACGTTATATAACCTAGCCTAAGGCAATCCTAACATGTCGAATGTAATATTTTACAGCATTCCTGGCGCGTCGGCCCCTACTTCTCGGTGGGAACACTATATAAGTCTATAACGCTATATATCCTAGCCTAAGGCAACCTAAAATGTCGAGTGTAATATTTTACAACATTCCCGGCACTTCGGCCGCTACATCTCGGTGGGAACATTATATACGTCTATAACGCTATAAATCCTAGCTTAAGGCATCCTAACATGTGGAATGTAATATTTTACAACATTCCTGGCGCGTCGGCACCAACATCTCGGAGTGAACAGTTTATACGTCTATAACGTTATATATCCTAGCCTAAGGCAATCCTAACATGTCGAATGTAATATTTTACAACATTCCTGGCGCGTCGGCGCCTACTTCTCGGTGGGAACACTATATAAGTAAATAACGTTATATATCCTAACCTAAGGCAACCTAACATCTCGGATGCAATATTTTACTACATTCCGCGCACGTCGGCACCTAACTTCTCGGTGGGAACGTTATTGACGTTTATAACGCTACATATCCTAGCTTAAGGCAACCTAACATGTCGAATGTAATGTTTTGCAGCATTCCTGGCGTGTCGGCCCCTATTTCTCGGTGGGAACGTTATTTACGTCTATAACGCTACATATCCTAGCTTAAGGCAGCCTAACATGTCGAATGTAATATTTGCAACATTCCTGGCGCGTCGGCACCTACTTCTCGGTGGGAACATTATATACGTCTATAACGTTATATATCCTAACCTAAGGGTACCTAACATTTCGGATGTAATATTTGACAACATTGGTGGCGTGTCGGCCCGTACTTCTCGGTGGGAATATCATATCCGTCTATAACGTTATATATCCTAGACTAAGGCAATCCTAACATGTCGAATGTAATATTTTACAACATACCTGGCGCGTCGGCACCTACTTCTCGGTGGGAACATTATATACTTCTATAACGCTATATATCCTAGCTTAAGGCAACCTAACATGTCGAATGTAATATTTTACAGCATTCCTGGCGCGTCGGCCCCTACTTCTCGGTGGGAACATTATATATGTCTATAACGCTATATATCCTAGCCTAAGGCAACCTAAAATGTCGAGTGTAATATTTTACAACATTCCCGGCACTTCGGCCGCTACATCTCGGTGGGAACATTATATACGTCTATAACGCTATATATCCTAGCATGAGGCAACCTAACATCTCGGATGTAATATTTTACAACATTCCTGGCTCATCGGCCCCTACTTCTCGGTGGGAACAATATATACGTCTATAACGTTATATATCCTAACCTAAGGCAAGCTAACATCTCGGATGTAATATTTTACTACATTCCTGGCACGTCGGCCGTTACTTCTCGGTGGCAATATTATATACGTCCATAACCCTATATATCCTAGCTGAAGGCAACCTAACATGTCGAATGTAATATTTTACAACATTCCTGGCTCATCGGCCCCTACTTCTCGGTGGGAACAATATATACGTCTATAACGTTATATATCCTAGCCTAGGGCAATCCTAACACCTCGGATGTAATATTTTACAACATTCCTGGCGCGTCGGGCCCTACTTCTCGGTGGGAACATTATATAAGTCAATACCGATATATATCCTAACCTAAGGCAACCTAACATTTCGAATGTAATGTTTTACAACATTCCTGGCGTGTCGGCCCCTATTTCTCGGTGGGAACGTTATGTACGTCTTTAAAGCTATATATCCCAGCCTAAGGCAACCTAGCATGTCGAATGTAATATTTTACAGCATTCCTGGCGCGTCGGCCCCTACTTCTCGGTGGGAACATTATATATGTCTATAACGCTATATATCCTAGCCTAATGCAACCTAAAATGTGGAGTGTAATATTTTACAACATTCCCGGCACTTCGGCCGCTACATCTCGGTGGGAACATTATATACATCTATAACGCTATATATTGTAGCTTAAGGCATCCTAACATGTGGAATGTAATATTTCACAACATTCCTGGCGCGTCGGCACCAACATCTCGGAGTGAACAGTTTATACGTCTATAACGTTATATATCCTAGCCTAAGGCAACCTATCATGTCGAATGTAATATTTTACAACATTCCCGTCACTTCGGCACCTACTTCTCGGTGGGAACAGTATATACGTCTATGACATTATATATCCTAGCTTAAGGCAATCCTAACATGTTGACCGTAATATTTCACAACAATCCTGGCGCGTCGGCCCCTACTTCTCGGTGGCAACATTATATACGTCTATAACGCTATGTATCCTAGCCTAAGGCAACCTAAAGTGTCGAATGTAATATTTTATAACATTCCTGGCGCGTCGGCCCCTACTTCTCGGTGGGAACATTATATATGTCTATCACGCTATATATCCTAGCCTAAGGCAACCTAAAATGTTGAGTGTAATATTTTACAACATTCCATGCACTTCGGCCGCTACATTTCGGTGGGAACATTATATACGTCTATAACGCTACATATCCTAGTTTAAGGCAACCTAACATGTCGAATGTAATATTTTACAACATTCCTGTCTCGTCGGCACCAACTTCTCGGTGGGACCAGTTTATACGTCTATAACGTTATATATCCTAGCCTAAGGCAATCCAAACATGTCGATTGTAATATTTTACAACATTCCTGGCTCGTCGGCACCTACTTCTTGGTGGGAACAGTATTTACATCTATAACGTTATATATCCTAGCCTAAGGCGACCTAACATCTCTAATGTAATATTTTACTACATTCCTGGCGCGCCGGCGCCTACTTCTCGGTGGGAACTTTATATACGTCTATATCGCTATATATCCTAGCCTAAGGCATCCTAACATGTCGAGCCTACTATTTTACAACATTCCTGGCTCGTCGGCCCCTACTTCTCGGTGGGAACATTATATACGCCTATAACGTTATATATCTTAACCTAAGGGTACCTAACATCTCGGATGTAATATTTGACAACATTCCTGGCGCGGCGGAAACTACTTTTCGGTGGGAACAGTATATACGTCTATAACGTTATATAACCTAGCCTAAGGCAATCCTAACATGTCGAATGTAATATTTTACAGCATTCCTGGCGCGTCGGCCCCTACTTCTCGGTGGGAACACTATATAAGTCTATAACGCTATATATCCTAGCCTAAGGCAACCTAAAATGTCGAGTGTAATATTTTACAACATTCCCGGCACTTCGGCCGCTACATCTCGGTGGGAACATTATATACGTCTATAACGCTATAAATCCTAGCTTAAGGCATCCTAACATGTGGAATGTAATATTTTACAACATTCCTGGCGCGTCGGCACCAACATCTCGGAGTGAACAGTTTATACGTCTATAACGTTATATATCCTAGCCTAAGGCAATCCTAACATGTCGAATGTAATATTTTACAACATTCCTGGCGCGTCGGCGCCTACTTCTCGGTGGGAACACTATATAAGTAAATAACGTTATATATCCTAACCTAAGGCAACCTAACATCTCGGATGCAATATTTTACTACATTCCGCGCACGTCGGCACCTAACTTCTCGGTGGGAACGTTATTGACGTTTATAACGCTACATATCCTAGCTTAAGGCAACCTAACATGTCGAATGTAATGTTTTGCAGCATTCCTGGCGTGTCGGCCCCTATTTCTCGGTGGGAACGTTATTTACGTCTATAACGCTACATATCCTAGCTTAAGGCAACCTAACATGTCGAATGTAATATTTGCAACATTCCTGGCGCGTCGGCACCTACTTCTCGGTGGGAACATTATATACGTCTATAACGTTATATATCCTAACCTAAGGGTACCTAACATTTCGGATGTAATATTTGACAACATTGGTGGCGTGTCGGCCCGTACTTCTCGGTGGGAATATCATATCCGTCTATAACGTTATATATCCTAGACTAAGGCAATCCTAACATGTCGAATGTAATATTTTACAACATTCCTGGCGCGTCGGCGCCTACTTCTCGGTGGGAACACTATATAAGTCAATAACGTTATATATCCTAACCTAAGGCAACCTAACATCTCGGATGCAATATTTTACTACATTCCTCGCACGTCGACCCCTACTTCTCGGAGGGAACGTTATTTACGTCTATGACGCTACATATCCTAGCTTAAGGCAACCTAACATGTCGAATGTAATATTTTACAACATTCCTGGCGCGTCGGCGCCTACTTCTCGGTGGGAACTTTATATACGTCTATATCGCTATATATCCTAGCCTAAGGCATCCTAACATGTCGAGCCTACTATTTTACAACATTCCTGGCTCGTCGGCCCCTACTTCTCGGTGGGAATATTATTTACGCCTATAACGTTATATATCCTAACCTAAGGGTACCTAACATCTCGGATGTAATATTTGACAACATTGCTGGCGTGTCGGCCCGTATTTCTCGGTGGGAATATCATATACGTCTATAACGTTATATATCCTAACCTAAGGCAACCTAACATCTCGGGTGTAATATTTTACTACATTCCTGGCGAGCCGGCCCCTACTTCTCGGTGGGAACATTATATACATCTATAACGCTACATATCCTAGCTTAAGGCAACCTAACATCTCGAATGTTATATTTGCAACATTCCTGGCGCGTCGGCACCTACTTCTCGGTGGGAACATTATATAAGTTAATAACGTTATATATCCTAACCTAAGGCAACCTAACATCTCGGATGCAATATTTTACTACATTCGGCGCACGTCGGCACCTAACTTCTCGGTAGGAACGTAATTTACGTCTATAACGCTACATATCCTAGCTTAAGGCAACCTAACATGTCGAATGTAATATTTTGCAACATTCCTGGCGTGTCGGCCCCTATTTCTCGGTGGGAACGTTATTTACGTCTATAACGCTACATATCCTAGCTTAAGGCAACCAAACATTTCGAATGTAATATTTTACAACATACCTGTCGTGTCGGCACCTACTTCTCGGTGGGAACGTTATATACGTCTATAAAGCTATATATCCTACCTTAAGGCAACCTAACATGTCGAATGTAATATTTTACCACATTCCTGGCTGGTTGGCCCCAACTTCACGGTGGGAACATTATATACGTCTATAATGTTACATATCCAAGCCTAAGGCAACCTAACATGTCGAATGTAATATTTTACAACATTCCTGGCTCGTCGGCACCAACTTCTCGGTGGGACCAGTTTATACATCTATAACGTTATATATCCTAGCCTAAGGCAATCCTAACATGTCGATTGTAATATTTTACAACATTCCTGGCTCGTCGGCACCTACTTCTCGGTGGGAACAGTATTTACATCTATAACGTTATATATCCTAGCCTAAGGCGACCTAACATCTCTAATGTAATATTTTACTACATTCCTGGCGCGCCGGCGCCTACTTCTTGGTGGGAACTTTATATACGTCTATATCGCTATATATCCTAGCCTAAGGCATCCTAACATGTCGAGCCTACTATTTTACAACATTCCTGGCTCGTCGGCCCCTACTTCTCGGTGGGAACATTATATACGCCTATAACGTTATATATCTTAACCTAAGGGTACCTAACATCTCGGATGTAATATTTGACAACATTCCTGGCGCGGCGGAAACTACTTTTCGGTGGGAACAGTATATACGTCTATAACGTTATATAACCTAGCCTAAGGCAATCCTAACATGTCGAATGTAATATTTTACAGCATTCCTGGCGCAGTCGGCCCCCACTTCTCGGTGGGAACACTATATAAGTATATAACGCTATATATCCTAGCCTAAGGCAACCTAAAATGTCGAGTGTAATATTTTACAACATTCCCGGCACTTCGGCCGCTACATCTCGGTGGGAACATTATATACGTCTATAACGCTATAAATCCTAGCTTAAGGCATCGTAACATGTCGAATGTAATATTTTACAACATTCCTGGCGCGTCGGCACCTACTTCTCGGTGGGAACATTATATACGTCTATAGCGCTATATATCCTAGTCTAAGGCAACCTAACATTTCGAATATAATATTTTACTACATTCCTGCCGCGCCGGCCCCTACTTCTCGGTGGGAACATTATATACTTCTATAACGCTATATATCCTAGCTTAAGGCAACCTAACATGTCGAATGTAATATTTTACAGCATTCCTGGCGCGTCGGCCCCTACTTCTCGGTGGGAACATTATATATGTCTATAACGCTATATATCCTAGCCTAAGGCAACCTAAAATGTCGAGTGTAATATTTTACAACATTCCCGGCACTTCGGCCGCTACATCTCGGTGGGAACATTATATACGTCTATAACGCTATATATCCTAGCATGAGGCAACCTAACATCTCGGATGTAATATTTTACAACATTCCTGGCTCATCGGCCCCTACTTCTCGGTGGGAACAATATATACGTCTATAACGTTATATATCCTAACCTAAGGCAACCTAACACATCGGATGTTATGTTTAACAACATTCTTGGCTCATCGGCCCCTACTTCTCGGTGGCAACACTATATACGTCTATAACGTTATATATCCTAACCTAAGGCAAGCTAACATCTCGGATGTAATATTTTACTACATTCCTGGCACGTCGGCCGTTACTTCTCGGTGGCAATATTATATACGTCCATAACGCTATATATCCTAGCTGAAGGCAACCCAACATGTCGAATGTAATATTTTACAACATTCCTGGCTCATCGGCCCCTACTTCTCGGTGGGAACAATATATACGTCTATAACGTTATATATCCTAGCCTAGGGCAATCCTAACACCTCGGATGTAATATTTTACAACATTCCTGGCGCGTCGGGCCCTACTTCTCGGTGGGAACATTATATAAGTCAATACCGATATATATCCTAACCTAAGGCAACCTAACATTTCGAATGTAATGTTTTACAACATTCCTGGCGTGTCGGCCCCTACTTCTCGGTGGGAACATTATATATGTCTATAACGCTATATATCCTAGCCTAAGGCAACCTAAAATGTGGAGTGTAATATTTTACAACATTCCCGGCACTTCGGCCGCTACATCTCGGTGGGAACATTATATACATCTATAACGCTATATATCCTAGCTTAAGGCATCCTAACATGTCGAATGTAATATTTTACAACATTCCTGGCGCGTCGGCACCAACATCTCGGAGTGAACAGTTTATACGTCTATAACGTTATATATCCTAGCCTAAGGCAATCCTAACATGTCGAATGTAATATTTTACAACATTCCTGTCGCGTCGGCGCCTACTTCTCGGTGGGAACACTATATAAGTCAATAACGTTATATATCCTAACCTAAGGGTACCTAACATCTCGGACGTAATATTTGACAAAATTGCTGGCGTGTCGGCCCGTACTTCTCGGTGGGAATATCATATACGTCTATAACGTTATGTATCCTAGCCTAAGGCAATCCTAACATCTCGGATGTAATATTTTACAACATTCCTGGCGTGTCGGGCCCTACTTCTCGGTGGGAACATTATATAAGTCAATAACGTTATATATCCTAACCTAAGGCAACCTAACATCTCGGGTGTAATATTTTACTACATTCCTGGCGCGCCGGCCCCTACTTCTCGGTGGGAACATTATATACGTCTATAACGCTATATATCCTAGCTTAAGGCAACCTAACATGTCGAGTGTAATATTTTACAGCATTCCTGGCGCGTCGGCCCCTACTTCTCGGTGGGAACATTATATATGTCTATAACGCTATATATCCTAGCCTAAGGCAACCTAAAATGTCGAGTGTAATATTTTACAACATTCCCGGCACTTCGGCCCCTACTTCTCGGTGGGAACATTATATACGTCTATAACGCTATATATCCTAGCTTAAGGCAACCTAACATGTCGAGTGTAATATTTTACAGCATTCCTGGCGCGTCGGCCCCTACTTCTCGGTGGGAACATTATATATGTCTATAACGCTATATATCCTAGCCTAAGGCAACCTAAAATGTCGAGTGTAATATTTTACAACATTCCCGGCACTTCGGCCGCTACATCTCGGTGGGAACATTATATACGTCTATAACGCTATAAATCCTAGCTTAAGGCAACCTAACATGCCGAATGTAATATTTTACAACATTCCCGGCGCGCCGGCCCCTACTTCTCGGTGGGAACATTATATACGTCTATAACGCTATATATCCTAGCTTATGGCAACCTAACATGTCGAATGTAATATTTTACAACATGCCTGGCGCGTCGGCCCCTACTTCTCGGTGGGAACAGTATATACGTCTATAACGTTATATATCCTAGCCTAAGGCAATCCTAACATCTCGAATGTAATATTTTACAACATTCCTGGCGCGTCGGCACCTACTTCTCGGTGGGAACATTATATACGTCTATAGCGCTATATATCCTAGCCTAAGGCATCCTAACGTGTCGAGCCTACTATTTTACAACATTCCTGGCTCGTCGGCCCCTACTTCTCGGTGGGAACATTATATACGTCTATAACGTTATATATCCTAACCTAAGGGTACCTAACATCTCGGACGTAATATTTGACAAAATTGCTGGCGTGTCGGCCCGTACTTCTCGGTGGGAATATCATATACGTCTATAACGTTATATATCCTAACCTAAGGCAACCTAACATCTCGGGTGTAATATTTTACTACATTCCTGGCGAGCCGGCCCCTACTTCTCGGTGGGAACATTATATAAGTCAATAACGTTATATATCCTAACCTAAGGCAACCTAACATCTCGGATGCAATATTTTACTACATTCCGCGCACGTCGGCACCTAACTTCTCGGTGGGAACGTTATTGATGTCTATAACGCTACATATCCTAGCTTAAGGCAACCTAACATGTCGAATGTAACGTTTTGCAACATTCCTGGCGTGTCGGCCCCTATTTCTCGGTGGGAACGTTATTTACGTCTATAACGCTACATATCCTAGCTTAAGGCAACCTAACATGTCGAATGCATTATTTTACAATATTCCTGGCGCGTCGGCACCTACTTCTCGGTGGGAAGAGTATATACGTCTATAACGTTATATATCCTAGCTTAAGGCAACCTAACATGTCGAATGTAATGTTTTGCAACATTCCTGGCGTGTCGGCCCCTATTTCTCGGTGGGAACGTTATTTACGTCTATAACGCTACATATCCTAGCTTAAGGCAACCTAACATGTCGAATGCATTATTTTACAATATTCCTGGCGCGTCGGCACCTACTTCTCGGTGGGAAGAGTATATACGTCTATAACGTTATATATCCTAGCCTAAGGCAATCCTAACATCTCGGATGTAATATTTTACAACATTCCTGGCGCGTCGGCCCCTACTTCTCGGTGGGAACATTACATAAGGCAATAACGTTATATATCCTAACCTAAGGCAACCTAACATCTCGGGTGTAATATTTTACTACATTCCTGGCGCCCCGGCCCCTACTTCTCGGTGGGAACATTATATACTTCTATAACGCTATATATCCTAGCTTAAGGCAACCTAACATGTCGAATGTAATATTTTACAGCATTCCTGGCGCGTCGGCTCCTACTTCTCGGTGGGAACATTATATATGTCTATAACGCTATATATCCTAGCCTAAGGCAACCTAAAATGTCGAGTGTAATATTTTACAACATTCCCGGCACTTCGGCCGCTACATCCCGGTGGGAACATTATATACGTCTATAACGCTATAAATCCTAGCTTAAGGCAACCTAACATGTCGAATGTAATATTTTAGAACATCCCTGGCGCGTCGGCACCAACATCTCGGTGTGAACAGTTTATACGTCTATAACGTTATATATCCTAGCCTAAGGCAATCCTAACATGTCGAATGTAATATTTTACAACATTCCTGGCGCGTCGGCGCCTACTTCTCGGTGGGAACACTATATAAGTCAATAAAGTTATATATCCTAACCTAGGGCAACCTAACATCTCGGGTGTAATATTTTACTACATTCCTGGGGCGCCGGCCCCTACTTCTCGGTGGGAACATTATATACGTCTATAACGCTATAATTCGCAGCTTAAGGCATCCTAACATGTCGAATGTAATATTTTACAAGATTCCTGGCGCGTCGGCACCAACATCTCGGAGTGAACAGTTTATACGTCTATAACGTTATATATCCTAGCCTAAGGCAACCTAACATCTCGGGTGTAATATTTTACTACATTCCTGGCGCGCCGGGCCCTACTTCTCGGTGGGAACACCATATACGTCTATAACGCTATATATCCTAGCTTAAGGCAACCTAACATGTCGAATGTAATATTTTACAGCATTCCTGGCGCGTCGGCTCCTACTTCTCGGTGGGAACATTATATATGTCTATAACGCTATATATCCTAGCCTAAGGCAACCTAAAATGTCGAGTGTAATATTTTACAACATTCCCGGCACCTCGGCCGCTACATCTCGGTGGGAACATTATATACGTCTATAACGCTATAAATCCTAGCTCAAGGCAACCTAACATGTCGAATGTAATATTTTAGAACATCCCTGGCGCGTCGGCACCAACATCTCGGTGTGAACAGTTTATACGTCTATAACGTTATATATCCTAGCCTAAGGCAATCCTAACATGTCGAATGTAATATTTTACAACATTCCTGGCGCGTCGGCGCCTACTTCTCGGTGGGAACACTATATAAGTCAATAAAGTTATATATCCTAACCTAAGGCAACCTAACATCTCGGGTGTAATATTTTACTACATTCCTGGCGCGCCGGCCCCTACTTCTCGGTGGGAACATTATATACGTCTATAACGCTATATATCCTAGCTTAAGGCAAACTAACATGTCGAATGTAATATTTTACAACATTCCTGGCGCGTCGGCACCTACTTCTCGGTGGGAACATTATATAAGTCAATAACGTTATATATCCTAGTCTAAGGCAACCTAACATTTCGAATGTAATATTTTACTACATTCCTGCCGCGCCGGCCCCTACTTCTCGGTGGGAACATTATATACTTCTATAACGCTATATATCCTAGCTTAAGGCAACCTAACATGTCGAATGTAATATTTTACAGCATTCCTGGCGCGTCGGGCCTACTTCTCGGTGGGAACATTATATATGTCTATAACGCTATATATCCTAGCCTAAGGCAACCTAAAATGTCGAGTGTAATATTTTCCAACATTCCCGGCACTTCGGCCGCTACATCTCGGTGGGAACATTATATACGTCTATAACGCTATAAATCCTAGCTTAAGGCAACCTAACATGTCGAATGTAATATTTTACAACATTCCCGGCGCGCCGGCCCCTACTTCTCGGTGGGAACATTATATATGTCTATAACGCTATATATCCTAGCCTAAGGCAACCTAAAATGTCGAGTGTAATATTTTACAACATTCCCGGCACTTCGGCCGCTACATCTCGGTGGGAACATTATATACTTCTATAACGCTATATATCCTAGCTTAAGGCAACCTAACATGTCGAATGTAATATTTTACAGCATTCCTGGCGCGTCGGCTCCTACTTCTCGGTGGGAACATTATATATGTCTATAACGCTATATATCCTAGCCTAAGGCAACCTAAAATGTCGAGTGTAATATTTTACAACATTCCCGGCACCTCGGCCGCTACATCTCGGTGGGAACATTATATACGTCTATAACGCTATAAATCCTAGCTCAAGGCAACCTAACATGTCGAATGTAATATTTTAGAACATCCCTGGCGCGTCGGCACCAACATCTCGGTGTGAACAGTTTATACGTCTATAACGTTATATATCCTAGCCTAAGGCAATCCTAACATGTCGAATGTAATATTTTACAACATTCCTGGCGCGTCGGCGCCTACTTCTCGGTGGGAACACTATATAAGTCAATAAAGTTATATATCCTAACCTAAGGCAACCTAACATCTCGGGTGTAATATTTTACTACATTCCTGGCGCGTCGGCCCCTACTTCTCGGTGGGAACATTATATACGTCTATAACGCTATATATCCTAGCTTAAGGCAAACTAACATGTCGAATGTAATATTTTACAACATTTCTGGCGCGTCGGCACCTACTTCTCGGTGGGAACATTATATAAGTCAATAACGTTATATATCCTAGTCTAAGGCAACCTAACATTTCGAATGTAATATTTTACTACATTCCTGCCGCGCCGGCCCCTACTTCCCGGTGGGAACATTATATACTTCTATAACGCTATATATCCTAGCTTAAGGCAACCTAACATGTCGAATGTAATATTTTACAGCATTCCTGGCGCGTCGGCCCCTACTTCTCGGTGGGAACATTATATATGTCTATAACGCTATATATCCTAGCCTAAGGCAACCTAAAATGTCGAGTGTAATATTTTACAACATTCCCGGCACTTCGGCCGCTACATCTCGGTGGGAACATTATATACGTCTATAACGCTATAAATCCTAGCTTAAGGCAACCTCACATGTCGAATGTAATATTTTACAACATTCCTGGCTGATTGGCCCCTACTTCACGGTGGGAACATTATATACGTCTATAATGTTACATATCCAAGCCTAAGGCAACCTAAAATGTCGAGTGTAATATTTTACAACATTCCCGGCACTTCGGCCGCTACATCTCGGTGGGAACATTATATACGTCTATAACGCTATAAATCCTAGCTTAAGGCAACCTAACATGTCGAATGTAATATTTTACAACATTCCTGGCGCGTCGGCACCAACATCTCGGTGTGAACAGTTTATACGTCTATAACGTTATATATCCTAGCCTAAGGCAACCTAACATCTCGGATGCAATATTTTACTACATTCCTCGCACGTCGACCCCTACTTCTCGGAGGGAACGTTATTTACGTCTATGACGCTACATATCCTAGTTTAAGGCAACCTAACATGTCGAATGTAATATTTTACAACATTCCTGGCTGATTGGCCCCTACTTCACGGTGGGAACATTATATACGTCTATAATGTTACATATCCAAGCCTAAGGCAACCTAACATGTCGAATGTAATATTTTACAACATTCCCGGCACTTCGGCACCTACTTCTCGGTGGGAACAGTATATACGTCTATAACGCTATATATCCTAGCTTAAGGCAACCTAACATGTCGAATGTAATATTTTACAGCATTCCTGGCGCGTCGGCCCCTACTTCTCGGTGGGAACATTATATATGTCTATAACGCTATATATCCTAGCCTAAGGCAACCTAAAATGTCGAGTGTAATATTTTCCAACATTCCCGGCACTTCGGCCGCTACATCTCGGTGGGAACATTATATACGTCTATAACGCTATAAATCCTAGCTTAAGGCAACCTAACATGTCGAATGTAATATTTTACAACATTCCCGGCGCGCCGGCCCCTACTTCTCGGTGGGAACATTATATATGTCTATAACGCTATATATCCTAGCCTAAGGCAACCTAAAATGTCGAGTGTAATATTTTACAACATTCCCGGCACTTCGGCCGCTACATCTCGGTGGGAACATTATATACGTCTATAACGCTATAAATCCTAGCTTAAGGCAAACTAACATGTCGAATGTAATATTTTACAACATTCCTGGCGCGTCGGCACCTACTTCTCGGTGGGAACATTATATAAGTCAATAACGTTATATATCCTAGTCTAAGGCAACCTAACATTTCGAATGTAATATTTTACTACATTCCTGCCGCGCCGGCCCCTACTTCTCGGTGGGAACATTATATACGTCTATAACGCTATATATCCTAGCTTAAGGCAACCTAACATGTTGAATGTAATATTTTACAACATTCCTGGCGCGTCGGCACCTACTTCTCGGTGGGAACATTATATACGTCTATAGCGCTATATATCCTAGTCTAAGGCAACCTAACATTTCGAATGTAATATTTTACTACATTCCTGCCGCGCCGGCCCCTACTTCTCGGTGGGAACATTATATACTTCTATAACGCTATATATCCTAGCTTAAGGCAACCTAACATGTCGAATGTAATATTTTACAGCATTCCTGGCGCGTCGGCTCCTACTTCTCGGTGGGAACATTATATATGTCTATAACGCTATATATCCTAGCCTAAGGCAACCTAAAATGTCGAGTGTAATATGTTACAACATTCCCGGCACCTCGGCCGCTACATCTCGGTGGGAACATTATATACGTCTATAACGCTATAAATCCTAGCTCAAGGCAACCTAACATGTCGAATGTAATATTTTAGAACATCCCTGGCGCGTCGGCACCAACATCTCGGTGTGAACAGTTTATACGTCTATAACGTTATATATCCTAGCCTAAGGCAATCCTAACATGTCGAATGTAATATTTTACAACATTCCTGGCGCGTCGGCGCCTACTTCTCGGTGGGAACACTATATAAGTCAATAAAGTTATATATCCTAACCTAAGGCAACCTAACATCTCGGGTGTAATATTTTACTACATTCCTGGCGCGCCGGCCCCTACTTCTCGGTGGGAACATTATATACGTCTATAACGCTATATATCCTAGCTTAAGGCAAACTAACATGTCGAATGTAATATTTTACAACATTTCTCGCGCGTCGGCACCTACTTCTCGGTGGGAACATTATATAAGTCAATAACGTTATATATCCTAGTCTAAGGCAACCTAACATTTCGAATGTAATATTTTACTACATTCCTGCCGCGCCGGCCCCTACTTCTCGGTGGGAACATTATATACTTCTATAACGCTATATATCCTAGCTTAAGGCAACCTAACATGTCGAATGTAATATTTTACAGCATTCCTGGCGCGTCGGCCCCTACTTCTCGGTGGGAACATTATATATGTCTATAACGCTATATATCCTAGCCTAAGGCAACCTAAAATGTCGAGTGTAATATTTTACAACATTCCCGGCACTTCGGCCGCTACATCTCGGTGGGAACATTATATACGTCTATAACGCTATAAATCCTAGCTTAAGGCAACCTAACATGTCGAATGTAATATTTTACAACATTCCTGGCTGATTGGCCCCTACTTCACGGTGGGAACATTATATACGTCTATAATGTTACATATCCAAGCCTAAGGCAACCTAAAATGTCGAGTGTAATATTTTACAACATTCCCGGCACTTCGGCCGCTACATCTCGGTGGGAACATTATATACGTCTATAACGCTATAAATCCTAGCTTAAGGCAACCTAACATGTCGAATGTAATATTTTACAACATTCCTGGCGCGTCGGCACCAACATCTCGGTGTGAACAGTTTATACGTCTATAACGTTATATATCCTAGCCTAAGGCAACCTAACATCTCGGATGCAAAATTTTACTACATTCCTCGCACGTCGACCCCTACTTCTCGGAGGGAACGTTATTTACGTCTATGACGCTACATATCCTAGTTTAAGGCAACCTAACATGTCGAATGTAATATTTTACAACATTCCTGGCTGATTGGCCCCTACTTCACGGTGGGAACATTATATACGTCTATAATGTTACATATCCAAGCCTAAGGCAACCTAACATGTCGAATGTAATATTTTACAACATTCCCGGCACTTCGGCACCTACTTCTCGGTGGGAACAGTATATACGTCTATGACGTTATATATCCTAGCTTAAGGCAATCCTAACATGTTGATCGTAATATTTCACAACATTCCTGGCGCGTCGGCCCCTACTTCTCGGTGGGAACATTATATACGTCTATAACGCTATATATCCTAGCCTAAGGCAACCTAAAGTGTCGAATGTAATATTTTACAACATTCCTGGCTCGTCGGCCCCTACTTCTCGGTGGGAACATTATATACGCCTATAACGTTATATATCTTAACCTAAGGGTACCTAACATCTCGGATGTAATATTTGACAATATTCCTGGCGCGGCGGAAACTACTTTTCGGTGGGAACAGTATATACGTCTATAACGTTATATAACCTAGCCTAAGGCAATCCTAACATGTCGAATGTAATATTTTACAGCATTCCTGGCGCGTCGGCCCCTACTTCTCGGTGGGAACATTATATATGTCTATAACGCTATATATCCTAGCCTAAGGCAACCTAAAATGTGGAGTGTAATATTTTACAACATTCCCGGCACTTCGGCCGCTACATCTCGGTGGGAACATTATATACATCTATAACGCTATATATCCTAGCTTAAGGCATCCTAACATGTCGAATGTAATATTTTACAACATTCCTGGCGCGTCGGCACCAACATCTCGGAGTGAACAGTTTATACGTCTATAACGTTATATATCCTAGCCTAAGGCAATCCTAACATGTCGAATGTAATATTTTACAACATTCCTGTCGCGTCGGCGCCTACTTCTCGGTGGGAACACTATATAAGTCAATAACGTTATATATCCTAACCTAAGGCAACCTAACATCTCGGATGTAATATTTTACTACATTCCTCGCACGTCGACCCCTACTTCTCGGAGGGAACGTTATTTACGTCTATAACGCTACATATCCTAGCTTAAGGCAACCTAACATGTCGAATGTAATATGTTACAACATTCCCGGCGCGCCGGCCCCTACTTCTCGGTGGGAAGATTATATACGTCTATAACGCTATATATCCTAGCTTATGGCAACCTAACATGTCGAATGTAATATTTTACAACATTCCTGGCGCGTCGGCACCTACTTCTCGGTGGGAACAGTATATACGTCTATAACGTTATATATCCTAGCCTAAGGCAATCCTAACATCTCGAATGTAATATTTTACAACATTCCTGGCGCGTCGGCACCTACTTCTCGGTGGGAACATTATATACGTCTATAGCGCTATATATCCTAGTCTAAGGCAACCTAACATTTCGAATGTAATATTTTACTACATTCCTGCCGCGCCGGCCCCTACTTCTCGGTGGGAACATTATATACTTCTATAACGCTATATATCCTAGCTTAAGGCAACCTAACATGTCGAATGTAATATTTTACAGCATTCCTGGCGCGTCGGCTCCTACTTCTCGGTGGGAACATTATATATGTCTATAACGCTATATATCCTAGCCTAAGGCAACCTAAAATGTCGAGTGTAATATTTTACAACATTCCCGCTACCTCGGCCGCTACATCTCGGTGGGAACATTATATACGTCTATAACGCTATAAATCCTAGCTCAAGGCAACCTAACATGTCGAATGTAATATTTTAGAACATCCCTGGCGCGTCGGCACCAACATCTCGGTGTGAACAGTTTATACGTCTATAACGTTATATATCCTAGTCTAAGGCAACCTAACATTTCGAATGTAATATTTTACTACATTCCTGCCGCGCCGGCCCCTACTTCTCGGTGGGAACATTATATACTTCTATAACGCTATATATCCTAGCTTAAGGCAACCTAACATGTCGAATGTAATATTTTACAGCATTCCTGGCGCGTCGGCTCCTACTTCTCGGTGGGAACATTATATATGTCTATAACGCTATATATCCTAGCCTAAGGCAACCTAAAATGTCGAGTGTAATATTTTACAACATTCCCGGCACCTCGGCCGCTACATCTCGGTGGGAACATTATATACGTCTATAACGCTATAAATCCTAGCTCAAGGCAACCTAACATGTCGAATGTAATATTTTAGAACATCCCTGGCGCGTCGGCACCAACATCTCGGTGTGAACAGTTTATACGTCTATAACGTTATATATCCTAGCCTAAGGCAATCCTAACATGTCGAATGTAATATTTTACAACATTCCTGGCGCGTCGGCGCCTACTTCTCGGTGGGAACACTATATAAGTCAATAAAGTTATATATCCTAACCTAAGGCAACCTAACATCTCGGGTGTAATATTTTACTACATTCCTGGCGCGCCGGCCCCTACTTCTCGGTGGGAACATTATATACGTCTATAACGCTATATATCCTAGCTTAAGGCAAACTAACATGTCGAATGTAATATTTTACAACATTTCTGGCGCGTCGGCACCTACTTCTCGGTGGGAACATTATATAAGTCAATAACGTTATATATCCTAGTCTAAGGCAACCTAACATTTCGAATGTAATATTTTACTACATTCCTGCCGCGCCGGCCCCTACTTCTCGGTGGGAACATTATATACTTCTATAACGCTATATATCCTAGCTTAAGGCAACCTAACATGTCGAATGTAATATTTTACAGCATTCCTGGCGCGTCGGCCCCTACTTCTCGGTGGGAACATTATATATGTCTATAACGCTATATATCCTAGCCTAAGGCAACCTAAAATGTCGAGTGTAATATTTTCCAACATTCCCGGCACTTCGGCCGCTACATCTCGGTGGGAACATTATATACGTCTATAACGCTATAAATCCTAGCTTAAGGCAACCTAACATGTCGAATGTAATATTTTACAACATTCCCGGCGCGCCGGCCCCTACTTCTCGGTGGGAACATTATATATGTATATAACGCTATATATCCTAGCCTAAGGCAACCTAAAATGTCGAGTGT
Source organism: Xylocopa violacea (assembly GCA_963969225.1). NCBI lineage: Eukaryota > Metazoa > Arthropoda > Insecta > Hymenoptera > Apidae > Xylocopa > Xylocopa violacea. The sequence goes on along the minus strand of CAXAJV010000500.1, from coordinate 1,114,676 downwards.
AATATTTTACAACATTCCCGGCACTTCGGCCGCTACATCTCGGTGGGAACATTATATACGTCTATAACGCTATAAATCCTAGCTTAAGGCAAACTAACATGTCGAATGTAATATTTTACAACATTCCTGGCGCGTCGGCACCTACTTCTCGGTGGGAACATTATATAAGTCAATAACGTTATATATCCTAGTCTAAGGCAACCTAACATTTCGAATGTAATATTTTACTACATTCCTGCCGCGCCGGCCCCTACTTTTCGGTGGGAACATTATATACGTCTATAACGCTATATATCCTAGCTTAAGGCAACCTAACATGTTGAATGTAATATTTTACAACATTCCTGGCGCGTCGGCACCTACTTCTCGGTGGGAACATTATATACGTCTATAGCGCTATATATCCTAGTCTAAGGCAACCTAACATTTCGAATGTAATATTTTACTACATTCCTGCCGCGCCGGCCCCTACTTCTCGGTGGGAACATTATATACTTCTATAACGCTATATATCCTAGCTTAAGGCAACCTAACATGTCGAATGTAATATTTTACAGCATTCCTGGCGCGTCGGCTCCTACTTCTCGGTGGGAACATTATATATGTCTATAACGCTATATATCCTAGCCTAAGGCAACCTAAAATGTCGAGTGTAATATTTTACAACATTCCCGGCACCTCGGCCGCTACATCTCGGTGGGAACATTATATACGTCTATAACGCTATAAATCCTAGCTCAAGGCAACCTAACATGTCGAATGTAATATTTTAGAACATCCCTGGCGCGTCGGCACCAACATCTCGGTGTGAACAGTTTATACGTCTATAACGTTATATATCCTAGCCTAAGGCAATCCTAACATGTCGAATGTAATATTTTACAACATTCCTGGCGCGTCGGCGTCTACTTCTCGGTGGGAACACTATATAAGTCAATAAAGTTATATATCCTAACCTAAGGCAACCTAACATCTCGGGTGTAATATTTTACTACATTCCTGGCGCGCCGGCCCCTACTTCTCGGTGGGAACATTATATACGTCTATAACGCTATATATCCTAGCTTAAGGCAAACTAACATGTCGAATGTAATATTTTACAACATTTCTGGCGCGTCGGCACCTACTTCTCGGTGGGAACATTATATAAGTCAATAACGTTATATATCCTAGTCTAAGGCAACCTAACATTTCGAATGTAATATTTTACTACATTCCTGCCGCGCCGGCCCCTACTTCTCGGTGGGAACATTATATACTTCTATAACGCTATATATCCTAGCTTAAGGCAACCTAACATGTCGAATGTAATATTTTACATCATTCCTGGCGCGTCGGCCCCTACTTCTCGGTGGGAACATTATATATGTCTATAACGCTATATATCCTAGCCTAAGGCAACCTAAAATGTCGAGTGTAATATTTTACAACATTCCCGGCACTTCGGCCGCTACATCTCGGTGGGAACATTATATACGTCTATAACGCTATAAATCCTAGCTTAAGGCAACCTAACATGTCGAATGTAATATTTTACAACATTCCTGGCCCGTCGGCACCAACATCTCGGTGTGAACAGTTTATACGTCTATAACGTTATATATCCTAGCCTAAGGCAACCTAACATCTCGGATGCAATATTTTACTACATTCCTCGCACGTCGACCCCTACTTCTCGGAGGGAACGTTATTTACGTCTATGACGCTACATATCCTGGTTTAAGGCAACCTAACATGTCGAATGTAATATTTTACAACATTCCTGGCTGATTGGCCCCTACTTCACGGTGGGAACATTATATACGTCTATAATGTTACATATCCAAGCCTAAGGCAACCTAACATGTCGAATGTAATATTTTACAACATTCCCGGCACTTCGGCACCTACTTCTCGGTGGGAACAGTATATACGTCTATGACGTTATATATCCTAGCTTAAGGCAATCCTAACATGTTGATCGTAATATTTCACAACATTCCTGGCGCGTCGGCCCCTACTTCTCGGTGGGAACATTATATACGTCTATAACGCTATATATCCTAGCCTAAGGCAACCTAAAGTGTCGAATGTAATATTTTACAACATTCCTGGCGCGTCGGCCCCTACTTCTCGGTGGGAACATTATATACGTCTATAGCGCTATATATCCTAGTCTAAGGCAACCTAACATCTCGAATGTAATAGTTTACAACATATCTGTAGTGTCGGCACCTACTTCTCGGTGGGAACGTTATATACGTCTATAAAGCTATATATCCTACCTTAAGGCAACCTAACATGTCGAATGTAATATTTTACCACATTCCTGGCTGGTTGGCCCCAACTTCACGGTGGGAACATTATATACGTATATAATGTTACATATCCAAGCCTAAGGCAACCTAACATGTCGAATGTAATATTTTACAACATTCCTGGCTCGTCGGCACCTGCTTCTCGGTGGGAAAAGTATTTACATCTATAACGTTATATATCCTAGCCTAAGGCGACCTAACATCTCTAATGTAATATTTTACTACATTCCTGGCGCGCCGGCGCCTACTTCTCGGTGGGAACTTTATATACGTCTATATCGCTATATATCCTAGCCTAAGGCATCCTAACATGTCGAGCCTACTATTTTGCAACATTCCTGGCTCGTCGGCCCCTACTTCTCGGTGGGAACATTATATACGCCTATAACGTTATATATCTTAACCTAAGGGTACCTAACATCTCGGATGTAATATTTGACAACATTCCTGGCGCGGCGGCAACTACTTTTCGGTGGGAACAGTATATACGTCTATAACGTTATATAACCTAGCCTAAGGCAATCCTAACATGTCGAATGTAATATTTTACAGCATTCCTGGCGCGTCGGCCCCTACTTCTCGGTGGGAACACTATATAAGTCTATAACGCTATATATCCTAGCCTAAGGCAACCTAAAATGTCGAGTGTGATATTTTACATCATTCCCGGCACTTCGGCCGCTACATCACGGTGGGAACATTATATACGTCTATAACGCTATAAATCCTAGCTTAAGGCATCCTAACATGTCGAATGTAATATTTTACAACATTCCTGGTGCGTCGGCACCAACATCTCGGAGTGAACAGTTTATACGTCTATAACGTTATATATCCTAGCCTAAGGCAATCCTAACATGTCGAATGTAATATTTTACAACATTCCTGGCGCGTCGGCGCCTACTTCTCGGTGGGAACACTATATAAGTCAATAACGTTATATATCCTAACCTAAGGCAACCTAACATCTCGGATGCAATATTTTACTACATTCCTCGCACGTCGACCCCTACTTCTCGGAGGGAACGTTATTTACGTCTATGACGCTACATATCCTAGCTTAAGGCAACCTAACATGTCGAATGTAATATTTTACAACATTCCTGGCGCGTCGGCGCCTACTTCTCGGTGGGAACTTTATATACGTCTATATCGCTATATATCCTAGCCTAAGGCATCCTAACATGTCGAGCCTACTATTTTACAACATTCCTGGCTCGTCGGCCCCTACTTCTCGGTGGGAATATTATTTACGCCTATAACGTTATATATCCTAACCTAAGGGTACCTAACATCTCGGATGTAATATTTGACAACATTGCTGGCGTGTCGGCCCGTATTTCTCGGTGGGAATATCATATACGTCTATAACGTTATATATCCTAACCTAAGGCAACCTAACATCTCGGGTGTAATATTTTACTACATTCCTGGCGAGCCGGCCCCTACTTCTCGGTGGGAACATTATATACATCTATAGCGCTACATATCCTAGCTTAAGGCAACCTAACATCTCGAATGTAATATTTGCAACATTCCTGGCGCGTCGGCACCAACATCTCGGTGTGAACAGTTTATACGTCTATAACGTTATATATCCTAGCCTAAGGCAATCCTAACATGTCGAATGTAATATTTTACAACATTCCTGGCGCGTCGGCGCCTACTTCTCGGTGGGAACACTATATAAGTCAATAAAGTTATATATCCTAACCTAAGGCAACCTAACATCTCGGGTGTAATATTTTACTACATTCCTGGCGCGCCGGCCCCTACTTCTCGGTGGGAACATTATATACGTCTATAACGCTATATATCCTAGCTTAAGGCAACCTAACATGTTGAATGTAATATTTTACAACATTCCTGGCGCGTCGGCACCTACTTCTCGGTGGGAACATTATATACGTCTATAGCGCTATATATCCTAGTCTAAGGCAACCTAACATGTCGAATGTAATATTTTACTACATTCCTGCCGCGCCGGCCCCTACTTCTCGGTGGGAACATTATATACTTCTATAACGCTATATATCCTAGCTTAAGGCAACCTAACATGTCGAATGTAATATTTTACAGCATTCCTGGCGCGTCGGCTCCTACTTCTCGGTGGGAACATTATATATGTCTATAACGCTATATATCCTAGCCTAAGGCAACCTAAAATGTCGAGTGTAATATTTTACAACATTCCCGGCACCTCGGCCGCTACATCTCGGTGGGAACATTATATACGTCTATAACGCTATAAATCCTAGCTCAAGGCAACCTAACATGTCGAATGTAATATTTTAGAACATCCCTGGCGCGTCGGCACCAACATCTCGGTGTGAACAGTTTATACGTCTATAACGTTATATATCCTAGCCTAAGGCAATCCTAACATGTCGAATGTAATATTTTACAACATTCCTGGCGCGTCGGCGCCTACTTCTCGGTGGGAACACTATATAAGTCAATAAAGTTATATATCCTAACCTAAGGCAACCTAACATCTCGGGTGTAATATTTTACTACATTCCTGGCGCGCCGGCCCCTACTTCTCGGTGGGAACATTATATACGTCTATAACGTTATATATCCTAGCTTAAGGCAAACTAACATGTCGAATGTAATATTTTACAACATTTCTGGCGCGTCGGCACCTACTTCTCGGTGGGAACATTATATAAGTCAATAACGTTATATATCCTAGTCTAAGGCAACCTAACATTTCGAATGTACTATTTTACTACATTCCTGCCGCGCCGGCCCCTACTTCTCGGTGGGAACATTATATACTTCTATAACGCTATATATCCTAGCTTAAGGCAACCTAACATGTCGAATGTAATATTTTACAGCATTCCTGGCGCGTCGGCCCCTACTTCTCGGTGGGAACATTATATATGTCTATAACGCTATATATCCTAGCCTAAGGCAACCTAAAATGTCGAGTGTAATATTTTACAACATTCCCGGCACTTCGGCCGCTACATCTCGGTGGGAACATTATATACGTCTATAACGCTATAAATCCTAGCTTAAGGCAACCTAACATGTCGAATGTAATATTTTACAACATTCCCGGCGCGCCGGCCCCTACTTCTCGGTGGGAACATTATATATGTATATAACGCTATATATCCTAGCCTAAGGCAACCTAAAATGTCGAGTGTAATATTTTACAACATTCCTGGCGCGTCGGCACCTACTTCTCGGTGGGAACATTATATAAGTCAATAACGTTATATATCCTAGTCTAAGGCAACCTAACATTTCGAATGTAATATTTTACTACATTCCTGCCGCGCCGGCCCCTACTTTTCGGTGGGAACATTATATACGTCTATAACGCTATATATCCTAGCTTAAGGCAACCTAACATGTCGAATGTAATATTTTACAGCATTCCTGGCGCGTCGGCTCCTACTTCTCGGTGGGAACATTATATATGTCTATAACGCTATATATCCTAGCCTAAGGCAACCTAAAATGTCGAGTGTAATATTTTACAACATTCCCGGCACCTCGGCAGCTACATCTCGGTGGGAACATTATATACGTCTATAACGCTATAAATCCTAGCTCAAGGCAACCTAACATGTCGAATGTAATATTTTAGAACATCCCTGGCGCGTCGGCACCAACATCTCGGTGTGAACAGTTTATACGTCTATAACGTTATATATCCTAGCCTAAGGCAATCCTAACATGTCGAATGTAATATTTTACAACATTCCTGGCGCGTCGGCGCCTACTTCTCGGTGGGAACACTATATAAGTCAATAAAGTTATATATCCTAACCTAAGGCAACCTAACATCTCGGGTGTAATATTTTACTACATTCCTGGCGCGCCGGCCCCTACTTCTCGGTGGGAACATTATATACGTCTATAACGCTATATATCCTAGCTTAAGGCAAACTAACATGTCGAATGTAATATTTTACAACATTTCTGGCGCGTCGGCACCTACTTCTCGGTGGGAACATTATATAAGTCAATAACGTTATATATCCTAGTCTAAGGCAACCTAACATTTCGAATGTAATATTTTACTACATTCCTGCCGCGCCGGCCCCTACTTCTCGGTGGGAACATTATATACTTCTATAACGCTATATATCCTAGCTTAAGGCAACCTAACATGTCGAATGTAATATTTTACAGCATTCCTGGCGCGTCGGCCCCTACTTCTCGGTGGGAACATTATATATGTCTATAACGCTATATATCCTAGCCTAAGGCAACCTAAAATGTCGAGTGTAATATTTTACAACATTCCCGGCACTTCGGCCGCTACATCTCGGTGGGAACATTATATACGTCTATAACGCTATAAATCCTAGCTTAAGGCAACCTAACATGTCGAATGTAATATTTTACAACATTCCTGGCTGATTGGCCCCTACTTCACGGTGGGAACATTATATACGTCTATAATGTTACATATCCAAGCCTAAGGCAACCTAAAATGTCGAGTGTAATATTTTACAACATTCCCGGCACTTCGGCCGCTACATCTCGGTGGGAACATTATATACGTCTATAACGCTATAAATCCTAGCTTAAGGCAACCTAACATGTCGAATGTAATATTTTACAACATTCCTGGCGCGTCGGCACCAACATCTCGGTGTGAACAGTTTATACGTCTATAACGTTATATATCCTAGCCTAAGGCAACCTAACATCTCGGATGCAATATTTTACTACATTCCTCGCACGTCGACCCCTACTTCTCGGAGGGAACGTTATTTACGTCTATGACGCTACATATCCTAGTTTAAGGCAACCTAACATGTCGAATGTAATATTTTACAACATTCCTGGCTGATTGGCCCCTACTTCACGGTGGGAACATTATATACGTCTATAATGTTACATATCCAAGCCTAAGGCAACCTAACATGTCGAATGTAATATTTTACAACATTCCCGGCACTTCGGCACCTACTTCTCGGTGGGAACAGTATATACGTCTATGACGTTATATATCCTAGCTTAAGGCAATCCTAACATGTTGATCGTAATATTTCACAACATTCCTGGCGCGTCGGCCCCTACTTCTCGGTGGGAACATTATATACGTCTATAACGCTATATATCCTAGCCTAAGGCAACCTAAAGTGTCGAATGTAATATTTTACAACATTCCTGGCGCGTCGGCCCCTACTTCTCGGTGGGAACATTATATATGTCTATAACGCTATATATCCTAGCCTAAGGCAACCTAAAATGTCGAGTGTAATATTTTACAACATTCCCGGCACTTCGGCCCCTACTTCCCGGTGGGAACATTATATACGTCTATAACGTTATATATCCTAACCTAAGGGTACCTAACATCTCGGATGTAATATGTGACAACATTACTGGCGTGTCGGCCGGTACTTCTCGGCGGGAATATCATATACGTCTATAACGTTATATATCCTAGACTAAGGCAATCCTAACATGTCGAATGTAATATTTTACAACATTCCGGTCTCGTCGGCGCCTACTTCTCGGTGGGAACATTATATACGTCTATAGCGCTATATATCCTAGTCTAAGGCAACCTAACATCTCGAATGTAATATTTTACAACATATCTGTAGTGTCGGCACCTACTTCTCGGTGGGAACGTTGTATACGTCTATAAAGCTATCTATCCTACCTTAAGGCAACCTAACATGTCGAATGTAATATTTTACCACATTCCTGGCTGGTTGGCCCCAACTTCACGGTGGGAACATTATATACGTATATAATGTTACATATCCAAGCCTAAGGCAACCTAACATGTCGAATGTAATATTTTACAACATTCCTGGCTCGTCGGCACCTGCTTCTCGGTGGGAAAAGTATTTACATCTATAACGTTATATATCCTAGCCTAAGGCGACCTAACATCTCTAATGTAATATTTTACTACATTCCTGGCGCGCCGGCGCCTACTTCTCGGTGGGAACTTTATATACGTCTATATCGCTATATATCCTAGCCTAAGGCATCCTAACATGTCGAGCCTACTATTTTGCAACATTCCTGGCTCGTCGGCCCCTACTTCTTGGTGGGAACATTATATACGCCTATAACGTTATATATCTTAACCTAAGGGTACCTAACATCTCGGATGTAATATTTGACAACATTCCTGGCGCGGCGGCAACTACTTTTCGGTGGGAACAGTATATACGTCTATAACGTTATATAACCTAGCCTAAGGCAATCCTAACATGTCGAATGTAATATTTTACAGCATTCCTGGCGCGTCGGCCCCTACTTCTCGGTGGGAACACTATATAAGTCTATAACGCTATATATCCTAGCCTAAGGCAACCTAAAATGTCGAGTGTGATATTTTACATCATTCCCGGCACTTCGGCCGCTACATCACGGTGGGAACATTATATACGTCTATAACGCTATAAATCCTAGCTTAAGGCATCCTAACATGTCGAATGTAATATTTTACAACATTCCTGGCGCGTCGGCACCAACATCTCGGAGTGAACAGTTTATACGTCTATAACGTTATATATCCTAGCCTAAGGCAATCCTAACATGTCGAATGTAATATTTTACAACATTCCTGGCGCGTCGGCGCCTACTTCTCGGTGGGAACACTATATAAGTCAATAACGTTATATATCCTAACCTAAGGCAACCTAACATCTCGGATGCAATATTTTACTACATTCCTCGCACGTCGACCCCTACTTCTCGGAGGGAACGTTATTTACGTCTATGACGCTACATATCCTACCTTAAGGCAACCTAACATGTCGAATGTAATATTTTACCACATTCCTGGCTGGTTGGCCCCAACTTCACGGTGGGAACATTATATACGTCTATAATGTTACATATCCAAGCCTAAGGCAACCTAACATGTCGAATGTAATATTTTACAACATTCCTGGCTCGTCGGCACCAACTTCTCGGTGGGACCAGTTTATACATCTATAACGTTATATATCCTAGCCTAAGGCAATCCTAACATGTCGATTGTAATATTTTACAACATTCCTGGCTCGTCGGCACCTGCTTCTCGGTGGGAACAGTATTTACATCTATAACGTTATATATCCTAGCCTAAGGCGACCTAACATCTCTAATGTAATATTTTACTACATTCCTGGCGCGCCGGCGCCTACTTCTCGGTGGGAACTTTATATACGTCTATATCGCTATATATCCTAGCCTAAGGCATCCTAACATGTCGAGCCTACTATTTTACAACATTCCTGGCTCGTCGGCCCCTACTTCTCGGTGGGAACATTATATACGCCTATAACGTTATATATCTTAACCTAAGGGTACCTAACATCTCGGATGTAATATTTGACAACATTCCTGGCGCGGCGGAAACTACTTTTCGGTGGGAACAGTATATACGTCTATAACGTTATATAACCTAGCCTAAGGCAATCCTAACATGTCGAATGTAATATTTTACAGCATTCCTGGCGCGTCGGCCCCTACTTCTCGGTGGGAACACTATATAAGTCTATAACGCTATATATCCTAGCCTAAGGCAACCTAAAATGTCGAGTGTGATATTTTACATCATTCCCGGCACTTCGGCCGCTACATCACGGTGGGAACATTATATACGTCTATAACGCTATAAATCCTAGCTTAAGGCATCCTAACATGTCGAATGTAATATTTTACAACATTCCTGGCGCGTCGGCACCAACATCTCGGAGTGAACAGTTTATACGTCTATAACGTTATATATCCTAGCCTAAGGCAATCCTAACATGTCGAATGTAATATTTTACAACATTCCCGGCGCGTCGGCCCCTACTTCTCGGTGGGAACATTATATATGTCTATAGCGCTATATATCCTAGCCTAAGGCATCCTAACGTGTCGAGCCTACTATTTGACAACATTCCAGCTCGTCGGCCCCTACTTCTCGGTGGGAACATTATATACGTCTATAACGTTATATATCCTAACCTAAGGGTACCTAACATCTCGGACGTAATATTTGACAAAATTGTTGGCGTGTCGGCCCGTACTTCTCGGTGGGAATATCATATACGTCCATAACGTTATGTATCCTAGCCTAAGGCAATCCTAACATCTCGGATGTAATATTTTACAACATTCCTGGCGCGTCGGGCCCTACTTCTCGGTGGGAACATTATATAAGTCAATAACATTATATATCCTAACCTAAGGCAACCTAACATCTCGGGTGTAATATTTTACTACATTCCTGGCGCGCCAGCCCCTACTTCTCGGTGGGAACATTATATACGTCTATAACGCTATATATCCTAGCTTAAGGCAACCTAACATGTCGAGTGTAATATTTTACAGCATTCCTGGCGCGTCGGCCCCTACTTCTCGGTGGGAACATTATATATGTCTATAACGCTATATATCCTAGCCTAAGGCAACCTAAAATGTCGAGTGTAATATTTTACAACATTCCCGGCACTTCGGCCGCTACATCTCGGTGGGAACATTATATACGTCTATAACGCTATAAATCCTAGCTTATGGCAACCTAACATGTCGAATGTAATATTTGACAACATTCCCGGCGCGCCGGCCCCTACTTCTCGGTGGGAACATTATATACGTCTATAACGCTATATATCCTAGCTTATGGCAACCTAACATGTCGAATGTAATATTTTACAACATTCCTGGCGCGTCGGCACCTACTTCTCGGCGGGAACAGTATATACGTCTATAACGTTATATATCCTAGCCTAAGGCAATCCTAACATCTCGAATGTAATATTTTACAACATTCCTGGCGCGTCGGCACCTACTTCTCGGTGGGAACATTATATACGTCTATAGCGCTATATATCCTAGCCTAAGGCATCCTAACGTGTCGAGCCTACTATTTTACAACATTCCTGGCTCGTCGGCCACTACTTCTCGGTGGGAACATTATATACGTCTATAACGTTATATATCCTAACCTAAGGGTACCTAACATCTCGGACGTAATATTTGACAAAATTGCTGGCGTGTTGGCCCGTACTTCTCGGTGGGAATATCATATACGTCTATAACGTTATATATCCTAACCTAAGGCAACCTAACATCTCGGGTGTAATATTTTACTACATTCCTGGCGAGCCGGCCCCTACTTCTCGGTGGGAACATTATATAAGTCAATAACGTTATATATCCTAACCTAAGGCAACCTAACATCTCGGATGCAATATTTTACTACATTCCGCGCACGTCGGCACCTAACTTCTCGGTGGGAACGTTATTGATGTCTATAACGCTACATATCCTAGCTTAAGGCAACCTAACATGTCGAATGTAATGTTTTGCAACATTCCTGGCGTGTCGGCCCCTATTTCTCGGTGGGAACGTTATTTACGTCTATAACGCTACATATCCTAGTTTAAGGCAACCTAACATGTCGAATGCATTATTTTACAATATTCTTGGCGCGTCGGCACCTACTTCTCGGTGGGAACAGTATATACGTCTATAACGTTATATATCCTAGCCTAAGGCAATCCTAACATCTCGGATGTAATATTTTACAACATTCCTGGCGCGTCGGCCCCTACTTCTCGGTGGGAACATTATATAAGTCAATAACGTTATATATCCTAACCTAAGGCAACCTAACATCTCGGGTGTAATATTTTACTACATTCCTGGCGCGCCGGCCCCTACTTCTCGGTGGGAACACTATATACGTCTATAACGCTATATATCCTAGCTTAAGGCAACCTAACATGTCGAATGTAATATTTTACAACATTCCTGGCGCGTCGGCACCTACTTCTCGGTGGGAACATTATATACGTCTATAGCGCTATATATCCTAGTCTAAGGCAACCTAAAATGTCGAGTGTAATATTTTACAACATTCCCGGCACTTCGGCCGCTACATCTCGGTGGGAACATTATATACGTCTATAACGCTATATATCCTAGCATGAGGCAACCTAACATCTCGGATGTAATATTTTACAACATTCCTGGCTCATCGGCCCCTACTTCTCGGTGGGAACAATATATACGTCTATAACGTTATATATCCTAACCTAAGGCAACCTAACACCTCGGATGTTATGTTTAACAACATTCCTGGCTCATCGGCCCCTACTTCTCGGTGGCAACACTATATACGTCTATAACGTTATATATCCTAACCTAAGGCAAGCTAACATCTCGCATGTAATATTTTACTACATTCCTGGCACGTCGGCCGTTACTTCTCGGTGGCAATATTGTATACGTCCATAACGCTATATATCCTAGCTGAAGGCAACCTAACATGTCGAATGTAATATTTTACAACATTCCTGGCTCATCGGCCCCTACTTCTCGGTGGGAACAATATATACGTCTATAACGTTATATATCCTAGCCTAGGGCAATCCTAACATCTCGGATGTAATATTTTACTACATTCCTCGCACGTCGACCCCTACTTCTCGGAGGGAACGTTATTTACGTCTATAACGCTACATATCCTAGCTTAAGGCAACCTAACATGTGGAGTGTAATATTTTACAGCATTCCTGGCGCGTCGGCCCCTACTTCTCGGTGGGAACATTATATATGTCTATAACGCTATATATCCTAGCCTAAGGCAACCTAAAATGTCGAGTGTAATATTTTACAACATTCCTGGCGCGTCGGCACCTACTTCTCGGTGGGAACAGTATATACGTCTATAACGTTATATATCCTAGCCTAAGGCAATCCTAACATCTCGAATGTAATATTTTACAACATTCCTGGCGCGTCGGCACCTACTTCTCGGTGGGAACAGTATATACGTCTATAACGTTATATATCCTAGCCTAAGGCAATCCTAACATCTCGAATGTAATATTTTACAACATTCCTGGCGCGTCGGCACCTACTTCTCGGTGGGAACATTATATACGTCTATAGCGCTATATATCCTAGCCTAAGGCATCCTAACGTGTCGAGCCTACTATTTTACAACATTCCTGGCTCGTCGGACCCTACTTCTCGGTGGGAACATTATATACGTCTATAACGTTATATATCCTAACCTAAGGGTACCTAACATCTCGGACGTAATATTTGACAAAATTGTTGGCGTGTCGGCCCGTACTTCTCGGTGGGAATATCATATACGTCTATAACGTTATGTATCCTAGCCTAAGGCAATCCTAACATCTCGGATGTAATATTTTACAACATTCCTGGCGCGTCGGGCCCTACTTCTCGGTGGGAACATTATATAAGTCAATAACGTTATATATCCTAACCTAAGGCAACCTAACATCTCGGGTGTAATATTTTACTACATTCCTGGTGCGCCGGCCCCTACTTCTCGGTGGGAACATTATATATGTCTATAACGCTATATATCCTAGCCTAAGGCAACCTAAAATGTCGAGTGTAATATTTTACAACATTCCCGGCACTTCGGGCGCTACATCTCGGTGGGAACATTATATACGTCTATAACGCTATAAATCCTAGCTTAAGGCAACCTAACATGTCGAATGTAATATTTTACAACATTCCCGGCGCGCCGGCCCCTACTTCTCGGTGGGAACATTATATACGTCTATAACGCTATATATCCTAGCTTATGGCAACCTAACATGTCGAATGTAATATTTTACAACATTCCTGGCGCGTCGGCACCTACTTCTCGGTGGGAACAGTATATACGTCTATAACGTTATATATCCTAGCCTAAGGCAATCCTAACATCTCGAATGTAATATTTTACAACATTCCTGGCGCGTCGGCACCTACTTCTCGGTGGGAACATTATATACGTCTATAGCGCTATATATCCTAGCCTAAGGCATCCTAACGTGTCGAGCCTACTATTTTACAACATTCCTGGCTCGTCGGCCCCTACTTCTCGGTGGGAACATTATATACGTCTATAACGTTATATATCCTAACCTAAGGGTACCTAACATCTCGGACGTAATATTTGACAAAATTGCTGGCGTGTCGGCCCGTACTTCTCGGTGGGAATATCATATACGTCTAAAACGTTATATATCCTAACCTAAGGCAACCTAACATCTCGGGTGTAATATTTTACTACATTCCTGGCGAGCCGGCCCCTACTTCTCGGTGGGAACATTATATAAGTCAATAACGTTATATATCCTAACCTAAGGCAACCTAACATCTCGGATGCAATATTTTACTACATTCCGCGCACGTCGGCACCTAACTTCTCGGTGGGAACGTTATTGATGTCTATAACGCTACATATCCTAGCTTAAGGCAACCTAACATGTCGAATGTAATGTTTTGCAACATTCCTGGCGTGTCGGCCCCTATTTCTCGGTGGGAACGTTATTTACGTCTATAACGCTACATATCCTAGCTTAAGGCATCCTAACATGTCGAATGTAATATTTTACAACATTCCTGGCGCGTCGGCACCAACATCTCGGAGTGAACAGTTTATACGTCTATAACGTTATATATCCTAACCTAAGGCAACCTAACATCTCGGGTGTAATATTTTACTACATTCCTGGCGCGCCGGCCCCTACTTCTCGGTGGGAACACTATATACGTCTATAACGCTATATATCCTTTTTTTTTTTTTTGTCGCAGGGAAATCCTCATGGATACCGTGGATTTTTGGGAAATCCGCGGTTATGTCGGACTCTTACCGACTAAAACACTGCGGTGGTCTTCCTACACTTGTAGCGGGTAGCCGGGAACTCTTTCGAACGCATCCAGCATCCGGCCTCGTGTCTGAGTTCGTTGAACTCTCTGCACACAGCTCGTTCGCGAGTTCATTATTTAAACAGGCAGCGACCGCAACCACCGAGGTCGCTGCCCTCTCCTCGGTCGAGCGCGTGCCGGAGAGACGTGACCCAAATCCTGTCTATCCGGCGCTCGGCAGCTCTTTCTCTTTTTCTAATTTAATTTTTCTGCCTCCTTCCTTCTACGTCGTCTTCCTCTTCTCCTGCTTGCGGCATTTCGAGATGGACGGCAGCGGCGAAGCTCCACTCCCCGGTGGGTACTTTGAAGCGACTCTCGAGCCGTGATGGACGAGAGTCCCCTACCTTGGAGTGGAACGTGGCAAACGTCTACGACGCCGACCACATAAGACTCGTCGAGCAGAGAGCGTGCGCTCCCTTTCGCGCTCGGCGGCTTCCTTCGCAGCCATCACTTTGTCGCAAAACAATGTAACGGCTCGCCAATATCTCTCCCCTTCCAGCATCTTCGGCAGGATGCTGGTCGGCGAGAGATCCGGTCCGATCTCTGCCACGAGAGCGTGGCGCAGCGTTTGCCATGCCGGACAGTGTTCCAGCGTGTGCTGCGCAGAGTCGTCTCCGTCTCCGCAATGGTGACATTCAGCCGTGTCTTCTTTTCCGATCTTGCACAGGTACTGACCGAAGCAACCGTGTCCAGTCAGCATCTGCGTCACTCTGAAGTTGAGCTGCCCTCTCCTGTTTTCTACCCATTTTTCCAAGATGGGTAGAATCGCTCCGACGATCCTGTGATTGGTCGCAGGTGCGAGTTTCTCCTTCCATTTAGAGAAAGTGAAGCGTCTCGCTTCTCTTCTAATCTCGTCCTTCGTCGGAGCGGGTGCACCTTCTTCTTGTACCTGGCGCATTGTACGAAGGGTTTCGTACACTATCAGATCTTCCTGCGCCAGGTATTCCAGTGGTGTGAGACCCGCCAGCATTGTTGCCGCATCGTAAGAAATCGTGCGATATCCTCTTACGATCCGAATGGCTATTCTTCGCCACGCGCTTCGCAGCAGCTGCAGCTTTCTGCCTCCTTTGTTGAGCGCGTCGCTCCATACCGGGGCTCCGTAAAGCGCGATGCTTCTTATCACCCCGGCATAAAGTTTCCTTACTTTCTCGTCCGGTCCGTGCAGATTCGGCATGATGCGGCTTAGGTAATTCGCCGCAGCATCCAGTCGAACGGCCTGACGAGCGAAGTGGAGACCAAAGTTCCATTTATCATCAAGGAGCAGTCCAAGATACTTCATCTCGCTCCCCACTGTAACTTTGGCTGGTCCGATGTTGACCACTTCGTTTCCTCCTCGCGGGTCTCTTCTTCGTCCCTTGAAGCACAGGATTTCAGATTTCTCCGGTGCCATCTGGAGCCCCATCTTCTTGATGGCATTAGCCACGACCGCAACTGCCATTTCGGCCCGGCAAATTGCGCGTTGCCGGCACGTGTCGACTGCCAACACCATCGTGTCATCCGCGTAGCATGTGAGATGCACGCCGGACGGCATTGGCAGCTTCAGGACCGCGTCGTACCCGAGATTCCAGAGAAGCGGTCCGAGGACCGATCCCTGGGAAACGCCGCGATCAATCTTCTTCTTCTCGATTCCGTGCCGGCTATCGTAGAGAATCGCGCGGTCGCTCAGGTAATTTTCCACGACCCTTCGCAGGTATCGCGGAAACCCGTGCTTTTCAAGCGCTCTACGTATCGTACTCCATTCGAGGGAGTTGAACGCATTCTTAATATCTAAAGATATCGCGATTACGACTCCCCCGGCAGCGATCGCGTTTTCGGCGAAACTCTTCGCTTGTCGAATCGCGTCAATCGTCGATCGCCCTTCTCGGAAACCGAACTCGTTCTCGGCTAAGTTCGGCCCGGTTCGCGACAGGTGCTCGACGAGGCGGTTGTGGATTATTCTTTCAAATAATTTTCCGATCTCGTCGAGCAAAACTATCGGCCTGTACGCGGCCGGTGAATCCTCCGGTTTTCCCGGCTTTCGGAGCAACACTAATCTGCCAGTTTTCCATTTTGCTGGCAACGTGCCCGTCTTCAAGCATGCTGTAAATAGCTTCCGCAATCTTGAATTCAGGACACTGAGTGTCGTCAACCAGGCACGGCCGGGAATTCCATCCGGTCCGGGCGCGGTGTTCTTCTTTGTCATGCGCTTTATGGCGCGAGCCATTTCCTCCTCGCTGACGTCGTTGTCCTGCGACCAGATGATCGGGTCGATGTGTTCTGAAATTTGCGAGTTGCTCGCCGAAGCAGATTCTCCCGGTGGGAAGAGCGCGTCAACGACTCGCCTCAAGAAAGGCGTCTCCATCGTCTCCGTTAACGGGGGCGCCCACGGTCGTAATTTATTCATTACTATCTTGTACGGCCGCCCCCACGGATCGTCATGCAGCGTTTCCAGCAGCCCGTCCCATGCTCGTGCCTTTGACGTTTTTATGGCGGCTTGCAGCTCTATTTTCTTCTCCTTGTAAACTTCATAGAGTTGCGCCTTCCTTTCCGGATCGGGATCCCTCCGTTTCCGGTATCTCGTGTACTGTCTCCGCGCGGTCGTGCTCTCCGCACGGAGATGAGCGATCTCATTGCTCCACCAGTACAAAGGTTTACGCGGAGGATTTGACTTTATTTTCGGCATGCTTGCATTGCATACCGAGGTCAACGTCCTTGTAAACCATTCGGCTTCTCGCTCGACTGCGGCCGTTTCGGTCGCCTCGCTCGGCCAGGTAGCGACGAGGGTAGCCGCCATAAACATATCCTCGTCCAACTTTCGCAACGACCATTTATTTTGTTTTCCAGTCGTAGTTTTTCTTCTTTGCATGGTTGACACGTCGATCCTTATGTAGAGATGATCAGATAATGTTTCGGTCGTGTCAACTTTCCAGCCGGTGACTCTTCGGGATGCTGCGTCGTTCGCGAACGAGAGGTCGACCGTGCTCTCGCCCTGCTGACGTACGCACGTACTGGCAGATCCTTGATTCAGCAGCCTGAGATTCGCGGATGCTGCCCAATCCATCGTCGAGTGTCCGCACTGGTTCGTTCTGGAGGAGTGCCACATAGTTGCGTGAGCATTAAAATCTCCCAGAACGAATGTTGGACGGGGGGCGTGGCTTCGCACTACCCCTTCCACTTCATCTAAGAGCCGGTCGTAATCTTCCAGTGACCAGCTCGGCGGAGCGTATATTCCGATGACGACGCAGTCCGACCACGATACGGCTACGTAACCACGCCCTTGCGCGATGAGCGTGATCGGACGGATGCGTGTCGGCGTCGTCTGAATAATTGCCACTGTCTTCTCTTTGTTTGCTATCCACGACGGCTTGTCGTGGATAGAATACGGCTCCGCTGCAACGACTAATTCGACTACGCCGCTGTGTAAGCTTTCGAGCATCAGATCTTGTGCTCTCGCGGCGTGATTCAAATTAGCTTGCAGTATTTGTGATTTCGCGTTGAGTATTACGCGATTTCCATTTTCTCCTCGTGGCTAATGGACGCCTTCGGAGATTCACGCGCTTTCTCCACTGCAGGTATTGATTTGGCTGCTGTTGCGGCCTCTTCCTTCTTCTGTGCAGGTACACCTGTCGATTTCGCGCCGGATTTAGCGGCGGTCGCTCTCTCTTTCGTCGCCGGCGGCGAAGCAGAGCAGGCCTTACTACCTGCTCTATGTCCGTGCCGGCGGCCCGCCGATTTGCAAACCGGGCACGTCGGCGACTTCTCTTTGCAATTTGTCGCACGATGTCCCTTTTCGCCGCACCTGTAGCAGGCTTCGGTGCGGTCCACGTTCGCTGTGCACGCTATATATCCTAGCTTAAGGCAACCTAACATGTAGAATGTAATATTTTACAACATTCCTGGCGCGTCGGCACCTACTTCTCGGTGGGAACATTATATACGTCTATAGCGATATATATCCTAGTCTAAGGCAACCTAACATTTCGAATGTAATATTTTACTACATTCCTGCCGCGCCGGCCCCTACTTCTCGGTGGGAACATTATATACTTCTATAACGCTATATATCCTAGCTTAAGGCAACCTAACATGTCGAATGTAATATTTTACAGCATTCCTGGCGCGTCGGCTCCTACTTCTCGGTGGGAACATTATATATGTCTATAACGCTATATATCCTAGCCTAAGGCAACCTAAAATGTCGAGTGTAATATTTTACAACATTCCCGGCACTTCGGCCGCTACATCTCGGTGGGAACATTATATACGTCTATAACGCTATAAATCCTAGCTTAAGGCAACCTAACATGTCGAATGTAATATTTTAGAACATCCCTGGCGCGTCGGCACCAACATCTCGGTGTGAACAGTTTATACGTCTATAACGTTATATATCCTAGCCTAAGGCAATCCTAACATGTCGAATGTAATATTTTACAACATTCCTGGCGCGTCGGCGACTACTTCTCGGTGGGAACACTATATAAGTCAATAAAGTTATATATCCTAACCTAAGGCAACCTAACATCTCGGGTGTAATATTTTACTACATTCCTGGCGCGCCGGCCCCTACTTCTCGGTGGGAACATTATATACGTCTATCACGCTATAAATCGTAGCTTAAGGCATCCTAACATGTCGAATGTAATATTTTACAACATTCCTGGCGCGTCGGCACCAACATCTCGGAGTGAACAGTGTATACGTCTGTAACGTTATATATCCTAGCCTAAGGCAATCCTAACATCTCGGATG
Organism: Xylocopa violacea; assembly: GCA_963969225.1. Lineage (NCBI taxonomy): Eukaryota > Metazoa > Arthropoda > Insecta > Hymenoptera > Apidae > Xylocopa > Xylocopa violacea. The sequence continues at coordinate 1,094,994 of CAXAJV010000500.1, read as the reverse complement.
TAATATTTTACAACATTCCTGGCGCGTCGGCCCCTACTTCTCGGTGGGAACATTATATAAGTCAATAACGTTATATATCCTAACCTAAGGCAACCTAAAATGTCGAGTGTAATATTTTACAACATTCCCGGCACTTCGGCCGCTACATCTCGGTGGGAACATTATATACGCCTATAACGCTATAAATCCTAGCTTAAGGCAACCTAACATGTCGAATGTAATATTTTACAACATTCCCGGCGCGCCGGCCCCTACTTCTCGGTGGGAACATTATATACGTCTATAACGCTATATATCCTAGCTTATGGCAACCTAACATGTCGAATGTAATATTTTACAACATTCCTGGCGCGTCGGCACCTACTTCTCGGTGGGAACAGTATATACGTCTATAACGTTATATATCCTAGCCTAAGGCAATCCTAACATCTCGAATGTAATATTTTACAACATTCCTGGCGCGTCGGCACCTACTTCTCGGTGGGAACATTATATACGTCTATAGCGCTATATATCCTAGCATAAGGCAATCCTAACATCTCGGATGTAATATTTTACAACATTCCTGGCGCGTCGGCCCCTACTTCTCGGTGGGAACATTATATAAGTCAATAACGTTATATATCCTAACCTAAGGCAACCTAACATCTCGGGTGTAATATTTTACTACATTCCTGGCGCGACGGCCCCTACTTCTCGGTGGGAACATTATATATGTCTATAACGCTATATATCCTAGCCTAAGGCAACCTAAAATGTCGAGTGTAATATTTTACAACATTCCCGGCGCTTCGGCCGCTAGATCTCGGTGGGAACATTATATACGTCTATAACGCTATAAATCCTAGCTTGAGGCAACCTAACATGTCGAATGTAATATTTTGCAACATTCCCGGCGCGCCGGCCCCTACTTCTCGGTGGGAACATTATATACGTCTATAACGTTATATATCCTAACCTAAGGGTACCTAACATCTCGGACGTAATATTTGACAAAATTGCTGGCGTGTCGGCCCGTACTTCTCGGTGGGAATATCATATACGTCTATAACGTTATGTATCCTAGCCTAAGGCAATCCTAACATCTCGGATGTAATATTTTACAACATTCCTGGCGCGTCGGGCCCTACTTCTCGGTGGGAACATTATATAAGTCAATAACGTTATATATCCTAACCTAAGGCAACCTAACATCTCGGGTGTAATATTTTACTACATTCCTGGCGCGCCGGCCCCTACTTCTCGGTGGGAACATTATATACGTCTATAACGCTATATATCCTAGCTTAAGGCAACCTAACATGTCGAGTGTAATATTTTACAGCATTCCTGGCGCGTCGGCCCCTCCTTCTCGGTGGGAACATTATATATGTCTATAACGCTATATATCCTAGCCTAAGGCAACCTAAAATGTCGAGTGTAATATTTTACAACATTCCCGGCACTTCGGCCGCTACATCTCGGTGGGAACATTATATACGTCTATAACGCTATAAATCCTAGCTTAAGGCAACCTAACATGTCGAATGTAATATTTTACAACATTCCCGGCGCGCCGGCCCCTACTTCTCGGTGGGAACATTATATACGTCTATAACGCTATATATCCTAGCTTATGGCAACCTAACATGTCGAATGTAATATTTTACAACATTCCTGGCGCGTCGGCACCTACTTCTCGGTGGGAACAGTATATACGTCTATAACGTTATATATCCTAGCCTAAGGCAATCCTAACATCTCGAATGTAATATTTTACAACATTCCTGGCGCGTCGGCACCTACTTCTCGGTGGGAACATTATATACGTCTATAGCGCTATATATCCTAGCATAAGGCAATCCTAACATCTCGGATGTAATATTTTACAACATTCCTGGCGCGTCGGCCCCTACTTCTCGGTGGGAACATTATATAAGTCAATAACGTTATATATCCTAACCTAAGGCAACCTAACATCTCGGGTGTAATATTTTACTACATTCCTGGCGCGACGGCCCCTACTTCTCGGTGGGAACATTATATATGTCTATAACGCTATATATCCTAGCCTAAGGCAACCTAAAATGTCGAGTGTAATATTTTACAACATTCCCGGCGCTTCGGCCGCTAGATCTCGGTGGGAACATTATATACGTCTATAACGCTATAAATCGTAGCTTAAGGCATCCTAACATGTCGAATGTAATATTTTACAACATTCCTGGCGCGCCGGCCCCCACTTCTCGGTGGGAACATTATACACGTCTATAACGCTATATATCCTAGCTTAAGGCAAACTAAAATGTCGAATGTAATATTTTACAACATTCCTGGCGCGTCGGCACCTACTTCTCGGTGGGAACATTATATAAGTCAATAACGTTATATATCCTAGTCTAAGGCAACCTAACATTTCGAATGTAATATTTTACTACATTCCTGCCGCGCCGGGCCCTACTTCTCGGTGGGAACATTATATACTTCTATAACGCTATATATCCTAGCTTAAGGCAACCTAACATGTCGAATGTAATATTTTACAGCATTCCTGGCGCGTCGGCTCCTACTTCTCGGTGGGAACATTATATATGTCTATAACGCTATATATCCTAGCCTAAGGCAACCTAAAATGTCGAGTGTAATATTTTACAACATTCCCGGCACTTCGGCCGCTACATCTCGGTGGGAACATTATATACGTCTAAAACGCTATAAATCCTAGCTTAAGGCAACCTTACATGTCGAATGTAATATTTTAGAACATCCCTGGCGCGTCGGCACCAACATCTCGGTGTGAACAGTTTATACGTCTATAACGTTATATATCCAAGCCTAGGGCAATCCTAACATGTCGAATGTAATATTTTACAACATTCCTGGCGCGTCGGCGCCTACTTCTCGGTGGGAACACTATATAAGTCAATAAAGTTATATATCCTAACCTAAGGCAACCTAACATCTCGGGTGTAATATTTTACTACATTCCTGGCGCGCCGGCCCCCACTTCTCGGTGGGAACATTATACACGTCTATAACGCTATATATCCTAGCTTAAGGCAAACTAAAATGTCGAATGTAATATTTTACAACATTCCTGGCGCGTCGGCACCTACTTCTCGGTGGGAACATTATATAAGTCAATAACGTTATATATCCTAGTCTAAGGCAACCTAACATTTCGAATGTAATATTTTACTACATTCCTGCCGCGCCGGGCCCTACTTCTCGGTGGGAACATTATATACTTCTATAACGCTATATATCCTAGCTTAAGGCAACCTAACATGTCGAATGTAATATTTTACAGCATTCCTGGCGCGTCGGCCCCTACTTCTCGGTGGGAACATTATATATGTCTATAACGCTATATATCCTAGCCTAAGGCAACCTAAAATGTCGAGTGTAATATTTTACAACATTCCCGGCACTTCGGCCGCTACATCTCGGTGGGAACATTATATACGTCTATAACGCTATAAATCCTAGCTTAAGGCAACCTAACATGTCGAATGTAATATTTTAGAACATCCCTGGCGCGTCGGCACCAACATCTCGGTGTGAACAGTTTATACGTCTATAACGTTATATATCCTAGCCTAAGGCAATCCTAACATGTCGAATGTAATATTTTACAACATTCCTGGCGCGTCGGCGCCTACTTCTCGGTGGGAACACTATATAAGTCAATAAAGTTATATATCCTAACCTAAGGCAACCTAACATCTCGGGTGTAATATTTTACTACATTCCTGGCGCGCCGGCCCCTACTTCTCGGTGGGAACATTATATACGTCTATAACGCTATATATCCTAGCTTAAGGCAAACTAACATGTCGAATGTAATATTTTACAACATTCCTGGCGCGTCGGCACCTACATCTCGGTGGGAACATTATATAAGTCAATAACGTTATATATCCCAGTCTAAGGCAACCTAACATTTCGAATGTAATATTTTACTACATTCCTGTCGCGCCGGCCCCTACTTCTCGGTGGGAACATTATATACTTCTATAACGCTATATATCCTAGCTTAAGGCAACCTAACATGTCGAATGTAATATTTTACAGCATTCCTGGCGCGTCGGCCCCTACTTCTCGGTGGGAACATTATATATGTCTATAACGCTATATATCCTAGCCTAAGGCAACCTAAAATGTCGAGTGTAATATTTTACAACATTCCCGGCACTTCGGCCGCTACATCTCGGTGGGAACATTATATACGTCTATAACGCTATAAATCCTAGCTCAAGGCAACCTAACATGTCGAATGTAATATTTTAGAACATCCCTGGCGCGTCGGCACCAACATCTCGGTGTGAACAGTTTATACGTCTATAACGTTATATATCCTAGTCTAAGGCAATCCTAACATGTCGAATGTAATATTTTACAACATTCCTGGCGCGTCGGCGCCTACTTCTCGGTGGGAACACTATATAAGTCAATAAAGTTATATATCCTAACCTAAGGCAACCTAACATCTCGGGTGTAATATTTTACTACATTCCTGGCGCGGCGGCACCTACTTCTCGGTGGGAACATTATATACGTCTATAGCGCTATATATCCTAGTCTAAGGCAACCTAACATTTCGAATGTAATATTTTACTACATTCCTGCCGCGCCGGCCCCTACTTCCCGGTGGGAACATTATATACTTCTATAACGCTATATATCCTAGCTTAAGGCAACCTAACATGTCGAATGTAATATTTTACAGCATTCCTGGCGCGTCGGCTCCTACTTCTCGGTGGGAACACTATATATGTCTATAACGCTATATATCCTAGCCTAAGGCAACCTAAAATGTCGAGTGTAATATTTTACAACATTCCCGGCACTTCGGCCGCTACATCTCGGTGGGAACATTATATACGTCTAAAACGCTATAAATCCTAGCTTAAGGCAACCTAACATGTCGAATGTAATATTTTACAACATTCCCGGCGCGCCGGCCCCTACTTCTCGGTGGGAACATTATATACGTCTATAACGCTATATATCCTAGCTTATGGCAACCTAACATGTCGAATGTAATATTTTACAACATTCCTGGCGCGTCGGCACCTACTTCTCGGTGGGAACAGTATATACGTCTATAACGTTATATATCCTAGCCTAAGGCAATCCTAACATCTCGAATGTAATATTTTACAACATTCCTGGCGCGTCGGCACCTACTTCTCGGTGGGAACATTATATACGTCTATAGCGCTATATATCCTAGCATAAGGCAATCCTAACATCTCGGATGTAATATTTTACAACATTCCTGGCGCGTCGGCCCCTACTTCTCGGTGGGAACATTATATAAGTCAATAACGTTATATATCCTAACCTAAGGCAACCTAACATCTCGGGTGTAATATTTTACTACATTCCTGGCGCGACGGCCCCTACTTCTCGGTGGGAACATTATATATGTCTATAACGCTATATATCCTAGCCTAAGGCAACCTAAAATGTCGAGTGTAATATTTTACAACATTCCCGGCGCTTCGGCCGCTAGATCTCGGTGGGAACATTATATACGTCTATAACGCTATAAATCGTAGCTTAAGGCATCCTAACATGTCGAATGTAATATTTTACAACATTCCTGGCGCGTCGGCACCAACATCTCGGAGTGAACAGTTTATACGTCTATAACGTTATATATCCTAGCCTAAGGCAATCCTAACATCTCGGATGTAATATTTTACAACATTCCTGGCGCGTCGGCCCCTACTTCTCGGTGGGAATATTATATAAGTCAATTACGTTATATATCCTAACCTAAGGCAACCTAACATCTCGGGTGTAATATTTTACTACATTCCTGGCGCGCCGGCCCCCACTTCTCGGTGGGAACATTATACACGTCTATAACGCTATATATCCTAGCTTAAGGCAAACTAAAATGTCGAATGTAATATTTTACAACATTCCTGGCGCGTCGGCACCTACTTCTCGGTGGGAACATTATATAAGTCAATAACGTTATATATCCTAGTCTAAGGCAACCTAACATTTCGAATGTAATATTTTACTACATTCCTGCCGCGCCGGGCCCTACTTCTCGGTGGGAACATTATATACTTCTATAACGCTATATATCCTAGCTTAAGGCAACCTAACATGTCGAATGTAATATTTTACATCATTCCTGGCGCGTCGGCTCCTACTTCTCGGTGGGAACATTATATATGTCTATAACGCTATATATCCTAGCCTAAGGCAACCTAAAATGTCGAGTGTAATATTTTACAACATTCCCGGCACTTCGGCCGCTACATCTCGGTGGGAACATTATATACGTCTAAAACGGTATAAATCCTAGCTTAAGGCAACCTTACATGTCGAATGTAATATTTTAGAACATCCCTGGCGCGTCGGCACCAACATCTCGGTGTGAACAGTTTATACGTCTATAACGTTATATATCCAAGCCTAGGGCAATCCTAACATGTCGAATGTAATATTTTACAACATTCCTGGCGCGTCGGCGCCTACTTCTCGGTGGGAACACTATATAAGTCAATAAAGTTATATATCCTAACCTAAGGCAACCTAACATCTCGGGTGTAATATTTTACTACATTCCTGGCGCGCCGGCCCCCACTTCTCGGTGGGAACATTATACACGTCTATAACGCTATATATCCTAGCTTAAGGCAAACTAAAATGTCGAATGTAATATTTTACAACATTCCTGGCGCGTCGGCACCTACTTCTCGGTGGGAACATTATATAAGTCAATAACGTTATATATCCTAGTCTAAGGCAACCTAACATTTCGAATGTAATATTTTACTACATTCCTGCCGCGCCGGGCCCTACTTCTCGGTGGGAACATTATATACTTCTATAACGCTATATATCCTAGCTTAAGGCAACCTAACATGTCGAATGTAATATTTTACAGCATTCCTGGCGCGTCGGCCCCTACTTCTCGGTGGGAACATTATATATGTCTATAACGCTATATATCCTAGCCTAAGGCAACCTAAAATGTCGAGTGTAATATTTTACAACATTCCCGGCACTTCGGCCGCTACATCTCGGTGGGAACATTATATACGTCTATAACGCTATAAATCCTAGCTTAAGGCAACCTAACATGTCGAATGTAATATTTTAGAACATCCCTGGCGCGTCGGCACCAACATCTCGGTGTGAACAGTTTATACGTCTATAACGTTATATATCCTAGCCTAAGGCAATCCTAACATGTCGAATGTAATATTTTACAACATTCCTGGCGCGTCGGCGCCTACTTCTCGGTGGGAACACTATATAAGTCAATAAAGTTATATATCCTAACCTAAGGCAACCTAACATCTCGGGTGTAATATTTTACTACATTCCTGGCGCGCCGGCCCCTACTTCTCGGTGGGAACATTATATACGTCTATAACGCTATATATCCTAGCTTAAGGCAAACTAACATGTCGAATGTAATATTTTACAACATTCCTGGCGCGTCGGCACCTACATCTCGGTGGGAACATTATATAAGTCAATAACGTTATATATCCCAGTCTAAGGCAACCTAACATTTCGAATGTAATATTTTACTACATTCCTGTCGCGCCGGCCCCTACTTCTCGGTGGGAACATTATATACTTCTATAACGCTATATATCCTAGCTTAAGGCAACCTAACATGTCGAATGTAATATTTTACAGCATTCCTGGCGCGTCGGCCCCTACTTCTCGGTGGGAACATTATATATGTCTATAACGCTATATATCCTAGCCTAAGGCAACCTAAAATGTCGAGTGTAATATTTTACAACATTCCCGGCACTTCGGCCGCTACATCTCGGTGGGAACATTATATACGTCTATAACGCTATAAATCCTAGCTCAAGGCAACCTAACATGTCGAATGTAATATTTTAGAACATCCCTGGCGCGTCGGCACCAACATCTCGGTGTGAACAGTTTATACGTCTATAACGTTATATATCCTAGTCTAAGGCAATCCTAACATGTCGAATGTAATATTTTACAACATTCCTGGCGCGTCGGCGCCTACTTCTCGGTGGGAACACTATATAAGTCAATAAAGTTATATATCCTAACCTAAGGCAACCTAACATCTCGGGTGTAATATTTTACTACATTCCTGGCGCGGCGGCACCTACTTCTCGGTGGGAACATTATATACGTCTATAGCGCTATATATCCTAGTCTAAGGCAACCTAACATTTCGAATGTAATATTTTACTACATTCCTGCCGCGCCGGCCCCTACTTCCCGGTGGGAACATTATATACTTCTATAACGCTATATATCCTAGCTTAAGGCAACCTAACATGTCGAATGTAATATTTTACAGCATTCCTGGCGCGTCGGCTCCTACTTCTCGGTGGGAACACTATATATGTCTATAACGCTATATATCCTAGCCTAAGGCAACCTAAAATGTCGAGTGTAATATTTTACAACATTCCCGGCACTTCGGCCGCTACATCTCGGTGGGAACATTATATACGTCTAAAACGCTATAAATCCTAGCTTAAGGCAACCTAACATGTCGAATGTAATATTTTAGAACATCCCTGGCGCGTCGGCACCAACATCTCGGTGTGAACAGTTTATACGTCTATAACGTTATATATCGTAGCCTAAGGCAATCCTAACATGTCGAATGTAATATTTTACAACATTCCTGGCGCGTCGGGACCTACTTCTCGGTGGGAACATTATATAAGTCAATAACGCTACATATCCTAGCTTAAGGCAACCTAACATCTCGGATGCAATATTTTACTACATTCCGCGCACGTCGGCACCTAACTTCTGGGTGGGAACGTTATTTACGTCTATAACGCTACATATCCTAGCTTAAGGCAACCTAACATGTCGAATGTAATGTTTTGCAACATTCCTGGCGTGTCGGCCCCTATTTCTCGGTGGGAACGTTATTTACGTCTATAACGCTACATATCCTAGCTTAAGGCAACCTAACATGTCGAATGCAATACTTTAGAACATTCCTGGCGCGTCGGCACCTACTTCTCTGGTGGGAACAGTATATACGTCTATAACGTTATATATCCTAGCCTAAGGCAATCCTAACATCTCGGATGTAATATTTTACAGCATTCCTGGCGCGTCGGCCCCTACTTCTCGGTGGGAACATTATATAAGTCAATAACGTTATATATCCTAACCTAAGGCAACCTAACATCTCGGGTGTAGTATTTTACTACATTCCTGGCGCGCCGGCCCCTACTTCTCGGTGGGAACATTATATACGTCTATAACGCTATATATCCTAGATTAAGGCAAACTAACATGTCGAATGTAATATTTGACAACATTACTGGCGTGTCGGCCCGTACTTCTCGGCGGGAATATCATATACGTCTATAACGTTATATATCCTAGCCTAAGGCAATCCTAACATCTCGGATGTAATATTTCACAACATTCCTGGCGCGTCGGCACCTACTTCGCGGTGGGAACATTATATACGTCTATAGCGCTATATATCCTAGTCTAAGGCAACCTAACATTTCGAATGTAATATTTTACAACATACCTGTCGTTTCGGCACCTACTTCTCGGTGGGAACGTTATATACGTCTATATCGCTATATATCCTAGCCTAAGGCATCCTAACATGTCGAGCCTACTATTTTACAGCATTCCTGGCTCGTCGGCCCCTACTTCTCGGTGGGAACATTATATACGCCTATAACGTTATATATCCTAACATAAGGGTACCTAACATCTCGGATGTAATATTTGACAAAATTGCTGGCGTGTCGGCCCGTACATCTCGGTGGGAATATCATATACGTCTATAACTTTATATATCCTAACCTAAGGCAACCTAACATCTCGGGTGTAATATTTTACTACATTCCTGGCGCGCCGGCCCCTACTTCTCGGTGGGAACATTATATACGTCGATAGCGCTATATATCCTAGTCTAAGGCAACCTAACATTTCGAATGTAATGTTTTACAACATTCCTGGCATGTCGGCCCCTATTTCTCGGTGGGAACGTTATGTACGTCTTTAAAGCTATATATCCTAGCCTAAGGCAACCTAGCATGTCGAATGTAATATTTGCAGCATTCCTGGCGCGTCGGCCCCTACTTCTCGGTGGGAACATTATATATGTCTATAACGCTATATATCCTAGCCTAAGGCAACCTAAAATGTCGAGTGTAATATTTTACAACATTCCCGGCACTTCGGCCGCTACATCTCGGTGGGAACATTATATACGTCTATAACGCTATAAATCCTATCATAAGGCATCCTAACATGTCGAATGTAATATTTTACAACATTCCTGGCGCGTCGGCACCAACATCTCGGAGTGAACAGTTTATACGTCCATAACTTTATATATCCTAGCCTAAGGCAATCCTAACGTATCGAATGTAATATTTTACAACATTCCTGGCGCGTCGGCGCCTACATCTCGGTGGGAACACTATATAAGTCAATAACGTTATGTACCCTAACCTAAGGCAACCTAACATCTCGGATGCAATATTTTACTACATTCGTCGCACGTCGACCCCTACTTCTCGGAGGGAACGTTATTTACGTCTATAACGCTACATATCCTAGCTTAAGGCAACCTAACATGTCGAATGTAATATTTTACAACATTCCTGGCGCGTCGGCGCCTACTTCTCGGTGGGAACATTATATACGCCTATAACGTTATATATCCTAACCTAAGGGTACCTAACATCTCGGATGTAATATTTGACAACATTGCTGGCGTGTCGGCCCGTATTTCTCGGTGGGAATATCATATACGTCTATAACGTTATATATCCTAACCTAAGGCAACCTAACATCGCGGGTGTAATATTTTACTACATTCCTGGCGAGCCGGCCCCTACTTCTCGGTGGGAACATTATATACATCTATAACGCTACATATCCTAGCTTAAGGCAACCTAACATGTCGAATGCAATATTTTACAACATTCCTGGCGCGTCGGCACCAACTTCTCGGTGGGAACAGTTTATACGTCTATACCGTTATATATCCTAGCCTAAGGCAATCCTAACATGTCGATTGTAATATTTTATAACATTCCTGCCTCGTCGGCACCTACTTCTCGGTGGGAACAGTATTTACATCTATAACGTTATATATCCTAGCCTAAGGCGACCTAACATCTCTAATGTAATATTTTACTACATTCCTGGCGCGCCGGCGCCTACTTCTCGGTGGGAACTTTATATACGTCTTTATCGCTGTATATCCTAGCCTAAGGCATCCTAACATGTCGAGGCTACTATTTTACAACATTCCTGGGTCGTCGGCCCCTACTTCTCGTTGGGAACATTATATACGCCTACAACGTTATATATCCTAATCTAAGGGTACCTAACATCTCGGATGTAATATTTGACAAGGTTGCTGGCGTGTCGGCCCGTACTTCTCGGTGGGTATATCATATACGTCTATAACGTTATATATCCTAGACTAAGGCAATCCTAACATGTCGAATGTAATATTTTACAACATTCCGGCCTCGTCGGCGCCTACTTCTCGGTGGGAACATTATATAAGTCAATAACGTTATATATCCTAACCTAAGGCAACCTAACATCTCGGATCCAATATTTTACTGCATTCCGCGCACGTCGGCACCTAACTTCTCGGTGGGAACGATATTTACGTCTACAACGCTACATATCCTAGCTTAAGGCAACCTAAAATGTCGAGTGTAATATTTTACAACATTCCCGGCACTTCGGCCGCTACATCTCGGTGGGAACATCATATACATCTATAACGCTACATATCCTAGCTTAAGGCAACCTAACATGTCGAATGTAATATTTTACAACATTCCTGGCGCGTCGGCACCTACTTCTCGGTGGGAACATTATATACGTCTATAGCGCTATATATCCTAGTGTAAGGCAACCTAACATTTCGAATGTAATATTTTACTACATTCCTGGCGCGCCGGCCCCTACTTCTCGGTGGGAACATTATATACCTCTATAACTCTATATATCCTAGCTTAAGGCAACCTAACATGTCGAATGTAATATTTTACAGCATTCCTGGCGCGTCGGCCCCTACTTCTCGGTGGGAACATTATATATGTCTATAACGCTATATATCCTAGCCTAAGGCAACCTAAAATGTCGAGTGTAATATTTTACAACATTCCCGGCACTTCGGCCGCTACATCTCGGTGGGAACATTATATACGGCTATAACGCTATAAATCCTAGCTTAAGGCAACCTAACATGTCGAATGTAATATTTTAGAACATTCCTGGCGCGTCGGCACCAACATCTCGGTGTGAACAGTTTATACGTCTATAACGTTATATATCCTAGCCTAAGGCAATCCTAACATGTCGAATGTAATATTTTACAACATTCCTGGCTCGTCGGCGCCTACTTCTCGGTGGGAACACTATATAAGTCAATAACGTTATATATCCTAACCTAAGGCAACCTAACATCTCGGGTGTAATATTTTACTGCATTCCTGGCGCGCCGGCCGCTACTTCTCGGTGGGAACATCATATACATCTATAACGCTACATATCCTAGCTTAAGGCAACCTAACATGTCGAATGTAATATTTTACAACATTCCTGGCGCGTCGGCACCTACTTCTCGGTGGGAACATTATATACGTCTATAGCGCTATATATCCTAGTCTAAGGCAACCTAACATTTCGAATGTAATATTTTACTACATTCCTGGCGCGCCGGCCCCTACTTCTCGGTGGGAACATTATATACCTCTATAACTCTATATATCCTAGCTTAAGGCAACCTAACATGTCGAATGTAATATTTTACAGCATTCCTGGCGCGTCGGCCCCTACTTCTCGGTGGGAACATTATATATGTCTATAACGCTATATATCCTAGCCTAAGGCAACCTAAAATGTCGAGTGTAATATTTTACAACATTCCCGGCACTTCGGCCGCTACATCTCGGTGGGAACATTATATACGTCTATAACGCTATAAATCCTAGCTTAAGGCAACCTAACATGTCGAATGTAATATTTTAGAACATTCCTGGCGCGTCGGCACCAACATCTCGGTGTGAACAGTTTATACGTCTATAACGTTATATATCCTAGCCTAAGGCAATCCTAACATGTCGAATGTAATATTTTACAACATTCCTGGCTCGTCGGCGCCTACTTCTCGGTGGGAACACTATATAAGTCAATAACGTTATATATCCTAACCTAAGGCAACCTAACATCTCGGGTGTAATATTTTACTACATTCCTGGCGCGCCGGCCCCTACTTCTCGGTGGGAACATTATATACGTCTATAACGCTATATATCCTAGCTTAAGGCAAACTAACATGTCGAATGTAATATTTTACAACATTCTTGGCGCGTCGGCACCTACTTCTCGGTGGGAACATTATATACGTCTATAGCGCTATATATCCTAGTCTAAGGCAACCTAACATTTCGAATGAAATATTTTACTACATTCCCGGCACTTCGGCAACTACTTCTCGGTGGGAACAGTATATACGTCTATAACGCTATATATCCTAGCCTAAGGCAACCTAACGTGTCGAACGTAATATTTTACAACATTCCCGGCACTTCGGCCCCTACTTCTCGGTGGGAACATTATATACGTCTATAACGCTATATATCCTAGGCTAAGGCAACCTAACATCTCGGATGTAATATTTGACAACATTCCTGGCGTGTCGGCCCGTACTTCTCGGTGGGAATATCATATACGTCTATAACGTTATATATCCGAGCCTAGGGCAATCCTAACATGTCGAATGTAATATTTTACAACATTCCTGGCGCGTCGACCCCTACTTCTCGGTAGGAACATTATATACGTCAATAACAGTATATATCCTATCCTAAGGCGACCTAACATGTCGAAAGTAATATTTTACATCATTCCTCGCGTATCGTCGCCTGCTTCTTGATGGGGACATTATATACGTCTATAACGTTGTATATCCTAACCTAACGCAACGTAACATCTACGATGTAATATTTTACATCATTCCTGGCATGTCGGTCCCTACGTCTCGGTGGGAACATTCTATGCGTCTATAGCGTTGTATATCCTAACCTAAGGGAACCTAACATCTCGGGTGTAGTATTTTACAACATTCCTGACGCGTCGGCCCCTATTTCTCGGTGGGACCATTATATACGTCTATAGCGTTATATATCCTAGCCTAAGGCAATCTAACATCTCGGATGTAATATTTTACAACATTCCTGGCGTGTCGTCGCCTGCTTCTCGATGGGGACATTGTATAAGTCTATAACGTTGTATATCCTAACCTAACGCAACCTAACATCTGAGATGTAATATTTTACAACATTCCTGGCATGTCGGTCCGTACGTCTCGGTGGGAACATTATATACGTCTATAACGATGTATATCCTAACCTAAGGCAACCTAACATCTCGGATGTAATAATTGACAACATTCCTGGCGTGTCGTCGCCTGCTTCTCGATGGGGACATTATATACGTCTATAACGTTGTATATCTTAACCTAACGCAACGTAACATCTACGATGTAATATTTTACATCATTCCTGGCATGTCGGTCTCTACGTCTCGGTGGGAACATTCTATGCGTCTATAGCGTTGTATATCCTAACCTAAGGGAACCTAACATGTCGAATGTAATATTTTACAACATTCCTGGCGTGTCGGCCCGTACTTCTCGGTGGGAACATTATATACGTCTATAACGTAATATATCCTAGCCTAAGGCGACCTAACATGTCGAATGGAATATTTTACATCATTCCTGACGTGTCGGCCCGTAGTTCTCGGTGGTAACATTCTATACGTCTATAACGTTTTATATCCTAACCTAAGGCAAACTAACATCTCGGATGTAATATTTAACAACATTCCTGGCATGTCGGTCTCGACTTCTCGGTGGGAACATTGTATACGTCTATAACGATATATATACCAGCCTAAGGCAACCTAACATCTCGGATGTAATATTTTACAACATTCTGGCGTGTCGTCGCCTACTTCTGGATGGGGACATTATATACGTCTATAACGTTATATATCCTAACCTAAGGGAACCTAACATCTCGGGTGTAATATTTTACAACATTCCTGACGCGTCGGCCCCTATTTCTCGGTGGGAATATTATATACGTCTATAACGTTATATATCCTAGCCTAGGGGAACCTAACATCTCGGATGTAATATTTGACAACTTTCCTGGCGTGTTAGCCCGTACTTCTCGGTGGGCTCATCATATACGTCTACAGCGATATATAACCTAGCCTAAGGCGACCTAACATGTCGAATGTAATATTTTACATCATTCGTGGCGTATCGTCACCTACTTCTCGATTGGGACATTATATACATCTATACCGTTGTATATCCTAACCTAAGGCAACCTAACAACTCGGATGTAATATTTGACAACATTCCTGGGGTGTCGGCCCGTACTTCTCGGTGGGAACATCATATGCGTCTATAACGTTGTATATCCTAACCTAACGCAACCTAACATCTGGGCTGTAATATTTTACAACATTCCTGGCGTGTCGTCGCCTGCTTCTCGATGGGGACATAATATATGTCTATAACGTTGTATATCCTAACCTAACGCAACCTAACATCTCGGGTGTAATATTTTACAACATTCCTGACGCGTCGGCCCCTATTTCTCGGTGGGAATATTATATACGTCTATAACGTTATATATCCTAGCCTAGGGGAACCTAACATCTCGGATGTAATATTTGACAACTTTCCTGGCGTGTTAGCCCGTACTTCACGGTGGGCTCATCATATACGTCTACAGCGATATATAACCTAGCCTAAGGCGACCTAACATGTCGAATGTAATATTTTACATCATTCGTGGCGTATCGTCACCTACTTCTCGATTGGGACATTATATACATCTATACCGTTGTATATCCTAACCTAAGGCAACCTAACAACTCGGATGTAATATTTGACAACATTCCTGGGGTGTCGGCCCGTACTTCTCGGTGGGAACATCATATGCGTCTATAGCGATATATATCCTAGCCTAGGGCCACCTAACATGTCGAATGTTATATTTTACAACATTCCTGGCGTGTCGTCGCCTGCTTCTCGATGGGGACATAATTTATGTCTATAACGTTGTATATCCTAACCTAACGCAACCTAACATCTGGGATGTAATGTTTTACAACATTCTGGCGTGTCGTCGCCTGCTTCTCGATGGGAACATTATATACGTCTATAACGTTGTGTATCCTAACCTAACGCAACCTAACATCTGGGATGTAATATTACTGGCGCGTCGTCTCCTACTTCTGGATGGGGACATTATATACGTCTATAACGTTATATATCCTAACATAAGGGAACCTAACATCTCGGGTGTAATATTTTACAACACTCCTGACGCGTCGGCACCTATTTCTCGGTGGGGAATATTATATACGTCTATAACGTTATATATCCTAGCCTAAGGGAACCTAACATCTCGGATGTAATATTTGACAACTTTCCTGGCGTGTTAGCCCGTACTTCTCGGTGGGCTCATCATATACGTCTACAGCGATATATAACCTAGCCTAAGGCGACCTAACATGTCGAATGTAATATTTTACATCATTCGTGGCGTATCGTCGCCTACTTCTCGATTGGGACATTATATACATCTATACCGTTGTATATCCTAACCTAAGGCAACCTAACATCTCCGATGTAATATTTGACAACATTCCTGGAGCGTCGGCCCCTATTTCTCGGTAGGAACATTATATACGTCTATAACGTTATATATCCTAGCCTAAGGAAACCTAACATGTCAAATGTAATATTTTACAGTATTCCTGGCGTGTCGTCGCCTACTTCTGGATGGGGACATTATATACATCTATAACGTTGTATATCCTAACCTCAGGCAACCTAACATCTCGGATGTAATATTTGACAACATTCCTGGCATGTCGGTCCCTACTTCTCGGTGGGAACATTGTATACGTCTATAACGATATATATACCAGCCTAAGGCAACCTAACATCTCAGATGTAATATTTTACAACATTCCTGGAGCGTCGGCCCCTATTTCTCGGTGGGAACATTATATACGTCTATAACGTTATATATCCTAGCCTAAGGCGACCTAACATGTCGAATGTAATATTTTACGTCATTCCTGGCGTGTCGGCTCCTACTTTTCGGTGGGTACATTATATACGTCTATAACGTTTTATATCCTAACCTAAGGCAAACTAACATCTCGGATGTAATATTTAACAACATTCCTGGCATGTCGGTCTCGACTTCTCGGTGGGAACATTGTATACGTCTATAACGATATATATCCTAGCCTAAGGCAATCCTAACATGTCGATTGTAATATTTTACAACATTCCTCGGTGGTCGGCCCGTACTTCTCGGTAGGAACATTATATACATCTATAACGTTATATATCCTAACGTAAGGCAACATAACATCTCGGATGTAATATTTTACAACATTCCTGACGCGTCAGTCCCTACTTCTCGATGGGGACATTATATACGTCTATAACGTTGTATATCCTATCCTAACGCAACCTAACATCTCGGATGTAATATTTTACAACATTCCTGGCGTGTCGTCGCCTACTTCTGGATTGGGACATTATATACATCTATAACGTTATATATCCTAACCTAAGGGAACCTAACATCTCGGGTGTAATATTTTACAACATTCCTGGCACGTCGGCTCCTACTTCTCGGTGGGAACATTATATAAGTCAATGACGTTATATGTCCTAACCTAAGGCAACCTAACATCTCTACCGTAAAATTTTACAACATTCCTGGCATGCAAGTACCTATATCTCTGTGGTAAAATTATGTACGTCTATAACGTTATATATTCTAGCCTATGGCAAGCTAACTTCTCGGATGTAATATTTTACTACATTCCTGGCACGTCGGCCCCTACTTCTCGGTGGGAATATTATATACGTCTATAACGCTATATATCCTAGCCTAAGGCAACCTGACATGTCGAATGTAATATTTTACAACATTCCTGGCGCGTCGGCAGCTACTTCTCGGTGGAAACAGTATATACGTCTAAAACGTTATATATCGTAAACTAAGGCAACCTATCATCTCTACCGTAATATTTTACAACATTCCTGGCATTAAAGTGCCTAGTTCTCTGTGGTAACAATATATACGTCTATAACGTTATATATCCTAACCTAACGCAACCTAACATCTCGGATGTAATATTTTACTACATTCCTGGCACGTCGACCCCTACTTCTCGGTGGGAACATTATATACGTCTATAACGCTATATATCCTAGCCTAAGGCAACCTAACATGTCGAATGTAATATTTTACAGCACACCTGGCGCGTCGGCACCTACTTCTCGGTGGGAACAGTATATACGTCTATAACGTTATATATCCTAAACTAAGGCAACCTATCATCTCTACCGTATTATTTTACAACATACCTGGCATGCAAGTGCCTAGTTCTCTGTGGTAGCATTATATACGTCTATAACGTTATATATCCTAACCTAAGGCAACCTAATATCCCGGATGATATATTTTACTACATTCCTGGAGCGGCGGCACCTACTTCTCGGTGGGAACAGTATATACGTCTAAAACGTTATATATCCTTACCTAAGGCAACCTAACATGCCGAATGTAATATTTTACAACATTCCCGGCGCTTCGGTCCCTACTTCTCTGTGGTAACATTATATACGTCTAAAACGTTATATATCCTAACTTAAGGCAACCTAACATGCCGAATGTAATATTTTACAACATTCCCGGCGCTTCGGTCCCTACTTCTCTGTGGTAACTTTATATCCGTCTATAAGGTTATATATCCTAGCCTAAGGCAATCTCACATCTCGGATGTAATATTTTACTACATTCCTGGCAGGTCGGCTCCTACTTCTCGGTGGGAACATTATATAAGTCAATGACGTTATATGTCCTAAACTAAGGCAACCTAACATCTCTGCCGTAAAATTTTACAACATTCCTGGCATGCAAGTACCTATATCTCTGTGGTAAAATTATGTACGTCTATAACGTTATATATCCTAGCCTATGGCAACCTAACTTCTCGGATGTAATATTTTACTACATTCCTGGCACGTCGGCCCCTACTTCTCGGTGGGAATATTATATACGTCTATAACGCTATATATCCTAGCCTAAGGCAACCTGACATGTCGAATGTAATATTTTACAACATTCTTGGCGCGTCGGCAGCTACTTCTCGGTGGAAACAGTATATACGTCTAAAACGTTATATATCGTAAACTAAGGCAACCTATCATCTCTACCGTAATATTTTACAACATTCCTGGCATTAAAGTGCCTAGTTCTCTGTGGTAACAATATATACGTCTATAACGTTATATATCCTAACCTAACGCAACCTAACATCTCGGATGTAATATTTTACTACATTCCTGGCACGTCGACCCCTACTTCTCGGTGGGAACATTATATACGTCTATAACGCTATATATCCTAGCCTAAGGCAACCTAACATGTCGAATGTAATATTTTACAGCACACCTGGCGCGTCGGCACCTACTTCTCGGTGGGAACAGTATATACGTCTATAACGTTATATATCCTAAACTAAGGCAACCTATCATCTCTACCGTATTATTTTACAACATACCTGGCATGCAAGTGCCTAGTTCTCTGTGGTAGCATTATATACGTCTATAACGTTATATATCCTAACCTAAGGCAACCTAATATCCCGGATGATATATTTTACTACATTCCTGGAGCGGCGGCACCTACTTCTCGGTGGGAACAGTATATACGTCTAAAACGTTATATATCCTTACCTAAGGCAACCTAACATGCCGAATGTAATATTTTACAACATTCCCGGCGCTTCGGTCCCTACTTCTCTGTGGTAACATTATATACGTCTAAAACGTTATATATCCTAACCTAAGGCAACCTAACATGCCGAATGTAATATTTTACAACATTCCTGGTGTGTCTTCGCCTACTTCTGGATGGGGACATTATATACATCTATAACGTCATATATCCTAACCTAAGGGAACCTAACATCTCGGATGTAATATTTGACAACATTCCTGGCGGGTTAGCACGTACTTCTCGGTGGGAACATCATATACGTCTATAGCGACATATATCCTAGCCTAAGGCCACCTAACATGTCGAATGTAATATTTTACAACATACCTGTCGTGCCGGCACCTGCTTCTCGGTGGGAACAGTATATACGTCTATAAAGTTATATATCCTAGCCTAAGGCAATCCTAACATGTCGATTGTAATATTTTACAACATTCCTCGCGTGTCGGCCCGTACTTCTCGGTAGGAACATTATATACGTCTATAACGTTATATATCCTAACGTGAGGCAACATAACATCTCGGATGTAATATTTTACAACATTCTTGGCGTGTCGGTCCCTACTTCTCGGTGGGAACATTCTATACTTCTATACCGTAATATAACCTAACCTAACCTATTTTGCCCCTCGGTGATAATGTTTCACAGAATCCCGGTCGTATTGGCTCATACTTCTCGGTGGGGACATTATATACCTCTATAACATTGTATATCGCATCCGAAGGCAACCTAACATCTCGGATGTTGTATTTTACAACATTCCTGGCGTGTCGGCCTCTACTTCTCGGTCGGAACATTATATACATCTATAACGTAATATAACCTAACCTAACCCATATAGCCCCTCGCTGGTAATGTTTTACAGAATCCAGTTCGTGTCGCCCCGTACGTCTCGGTGGGGACATTGTATGCGTCTATAACGTTATATTTCCTAACCTAAGGCAACCTAACATCTCGGATGTAGTATTTTACAACATTCCTGGCGCGTCGGCACCTACTTCTCGGTGGAAACATTATATACGTCCATATCGTAATATAACGTAACCTAACACATTTTGCCCCTCGGCGGTAATGTTCTACAGAATCCCGTTCGTGTCGTCCCGTACGTATCGGTGCGGGCATTATATAAGTCTATAACGTTATATATCCTAACCTAAGGCAACTTAACATCTCGAATGTAGCATTTTACAACATTCCAGGCTGGTCAGACCCTACTTCTCGGTGGTCACATAATATACGTCTATATCGTAATATAACCTAACCTAACCCATCTAGACTCTCGCTGGTAATGTTTTACAGAATCCCTGTCGTGTCGGCCCGTACTTCTCGGTGGGGACATTATATACGTCTATTACGTTATATATCCCAACCTAAGGCAACCTAACATCTCGATTGTAGTATTTTCCAACATTCCAGGCGGAACGGCCCATACTTCTGAGTGGGAACATTATATACTTCTATACCGTAATATAACCTAACCTAACCTATTTTGCCCCTCGGTGATAATGTTTCACAGAATCCCGGTCGTATCGGCCCGTACTACTCGGTGGGGACACTATATACGTCTATAACGTTATATATCACAACCTAAGGCAACCTAACATCTCGGATGTAGTATTTTCCAATATTCCTGGCGGGTCGGACTCTACTTCTCGGTCGGAACATTATATACGTATATAACGTAATATAACCTAACCTAACACATCTAGCCCCTCGCTGGTAATGTTTTACGGAATCCCGGTCGTGTCGGCCCGTACTTCTCGGTGGGGACACTATATACGTCTGTAACGTTATACATTCTAACCTAGGGCAACCTAACATCTCGATTGTAGAATTTTACAACATTCCAGGCGGGTCGGCCCGTACTTCTGAGTGGGAACATTATATACGTCTACATCGTAATATTACCTAATCTAACCCATTTTGCCTCTCGGTCATAATGTTTTACAGAATCCAGTTCGTGTCGCCCCGTACGTCTCGGTGGGGACATTGTATGCGTCTATAACGTTATATATCCTAACCTAAGGCAACCTATCATCTCGGGTGTAGTATTTTCCAAAATACCTGGCGGGTCGGTCCCTACTTCTTGGTGGGAACATTATATACGTCTATAACGTTGTATATGCTAACCTAAGGGAACCTAACATCTCGGGTATAATATTTTACAACATTCCTGACGCGTCGGCCCCTATTTCTCGGTGGGAACATTATATACGTCTATAACGTTATATATCCTAGCCTAAGGCAACCTAACATGTAGAAAGTAATATTTTACAACATTCCTGGCGTGTCGTCGCCTACATCTCGATGGGGACATTATATACATCTATAACGTTGTATATCCTAATGTAAGGCAACCTAACATGTCGAATGTAATATTTTACAACATTCCTGGCCCGTCGGCACCTACTTCTCGGTGGGAACATTATATACGTCTATAGCGCTATATATCCTAGTCTAAGGCAACCTAACATTTCGAATGTAATATTTTACTACATTCCTGGCGCGCCGGCCCCTACTTCTCAGTGGGAACGTTATTTACGTCTATAACGCTACATATCCTAGTCTAAGGCAACCTAACATTTCGAATGTAATATTTTACTACATTCTTGGCGCGCCGGCCCCTACTTCTCGGTGGGAACATTATATACTTCTATAACGTTATATATCCTATCTTAAGGCAACCTAACATGTCGAATGTAATATTTTACAGCATGCCTGGCGCGTCGGCCCCTACTTCTCGGTGGGAACATTATATATGTCTATAACGCTATATATCCTAGCCTAAGGGAATCTAAAATGTCGAGTGTAATATTTTACAACATTCCCGGCACTTCGGCCGCTACATCTCGGTGGGAACATTATATACGTCTATAACGCTATAAATCCTACTTTAAGGCAACCTAACATGTCGAATGTAATATTTTACAACATTCCTGGCGCTTCGGCACCTACTTCTCGGTGGGAACATTATATAAGTCAATAACGTTATATATCCTAACCTAAGGCAACCTAACATCTCGGGTGTAATATTTTACTACATTCTTGGCGCCGGCCTCTACTTCTCGGTGGGAACATTATATACATCTATAACGCTACATATCCTAGCTTAAGGCAACCTAACATGTCGAATGTAATATTTTACAACATTCCTGGCCCGTCGGCACCTACTTCTCGGTGGGAACATTATATACGTCTATAGCGCTATATATCCTAGTCTAAGGCAACCTAACATTTCGAATGTAATATTTTACTACATTCCTGGCGCGCCGGCCCCTACTTCTCGGTGGGAACGTTATTTACGTCTATAACGCTACATATCCTAGCTTAAGGCAACCTAACATGCCGAATGTAATGTTTTACAACATTCCTGGCGTGTCGGCCCCTATTTCTCGGTGGGAACGTTATGTACGTCTTTAAAGCTATTTATCCTAGCCTATGGCAATCTAGCATGTCGAATGTAATATTTTACAGCATTCCTGGCGCGTCGGCCCCTACTTCTTGGTGGGAACATTATATATGTCTATAACGCTATATATCCTAGCCTAAGGCAACCTAAAATGTCGAGTGTAATATTTTACAACATTCCCGGCACTTCGGCCGCTACATCTCGGTGGGAACATTATATACGTCTATAACGCTATAAATCGTAGCTTAAGGCATCCTAACATGTCGAATGTAATATTTTACAACATTCTTGGCGCGTCGGCACCAACATCTCGGAGTGAACAGTTTATACGTCTATAACGTTATATATCCTAGCCGAAGGCAATCCTAACATATCGAATGTAATATTTTACAACATTCCTGGCGCGTCGGCGCCTACTTCTCGGTGGGAACACTATATAAGTCAATAACGTTATATATCCTAACCTAAGGCAACCTAACATCTCGGATGCAATATTTTACTACATTCCTCGCACGTCGACCCCTACTTCTCGGTGGGAACAGTATATACGACTATAACGTTATATATCCTAGCCTACGGCAATCCTAACATCTCGGATGTAATATTTTACAACATTCCTAGCGCGTCGGCCCCTACTTCTCGGTGGGAACATTATATAAGTCAATAACGTTATATATCCTAACCTAAGGCAACCTAACATCTCGGGTGTAATATTTTACTGCATTCCTGGCGCGCCGGCCGCTACTTCTCGGTGGGAACATCATATACATCTATAACGCTACATATCCTAGCTTAAGGCAACCTAACATGTCGAATGTAATATTTTACAACATTCCTGGCGCGTCGGCACCTACTTCTCGGTGGGAACATTATATACGTCTATAGCGCTATATATCCTAGTGTAAGGCAACCTAACATTTCGAATGTAATATTTTACTACATTCCTGGCGCGCCGGCCCCTACTTCTCGGTGGGAACATTATATACCTCTATAACTCTATATATCCTAGCTTAAGGCAACCTAACATGTCGAATGTAATATTTTACAGCATTCCTGGCGCGTCGGCCCCTACTTCTCGGTGGGAACATTATATATGTCTATAACGCTATATATCCTAGCCTAAGGCAACCTAAAATGTCGAGTGTAATATTTTACAACATTCCCGGCACTTCGGCCGCTACATCTCGGTGGGAACATTATATACGGCTATAACGCTATAAATCCTAGCTTAAGGCAACCTAACATGTCGAATGTAATATTTTAGAACATTCCTGGCGCGTCGGCACCAACATCTCGGTGTGAACAGTTTATACGTCTATAACGTTATATATCCTAGCCTAAGGCAATCCTAACATGTCGAATGTAATATTTTACAACATTCCTGGCTCGTCGGCGCCTACTTCTCGGTGGGAACACTATATAAGTCAATAACGTTATATATCCTAACCTAAGGCAACCTAACATCTCGGGTGTAATATTTTACTGCATTCCTGGCGCGCCGGCCGCTACTTCTCGGTGGGAACATCATATACATCTATAACGCTACATATCCTAGCTTAAGGCAACCTAACATGTCGAATGTAATATTTTACAACATTCCTGGCGCGTCGGCACCTACTTCTCGGTGGGAACATTATATACGTCTATAGCGCTATATATCCTAGTCTAAGGCAACCTAACATTTCGAATGTAATATTTTACTACATTCCTGGCGCGCCGGCCCCTACTTCTCGGTGGTAACATTATATACCTCTATAACTCTATATATCCTAGCTTAAGGCAACCTAACATGTCGAATGTAATATTTTACAGCATTCCTGGCGCGTCGGCTCCTACTTCTCGGTGGGAACATTATATATGTCTATAACGCTATATATCCTAGCCTAAGGCAACCTAAAATGTCGAGTGTAATATTTTACAACATTCCCGGCACTTCGGCCGCTACATCTCGGTGGGAACATTATATACGTCTATAACGCTATAAATCCTAGCTTAAGGCAACCTAACATGTCGAATGTAATATTTTAGAACATTCCTGGCGCGTCGGCACCAACATCTCGGTGTGAACAGTTTATACGTCTATAACGTTATATATCCTAGCCTAAGGCAATCCTAACATGTCGAATGTAATATTTTACAACATTCCTGGCTCGTCGGCGCCTACTTCTCGGTGGGAACACTATATAAGTCAATAACGTTATATATCCTAACCTAAGGCAACCTAACATCTCGGGTGTAATATTTTACTACATTCCTGGCGCGCCGGCCCCTACTTCTCGGTGGGAACATTATATACGTCTATAACGCTATATATCCTAGCTTAAGGCAAACTAACATGTCGAATGTAATATTTTACAACATTCTTGGCGCGTCGGCACCTACTTCTCGGTGGGAACATTATATAAGTCAATAACGTTATATATCCTAACCTAAGGCAACCTAACATCACGGGTGTAATATTTTACTACATTCCTGGCGCGCCGGCCTCTACGTCTCGGTGGGAACATTATATACATCTATAACGCTACATATCCTAGCTTAAGGCACCCTAACATGTCGAATGTAATATTTTACAACATTCCTGGCGCGTCGGCACCTACTTCTCGTTGGGAACATTATATACGTCTATAACGCTATATGTCCTAGTCTAAGGCAACCTAACATTTCGAATGTAATATTTTACAATATTCCTGGCGCGTCGGCAACTACTTTTCGGTGGGAACAGTATATACGTCTATAACGTTATATAACCTAGCCTAAGGCAATCCTAACATGTCGAATGTAATATTTTACAGCATTCCTGGCGCGTCGGCCCCTACTTCTCGGTGGGAACATTATATATGTGTATAACGCTATATATGCTAGCCTAAGGCAACCTAAAATGTCGAGTGTAATATTTTACAACATTCCCGGCACTTCGGCCGCTACATCTCGGTGGAAACATTATATACGCCTATAACGTTATATATCCTAACCTAAGGGTACCTAACATCTCGGATGTAATATTTGACAACATTGCTGGCGTGTCGGCCCGTACTTCTCGGTGGGAATATCATATACGTCTATAACGTTATATATCCTAACCTAAGGCAACCTAACATCTCGGGTGTAATATTTTACTACATTCCTGGCGCGCCGGCCCCAAATCCTCGGTGGGAACATTATATACGTCTATAACGCTATATATCCTAGCTTAAGGCAACCTAACATGTCGAATGTAATATTTTACAACATTCCTGGCGCGTCGGCCCCTACTTCTCGGAGGGAACATTATATAAGTCAATAACGTTATATATCCTAACCTAAGGCAACCTAACATCTCGGGTGTAATATTTTACTACATTCCTGGCGCGCCGGCCCCTACTTCTCGGTGGGAACACTATATACGTCTATAACGCTATATATCCTAGCTTAAGGCAACCTAATATGTCGAATGTAATATTTTACAACATTCCTGGCGCGTCGGCACCTACTTCTCGGTGGGAACATTATATAAGTCAATAACGTTATATATCCTAGCCTAAGGCATCCTAACGTGTCGAGCCTACTATTTTACAACATTCCTGGCTCGTCGGCCCCTACTTCTCGGTGGGAACATTATATACGTCTATAACGTTATATATCCTAACCTAAGGGTACCTAACATCTCGGATGCAATATTTACAACATTGCTGGCGTGTCGGCCCGTACTTCTCGGTGGGAATATCATATACGTCTATAACGTTATATATCGTAGACTAAGGCAATCCTAACATGTCGAATGTAATATTTTACAACATTCCGGTCTCGTCGGCGCCTACTTCTCGGTGGGAACATTATATAAGTCAATAACGTTATATATCCTAACCTAAGGCAACCTAACATCTCGGATGCAATATTTTACTACATTCCTGGCGCGCCGGCCCCAAATCCTCGGTGGGAACATTATATACGTCTATAACGCTATATATCCTAGCTTAAGGCAACCTAACATGTCGAATGTAATATTTTACAACATTCCTGGCGCGTCGGCACCTACTTCTCGGTGGGAACATTATATACGTCTATAGCGCTATATATCCTAGTCTAAGGCAACCTAACATTTCGAATGAAATATTTTACTACATTCCCGGCACTTCGGCAACTACTTCTCGGTGGGAACAGTATATACGTCTATAACGCTATATATCCTAGCCTAAGGCAACCTAACGTGTCGAACGTAATATTTTACAACATTCCCGGCACTTCGGCCCCTACTTCTCGGTGGGAACATTATATACGTCTATAACGCTATATATCCTAGGCTAAGGCAACCTAACATCTCGGATGTAATATTTGACAACATTCCTGGCGTGTCGGCCCGTACTTCTCGGTGGGAATATCATATACGTCTATAACGTTATATATCCGAGCCTAGGGCAATCCTAACATGTCGAATGTAATATTTTACAACATTCCTGGCGCGTCGACCCCTACTTCTCGGTAGGAACATTATATACGTCAATAACAGTATATATCCTATCCTAAGGCGACCTAACATGTCGAAAGTAATATTTTACATCATTCCTCGCGTATCGTCGCCTGCTTCTCGATGGGGACATTATATACGTCTATAACGTTGTATATCCTAACCTAACGCAACGTAACATCTACGATGTAATATTTTACATCATTCCTGGCATGTCGGTCCCTACGTCTCGGTGGGAACATTCTATGCGTCTATAGCGTTGTATATCCTAACCTAAGGGAACCTAACATCTCGGGTGTAGTATTTTACAACATTCCTGACGCGTCGGCCCCTATTTCTCGGTGGGACCATTATATACGTCTATAGCGTTATATATCCTAGCCTAAGGCAATCTAACATCTCGGATGTAATATTTTACAACATTCCTGGCGTGTCGTCGCCTGCTTCTCGATGGGGACATTGTATAAGTCTATAACGTTGTATATCCTAACCTAACGCAACCTAACATCTGAGATGTAATATTTTACAACATTCCTGGCATGTCGGTCCGTACGTCTCGGTGGGAACATTATATACGTCTATAACGATGTATATCCTAACCTAAGGCAACCTAACATCTCGGATGTAATAATTGACAACATTCCTGGCGTGTCGTCGCCTGCTTCTCGATGGGGACATTATATACGTCTATAACGTTGTATATCTTAACCTAACGCAACGTAACATCTACGATGTAATATTTTACATCATTCCTGGCATGTCGGTCTCTACGTCTCGGTGGGAACATTCTATGCGTCTATAGCGTTGTATATCCTAACCTTAGGGAACCTAACATGTCGAATGTAATATTTTACAACATTCCTGGCGTGTCGGCCCGTACTTCTCGGTGGGAACATTATATACGTCTATAACGTAATATATCCTAGCCTAAGGCGACCTAACATGTCGAATGGAATATTTTACATCATTCCTGACGTGTCGGCCCGTAGTTCTCGGTGGTAACATTCTATACGTCTATAACGTTTTATATCCTAACCTAAGGCAAACTAACATCTCGGATGTAATATTTAACAACATTCCTGGCATGTCGGTCTCGACTTCTCGGTGGGAACATTGTATACGTCTATAACGATATATATACCAGCCTAAGGCAACCTAACATCTCGGATGTAATATTTTACAACATTCTGGCGTGTCGTCGCCTACTTCTGGATGGGGACATTATATACGTCTATAACGTTATATATCCTAACCTAAGGGAACCTAACATCTCGGGTGTAATATTTTACAACATTCCTGACGCGTCGGCCCCTATTTCTCGGTGGGAATATTATATACGTCTATAACGTTATATATCCTAGCCTAGGGGAACCTAACATCTCGGATGTAATATTTGACAACTTTCCTGGCGTGTTAGCCCGTACTTCTCGGTGGGCTCATCATATACGTCTACAGCGATATATAACCTAGCCTAAGGCGACCTAACATGTCGAATGTAATATTTTACATCATTCGTGGCGTATCGTCACCTACTTCTCGATTGGGACATTATATACATCTATACCGTTGTATATCCTAACCTAAGGCAACCTAACAACTCGGATGTAATATTTGACAACATTCCTGGGGTGTCGGCCCGTACTTCTCGGTGGGAACATCATATGCGTCTATAACGTTGTATATCCTAACCTAACGCAACCTAACATCTGGGCTGTAATATTTTACAACATTCCTGGCGTGTCGTCGCCTGCTTCTCGATGGGGACATAATATATGTCTATAACGTTGTATATCCTAACCTAACGCAACCTAACATCTCGGGTGTAATATTTTACAACATTCCTGACGCGTCGGCCCCTATTTCTCGGTGGGAATATTATATACGTCTATAACGTTATATATCCTAGCCTAGGGGAACCTAACATCTCGGATGTAATATTTGACAACTTTCCTGGCGTGTTAGCCCGTACTTCACGGTGGGCTCATCATATACGTCTACAGCGATATATAACCTAGCCTAAGGCGACCTAACATGTCGAATGTAATATTTTACATCATTCGTGGCGTATCGTCACCTACTTCTCGATTGGGACATTATATACATCTATACCGTTGTATATCCTAACCTAAGGCAACCTAACAACTCGGATGTAATATTTGACAACATTCCTGGGGTGTCGGCCCGTACTTCTCGGTGGGAACATCATATGCGTCTATAGCGATATATATCCTAGCCTAGGGCCACCTAACATGTCGAATGTTATATTTTACAACATTCCTGGCGTGTCGTCGCCTGCTTCTCGATGGGGACATAATTTATGTCTATAACGTTGTATATCCTAACCTAACGCAACCTAACATCTGGGATGTAATGTTTTACAACATTCTGGCGTGTCGTCGCCTGCTTCTCGATGGGAACATTATATACGTCTATAACGTTGTGTATCCTAACCTAACGCAACCTAACATCTGGGATGTAATATTACTGGCGCGTCGTCTCCTACTTCTGGATGGGGACATTATATACGTCTATAACGTTATATATCCTAACATAAGGGAACCTAACATCTCGGGTGTAATATTTTACAACACTCCTGACGCGTCGGCACCTATTTCTCGGTGGGGAATATTATATACGTCTATAACGTTATATATCCTAGCCTAAGGGAACCTAACATCTCGGATGTAATATTTGACAACTTTCCTGGCGTGTTAGCCCGTACTTCTCGGTGGGCTCATCATATACGTCTACAGCGATATATAACCTAGCCTAAGGCGACCTAACATGTCGAATGTAATATTTTACATCATTCGTGGCGTATCGTCGCCTACTTCTCGATTGGGACATTATATACATCTATACCGTTGTATATCCTAACCTAAGGCAACCTAACATCTCCGATGTAATATTTGACAACATTCCTGGAGCGTCGGCCCCTATTTCTCGGTAGGAACATTATATACGTCTATAACGTTATATATCCTAGCCTAAGGAAACCTAACATGTCAAA
This sequence comes from Xylocopa violacea, assembly GCA_963969225.1. Taxonomy (NCBI): domain Eukaryota; kingdom Metazoa; phylum Arthropoda; class Insecta; order Hymenoptera; family Apidae; genus Xylocopa; species Xylocopa violacea. The sequence continues at coordinate 1,064,256 of CAXAJV010000500.1, read as the reverse complement.
TGTAATATTTTACAATATTCCTGGCGTGTCGTCGCCTACTTCTGGATGGGGACATTATATACATCTATAACGTTGTATATCCTAACCTCAGGCAACCTAACATCTCGGATGTAATATTTGACAACATTCCTGGCATGTCGGTCCCTACTTCTCGGTGGGAACATTGTATACGTCTATAACGATATATATACCAGCCTAAGGCAACCTAACATCTCAGATGTAATATTTTACAACATTCCTGGAGCGTCGGCCCCTATTTCTCGGTGGGAACATTATATACGTCTATAACGTTATATATCCTAGCCTAAGGCGACCTAACATGTCGAATGTAATATTTTACGTCATTCCTGGCGTGTCGGCTCCTACTTTTCGGTGGGTACATTATATACGTCTATAACGTTTTATATCCTAACCTAAGGCAAACTAACATCTCGGATGTAATATTTAACAACATTCCTGGCATGTCGGTCTCGACTTCTCGGTGGGAACATTGTATACGTCTATAACGATATATATCCTAGCCTAAGGCAATCCTAACATGTCGATTGTAATATTTTACAACATTCCTCGGTGGTCGGCCCGTACTTCTCGGTAGGAACATTATATACATCTATAACGTTATATATCCTAACGTAAGGCAACATAACATCTCGGATGTAATATTTTACAACATTCCTGGCATGTCGGTTCCTACTTCTCGGTGGGAACATTCTATACGTCTATAACGTTGTATATCCTAACCTAAGGGAACCTAACATCTCGGGTGTAATATTTTACAACATTCCTGACGCGTCAGTCCCTACTTCTCGATGGGGACATTATATACGTCTATAACGTTGTATATCCTATCCTAACGCAACCTAACATCTCGGATGTAATATTTTACAACATTCCTGGCGTGTCGTCGCCTACTTCTGGATTGGGACATTATATACATCTATAACGTTATATATCCTAACCTAAGGGAACCTAACATCTCGGGTGTAATATTTTACAACATTCCTGGCACGTCGGTCCCTACTTCTCGGTGGGAACATTCTATACTTCTATACCGTAATATAACCTAACCTAACCTATTTTGCCCCTCGGTGATAATGTTTCACAGAATCCCGGTCGTATTGGCTCATACTTCTCGGTGGGGACATTATATACCTCTATAACATTGTATATCGCACCCGAAGGCAACCTAACATCTCGGATGTTGTATTTTACAACATTCCTGGCGTGTCGGCCTCTACTTCTCGGTCGGAACATTATATACATCTATAACGTAATATAACCTAACCTAACCCATATAGCCCCTCGCTGGTAATGTTTTACAGAATCCAGTTCGTGTCGCCCCGTACGTCTCGGTGGGGACATTGTATGCGTCTATAACGTTATATTTCCTAACCTAAGGCAACCTAACATCTCGGATGTAGTATTTTACAACATTCCTGGCGCGTCGGCACCTACTTCTCGGTGGAAACATTATATACGTCCATATCGTAATATAACGTAACCTAACACATTTTGCCCCTCGGCGGTAATGTTCTACAGAATCCCGTTCGTGTCGTCCCGTACGTATCGGTGCGGGCATTATATAAGTCTATAACGTTATATATCCTAACCTAAGGCAACTTAACATCTCGAATGTAGCATTTTACAACATTCCAGGCTGGTCAGACCCTACTTCTCGGTGGTCACATAATATACGTCTATATCGTAATATAACCTAACCTAACCCATCTAGACTCTCGCTGGTAATGTTTTACAGAATCCCTGTCGTGTCGGCCCGTACTTCTCGGTGGGGACATTATATACGTCTATTACGTTATATATCCCAACCTAAGGCAACCTAACATCTCGATTGTAGTATTTTCCAACATTCCAGGCGGAACGGCCCATACTTCTGAGTGGGAACATTATATACTTCTATACCGTAATATAACCTAACCTAACCTATTTTGCCCCTCGGTGATAATGTTTCACAGAATCCCGGTCGTATCGGCCCGTACTACTCGGTGGGGACACTATATACGTCTATAACGTTATATATCACAACCTAAGGCAACCTAACATCTCGGATGTAGTATTTTCCAATATTCCTGGCGGGTCGGACTCTACTTCTCGGTCGGAACATTATATACGTATATAACGTAATATAACCTAACCTAACACATCTAGCCCCTCGCTGGTAATGTTTTACGGAATCCCGGTCGTGTCGGCCCGTACTTCTCGGTGGGGACACTATATACGTCTGTAACGTTATACATTCTAACCTAGGGCAACCTAACATCTCGATTGTAGAATTTTACAACATTCCAGGCGGGTCGGCCCGTACTTCTGAGTGGGAACATTATATACGTCTACATCGTAATATTACCTAATCTAACCCATTTTGCCTCTCGGTCATAATGTTTTACAGAATCCAGTTCGTGTCGCCCCGTACGTCTCGGTGGGGACATTGTATGCGTCTATAACGTTATATATCCTAACCTAAGGCAACCTATCATCTCGGGTGTAGTATTTTCCAAAATACCTGGCGGGTCGGTCCCTACTTCTTGGTGGGAACATTATATACGTCTATAACGTTGTATATGCTAACCTAAGGGAACCTAACATCTCGGGTATAATATTTTACAACATTCCTGACGCGTCGGCCCCTATTTCTCGGTGGGAACATTATATACGTCTATAACGTTATATATCCTAGCCTAAGGCAACCTAACATGTAGAAAGTAATATTTTACAACATTCCTGGCGTGTCGTCGCCTACATCTCGATGGGGACATTATATACATCTATAACGTTGTATATCCTAATGTAAGGCAACCTAACATCTCGGATGTAATATTTTACAACATTCCTGGCCTGTCGGTCCCTACTTCTCGGTGGGAACATTCTATACGCCTATAACGTTGTATATCCTAACCTAATGGAACCTAATATCTCGGATGCAATATTTTACAACATTATGGCGTGTCGTCGCCTGCTTCTCGAAGGGGACATTTTATACGTCTATAACGTTGTATATCCTAACCTAACGCAACCTAACATCTGGGATGTAATATTTTACAACATTCCTGACGCGTCGGCCCCTATTTCTCGGTGGGAATATTATATACGTCTATAACGTTACATATCCTAGCCTAAGGCAACCTAACATGTCGAATGTAATATTTTACAACATTCTGGCGTGTCGTCTCCTGCTTCTCGGTGGGAACATTATATACGTCTATACCGTTGTATATGCTAACCTAAGGGAACCTAACATCTCGGGTGTAATATTTTACAACATTCCTGGCATGTCGGACCCCACGTCTCGGTGGGAACATTATATAAGTCTATAACGATATATATCCTAACCTAAAGCAACTTAACAACTCGGATGTAATATTTTACAACATTCCTGGCATGTCGGTCCCTACATCTCGGTGGGAACATTCTATACGGATCTAACGTTGTATATTCTAATCTAAGGGAACCTAACATTTCGGGTGTAATATTTTACAACATTCCTGACGCGTCGGCCCCTATTTCTCGGTGGGAATATTATATACGTCCATAACGTTACATATCCTAGCCTAAGGCAACCTAACATGTCGAATGTAATATTTTACAACATTCTGGCGTGTCGTCGCCTGCTTCTCGAAGGGGACAATATATACGTCTATAACGTTGTATATCCTAACCTAACGCAACCTAACATCTGGGATGTAATATTTTACAACATTCCTGACGCGTCGGCCCCTATTTCTCGGTGGGAATATTATATACGTCTATAACGTTACATATCCTAGCCTAAGGCAACCTAACATGTCGAATGTAATATTTTACAACATTCTGGCGTGTCGTCGCCTGCTTCTCGAGGGGGACATTATATACGTATATAACGTTGTATATCCTAACCTAACGCAACCAAATATCTGGGATGTAATATTTTACAACATTCCTGACGCGTCGGCCCCTATTTCTCGGTGGGAACATTATATACGTCTATCATGTTATATATCCTAGCCTAAGGCAACCTAACTTATCGGATGTAATATTTTACAACATTCTGGCGTGTCGTCGCCTGCTTCTCGATGGGGACATTAGATACGTCTATAACGTTGTATATCCTAACCTAAGGGAACCTAACATCTCTGATGTAATATTTTACAACATTCTGGCGTGTCGTCGCCTGCTTCTCGATGGGGACATTATATACGTCTATAACGTTGTATATCCTAACCCAAAGCAACCTAACATCTGGTATGTAATATTTTACAACATTCCTGGCATGTCGGTCCCTACTTCTCGGTGGGAACATTATATACGTCTATAACGTTGTATATGCTAACCTAAGGGAACCTAACATCTCGGGTGTAATATTTTACAACATTCCTGACGCGTCGGACCCTATTTCTCGGTGGGAACATTAGATGCGTCTATAACGTTATATATCCTAGCCTAAGGCAACCTAACATGTCGAAAGTAATATTTTACAACATTCCTGGCGTGTCGTCGCCTACTTCTCGATGGGGACATTATATACATCTATAACGTTGTATATCCTAATGTAAGGCAACCTAACATATCGGATGTAATATTTTACAACATTCGTGGCATGTCGGTCCCTACTTCTTGGTGGGTACATTCTATACGTCTATAACGTTGTATATCCTAATCTAATGGAACCTAACACCTCGGATGTAATATTTTACAACATTCTGGCGTGTCGCCGCCTGCTTCTCGATGTGGACATTAGATACGTCTATAACGATGTATATCCTAACCTAAGGGAACCTAACATTTCGGGTGTAATATTTTACAACGTTCCTGACGCGTCGGCCCCTATTTCTCGGTGGGAATATTATATTCGTCTATAACGTTACATATCCTAGCCTAAGGCAACCTAACATGTCGAATGTAATATTTTACAACATTCTGGCGTGTCGTCGCCTGCTTCTCGATGGGGACATTAGATACATCTATAACGTTGTATATCCTAACCTAAGGGAACCTAACATCTCGGATGTAATATTTTACAACATTCTGGCGTGTCGTCGCCTGCATCTCGATGGGGACATTATATACGTCGATAACGTTGTATTTCCTAACCCAAAGCAATCTAACTTCTGGGATGTAACATTTTACAACATTCCTGGCATGTCGGTCCCCACGTCTCGGTGGGAACATTATATAAGTCTATAACGATATATATCCTAACCTAAAGCAACCTAACATCTCGTATGTAATATTTTACAACTTTCCTGGCATGTCGGTCCCCACTTCTCGGTGGGAACATTATATACGTCTATAACGTTGTATATGCTAACCTAAGGGAACCTAACATCTCGGGTGTAATATTTTACAACATTCCTGACGCGTCGGCCCCTATTTCTCGGTGGGAATATTATATACGTCTATAACGTTATATATCCTAGCTTAAGGCAACCTAACATGTCGAATGTAATATTTTACAACATTCTGGCGTGTCGTCGCCTGCTTCTCGAAGGGGACATTATATACGTCTATAAACGTTGTATATCCTAACCTAACGCAACCTAACATCTGGGATGTAATATTTTACAACATTCCTGACGCGTCGGTCCCTACTTCTCGGTGGGAACATTGTATACGTCTATAACGATATATGTCCTAGCCTAAGGCAACCTAACATCTCGGATGTAATATTTTACAACATTCCTGGCATGTCGGTCCCTACATTACGGTGGGAACATTCTATACGTCTATAACGTTGTATATGCTAACCTAAGGGAACCTAACATCTCGGGTGTAATATTTTACAACATTCCTGACGCATCGGCCCCTATTTCTCGGTGGGAATATTATATACGTCTATAACGTTACATATCCTAGCCTAAGGCAACCTAACATGTCGAATGTAATATTTTACAACATTCTGGCGTGTCGTCGCCTGCTTCTCGAGGGGGACATTATATACGTATATAACGTTGTATATCCTAACCTAACGCAACCAAATATCTGGGATGTAATATTTTACAACATTCCTGACGCGTCGGCCCCTATTTCTCGGTGGGAACATTATATACGTCTATCATGTTATATATCCTAGCCTAAGGCAACCTAACTTATCGGATGTAATATTTTACAACATTCTGGCGTGTCGTCGCCTGCTTCTCGATGGGGACATTAGATACGTCTATAACGTTGTATATCCTAACCTAAGGGAACCTAACATCTCTGATGTAATATTTTACAACATTCTGGCGTGTCGTCGCCTGCTTCTCGATGGGGACATTATATACGTCTATAACGTTGTATATCCTAACCCAAAGCAACCTAACATCTGGTATGTAATATTTTACAACATTCCTGGCATGTCGGTCCCTACTTCTCGGTGGGAACATTATATACGTCTATAACGTTGTATATGCTAACCTAAGGGAACCTAACATCTCGGGTGTAATATTTTACAACATTCCTGACGCGTCGGCCCCTATTTCTCGGTGGGAACATTAGATACGTCTATAACGTTATATATCCTAGCCTAAGGCAACCTAACATGTCGAAAGTAATATTTTACAACATTCCTGGCGTGTCGTCGCCTACTTCTCGATGGGGACATTATATACATCTATAACGTTGTATATCCTAATGTAAGGCAACCTAACATATCGGATGTAATATTTTACAACATTCGTGGCATGTCGGTCCCTACTTCTCGGTGGGTACATTCTATACGTCTATAACGTTGTATATCCTAATCTAATGGAACCTAACATCTCGGATGTAATATTTTACAACATTCTGGCGTGTCGCCGCCTGCTTCTCGATGTGGACATTAGATACGTCTATAACGATATATATCCTAACCTAAGGGAACCTAACATCTAGAATGTAACATTTTACAACATTCTGGCGTGTCGTCGCCTGCTTCTCTGAGGGGACATTATACACGTCTATAACGTTGTATATCCTAACCTAAGGCAACCTAACATCTCGGGTGTAATATTTTACAACATTCCTGACGGGTCCGCCCCTATTTCTCGGTGGGAATATTATATACGTCTATAACGTTATATATCCTAGCCTAAGGCAACCTAACATGTCGAATGTAATATTTTACAACATTCTGGCGTGTCGTCGCCTGCTTCTCGAAGGGGACATTTTATACGTCTATAACGTTGTATATCCTAACCTAACGCAACCTAACATCTGGTATGTAATATTTTACAACATTCCTGACGCGTCGGCCCCTATTTCTCGGTGGGAACATTATATACGTCTATTACGTTATATATCCTAGCCTAAGGCAACCTAACATATCGGATGTAATATTTTACAACATTCTGGCCTGTCGTCGCCTGCTTCTCGATGGGGACATTAGATACGTCTATAATGTTGTATATCCTAACCTAAGGGAACCTAACATCTAGTATGTAACATCTTACAACATTCCTGGCGTGTCGTCGCCTGCTTCTCCATGGGGACATTATCTACGTCTATAACGTTGTATATCCTAACCCAAAGCAACCTAACTTCTGGGATGTAATATTTTACAACATTCCTGGCATGTCGGTCCCTAGATCTCGGTGGGAACATTCTATACGTCTATAACGTTGTATATCCTAACCTAAGGGAACCTAACATTTCGGGTGTAATATTTTACAACGTTCCTGACGCGTCGGCCCCTATTTCTCGGTGGGAATATTATATTCGTCTATAACGTTACATATCCTAGCCTAAGGCAACCTAACATGTCGAATGTAATATTTTACAACATTCTGGCGTGTCGTCGCCTGCTTCTCGATGGGGACATTATATACGTCTATAACGTTGTATATCCTAACCCAAAGCAACCTAACATCTGGTATGTAATATTTTACAACATTCCTGGCATGTCGGTCCCTACTTCTCGGTGGGAACATTATATACGTCTATAACGTTGTATATGCTAACCTAAGGGAACCTAACATCTCGGGTGTAATATTTTACAACATTCCTGACGCGTCGGCCCCTATTTCTCGGTGGGAACATTAGATACGTCTATAACGTTATATATCCTAGCCTAAGGCAACCTAACATGTCGAAAGTAATATTTTACAACATTCCTGGCGTGTCGTCGCCTACTTCTCGATGGGGACATTATATACATCTATAACGTTGTATATCCTAATGTAAGGCAACCTAACATATCGGATGTAATATTTTACAACATTCGTGGCATGTCGGTCCCTACTTCTCGGTGGGTACATTCTATACGTCTATAACGTTGTATATCCTAATCTAATGGAACCTAACATCTCGGATGTAATATTTTACAACATTCTGGCGTGTCGCCGCCTGCTTCTCGATGTGGACATTAGATACGTCTATAACGATATATATCCTAACCTAAGGGAACCTAACATCTAGAATGTAACATTTTACAACATTCTGGCGTGTCGTCGCCTGCTTCTCTGAGGGGACATTATACACGTCTATAACGTTGTATATCCTAACCTAAGGCAACCTAACATCTCGGGTGTAATATTTTACAACATTCCTGACGGGTCCGCCCCTATTTCTCGGTGGGAATATTATATACGTCTATAACGTTATATATCCTAGCCTAAGGCAACCTAACATGTCGAATGTAATATTTTACAACATTCTGGCGTGTCGTCGCCTGCTTCTCGAAGGGGACATTTTATACGTCTATAACGTTGTATATCCTAACCTAACGCAACCTAACATCTGGTATGTAATATTTTACAACATTCCTGACGCGTCGGCCCCTATTTCTCGGTGGGAACATTATATACGTCTATTACGTTATATATCCTAGCCTAAGGCAACCTAACATATCGGATGTAATATTTTACAACATTCTGGCCTGTCGTCGCCTGCTTATCGATGGGGACATTAGATACGTCTATAATGTTGTATATCCTAACCTAAGGGAACCTAACATCTAGTATGTAACATCTTACAACATTCCTGGCGTGTCGTCGCCTGCTTCTCCATGGGGACATTATCTACGTCTATAACGTTGTATATCCTAACCCAAAGCAACCTAACTTCTGGGATGTAATATTTTACAACATTCCTGGCATGTCGGTCCCTAGATCTCGGTGGGAACATTCTATACGTCTATAACGTTGTATATCCTAACCTAAGGGAACCTAACATTTCGGGTGTAATATTTTACAACGTTCCTGACGCGTCGGCCCCTATTTCTCGGTGGGAATATTATATTCGTCTATAACGTTACATATCCTAGCCTAAGGCAACCTAACATGTCGAATGTAATATTTTACAACATTCTGGCGTGTCGTCGCCTGCTTCTCGATGGGGACATTATATACGTCTATAACGTTCTATATCCTAACCCAAAGCAACCTAACATCTGGTATGTAATATTTTACAACATTCCTGGCATGTCGGTCCCTACTTCTCGGTGGGAACATTATATACGTCTATAACGTTGTATATGCTAACCTAAGGGAACCTAACATCTCGGGTGTAATATTTTACAACATTCCTGACGCGTCGGCCCCTATTTCTCGGTGGGAACATTAGATACGTCTATAACGTTATATATCCTAGCCTAAGGCAACCTAACATGTCGAAAGTAATATTTTACAACATTCCTGGAGTGTCGTCGCCTACTTCTCGATGGGGACATTATATACATCTATAACGTTGTATATCCTAATGTAAGGCAACCTAACATATCGGATGTAATATTTTACAACATTCGTGGCATGTCGGTCCCTACTTCTCGGTGGGTACATTCTATACGTCTATAACGTTGTATATCCTAATCTAATGGAACCTAACATCTCGGATGTAATATTTTACAACATTCTGGCGTGTCGCCGCCTGCTTCTCGATGTGGACATTAGATACGTCTATAACGATATATATCCTAACCTAAGGGAACCTAACATCTAGAATGTAACATTTTACAACATTCTGGCGTGTCGTCGCCTGCTTCTCTGAGGGGACATTATACACGTCTATAACGTTGTATATCCTAACCTAAGGCAACCTAACATCTCGGGTGTAATATTTTACAACATTCCTGACGGGTCCGCCCCTATTTCTCGGTGGGAATATTATATACGTCTATAACGTTATATATCCTAGCCTAAGGCAACCTAACATGTCGAATGTAATATTTTACAACATTCTGGCGTGTCGTCGCCTGCTTCTCGAAGGGGACATTAGATACGTCTATAACGTTGTATATCCTAACCTAAGGGAACCTAACATCTAGTATGTAACATCTTACAACATTCCTGGCGTGTCGTCGCCTGCTTCTCCATGGGGACATTATCTACGTCTATAACGTTGTATATCCTAACCCAAAGCAACCTAACTTCTGGGATGTAATATTTTACAACATTCCTGGCATGTCGGTCCCTAGATCTCGGTGGGAACATTCTATACGTCTATAACGTTGTATATCCTAACCTAAGGGAACCTAACATTTCGGGTGTAATATTTTACAACGTTCCTGACGCGTCGGCCCCTATTTCTCGGTGGGAATATTATATTCGTCTATAACGTTACATATCCTAGCCTAAGGCAACCTAACATGTCGAATGTAATATTTTACAACATTCTGGCGTGTCGTCGCCTGCTTCTCGATGGGGACATTAGATACATCTATAACGTTGTACATCCTAACCTAAGGGAACCTAACATCTCGGATGTAATATTTTACAACATTCTGGCGTGTCGTCGCCTGCTTCTCGATGGGGACATTATATACGTCGATAACGTTGTATTTCCTAACCCAAAGCAATCTAACTTCTGGGATGTAACATTTTACAACATTCCTGGCATGTCGGTCCCCACGTCTCGGTGGGAACATTATATAAGTCTATAACGATATATATCCTAACCTAAAGCAACCTAACATCTCGTATGTAATATTTTACAACTTTCCTGGCATGTCGGTCCCCACTTCTCGGTGGGAACATTATATACGTCTATAACGTTGTATATGCTAACCTAAGGGAACCTAACATCTCGGGTGTAATATTTTACAACATTCCTGACGCGTCGGCCCCTATTTCTCGGTGGGAATATTATATACGTCTATAACGTTATATATCCTAGCTTAAGGCAACCTAACATGTCGAATGTAATATTTTACAACATTCTGGCGTGTCGTCGCCTGCTTCTCGAAGGGGACATTATATACGTCTATAAACGTTGTATATCCTAACCTAACGCAACCTAACATCTGGGATGTAATATTTTACAACATTCCTGACGCGTCGGTCCCTACTTCTCGGTGGGAACATTGTATACGTCTATAACGATATATGTCCTAGCCTAAGGCAACCTAACATCTCGGATGTAATATTTTACAACATTCCTGGCATGTCGGTCCCTACATCTCGGTGGGAACATTCTATACGTCTATAACGTTGTATATGCTAACCTAAGGGAACCTAACATCTCGGGTGTAATATTTTACAACATTCTGGCGTGTCGTCGCCTGCTTCTCGATGGGGACATTATATACGTCTATAACGTTCTATATCCTAACCCAAAGCAACCTAACATCTGGTATGTAATATTTTACAACATTCCTGGCATGTCGGTCCCTACTTCTCGGTGGGAACATTATATACGTCTATAACGTTGTATATGCTAACCTAAGGGAACCTAACATCTCGGGTGTAATATTTTACAACATTCCTGACGCGTCGGCCCCTATTTCTCGGTGGGAATATTGTATACGTCTATAACGATATATGTCCTAGCCTAAGGCAACCTAACATCTCGGATGTAATATTTTACAACATTCCTGGCATGTCGGTCCCTACATCTCGGTGGGAACATTCTATACGTCTATAACGTTGTATATGCTAACCTAAGGGAACCTAACATCTCGGGTGTAATATTTTACAACATTCCTGACGCATCGGCCCCTATTTCTCGGTGGGAATATTATATACGTATATCGTTGTATATCCTAACCTAAAGCAACCTAACATCTTGGATGTAATATTTTACAACATTCCTGGCATGTCGTCCCTACATCTCGGTGGGAACATTCTATACGTCTATAACGTTGTATGTCCTAACCTAAGGGAACCTAACATCTCGGGTGTAATATTTTACAACATTCCTGACGCATCGGCCCCTATTTCTCGGTGGGAATATTATATACGTCTATAACGTTATATATCCTAGCCTAAGGCAACCTAACATGTCGAAAGTAATATTTTACAACATTCCTGGCGTGTCGTCGCCTACATCTCGATGGGGACATTATATACATCTATAACGTTGTATATCCTAATGTAAGGCAACCTAACATATCGGATGTAATATTTTACAACATTCGTGGCATGTCGGTCCCTACTTCTCGGTGGGTACATTCTATACGTCTATAACGTTGTATATCCTAATCTAATGGAACCTAACATCTCGGATGTAATATTTTACAACATTCTGGCGTGTCGCCGCCTGCTTCTCGATGTGGACATTAGATACGTCTATAACGATGTATATCCTAACCTAAGGGAACCTAACATCTAGAATGTAACATTTTACAACATTCTGGCGTGTCGTCGCCTGCTTCTCTGAGGGGACATTATACACGTCTATAACGTTGTATATCCTAACCTAAGGGAACCTAACATCTCGGATGTAATATTTTACAACATTCTGGCGTGTCGTCGCCTGCTTCTCGATGGGGACATTATATACGTCGATAACGTTGTATTTCCTAACCCAAAGCAATCTAACTTCTGGGATGTAACATTTTACAACATTCCTGGCATGTCGGTCCCCACGTCTCGGTGGGAACATTATATAAGTCTATAACGATATATATCCTAACCTAAAGCAACCTAACATCTCGTATGTAATATTTTACAACTTTCCTGGCATGTCGGTCCCCACTTCTCGGTGGGAACATTATATACGTCTATAACGTTGTATATGCTAACCTAAGGGAACCTAACATCTCGGGTGTAATATTTTACAACATTCCTGACGCGTCGGTCCCTACTTCTCGGTGGGAACATTGTGTACGTCTATAACGATATATGTCCTATCCTAAGGCAACCTAACATCTGGGATGTAATATTTTACAACATTCCTGGCATGTCGGTCCCTACATCTCGGTGGGAACATTCTATACGTCTATAACGTTGTATATGCTAACCTAAGGGAACCTAACATCTCGGGTGTAATATTTTACAACATTCCTGACGCATCGGCCCCTATTTCTCGGTGGGAATATTATATACGTATATCGTTGTATATCCTAACCTAAAGCAACCTAACATCTCGGATGTAATATTTTACAACATTCCTGGCATGTCGTCCCTACATCTCGGTGGGAACATTCTATACGTCTATAACGTTGTATATCCTAACCTAAGGGAACCTAACATCTCGGGTGTAATATTTTACAACATTCCTGACGCATCGGCCCCTATTTCTCGGTGGGAATATTATATACGTCTATAACGTTGTATATCCTAGCCTAAGGCAACCTAACATAGCGGATGTAATATTTTACAAAATTCTGGCGTGTCGTCGCCTGCTTCTCGATGGGGACATTATATACGTCTATAACGTTGTATATCCTAACCTAAGGCAATCTAGCATATCGGATGTAATATTTTACAACATTCTGGCGTGTCGTCGCCTGCTTCCCGATGGGGACATTATATACGTCGATAACGTTGTATATCCTAACCCAAAGCAATCTAACTTCTGGGATGTAACATTTTACAACATTCCTGGCATGTCGGTCCCCACGTCTCGGTGGGAACATTATATAAGTCTATAACGATATATATCCTAACCTAAAGCAACCTAACATCTCGTATGTAATATTTTACAACTTTCCTGGCATGTCGGTCCCCACTTCTCGGTGGGAACATTATATACGTCTATAACGTTGTATATGCTAACCTAAGGGAACCTAACATCTCGGGTGTAATATTTTACAACATTCCTGACGCATCGGCCCCTATTTCTCTGTGGGAATATTATATACGTATATCGTTGTATATCCTAACCTAAAGCAACCTAACATCTCGGATGTAATATTTTACAACATTCCTGGCATGTCGGTCCCTACTTCTCGGTGGGAACATTATATACGTCCATAACGTTGTATATGCTAACCTAAGGGAACCTAACATCTCGTATGTAATATTTTACAACTTTCCTGGCATGTCGGTCCCCACTTCTCGGTGGGAACATTATATACGTCTATAACGTTGTATATGCTAACCTAAGGGAACCTAACATCTCGGGTGTAATATTTTACAACATTCCTGGCATGTCGTCCCTACATCTCGGTGGGAACATTCTATACGTCTATAACGTTGTATATCCTAACCTAAGGGAACCTAACATCTCGGGTGTAATATTTTACAACATTCCTGACGCATCGGCCCCTATTTCTCGGTGGGAATATTATATACGTCTATAACGTTGTATATCCTAGCCTAAGGCAACCTAACATAGCGGATGTAATATTTTACAAAATTCTGGCGTGTCGTCGCCTGCTTCTCGATGGGGACATTATATACGTCTATAACGTTGTATATCCTAACCTAAGGGAACCTAACATCTCGGGTGTAATATTTTACAACATTCCTGACCCGTCGGCCCCTATTTCTTGGTGGGAACATTCTATACGTCTATAACGTTGCATATCCTAGCCTAATGCAACATAACATCTCGGATGTAATATTTTAAAACATTCCTGGCGTGTCGTCGCCTACTTCTGGATGCGGACATTATATACATCTATAACTTTGTATATCCTAACCTAAGGCAACCTAACATCTCGGATGTAATATTTGACAACATTCCTGGCATGTCGTTCCCCACGTCTGAGTGGGAACATTATATAAGTCTATAAGGATATATATCCTAACCTAAAGCAACCTAACAACTCGGATGTCATATTTTAGAACATTCCTGGCATGTCGGTCCCTACATCTCGGTGGGAACATTCTATACGTCTATAACGTTGTATATCCTAACGTAAGGGAACCTAACATTTCGGGTGTAATATTTTACAACATTCCTGACGCGTCGGCCCCTATTTCTCGGTGGGAATATTATATACGTCTATAACGTTACATATCCTAGCCTAAGGCAACCTAACATGTCGAATGTAATATTTTACAACATTCTGGCGTGTCGTCGCCTGCTTCTCGATGGGGACATTAGATACATCTATAACGTTGTATATCCTAACCTAACGGAACCTAACATCTCGGATGCAATATTTTACAACATTCTGGCGTGTCGTCGCCTGCTTCTCGAAGGGGACATTATATAGGTCTATAAACGTTGTATATCCTAACCTAACGCAACCTAATATCTGGGATGTAATATTTTACAACATTCCTGACGCGTCGGTCCCTACTTCTCGGTGGGAACATTGTATACGTCTATAACGATATATATTGTAGCATAAGGCAATCTAGCATATCGGATGTAATATTTTACAACATTCTGGCGTGTCGTCGCCTGCTTCCCGATGGGGACATTATATACGTCGATAACGTTGTATATCCTAACCCAAAGCAATCTAACTTCTGGGATGTAACATTTTACAACATTCCTGGCATGTCGGTCCCCACGTCTCGGTGGGAATATTATATAAGTCTATAACGATATATATCCTAACCTAAAGCAACCTAACATCTCGTATGTAATATTTTACAACTTTCCTGGCATGTCGGTCCCCACTTCTCGGTGGGAACATTATATACGTCTATAACGTTGTATATGCTAACCTAAGGGAACCTAACATCTCGGGTGTAATATTTTACAACATTCCTGACGCATCGGCCCCTATTTCTCTGTGGGAATATTATATACGTATATCGTTGTATATCCTAACCTAAAGCAACCTAACATCTCGGATGTAATATTTTACAACATTCCTGGCATGTCGGTCCCTACTTCTCGGTGGGAACATTATATACGTCCATAACGTTGTATATGCTAACCTAAGGGAACCTAACATCTCGTATGTAATATTTTACAACTTTCCTGGCATGTCGGTCCCCACTTCTCGGTGGGAACATTATATACGTCTATAACGTTGTATATGCTAACCTAAGGGAACCTAACATCTCGGGTGTAATATTTTACAACATTCCTGGCATGTCGTCCCTACATCTCGGTGGGAACATTCTATACGTCTATAACGTTGTATATCCTAACCTAAGGGAACCTAACATCTCGGGTGTAATATTTTACAACATTCCTGACGCATCGGCCCCTATTTCTCGGTGGGAATATTATATACGTCTATAACGTTGTATATCCTAGCCTAAGGCAACCTAACATAGCGGATGTAATATTTTACAAAATTCTGGCGTGTCGTCGCCTGCTTCTCGATGGGGACATTATATACGTCTATAACGTTGTATATCCTAACCTAAGGGAACCTAACATCTCGGGTGTAATATTTTACAACATTCCTGACCCGTCGGCCCCTATTTCTTGGTGGGAACATTCTATACGTCTATAACGTTGCATATCCTAGCCTAATGCAACATAACATCTCGGATGTAATATTTTAAAACATTCCTGGCGTGTCGTCGCCTACTTCTGGATGCGGACATTATACACATCTATAACTTTGTATATCCTAACCTAAGGCAACCTAACATCTCGGATGTAATATTTGACAACATTCCTGGCATGTCGTTCCCCACGTCTGAGTGGGAACATTATATAAGTCTATAAGGATATATATCCTAACCTAAAGCAACCTAACAACTCGGATGTCATATTTTAGAACATTCCTGGCATGTCGGTCCCTACATCTCGGTGGGAACATTCTATACGTCTATAACGTTGTATATCCTAACGTAAGGGAACCTAACATTTCGGGTGTAATATTTTACAACATTCCTGACGCGTCGGCCCCTATTTCTCGGTGGGAATATTATATACGTCTATAACGTTACATATCCTAGCCTAAGGCAACCTAACATGTCGAATGTAATATTTTACAACATTCTGGCGTGTCGTCGCCTGCTTCTCGATGGGGACATTAGATACATCTATAACGTTGTATATCCTAACCTAACGGAACCTAACATCTCGGATGCAATATTTTACAACATTCTGGCGTGTCGTCGCCTGCTTCTCGAAGGGGACATTATATAGGTCTATAAACGTTGTATATCCTAACCTAACGCAACCTAATATCTGGGATGTAATATTTTACAACATTCCTGACGCGTCGGTCCCTACTTCTCGGTGGGAACATTGTATACGTCTATAACGATATATATTGTAGCATAAGGCAAACTAACATATCGGATGTAATATTTTACAACATTCTGGCGTGTCGTCTCCTGCTTCTCGATGGGGACATTAGATACGTCTATAACGTTGTAGGTCCTAACCTAAAGCAACCTAACATCTCGTATGTAATATTTTACAACATTCCTGGCATGTCGGTCCCTACTTCTCGGTGGGAACATTATATACGTCTATAACGTTGTATATGCTAACCTAAGGGAACCTAACATCTGGGATGTAATATTTTACAACATTCCTGGCATGTCGGTCCCTACATCTCGGTGGGAACATACTATACGTATATAACGTTGTATATCCTAACCTAAGGGAACCTAACATCTCGGGTGTAATATTTTACAACATTCCTGACGCATCGGCCCCTATTTCTCTGTGGGAATATTATATACGTATATCGTTGTATATCCTAACCTAAAGCAACCTAACATCTCGGATGTAATATTTTACAACATTCCTGGCATGTCGGTCCCTACTTCTCGGTGGGAACATTATATACGTCCATAACGTTGTATATGCTAACCTAAGGGAACCTAACATCTCGTATGTAATATTTTACAACTTTCCTGGCATGTCGGTCCCCACTTCTCGGTGGGAACATTATATACGTCTATAACGTTGTATATGCTAACCTAAGGGAACCTAACATCTCGGGTGTAATATTTTACAACATTCCTGGCATGTCGTCCCTACATCTCGGTGGGAACATTCTATACGTCTATAACGTTGTATATCCTAACCTAAGGGAACCTAACATCTCGGGTGTAATATTTTACAACATTCCTGACGCATCGGCCCCTATTTCTCGGTGGGAATATTATATACGTCTATAACGTTGTATATCCTAGCCTAAGGCAACCTAACATAGCGGATGTAATATTTTACAAAATTCTGGCGTGTCGTCGCCTGCTTCTCGATGGGGACATTATATACGTCTATAACGTTGTATATCCTAACCTAAGGGAACCTAACATCTCGGGTGTAATATTTTACAACATTCCTGACCCGTCGGCCCCTATTTCTTGGTGGGAACATTCTATACGTCTATAACGTTGCATATCCTAGCCTAATGCAACCTAACATCTCGGATGTAATATTTTAAAACATTCCTGGCGTGTCGTCGCCTACTTCTGGATGCGGACATTATATACATCTATAACTTTGTATATCCTAACCTAAGGCAACCTAACATCTCGGATGTAATATTTGACAACATTCCTGGCATGTCGTTCCCCACGTCTGAGTGGGAACATTATATAAGTCTATAAGGATATATATCCTAACCTAAAGCAACCTAACAACTCGGATGTCATATTTTAGAACATTCCTGGCATGTCGGTCCCTACATCTCGGTGGGAACATTCTATACGTCTATAACGTTGTATATCCTAACGTAAGGGAACCTAACATTTCGGGTGTAATATTTTACAACATTCCTGACGCGTCGGCCCCTATTTCTCGGTGGGAATATTATATACGTCTATAACGTTACATATCCTAGCCTAAGGCAACCTAACATGTCGAATGTAATATTTTACAACATTCTGGCGTGTCGTCGCCTGCTTCTCGATGGGGACATTAGATACATCTATAACGTTGTATATCCTAACCTAACGGAACCTAACATCTCGGATGCAATATTTTACAACATTCTGGCGTGTCGTCGCCTGCTTCTCGAAGGGGACATTATATAGGTCTATAAACGTTGTATATCCTAACCTAACGCAACCTAATATCTGGGATGTAATATTTTACAACATTCCTGACGCGTCGGTCCCTACTTCTCGGTGGGAACATTGTATACGTCTATAACGATATATATTGTAGCATAAGGCAAACTAACATATCGGATGTAATATTTTACAACATTCTGGCGTGTCGTCTCCTGCTTCTCGATGGGGACATTAGATACGTCTATAACGTTGTAGGTCCTAACCTAAAGCAACCTAACATCTCGTATGTAATATTTTACAACATTCCTGGCATGTCGGTCCCTACTTCTCGGTGGGAACATTATATACGTCTATAACGTTGTATATGCTAACCTAAGGGAACCTAACATCTGGGATGTAATATTTTACAACATTCCTGGCATGTCGGTCCCTACATCTCGGTGGGAACATACTATACGTATATAACGTTGTATATCCTAACCTAAGGGAACCTAACATCTCGGATGTAATAGTTGAAAACATTCCTGGCGTGTAGGCCCGTACTTCTCGGTGAGAACATTGTATACGTCTATAACGTTATATATCCTAGCCTAAGGCGACCTAACATGTCGAATGTAATACTTTACAACATTCCTGGCGTGTCGTCGCCTACATCTCGATGGGGATATTATATACGTCTATAACCTTGTATATCCTAACCTAAGGCAGCCTAACATCTCGGATGTAATATTTTACAACATTCCTGGCATGTCGTCCCTACATCTCGGTGGGAACATTCTATACGTCTATAACGTTGTATATCCTAACCTAAGGGAACCTAACATCTCGGGTGTAATATTTTACAACATTCCTGACGCATCGGCCCCTATTTCTCGGTGGGAATATTATATACGTCTATAACGTTGTATATCCTAGCCTGAGGCAACCTAACATAGCGGATGTAATATTATACAAAATTCTGGCGTGTCGTCGCCTGCTTCTCGATGGGGACATTATATACGTCTATAACGTTGTATATCCTAACCTAAGGCAACCTAGCATATCGGATGTAATATTTTACAACATTCTGGCGTGTCGTCGCCTGCTTCTCGAAGGGGACATTATATACGTCGATAACGTTGTATATCCTAACCCAAAGCAATCTAACTTCTGGGATGTAACATTTTACAACATTCCTGGCATGTCGGTCCCCACGTCTCGGTGGGAACATTCTATACGTCTATAACGATATATATCCTAACCTAAAGCAACCTAACATCTCGTATGTAATATTTTACAACTTTCCTGGCATGTCGGTCCCCACTTCTCGGTGGGAACATTCTATACGTCTATAACGTTGTATATGCTAACCTAAGGGAACCTAACATCTCGGGTGTAATATTTTACAACATTCCTGACCCGTCGGCCCCTATTTCTTGGTGGGAACATTCTATACGTCTATAACGTTGCATATCCTAGCCTAATGCAACATAACATCTCGGATGTAATATTTTAAAACATTCCTGGCGTGTCGTCGCCTACTTCTGGATGCGGACATTATATACATCTATAACTTTGTATATCCTAACCTAAGGCAACCTAACATCTCGGATGTAATATTTGACAACATTCCTGGCATGTCGTTCCCCACGTCTGAGTGGGAACATTATATAAGTCTATAAGGATATATATCCTAACCTAAAGCAACCTAACAACTCGGATGTCATATTTTAGAACATTCCTGGCATGTCGGTCCCTACATCTCGGTGGGAACATTCTATACGTCTATAACGTTGTATATCCTAACGTAAGGGAACCTAACATTTCGGGTGTAATATTTTACAACATTCCTGACGCGTCGGCCCCTATTTCTCGGTGGGAATATTATATACGTCTATAACGTTACATATCCTAGCCTAAGGCAACCTAACATGTCGAATGTAATATTTTACAACATTCTGGCGTGTCGTCGCCTGCTTCTCGATGGGGACATTAGATACATCTATAACGTTGTATATCCTAACCTAACGGAACCTAACATCTCGGATGCAATATTTTACAACATTCTGGCGTGTCGTCGCCTGCTTCTCGAAGGGGACATTATATAGGTCTATAAACGTTGTATATCCTAACCTAACGCAACCTAATATCTGGGATGTAATATTTTACAACATTCCTGACGCGTCGGTCCCTACTTCTCGGTGGGAACATTGTATACGTCTATAACGATATATATTGTAGCATAAGGCAAACTAACATATCGGATGTAATATTTTACAACATTCTGGCGTGTCGTCTCCTGCTTCTCGATGGGGACATTAGATACGTCTATAACGTTGTAGGTCCTAACCTAAAGCAACCTAACATCTCGTATGTAATATTTTACAACATTCCTGGCATGTCGGTCCCTACTTCTCGGTGGGAACATTATATACGTCTATAACGTTGTATATGCTAACCTAAGGGAACCTAACATCTGGGATGTAATATTTTACAACATTCCTGGCATGTCGGTCCCTACATCTCGGTGGGAACATACTATACGTATATAACGTTGTATATCCTAACCTAAGGGAACCTAACATCTCGGGTGTAATATTTTACAACATTCCTGACGCATCGGCCCCTATTTCTCTGTGGGAATATTATATACGTATATCGTTGTATATCCTAACCTAAAGCAACCTAACATCTCGGATGTAATATTTTACAACATTCCTGGCATGTCGGTCCCTACTTCTCGGTGGGAACATTATATACGTCCATAACGTTGTATATGCTAACCTAAGGGAACCTAACATCTCGTATGTAATATTTTACAACTTTCCTGGCATGTCGGTCCCCACTTCTCGGTGGGAACATTATATACGTCTATAACGTTGTATATGCTAACCTAAGGGAACCTAACATCTCGGGTGTAATATTTTACAACATTCCTGGCATGTCGTCCCTACATCTCGGTGGGAACATTCTATACGTCTATAACGTTGTATATCCTAACCTAAGGGAACCTAACATCTCGGGTGTAATATTTTACAACATTCCTGACGCATCGGCCCCTATTTCTCGGTGGGAATATTATATACGTCTATAACGTTGTATATCCTAGCCTAAGGCAACCTAACATAGCGGATGTAATATTTTACAAAATTCTGGCGTGTCGTCGCCTGCTTCTCGATGGGGACATTATATACGTCTATAACGTTGTATATCCTAACCTAAGGGAACCTAACATCTCGGGTGTAATATTTTACAACATTCCTGACCCGTCGGCCCCTATTTCTTGGTGGGAACATTCTATACGTCTATAACGTTGCATATCCTAGCCTAATGCAACCTAACATCTCGGATGTAATATTTTAAAACATTCCTGGCGTGTCGTCGCCTACTTCTGGATGCGGACATTATATACATCTATAACTTTGTATATCCTAACCTAAGGCAACCTAACATCTCGGATGTAATATTTGACAACATTCCTGGCATGTCGTTCCCCACGTCTGAGTGGGAACATTATATAAGTCTATAAGGATATATATCCTAACCTAAAGCAACCTAACAACTCGGATGTCATATTTTAGAACATTCCTGGCATGTCGGTCCCTACATCTCGGTGGGAACATTCTATACGTCTATAACGTTGTATATCCTAACGTAAGGGAACCTAACATTTCGGGTGTAATATTTTACAACATTCCTGACGCGTCGGCCCCTATTTCTCGGTGGGAATATTATATACGTCTATAACGTTACATATCCTAGCCTAAGGCAACCTAACATGTCGAATGTAATATTTTACAACATTCTGGCGTGTCGTCGCCTGCTTCTCGATGGGGACATTAGATACATCTATAACGTTGTATATCCTAACCTAACGGAACCTAACATCTCGGATGCAATATTTTACAACATTCTGGCGTGTCGTCGCCTGCTTCTCGAAGGGGACATTATATAGGTCTATAAACGTTGTATATCCTAACCTAACGCAACCTAATATCTGGGATGTAATATTTTACAACATTCCTGACGCGTCGGTCCCTACTTCTCGGTGGGAACATTGTATACGTCTATAACGATATATATTGTAGCATAAGGCAAACTAACATATCGGATGTAATATTTTACAACATTCTGGCGTGTCGTCTCCTGCTTCTCGATGGGGACATTAGATACGTCTATAACGTTGTAGGTCCTAACCTAAAGCAACCTAACATCTCGTATGTAATATTTTACAACATTCCTGGCATGTCGGTCCCTACTTCTCGGTGGGAACATTATATACGTCTATAACGTTGTATATGCTAACCTAAGGGAACCTAACATCTGGGATGTAATATTTTACAACATTCCTGGCATGTCGGTCCCTACATCTCGGTGGGAACATACTATACGTATATAACGTTGTATATCCTAACCTAAGGGAACCTAACATCTCGGATGTAATAGTTGAAAACATTCCTGGCGTGTAGGCCCGTACTTCTCGGTGAGAACATTGTATACGTCTATAACGTTATATATCCTAGCCTAAGGCGACCTAACATGTCGAATGTAATACTTTACAACATTCCTGGCGTGTCGTCGCCTACATCTCGATGGGGATATTATATACGTCTATAACCTTGTATATCCTAACCTAAGGCAGCCTAACATCTCGGATGTAATATTTTACAACATTCCTGGCATGTCGTCCCTACATCTCGGTGGGAACATTCTATACGTCTATAACGTTGTATATCCTAACCTAAGGGAACCTAACATCTCGGGTGTAATATTTTACAACATTCCTGACGCATCGGCCCCTATTTCTCGGTGGGAATATTATATACGTCTATAACGTTGTATATCCTAGCCTGAGGCAACCTAACATAGCGGATGCAATATTATACAAAATTCTGGCGTGTCGTCGCCTGCTTCTCGATGGGGACATTATATACGTCTATAACGTTGTATATCCTAACCTAAGGCAACCTAGCATATCGGATGTAATATTTTACAACATTCTGGCGTGTCGTCGCCTGCTTCTCGAAGGGGACATTATATACGTCGATAACGTTGTATATCCTAACCCAAAGCAATCTAACTTCTGGGATGTAACATTTTACAACATTCCTGGCATGTCGGTCCCCACGTCTCGGTGGGAACATTCTATACGTCTATAACGATATATATCCTAACCTAAAGCAACCTAACATCTCGTATGTAATATTTTACAACTTTCCTGGCATGTCGGTCCCCACTTCTCGGTGGGAACATTCTATACGTCTATAACGTTGTATATGCTAACCTAAGGGAACCTAACATCTCGGGTGTAATATTTTACAACATTCCTGACGCGTCGGCCCCTATTTCTCGGTGGGAATATTATATACGTCTATAACGTTGTATATCCTAGCCTAAGGCAACCTAACATCTCGGATGTAATATTTTAAAACATTCCTGACGCGTCGGTCCCTACTTCTCGGTGGGAACATTGTGTACGTCTATAACGATATATGTCCTAGCCTAAGGCAACCTAACATCTCGGATGTAATATTTTACAACATTCCTGGCATGTCGGTCCCTACATCTCGGTGGGAACATTCTATACGTCTATAACGTTGTATATGCTAACCTAAGGGAACCTAACATCTCGGGTGTAATATTTTACAACATTCCTGACGCATCGGCCCCTATTTCTCGGTGGGAATATTATATACGTCTATAACGTTGTATATCCTAGCCTGAGGCAACCTAACATAGCGGATGTAATATTATACAAAATTCTGGCGTGTCGTCGCCTGCTTCCCGATGGGGACATTATATACGTCTATAACGTTGTATATCCTAACCTAAGGCAACCTAGCATATCGGATGTAATATTTTACAACATTCTGGCGTGTCGTCGCCTGCTTCTCGATGGGGACATTATATACGTCGATAACGTTGTATATCCTAACCCAAAGCAATCTAACTTCTGGGATGTAACATTTTACAACATTCCTGGCATGTCGGTCCCCACGTCTCGGTGGGAACATTATATAAGTCTATAACGATATATATCCTAACCTAAAGCAACCTAACATCTCGTATGTAATATTTTACAACTTTCCTGGCATGTCGGTCCCCACTTCTCGGTGGGAACATTATATACGTCTATAACGTTGTATATGCTAACCTAAGGGAACCTAACATCTCGGGTGTAATATTTTACAACATTCCTGGCATGTCGTCCCTACATCTCGGTGGGAACATTCTATACGTCTATAACGTTGTATATCCTAACCTAAGGGAACCTAACATCTCGGGTGTAATATTTTACAACATTCCTGACGCATCGGCCCCTATTTCTCGGTGGGAATATTATATACGTCTATAACGTTGTATATCCTAGCCTAAGGCAACCTAACATAGCGGATGTAATATTTTACAAAATTCTGGCGTGTCGTCGCCTGCTTCTCGATGGGGACATTATATACGTCTATAACGTTGTATATCCTAACCTAAGGCAACCTAACATCTCGGATGTAATATTTGACAACATTCCTGGCATGTCGTTCCCCACGTCTGAGTGGGAACATTATATAAGTCTATAAGGATATATATCCTAACCTAAAGCAACCTAACAACTCGGATGTCATATTTTAGAACATTCCTGGCATGTCGGTCCCTACATCTCGGTGGGAACATTCTATACGTCTATAACGTTGTATATCCTAACGTAAGGGAACCTAACATTTCGGGTGTAATATTTTACAACATTCCTGACGCGTCGGCCCCTATTTCTCGGTGGGAATATTATATACGTCTATAACGTTACATATCCTAGCCTAAGGCAACCTAACATGTCGAATGTAATATTTTACAACATTCTGGCGTGTCGTCGCCTGCTTCTCGATGGGGACATTAGATACATCTATAACGTTGTATATCCTAACCTAACGGAACCTAACATCTCGGATGCAATATTTTACAACATTCTGGCGTGTCGTCGCCTGCTTCTCGAAGGGGACATTATATAGGTCTATAAACGTTGTATATCCTAACCTAACGCAACCTAATATCTGGGATGTAATATTTTACAACATTCCTGACGCGTCGGTCCCTACTTCTCGGTGGGAACATTGTATACGTCTATAACGATATATATTGTAGCATAAGGCAAACTAACATATCGGATGTAATATTTTACAACATTCTGGCGTGTCGTCTCCTGCTTCTCGATGGGGACATTAGATACGTCTATAACGTTGTAGGTCCTAACCTAAAGCAACCTAACATCTCGTATGTAATATTTTACAACATTCCTGGCATGTCGGTCCCTACTTCTCGGTGGGAACATTATATACGTCTATAACGTTGTATATGCTAACCTAAGGGAACCTAACATCTGGGATGTAATATTTTACAACATTCCTGACGCGTCGGTCCCTACTTCTCGGTGGGAACATTGTATACGTCTATCGCGATATATGTCCTAGCCTAAGGCAACCTAACATCTCGGATGTAATATTTTACAACATTCCTGGCATGTCGGTCCCTACATCTCGGTGGGAACATTCTATACGTCTATAAAGTTGTATATGCTAACCTAAGGGAACCTAACATCTCTGGTGTAATATTTTACAACATTCCTGACGCATCGGCTCCTATTTATCGGTGGGAATATTATATACGTCTATAACGTTATATATCCTAGCCTAAGGCAACCTAACATCTCGGGTGTAATATTTTACAACATTCCTGACCCGTCGGCCCCTATTTCTTGGTGGGAACATTCTATACGTCTATAACGTTGCATATCCTAGCCTAATGCAACCTAACATCTCGGATGTAATATTTTAAAACATTCCTGGCGTGTCAGTCCCTACTTCTCGGTGGTAACATTATATAAGTCTATAACGATATATATCCTAACCTAAAGCAACCTAACATCTCGTATGTAATATTTTACAACATTCCTGGCATGTCAGTCCCTACTTCTCGGTGGTAACATTATATACGTCTATAACGTTATATATCCTAACGCAAGGCAACATAACATCTCGGATGTAATATTTTACAACATTCCTGGCGTGTCGTCGCCTGCTTTTCGATGGGGACATTATATACGTCTATAACGTTGTATATCCTAACCTAAGGCAACCGAACATCTCGGATGTAATATTTTACGACATTCCTAGCATTTCGGTCCCTACTTCTCGGTGGGAACATTGTATACGTCTATAACGATATATATCGTAGCATAAGGCAACCTAACATATCGGATGTAATATTTTACAACATTCTGGCGTGTCGTCGCCAGCTTCTCGATGGGGACATTAGATACGTCTATAACGTTGTAGGTCCTAACCTAAGGCAACCTAACATGTCGAATGTAATATTTTACAACATTCTGGCGTGTCGTCGCCTGCTTCTCGATGGGGACATTAGATACATCTATAACGTTGTATATCCTAACCTAAGGGAACCTAACATATCGGATGTAATATTTTACAACATTCTGGCGTGTCGTCGCCTGCTTCTCGATGGGGACATTATATACGTCGATAACGTTGTATATCCTAACCCAAAGCAATCTAACTTCTGGGATGTAACATTTTACAACATTCCTGGCATGTCGGTCCCTACTTCTCGGTGGGAACATTATATACGTCTATAACGTTGTATATGCTAACCTAAGGGAACCTAACATCTCGGGTGTAATATTTTACAACATTCCTGACGCGTCGGCCCCTATTTCTCGGTGGGAATATTATATACGTCTATAACGTTATATATCCTGGCCTAAGGCAACCTAACATGTCGAATGTAATATTTTACAACATTCTGGCGTGTCGTCGCCTGCTTCTCGAAGGGGACATTATATACGTCTATAAACGTTGTATATCCTAACCTAACGCAACCTAATATCTGGGATGTAATATTTTACAACATTCCTGACGCGTCGGTCCCTACTTCTCGGTGGGAACATTGTATATGTCTATAACCATATATGTCCTAGCCTAAGGCAACCTAACATCTCGGATGTAATATTTTACAACATTCCTGGCATGTCGGTCCCTACATCTCGGTGGGAACATTCTATACGTCTATAACGTTGTATATGCTAACCTAAGGGAGCCTAACATCTCGGGTGTAATATTTTACAACATTCCTGACGCATCGGCCCCTATTTATCGGTGGGAATATTATATACGTCCATAACGTTATATATCCTAGCCTAAGGCAACCTAACATGTCGAATGTAATATTTTACAACATTCTGGCGTGTCGTCGCCTGCTTCTCGAAGGGGACATTATATATGTCTATAACGTTGTATATCCTAACCTAACGCAACCTAACATCTGGGATGTCATATTTTACAACATTCCTGACGCGTCGGCCCCTATTTCTCGGTGGGAACATTATATACGTCTATAACGTTGTATATCCTAACCTAAGGGTACCTAACATCTCGGATGTAATATTTTACGACATTCCTAGCATTTCGGTCCCTACTTCTCGGTGGGAACATTGTATACGTCTATAACGATATATATCGTAGCATAAGGCAACCTAACATATCGGATGTAATATTTTACAACATTCTGGCGTGTCGTCGCCTGCTTCTCGATGGGGACATTATATACGTCGATAACGTTGTATATCCTAACCCAAAGCAATCTAACTTCTGGGATGTAACATTTTACAACATTCCTGGCATGTCGGTCCCCACGTCTCGGTGGGAACATTATATAAGTCTATAACGATATATATCCTAACCTAAAGCAACCTAACATCTCGTATGTAATATTTTACAACTTTCCTGGCATGTCGGTCCCCACTTCTCGGTGGGAACATTATATACGTCTATAACGTTGTATATGCTAACCTAAGGGAACCTAACATCTCGGGTGTAATATTTTACAACATTCCTGGCATGTCGTCCCTACATCTCGGTGGGAACATTCTATACGTCTATAACGTTGTATATCCTAACCTAAGGGAACCTAACATCTCGGGTGTAATATTTTACAACATTCCTGACGCATCGGCCCCTATTTCTCGGTGGGAATATTATATACGTCTATAACGTTGTATATCCTAGCCTAAGGCAACCTAACATAGCGGATGTAATATTTTACAAAATTCTGGCGTGTCGTCGCCTGCTTCTCGATGGGGACATTATATACGTCTATAACGTTGTATATCCTAACCTAAGGCAACCTAACATCTCGGATGTAATATTTGACAACATTCCTGGCATGTCGTTCCCCACGTCTGAGTGGGAACATTATATAAGTCTATAAGGATATATATCCTAACCTAAAGCAACCTAACAACTCGGATGTCATATTTTAGAACATTCCTGGCATGTCGGTCCCTACATCTCGGTGGGAACATTCTATACGTCTATAACGTTGTATATCCTAACGTAAGGGAACCTAACATTTCGGGTGTAATATTTTACAACATTCCTGACGCGTCGGCCCCTATTTCTCGGTGGGAATATTATATACGTCTATAACGTTACATATCCTAGCCTAAGGCAACCTAACATGTCGAATGTAATATTTTACAACATTCTGGCGTGTCGTCGCCTGCTTCTCGATGGGGACATTAGATACATCTATAACGTTGTATATCCTAACCTAACGGAACCTAACATCTCGGATGCAATATTTTACAACATTCTGGCGTGTCGTCGCCTGCTTCTCGAAGGGGACATTATATAGGTCTATAAACGTTGTATATCCTAACCTAACGCAACCTAATATCTGGGATGTAATATTTTACAACATTCCTGACGCGTCGGTCCCTACTTCTCGGTGGGAACATTGTATACGTCTATAACGATATATATTGTAGCATAAGGCAAACTAACATATCGGATGTAATATTTTACAACATTCTGGCGTGTCGTCTCCTGCTTCTCGATGGGGACATTAGATACGTCTATAACGTTGTAGGTCCTAACCTAAAGCAACCTAACATCTCGTATGTAATATTTTACAACATTCCTGGCATGTCGGTCCCTACTTCTCGGTGGGAACATTATATACGTCTATAACGTTGTATATGCTAACCTAAGGGAACCTAACATCTGGGATGTAATATTTTACAACATTCCTGACGCGTCGGTCCCTACTTCTCGGTGGGAACATTGTATACGTCTATCGCGATATATGTCCTAGCCTAAGGCAACCTAACATCTCGGATGTAATATTTTACAACATTCCTGGCATGTCGGTCCCTACATCTCGGTGGGAACATTCTATACGTCTATAAAGTTGTATATGCTAACCTAAGGGAACCTAACATCTCTGGTGTAATATTTTACAACATTCCTGACGCATCGGCTCCTATTTATCGGTGGGAATATTATATACGTCTATAACGTTATATATCCTAGCCTAAGGCAACCTAACATCTCGGGTGTAATATTTTACAACATTCCTGACCCGTCGGCCCCTATTTCTTGGTGGGAACATTCTATACGTCTATAACGTTGCATATCCTAGCCTAATGCAACCTAACATCTCGGATGTAATATTTTAAAACATTCCTGGCGTGTCAGTCCCTACTTCTCGGTGGTAACATTATATAAGTCTATAACGATATATATCCTAACCTAAAGCAACCTAACATCTCGTATGTAATATTTTACAACATTCCTGGCATGTCAGTCCCTACTTCTCGGTGGTAACATTATATACGTCTATAACGTTATATATCCTAACGCAAGGCAACATAACATCTCGGATGTAATATTTTACAACATTCCTGGCGTGTCGTCGCCTGCTTTTCGATGGGGACATTATATACGTCTATAACGTTGTATATCCTAACCTAAGGCAACCGAACATCTCGGATGTAATATTTTACGACATTCCTAGCATTTCGGTCCCTACTTCTCGGTGGGAACATTGTATACGTCTATAACGATATATATCGTAGCATAAGGCAACCTAACATATCGGATGTAATATTTTACAACATTCTGGCGTGTCGTCGCCAGCTTCTCGATGGGGACATTAGATACGTCTATAACGTTGTAGGTCCTAACCTAAGGCAACCTAACATGTCGAATGTAATATTTTACAACATTCTGGCGTGTCGTCGCCTGCTTCTCGATGGGGACATTAGATACATCTATAACGTTGTATATCCTAACCTAAGGGAACCTAACATATCGGATGTAATATTTTACAACATTCTGGCGTGTCGTCGCCTGCTTCTCGATGGGGACATTATATACGTCGATAACGTTGTATATCCTAACCCAAAGCAATCTAACTTCTGGGATGTAACATTTTACAACATTCCTGGCATGTCGGTCCCTACTTCTCGGTGGGAACATTATATACGTCTATAACGTTGTATATGCTAACCTAAGGGAACCTAACATCTCGGGTGTAATATTTTACAACATTCCTGACGCGTCGGCCCCTATTTCTCGGTGGGAATATTATATACGTCTATAACGTTATATATCCTGGCCTAAGGCAACCTAACATGTCGAATGTAATATTTTACAACATTCTGGCGTGTCGTCGCCTGCTTCTCGAAGGGGACATTATATACGTCTATAAACGTTGTATATCCTAACCTAACGCAACCTAATATCTGGGATGTAATATTTTACAACATTCCTGACGCGTCGGTCCCTACTTCTCGGTGGGAACATTGTATATGTCTATAACCATATATGTCCTAGCCTAAGGCAACCTAACATCTCGGATGTAATATTTTACAACATTCCTGGCATGTCGGTCCCTACATCTCGGTGGGAACATTCTATACGTCTATAACGTTGTATATGCTAACCTAAGGGAGCCTAACATCTCGGGTGTAATATTTTACAACATTCCTGACGCATCGGCCCCTATTTATCGGTGGGAATATTATATACGTCCATAACGTTATATATCCTAGCCTAAGGCAACCTAACATGTCGAATGTAATATTTTACAACATTCTGGCGTGTCGTCGCCTGCTTCTCGAAGGGGACATTATATATGTCTATAACGTTGTATATCCTAACCTAACGCAACCTAACATCTGGGATGTCATATTTTACAACATTCCTGACGCGTCGGCCCCTATTTCTCGGTGGGAACATTATATACGTCTATAACGTTGTATATCCTAACCTAAGAGTACCTAACATCTCGGATGTAATATTTTACGACATTCCTAGCATTTCGGTCCCTACTTCTCGGTGGGAACATTGTATACGTCTATAACGATATATATCGTAGCATAAGGCAACCTAACATATCGGATGTAATATTTTACAACATTCTGGCGTGTCGTCGCCAGCTTCTCGATGGGGACATTAGATACGTCTATAACGTTGTAGGTCCTAACCTAAAGCAACCTAACATCTCGTATGTAATATTTTACAACATTCCTGACATGTCGGTCCCTACTTCTCGGTGGGAACATTATATACGTCTATAACGTTGTATATGCTAACCTAAGGGAACCTAACATCTCGGGTGTAATATTTTACAACATTCCTGACGCGTCGGCCACTACTTCTCGGTGGGCATATTATATACGTCTATAACGTTATATATCCTAGCCGAAGGCAACCAAGCATGTTGAATGTAATATTTTACAACATTCTGGCGTGTCGTCGCCTGCTTCTCGAAGGGGACATTATATACGTCTATAAACGTTGTATATCCTAACCTAACGCAACCTAACATCTGGGATGTAGTATTTTAAAACATTCCTGGCATGTCAGTCCCTACTTCTCGGTGGTAACATTATATAAGTCTATAACGATATATATCCTAACCTAAAGCAACCTAACATCTCGTATGTAATATTTTACAACATTCCTGGCATGTCAGTCCCTACTTCTCGGTGGTAACATTATATACGTCTATAACGTTATATATCATAACCCAAGGCAACCGAACATCTCGGATGTAATAGTTGATAACATTCCTGGCGTGTCGCCCCGTACATCTCGGTGGTAACATTATATACGTCTATAACGTTATATATCCTAACGCAAGGCAACATAACATCTCGGATGTAATATTTTACAACATTCCTGGCGTGTCGTCGCCTGCTTTTCGATGGGGACATTATATACGTCTATAACGTTGTATATCCTAACCTAAGGCAACCGAACATCTCGGATGTAATATTTTACGACATTCCTAGCATTTCGGTCCCTACTTCTCGGTGGGAACATTGTATACGTCTATAACGATATATATCGTAGCATAAGGCAACCTAACATATCGGATGTAATATTTTACAACATTCTGGCGTGTCGTCGCCAGCTTCTCGATGGGGACATTAGATACGTCTATAACGTTGTAGGTCCTAACCTAACGCAACCTAACGTCTCGGATGTAATATTTTACAAGATTCCTGTCATGTCGGTCCCCACGTCTCAGTGGGAACATTATATTAGTCTATAACGATATATATCCTAACCTAAAGCAACGTAACATCTCGGATGTAATATTTTACAACATTCCTGGCATGTCGGTCCCTACATCACCGTGGAAACTTTCTATACGTCTATAACGTTGTATATCCTAACCTAAGGGAACCTAACATTTCGGGTGTAATATTTTACAACATCCTGGCGTGTCGTCGCCTGCTTCTCGATGGGGACATTATATACGTCGATAACGTTGTATATCCTAACCCAAAGCAATCTAACTTCTGGGATGTAACGTTTTACAACATTCCTGGCATGTCGGTCCCCACGTCTCCGTGGGAACATTATATAAGTCTATAACGATATATATCCTAACCTAAAGCAACCTAACATCTCGTATGTAATATTTTCCAACATTCCTGGCATGTCGGTCCCTACTTCTCGGTGGGAACATTATATACGTCTATAACGTTGTATATGCTAACCTAAGGGAACCTAACATCTCGGGTGTAATATTTTACAACATTCCTGACGCGTCGGCCCCTATTTCTCGGTGGGAATATTATATACGTCTATAACGTTATATATCCTAGCCTAAGGCAACCTAGCATGTCGAATGTAATATTTTACAACATTCTGGCGTGTCGTCGCCTGCTTCTCGAAGGGGACATTATATACGTCTATAAACGTTGTATATCCTAACCTAACGCAACCTAACATCTGGGATGTAATATTTTACAACATTCCTGACGCGTCGGTCCCTACTTCTCGGTGGTAACATTGTATACGTCTATAACGATATATGTCCTAGCCTAAGGCAACCTAACATGTCGAATGTAATGTTTTACAACATTCTGGCCTGTCGTCGCCTGCTTCTCGAAGGGGACATTATATACGTCTATAACGTTGTATATCTTAACCTAACGCAACATAACATCTCGGATGTAATATTTTACAACATTCCTGGCGTGTCGTCGCCTGCTTTTCGATGGGGACATTATATACGTCTATAACGTTGTATATCCCAACCTAACGCAACCTAACATCTGGTATGTAATATTTTACAACATTCGTGACGCGTCGGCCCCTATTTCTCGGTGGGAACATTATATACGTCTATCACGTTATATATCCTAGCCTAAGGCAACCTAACATCTCGTATGTAATATTTTCCAACATTCCTGGCATGTCGGTCCCTACTTCTCGGTGGGAACATTATATACGTCTATAACGTTGTATATGCTAACCTAAGGGAACCTAACATCTCGGGTGTAATATTTTACAACATTCCTGACGCGTCGGCCCATATTTCTCGGTGAGAATATTATATACGTCTATAACGTTATATATCCTAACGTAAAGCAACCTAACATTTCGGATGTAATATTTTACAACATTTCTGGCGTGACGGCACCTACTTCCCGATGGGGATATTATATACGTCTATAACGTTGTATACCCTAACCTAAGGCAACCTAACATCTCGGATGTAATAGTTGATGAAACTCCTGGCGTGTCGGTCCGTACTTGTCGGTGGGAACATTATATACGTCTATAACGTTATATATCCTAACGTAAGGCAACATAACATCTCGAATGTAATATCTTACAACATTCCTGGCGTGTCGTCGCCTGCTTCTGGATGGGGACATTATATACGTCTATAACGTTGTATATCCTAACCTAAAGCAACCTAACATCTCGGGTGTAATATTTTACAACATTCCTGACTCGTCGGCCCCTAGTTCTCCGTGGTAACATTATATACGTCTGTAAAGTTATATATCCTAGCCTAAGGCAACCTAACATAGCGGACGTAATATTTTACAAAATTCTGGCGTGTCGTCGCCTGCTTTTCGAAGGGGACATTATATACGTATATAACGTTGTATATCCTAACCTAACGCAACCTAACATCTCGGATGTAATATTTTACAACATTCTGGCGTGTCGTCGCCTGCTTCTCGATGGGGACATTATATACGTCTATAACGTTGTATATCCTAACCTAAGGGAACCTAACATCTCGGATGTAATATTTTACAACATTCTGGCGTGTCGTCGCACGCTTCTCGATGGGGACATTATATACGTCGATAACGTTGTATATCCTAACCCAAAGCAACCTAACATCTCGTATGTGATATTTTACAACATTCCTGGCATGTCGGTCCCTACTTCTCGGTGGGAACATTATATACGTCTATAACGTTGTATATCCTAACCTAAGGGAACCTAACATTTCGGGTGTAATATTTTACAACGTTCCTGACGCGTCGGCCCCTATTTCTCGGTGGGAATATTATATTCGTCTATAACGTTACATATCCTAGCCTAAGGCAACCTAACATGTCGAATGTAATATTTTACAACATTCTGGCGTGTCGTCGCCTGCTTCTCGATGGGGACATTAGATACGTCTATAACGTTGTAGGTCCTAACCTAACGCAACCTAACGTCTCGGATGTAATATTTTACAAGATTCCTGGCATGTAGGTCCCCACGTCTCGGTGGGAACATTATATTAGTCTATAACGATATATATCCTAACCTAAAGCAACGTAACATCTCGGATGTAATATTTTACAAAATTCCTGGCATGTCGGTCCCTACATCACCGTGGGAACTTTCTATACGTCTATAACGTTGTATATCCTAACCTAAGGGAACCTAACATCTCGGGTGTAATATTTTACAGCATTCCTGACCCGTCGGCCCCTATTTCTCGGTGGGAACATTCTATACGTCTATAACGTTGCATATCCTAACCTAAGGCAACCTAACATCTCGGATGTAATATTTGACAACATTCCTGGCATGTCGTTCCCCACGTCTGAGTGGGAACATTATATAAGTCTATAACGATATATATCCTAACCTAAAGCAACCTAACAACTCGGATGTCATATTTTAGAACATTCCTGGCATGTCGGTCCCTACAACCTCGGTGGGAACATTCTATACGTCTATAACGTTGTATATCCTAACGTAAGGGAACCTAACACGTCGGGTGTAATATTTTACAACATTCCTGACGCGTCGGCCCCTATTTCACGGTGGGAATATTATATACGTCTACAACGTTACATATCCTAGCCCAAGGCAACCTAACATGTCGAATGTAATATTTTACAACATTCTGGCGTGTCGTCGCCTGCTTCTCGAAGGGGACATTATATACGTCTGTAACGTCGTATATCCTAACCTAACGCAACCTAACATCTGGGATGTAATATTTTACAACATTCCTGACTCGTCGGCCCCTATTTCCCGGTGGGAACATTATATACGTCTATCACGTTATATATCCTAGCCTAAGGCAACCTAACACATACAATGTAATATTTTACAACATTCTGGCGTGTCGTCGCCTGCTTCTCGATGGGGACATTAGATACGTCTATAACGTTGTACATCCTAACCTAAGGGAACCTAACATCTCGGATGTAATATTTTACAACATTCTGGCGTGTCGTCGCCTGCTTCTCGATGGGGACATTATATACGTCTATAACGTTGTATATCCTAACCCAAAGCAACCTAACTTCTGGGATGTAATATTTTACAACATTCCTGGCATGTCGGTCCCTACATCTCGCTGAGAACTTTCTATACTTTATAACGTTGTATATCCTAACCTAAGGGAACCTAACATCTCGGGTGTAATATTTTGCAACGTTCCTGACCCGTCGGCCCCAATTTCTCGGTGGGAACATTCTATACGTCTATAACGTTGTATATCCTAACCTAAGGGAACCTAACATCTCGGGTGTAATATTTTACAACATTCCTGGCATTTCGGTCCCTACTTCTCGGTGGGAACATTATATACGTCTATCACGTTATATATCCTAGCCTAAGGCAACCTAACATCTGGGATGTAATATTTTACAACATTCTGGCGTGTCGTCGCATGCTTCTCGATGGGGACATTAGATACGTCTATAACGTTGTATATCCTAACCTAAGGGAACCTAACATCTCGGATGTAATATTTTACAACATTCTGGCGTGTCGTTGCACGCTTCTCGATGGGGACATTATATACGTCGATAACGTTGTATATCCTAACCCAAAGCAACCTAACATCTCGTATGTGATATTTTGCAACATTCCTGGCATGTCGGTCCCTACTTCTCGGTGGGAACATTATATACGTCTATAACGTTGTATATCCTAACCTAAGGGAACCTAACATTTCGGGTGTAATATTTTACAACGTTCCTGACGCGTCGGCCCCTATTTCTCGGTGGGAATATTATATTCGTCTATAACGTTACATATCCTAGCCTAAGGCAACCTAACATGTCGAATGTAATATTTTACAACATTCTGGCGTGTCGTCGCCTGCTTCTCGATGGGGACATTAGATACGTCTATAACGTTGTAGGTCCTAACCTAACGCAACCTAACGTCTCGGATGTAATATTTTACAAGATTCCTGGCATGTAGGTCCCCACGTCTCGGTGGGAACATTATATTAGTCTATAACGATTTATATCCTAACCTAAAGCAACGTAACATCACGGATGTAATATTTTACAAAATTCCTGGCATGTCGGTCCCTACATCACCGTGGGAACTTTCTATACGTCTATAACGTTGTATATCCTAACCTAAGGGAACCTAACATCTCGGGTGTAATATTTTACAGCATTCCTGACCCGTCGGCCCCTATTTCTCGGTGGGAACATTCTATACGTCTATAACGTTGCATATCCTAACCTAAGGCAACCTAACATCTCGGATGTAATATTTGACAACATTCCTGGCATGTCGTTCCCCACGTCTGAGTGGGAACATTATATAAGTCTATAACGATATATATCCTAACCTAAAGCAACCTAACAACTCGGATGTCATATTTTAGAACATTCCTGGCATGTCGGTCCCTACAACCTCGGTGGGAACATTCTATACGTCTATAACGTTGTATATCCTAACGTAAGGGAACCTAACATGTCGGGTGTAATATTTTACAACATTCCTGACGCGTCGGCCCCTATTTCACGGTGGGAATATTATATACGTCTACAACGTTACATATCCTAGCCTAAGGCAACCTAACAACTCGGATGTCATATTTTAGAACATTCCTGGAATGTCGGTCCCTACAACCTCGGTGGGAACATTCTATACGTCTATAACGTTGTATATCCTAACGTAAGGGAACCTAACATGTCGGGTGTAATATTTTACAACATTCCTGACGCGTCGGCCCCTATTTCACGGTGGGAATATTATATACGTCTACAACGTTACATATCCTAGCCTAAGGCAACCTAACATGTCGAATGTAATATTTTACAACATTCTGGCGTGTCGTCGCCTGCTTCTCGAAGGGGACATTATATACGTCTGTATCGTCGTATATCCTAACCTAACGCAACCTAACATCTGGGATGTAATATTTTACAACATTCCTGACTCGTCGGCCCCTATTTCCCGGTGGGAACATTATATACGTCTATCACGTTATATATCCTAGCCTAAGGCAACCTAACACATACAATGTAATATTTTACAACATTCTGGCGTGTCGTCGCCTGCTTCTCGATGGGGACATTAGATACGTCTATAACGTTGTACATCCTAACCTAAGGGAACCTAACATCTCGGATGTAATATTTTACAACATTCTGGCGTGTCGTCGCCTGCTTCTCGATGGGGACATTATATACGTCTATAACGTTGTATATCCTAACCCAAAGCAACCTAACTTCTGGGATGTAATATTTTACAACATTCCTGGCATGTCGGTCCCTACATCTCGCTGAGAACTTTCTATACTTTATAACGTTGTATATCCTAACCTAAGGGAACCTAACATCTCGGGTGTAATATTTTGCAACGTTCCTGACCCGTCGGCCCCAATTTCTCGGTGGGAACATTCTATACGTCTATAACGTTGTATATCCTAACCTAAGGGAACCTAACATCTCGGGTGTAATATTTTACAACATTCCTGGCATTTCGGTCCCTACTTCTCGGTGGGAACATTATATACGTCTATCACGTTATATATCCTAGCCTAAGGCAACCTAACATATCGGATATAATATTTTACAACATTCTGGCGTGTCGTCGCATGCTTCTCGATGGGGACATTAGATACGTCTATAACGTTGTATATCCTAACCTAAGGGAACCTAACATCTCGGATGTAATATTTTACAACATTCTGGCGTGTCGTTGCACGCTTCTCGATGGGGACATTATATACGTCGATAACGTTGTATATCCTAACCCAAAGCAACCTAACATCTCGTATGTGATATTTTGCAACATTCCTGGCATGTCGGTCCCTACTTCTCGGTGGGAACATTATATACGTCTATAACGTTGTATATCCTAACCTAAGGGAACCTAACATTTCGGGTGTAATATTTTACAACGTTCCTGACGCGTCGGCCCCTATTTCTCGGTGGGAATATTATATTCGTCTATAACGTTACATATCCTAGCCTAAGGCAACCTAACATGTCGAATGTAATATTTTACAACATTCTGGCGTGTCGTCGCCTGCTTCTCGATGGGGACATTAGATACGTCTATAACGTTGTAGGTCCTAACCTAACGCAACCTAACGTCTCGGATGTAATATTTTACAAGATTCCTGGCATGTAGGTCCCCACGTCCCGGTGGGAACATTATATTAGTCTATAACGATATATATCCTAACCTAAAGCAACGTAACATCACGGATGTAATATTTTACAAAATTCCTGGCATGTCGGTCCCTACATCACCGTGGGAACTTTCTATACGTCTATAACGTTGTATATCCTAACCTAAGGGAACCTAACATCTCGGGTGTAATATTTTACAGCATTCCTGACCCGTCGGCCCCTATTTCTCGGTGGGAACATTCTATACGTCTATAACTTTGCATATCCTAACCTAAGGCAACCTAACATCTCGGATGTAATATTTGACAACATTCCTGGCATGTCGTTCCCCACGTCTGAGTGGGAACATTATATAAGTCTATAACGATATATATCCTAACCTAAAGCAACCTAACAACTCGGATGTCATATTTTAGAACATTCCTGGCATGTCGGTCCCTACAACCTCGGTGGGAACATTCTATACGTCTATAACGTTGTATATCCTAACGTAAGGGAACCTAACATGTCGGGTGTAATATTTTACAACATTCCTGACGCGTCGGCCCCTATTTCACGGTGGGAATATTATATACGTCTACAACGTTACATATCCTAGCCTAAGGCAACCTAACATGTCGAATGTAATATTTTACAACATTCTGGCGTGTCGTCGCCTGCTTCTCGAAGGGGACATTATATACGTCTGTAACGTCGTATATCCTAACCTAACGCAACCTAACATCTGGGATGTAATATTTTACAACATTCCTGACTCGTCGGCCCCTATTTCCCGGTGGGAACATTATATACGTCTATCACGTTATATATCCTAGCCTAAGGCAACCTAACACATACAATGTAATATTTTACAACATTCTGGCGTGTCGTCGCCTGCTTCTCGATGGGGACATTAGATACGTCTATAACGTTGTACATCCTAACCTAAGGGAACCTAACATCTCGGATGTAATATTTTACAACATTCTGGCGTGTCGTCGCCTGCTTCTCGATGGGGACATTATATACGTCTATAACGTTGTATATCCTAACCCAAAGCAACCTAACTTCTGGGATGTAATATTTTACAACATTCCTGGCATGTCGGTCCCTACATCTCGCTGAGAAATTTCTATACTTTATAACGTTGTATATCCTAACCTAAGGGAACCTAACATCTCGGGTGTAATATTTTGCAACGTTCCTGACCCGTCGGCCCCAATTTCTCGGTGGGAACATTCTATACGTCTATAACGTTGTATATCCTAACCTAAGGGAACCTAACATCTCGGGTGTAATATTTTACAACATTCCTGGCATTTCGGTCCCTACTTCTCGGTGGGAACATTATATACGTCTATCACGTTATATATCCTAGCCTAAGGCAACCTAACATATCGGATATAATATTTTACAACATTCTGGCGTGT
Source organism: Xylocopa violacea (assembly GCA_963969225.1). Classification (NCBI taxonomy): domain Eukaryota; kingdom Metazoa; phylum Arthropoda; class Insecta; order Hymenoptera; family Apidae; genus Xylocopa; species Xylocopa violacea. Next base: position 1,022,926 of record CAXAJV010000500.1, on the reverse strand, counting down.
CGTCGCATGCTTCTCGATGGGGACATTAGATACGTCTATAACGTTGTATATCCTAACCTAAGGGAACCTAACATCTCGGATGTAATATTTTACAACATTCTGGCGTGTCGTCGCACGCTTCTCGATGGGGACATTATATTAGTCTATAACGATATATATCCTAACCTAAAGCAACGTAACATCTCGGATGTAATATTTTACAACATTCCTGGCATGTCGGTCCCTACAACCTCGGTGGGAACATTCTATACGTCTATAACGTTGTATATCCTAACGTAAGGGAACCTAACATGTCGGGTGTAATATTTTACAACATTCCTGACGCGTCGGCCCCTATTTCACGGTGGGAATATTATATACGTCTACAACGTTACATATCCTAGCCTAAGGCAACCTAACATGTCGAATGTAATATTTTACAACATTCTGGCGTGTCGTCGCCTGCTTCTCGAAGGGGACATTATATACGTCTGTAACGTCGTATATCCTAACCTAACGCAACCTAACTTCTGGGATGTCATATTTTACAACATTCCTGACGCGTCGGCCCCTATTTCTCGGTGGGAACATTCTATATGTCTATAACGTTGTATATCCTAACCTACGAGAACCTAACGTCTCGGGTGTAATATTTTACAACATTCCTGACGCGTTGGCCCCTATTTCTCGGTGGGAACATTCTATACGTCTATAACGTTGTATATCCTAACCTAAGGGAACCTAACATCTCGGGTGTAATATTTTACAACATTCCTGGCATGTCGGTCCCTACATCTCGGTGGGAACATTATATACGTCTGCAATGTTATATATCATAACCTAAGGCAACCTAACCTCTCTACCGTAATATTTTACAGCATTCCTGGCGTGACGGCACTTACTTCCCGATGGGGCATTATATACGTCTATAACGTTGTATATCCTAACCTAAGGCAATCTAAAATCTCGGATGTAATAGTTGATAACATTCCTGGCGTATCGTCGCCTGCTTCTCGATGTGGACATTACATACATCTATAAGGTTGTATATCCTAACCTAAGGCAACCTAACATCTCGGATGTAATACTTTACAACATTCCTGGCATGTCGGTCCCTACATCTCGGTGGGAACATTCTATACGTCTATAACGCTGTATATCCTAACCTAAGGGAACCTAACATCTCGGGTGTAATATTTTAAAACATTCCTGGCATGTCGGTCCCTACATCTCGGTGGGAATATTATATACGTTTGCAATGTAATATATCATAACCCAAGGCAACCTAACCTATCTACCGTAATATTTTACAGCATTCCTGGCGTGACGGCACTTACTTCCCGATGGGGCATTATATACGTCTATAACGTTGTATATCCTAACCTGAGGCAACCTAAAATCTCGTATGTAATAGTTGATAACATTCCTGGCGTGTCGTCGCCTGCTTCTCGATGTGGACATTATATACATCTATAAGGTTGTATATCCTAACCTAAGGCAACCTAACATCTCGGATGTAATATTTTACAAAATTCCTGGCATGTCGGTCCCTACATCTCGGTGGGAACATTCTATACGTCTATGACGTTGTATATCCTAACCTAAGGGAACCTAACACTTCGGGTGTAAAATTTAGAACATTGCTGACGAGTCGGCCCCTATTTCTCGGTGGGAATATTATATACGTCTATAAAGTTACATATCCTAGCCTAAGGCAACCTAACATGTCGAATGTAATATTTTACAACATTTTGGCGTGTCGCCGCCTGCTTCTCGAAGGGGACATTATATACGTCTATAACGTTGTATATCTTAACCTAACGCAACCTAACTTCTGGGATGTCATATTTTACAACATTCCTGACGCTTCGGCCCCTATTTCTCGGTGGGAACATTATATACGTCTATCACGTTATATATCCTAGCCTAAGGCAACCTAACATATCGGATGTAACATTTCACAACATTCTGGCGTGTCGTCGCCTGCTTCTCGATGGGGACATTAGATACGTCTATAACGTTGTATATCCTATCCTAAGGGAACCTAACATCTAGCATGTAATATTTTACAACATTCCTGGCGTGTCGTCGCCTGCTTCTCGATGTGGACATTATATACATCTATAAGGTTGTATATCCTAACCTAAGGCAACCTAACATCTCGGATGTAATATTTTACAACATTCCTGGCATGTCGGTCCCTACGTCTCGGTGGGAACATTCTATACGTCTATAACGCTGTATATCCTAACCTAAGGGTGCCTAACATTTCGGGTGTAATATTTTACAACGTTCCTGACGCGTCGGCCCCTATTACTCGGTGGGAATATTATATTCGTCTATAACGTTATATATCCTAACCTAAGGCAACCTAAAATCTCGGATGTAATAGTTGATAACATTCCTGGCGTGTCGTCGCCTGCTTCTCGAAGGGGATATTATATACGTCTATAACGTTGTATATCCTAACCTAACGCAACCTAACATCTGGGATGTAATATATTACAACATTCCTGACGCGTCGGTCCCTACTTTTCGGTGCGAACATTGTATACGTCTATAACGATATATGTCCTAGCCTAACGCAACCTAACATCTCGGATGTAATATTTTACAACATTCCTGGCATGTCGGTCCCTACATCTCGGTGGGAACATTCTATACGTCTATGACGTTGTATATCCTAACCTAAGGGAACCTAACACTTCGGGTGTAATATTTTACAACATTCCTGACGAGTCGGCCCCTATTTCTCGGTGGAAATATTATATACGTCTATAAAGTTACATATCCTAGCCTAAGGCAACCTAACATGTCGAATGTAATATTTTACAACATTTTGGCGTGTCGCCGCCTGCTTCTCGAAGGGGACATTATATACGTCTATAACGTTGTATATCTTAACCTAACGCAACCTAACTTCTGGGATGTCATATTTTACAACATTCCTGACGCGTCGGCCCCTATTTCTCGGTGGGAACATTCTATATGTCTATAACGTTGTGTATCCTAACCTAAGAGAACCTAACGTCTCGGGTGTAATATTTTACAACATTCCTGACGCGTCGGCCCCTATTTCTCGGTGGGAACATTCTATACGTCTATAACGTTGTATATCCTAACCTAAGGGAACCTAACATCTCGGGTGTAATATTTTACAACATTCCTGGCATGTCGGTCCCTACATCTCGGTGGGAACATTATATACGTCTGCAATGTTATATATCATAACCTAAGGCAACCTAACCTCTCTACCGTAATATTTTACAGCATTCCTGGCGTGACGGCACTTACTTCCCGATGGGGCATTATATACGTCTATAACGTTGTATACCCTAACCTAAGGCAACCTAAAATCTCGGATGTAATAGTTGATAACATTCCTGGCGTGTCGTCGCCTGCTTCTCGATGTGGACATTACATACATCTATAAGGTCGTATATCCTAACCTAAGGCAACCTAACATCTCGGATGTAATATTTTACAACATTCCTGGCATGTCGGTCCCTACATCTCGGTGGGAACATTCTATACGTCTATAACGCTGTATATCCTAACCTAAGGAAACCTAACATCTCGGGTGTAATATTTTACAACATTCCTGGCATGTCGGTCCCTACATCTCGGTGGGAATATTATATACGTCTGCAATGTAATATATCATAACCTAAGGCATCCTAACCTCTCTACCGTAATATTTTACAGCATTCCTGGCGTGACGGCACTTACTTCCCGATGGGGCATTATATACGTCTATAACGTTGTATATCCTAACCTGAGGCAACCTAAAATCTCGGATGTAATAGTTGATAACATTCCTGGCGTGTCGTCGCCTGCTTCTCGATGGGGACATTATATACGTCTATAACGTTGTATATCCTAACCTAACGCAACCTAACATCTGGGATGTATTATATTACAACATTCCTGACGCGTCGGTCCCTACTTTTCGGTTGGAACATTGTATACGTCTATAACGATATATGTCCTAGCCTAAGGCAACCTAACATCTCGGATGTAATATTTTACAACATTCCTGGCATGTCGGTCCCTACATCTCGGTGGGAACATTCTATACGTCTATGACATTGTATATCCTAACCTAAGGGAACCTAACACTTCGGGTGTAATATTTTACAACATTCCTGACGAGTCGGCCCCTATTTCTCGGTGGGAATATTATATACGTCTATAAAGTTACATATCCTAGCCTAAGGCAACCTAACATGTCGAATGTAATATTTTACAACATTTTGGCGGGTCGCCGCCTGCTTCTCGAAGGGGACATTATATACGTCTATAACGTTGTATATCTTAACCTAACGCAACCTAACTTCTGGGATGTCATATTTTACAACATTCCTGACGCTTCGGCCCCTATTTCTCGGTGGGAACATTATATACGTCTATCACGTTATATATCCTAGCCTAAGGCAACCTAACATATCGGATGTAACATTTCACAACATTCTGGCGTGTCGTCGCCTGCTTCTCGAAGGGGATATTATATACGTCTATAACGTTGTATATCCTAACCTAACGCAACCTAACATCTGGGATGTAATATATTACAACATTCCTGACGCGTCGGTCCCTACTTTTCGGTGCGAACATTGTATACGTCTATAACGATATATGTCCTAGCCTAAGGCAACCTAACATCTCGGATGTAATATTTTACAACATTCCTGGCATGTCGGTCCCTACATCTCGGTGGGAACATTCTATACGTCTATGACGTTGTATATCCTAACCTAAGGGAACCTAACACTTCGGGTGTAATATTTTACAACATTCCTGACGAGTCGGCCCCTATTTCTCGGTGGGAATATTATATACGTCTATAAAGTTACATATCCTAGCCTAAGGCAACCTAACATGTCGAATGTAACATTTCACAACATTCTGGCGTGTCGTCGCCTGCTTCTCGATGGGGACATTAGATACGTCTATAACGTTGTATATCCTAACCTAAGGGAACCTAACATCTCGGGTGTAATATTTTACAACATTCTGGCGTGTCGTCGCCTGCTTTTCGATGGGAACATTATATACGTCGATAACGTTGTATATCCTAACCCAAAGCAACCTAACATCTCGTATGTAATATTTTACAACATTCCTGGCATGTCGGTCCCTACGTCTCGGTGGGAACATTCTATATGTCTATAACGCTGTATATCCTAACCTAAGGGTGCCTAACATTTCGGGTGTAATATTTTACAACGTTCCTGACGTGTCGGCCCCTATTTCTCGGTGGGAATATTATATTCGTCTATAACGTTATATATCCTAACCTAAGGCAACCTAAAATCTCGGATGTAATAGTTGATAACATTCCTGGCGTGTCGTCGCCTGCTTCTCGAAGGGGATATTATATACGCCTATAACGTTGTATATCCTAACCTAACGCAACCTAACATCTGGGATGTAATGTATTACAACATTCCTGACGCGTCGGTCCCTACTTTTCGGTGCGAACATTGTATACGTCTATAACGATATATGTCCTAGCCTAAGGCAACCTAACATCTCGGATGTAATATTTTACAACATTCCTGGCATGTCGGTCCCTACATCTCGGTGGGAACATTCTATACGTCTATGACGTTGTATATCCTAACCTAAGGGAACCTAACACTTCGGGTGTAATATTTTACAACATTCCTGACGAGTCGGCCCCTATTTCTCGGTGGAAATATTATATACGTCTATAAAGTTACATATCCTAGCCTAAGGCAACCTAACATGTCGAATGTAATATTTTACAACATTTTGGCCTGTCGCCGCCTGCTTCTCGAAGGGGACATTATATACGTCTATAACGTTGTATATCTTAACCTAACGCAACCTAACTTCTGGGATGTCATATTTTACAACATTCCTGACGCTTCGGCCGCTATTTCTCGGTGGGAACATTATATACGTCTATCACGTTATATATCCTAGCCTAAGGCAACCTAACATATCGGATGTAACATTTCACAACATTCTGGCGTGTCGTCGCCTGCTTCTCGATGGGGACATTAGATACGTCTATAACGTTGTATATCCTATCCTAAGGGAACCTAACATCTAGCATGTAATATTTTACATCATTCCTGGCGTGTCGTCGCCTGCTTCTCGATGTGGACATTATATACATCTATAAGGTTGTATATCCTAACCTAAGGCAACCTAACATCTCGGATGTAATATTTTACAACATTCCTGGCATGTCGGTCCTTAAATCTCGGTGGGAACATTCTATACGTCTATAACGTTGTATATCCTAACCTAAGGGAACCTAACATCTCGGGTGTAATATTTTACAACATTCCTGACGCGTTGGCCCCTATTTCTCGGTGGGAATATTATATACGTCTATAACGTTGTATATCCTAGCCTAAGGCAACCTAACATGTCGAATGTAATATTTTACAACATTCTGGCTTGTCGTCGCCTGCTTCTCGAAGGGGACATTATATACGTCTATAACGTTGTATATCTTAACCTAACGCAGCCTAACATCTGGGATGTCATATTTTACAACATTCCTGACGCGTCGGCCCCTATTTCCCGGTGGGAACATTATATACGTCTATCACGTTATATACCCTAGCCTAAGGCAACCTAACATATCGGATGTAATATTTCACAACATTCCTGGCATGTCGGTCCCTACATCTCGGTGGGAACATTCTATACGTCTATAACGTTGTATATCCTAACCTAAGGGTGCCTAACATTTCGGGTGTAATATTTTACAACGTTCCTGACGCGTCGGCCCCTATTTCTCGGTGGGAGTATTATATTCGTCTATAACGTTACATATCCTAGCCTAAGGCAACCTAACATGTCGAATGTAATATTTTACAACATTCTGGCGTGTCGTCGCCTGCTTCTCGATGGGGACATTAGATACGTCTATAACGTTGTAGGTCCTAACCTAACGCAACCTAACGTCTCGGATGTAATATTTTACAAGATTCCTGGCATGTAGGTCCCCACGTCTCGGTGGGATCATTATATTAGTCTATAACGATATATATCCTAACCTAAAGCAACGTAACATCTCGGATGTAATATTTTACAAAATTCCTGGCATGTCGGTCCCTACATCACCGTGGGAACTTTCTATACGTCTATAACGTTGTATATCCTAACCTAAGGGAACCTAACATCTCGGGTGTAATATTTTACAGCATTCCTGACCCGTCGGCCCCTATTTCTCGGTGGGAACATTCTATACGTCTATAACGTTGTATATCCTAACCTAAGAGAACCTATCGTCTCGGGTGTAATATTTTACAACATTCCTGACGCGTCGGCCCCTATTTCTCGGTGGGAACATTCTATACGTCTATAACGTTGTATATCCTAACCTAAGGGAACCTAACATCTCGGGTGTAATATTTTACAACATTTCTGGCATGTCGGTCCCTCCATCTCGGTGGGAACATTACATACGTCTGCAATGTTATATATCATAACCTAAGGCAACCTAACCTCTCTACCGTAATATTTTACAGCATTCCTGGCGTGACGGCACTTACTTCCCGATGGGGCATTATATACGTCTATAACGTTGTATATCCTAACCTGAGGCAACCTAAAATCTCGGATGTAATAGTTGATAACATTCCTGGCGTGTCGTCGCCTGCTTCTCGATGTGGACATTATATACATCTATAAGGTTGTATATCCTAACCTAAGGCAACCTAACATCTTGGGTGTAATATTTTACAACATTCCTGACGCGTCGGCCCCTATTTCTCGGTGGGAATATTATATACGTCTATAACGTTACATATCCTAGCCTAAGGCAACCTAACATCTCGGATGTAATATTTTACAACATTCCTGGCATGTCGGTCCCTACATCTCGGTGGGAACATTCTATACGTCTATGACGTTGTATATCCTAACCTAAGGGAACCTAACACTTCGGGTGTAATATTTTACAACATTGCTGACGAGTCGGCCCCTATTTCTCGGTGGGAATATTATATACGTCTATAAAGTTACATATCCTAGCCTAAGGCAACCTAACATGTCGAATGTAATATTTTACAACATTTTGGCGTGTCGCCGCCTGCTTCTCGAAGGGGACATTATATACGTCTATAACGTTGTATATCTTAACCTAACGCAACCTAACTTCTGGGATGTCATATTTTACAACATTCCTGACGCGTCGGCCCCTATTTCTCGGTGGGAACATTCTATATGTCTATAACGTTGTATATCCTAACCTACGAGAACCTAACGTCTCGGGTGTAATATTTTACAACATTCCTGACGCGTCGGCCCCTATTTCTCGGTGGGAACATTCTATACGTCTATAACGTTGTATATCCTAACCTAAGGGAACCTAACATCTCGGGTGTAATATTTTACAACATTCCTGGCATGTCGGTCCCTACATCTCGGTGGGAACATTATATACGTCTGCAATGTTATATATCATAACCTAAGGCAACCTAACCTCTCTACCGTAATATTTTACAGCATTCCTGGCGTGACGGCACTTACTTCCCGATGGGGCATTATATACGTCTATAACGTTGTATATCCTAACCTAAGGCAATCTAAAATCTCGGATGTAATAGTTGATAACATTCCTGGCGTATCGTCGCCTGCTTCTCGATGTGGACATTACATACATCTATAAGGTTGTATATCCTAACCTAAGGCAACCTAACATCTCGGATGTAATATTTTACAACATTCCTGGCATGTCGGTCCCTACATCTCGGTGGGAACATTCTATACGTCTATAACGCTGTATATCCTAACCTAAGGGAACCTAACATCTCGGGTGTAATATTTTAAAACATTCCTGGCATGTCGGTCCCTACATCTCGGTGGGAATATTATATACGTTTGCAATGTAATATATCATAACCCAAGGCAACCTAACCTATCTACCGTAATATTTTACAGCATTCCTGGCGTGACGGCACTTACTTCCCGATGGGGCATTATATACGTCTATAACGTTGTATATCCTAACCTGAGGCAACCTAAAATCTCGGATGTAATAGTTGATAACATTCCTGGCGTGTCGTCGCCTGCTTCTCGATGTGGACATTATATACATCTATAAGGTTGTATATCCTAACCTAAGGCAACCTAACATCTCGGATGTAATATTTTACAACATTCCTGGCATGTCGGTCCCTACATCTCGGTGGGAACATTCTATACGTCTATGACGTTATATATCCTAGCCTAAGGCAACCTAACATATCGAATGTAATATTTCACAACATTCCTGGCATGTCGGTCCCTACATCTCGGTGGGAACATTATATACGTCTGCAAGGTTATATATCCTAACCTACGGGAACCTAACATCTCGGGTGTAATATTTTACAACATTCCTGGCATGTCGGTCCCTACATCTCGGTGGGAATATTATATACGTCTGCAATGTTATATATCATAACCTAAGGCAACCTAACCTCTCTACCGTAATATTTTACAGCATTCCTGGCGTGACGGCACTTACTTCCCGATGGGGCATTATATACGTCTATAACGTTGTATATTCTAACCTGAGGCAACCCAAAATCTCGGATGTAATAGTTGATAACATTCCGGTCGTGTCGTCGCCTGTTTCTCGATGTGGACATTATATACATCTATAAGGTTGTATATCCTAACCTAAGGCAACCTAACATCTCGGATGTAATATTTTACAACATTCCTGGCATGTCGGTCCCTACATCTCGGTGGGAACATTCTATACGTCTATGACATTGTATATCCTAACCTAAGGGAACCTAACACTTCGGGTGTAATATTTTACAACATTCCTGACGAGTCGGCCCCTATTTCTCGGTGGGAATATTATATACGTCTATAAAGTTACATATCCTAGCCTAAGGCAACCTAACATGTCGAATGTAATATTTTACAACATTTTGGCGTGTCGCCGCCTGCTTCTCGAAGGGGACATTATATACGTCTATAACGTTGTATATCTTAACCTAACGCAACCTAACTTCTGGGATGTCATATTTTACAACATTCCTGACGCTTCGTCCCCTATTTCTCGGTGGGAACATTATATACGTCTATCACGTTATATATCCTAGCCTAAGGCAACCTAACATATCGGATGTAACATTTCACAACATTCTGGCGTGTCGTCGCCTGCTTCTCGAAGGGGATATTATATACGTCTATAACGTTGTATATCCTAACCTAACGCAACCTAACATCTAGGATGTAATATATTACAACATTCCTGACGCGTCGGTCCCTACTTTTCGGTGCGAACATTGTATACGTCTATAACGATATATGTCCTAGCCTAAGGCAACCTAACATCTCGGATGTAATATTTTACAACATTCCTGGCATGTCGGTCCCTACATCTCGGTGGGAACATTCTATACGTCTATGACGTTGTATATCCTAACCTAAGGGAACCTAACACTTCGGGTGTAATATTTTACAACATTCCTGACGAGTCGGCCCCTATTTCTCGGTGGGAATATTATATACGTCTATAAAGTTACATATCCTAGCCTAAGGCAACCTAACATGTCGAATGTAACATTTCACAACATTCTGGCGTGTCGTCGCCTGCTTCTCGATGGGGACATTAGATACGTCTATAACGTTGTATATCCTAACCTAAGGGAACCTAACATCTCGGGTGTAATATTTTACAACATTCTGGCGTGTCGTCGCCTGCTTTTCGATGGGAACATTATATACGTCGATAACGTTGTATATCCTAACCCAAAGCAACCTAACATCTCGTATGTAATATTTTACAACATTCCTGGCATGTCGGTCCCTACGTCTCGGTGGGAACATTCTATACGTCTATGACGTTGTATATCCTAACCTAAGGGAACCTAACACTTCGGGTGTAATATTTTACAATATTCCTGACGAGTCGGCCCCTATTTCTCGGTGGGAATATTATATACGTCTATAAAGTTACATATCCTAGCCTAAGGCAACCTAACATGTCGAATGTAACATTTCACAACATTCTGGCGTGTCGTCGCCTGCTTCTCGATGGGGACATTATATACGTCTATCACGTTGTATATCCTAACCTAACGCAACCTAACATCTGGGATGTATTATATTACAACATTCCTGACGCGTCGGTCCCTACTTTTCGGTTGGAACATTGTATACGTCTATAACGATATATGTCCTAGCCTAAGGCAACCTAACATCTCGGATGTAATATTTTACAACATTCCTGGCATGTCGGTCCCTACATCTCGGTGGGAACATTCTATACGTCTATGAAGTTGTATATCCTAACCTAAGGGAACCTAACACTTCGGGTATAATATTTTACAACATTCCTGACGAGTCGGCCCCTATTTCTCGGTGGGAATATTATATACGTCTATAAAGTTACATATCCTAGCCTAAGGCAACCTAACATGTCGAATGTAATATTTTACAACATTCTGGCGAGTCGTCGCCTGCTTCTCGAAGGGGACATTATATACGTCTATAACGTTGTATATCTTAACCTAACGCAACCTAACTTCTGGGATGTCATATTTTACAACATTCCTGACGCTTCGGCCGCTATTTCTCGGTGGGAACATTATATACGTCTATCACGTTATATATCCTAGCCTAAGGCAATCTAACATATCGAATGTAATATTTCACAACATTCCTGGCATGTCGGTCCCTACATCTCGGTGGGAACATTCTATACGTCTATAACGTTGTATATCCTAACCTAAGGGTGCCTAACATTTCGGGTGTAATATTTTACAACGTTCCTGACGCGTCGGCCCCTATTTCTCGGTGGGAATATTATATTCGTCTATAACGTTATATATCCTAACCTAAGAGAACCTAACGTCTCGGGTGTAATATTTTACAACATTCCTGACGCGTCGGCCCCTATTTCTCGGTGGGAATATTCCATACGTCTATAACGTTGTATATCCTAACCTAAGGGAACCTAACATCTCGGGTGTAATATTTTACAACATTCCTGGCATGTCGGTCCCTACATCTCGGTGGGAACATTATATACGTCTGCAAGGTTATATATCCTAACCTAAGGGAACCTAACATCTCGGGTGTAATATTTTACAACATTCCTGGCATGTCGGTCCCTACATCTCGGTGGGAACATTATATACGTCTGCAATGTTATATATCATAACCTAAGGCAACCTAACCTCTCTACCGTAATATTTTACAGCATTCCTGGCGTGACGGCACTTACTTCCCGATGGGGCATTATATACGTCTATAACGTTGTATATTCTAACCTGAGGCAACCCAAAATCTCGGATGTAATAGTTGATAACATTCCGGTCGTGTCGTCGCCTGTTTCTCGATGTGGACATTATATACATCTATAAGGTTGTATATCCTAACCTAAGGCAACCTAACATCTCGGATGTAATATTTTACAACATTCCTGGCATGTCGGTCCCTACATCTCGGTGGGAACATTCTATACGTCTATGACATTGTATATCCTAACCTAAGGGAACCTAACACTTCGGGTGTAATATTTTACAACATTCCTGACGAGTCGGCCCCTATTTCTCGGTGGGAATATTATATACGTCTATAAAGTTACATATCCTAGCCTAAGGCAACCTAACATGTCGAATGTAATATTTTACAACATTTTGGCGTGTCGCCGCCTGCTTCTCGAAGGGGACATTATATACGTCTATAACGTTGTATATCTTAACCTAACGCAACCTAACTTCTGGGATGTCATATTTTACAACATTCCTGACGCTTCGGCCCCTATTTCTCGGTGGGAACATTATATACGTCTATCACGTTATATATCCTAGCCTAAGGCAACCTAACATATCGGATGTAACATTTCACAACATTCTGGCGTGTCGTCGCCTGCTTCTCGAAGGGGATATTATATACGTCTATAACGTTGTATATCCTAACCTAACGCAACCTAACATCTAGGATGTAATATATTACAACATTCCTGACGCGTCGGTCCCTACTTTTCGGTGCGAACATTGTATACGTCTATAACGATATATGTCCTAGCCTAAGGCAACCTAACATCTCGGATGTAATATTTTACAACATTCCTGGCATGTCGGTCCCTACATCTCGGTGGGAACATTCTATACGTCTATGACGTTGTATATCCTAACCTAAGGGAACCTAACACTTCGGGTGTAATATTTTACAACATTCCTGACGAGTCGGCCCCTATTTCTCGGTGGGAATATTATATACGTCTATAAAGTTACATATCCTAGCCTAAGGCAACCTAACATGTCGAATGTAACATTTCACAACATTCTGGCGTGTCGTCGCCTGCTTCTCGATGGGGACATTAGATACGTCTATAACGTTGTATATCCTAACCTAAGGGAACCTAACATCTCGGGTGTAATATTTTACAACATTCTGGCGTGTCGTCGCCTGCTTTTCGATGGGAACATTATATACGTCGATAACGTTGTATATCCTAACCCAAAGCAACCTAACATCTCGTATGTAATATTTTACAACATTCCTGGCATGTCGGTCCCTACGTCTCGGTGGGAACATTCTATACGTCTATGACGTTGTATATCCTAACCTAAGGGAACCTAACACTTCGGGTGTAATATTTTACAATATTCCTGACGAGTCGGCCCCTATTTCTCGGTGGGAATATTATATACGTCTATAAAGTTACATATCCTAGCCTAAGGCAACCTAACATGTCGAATGTAACATTTCACAACATTCTGGCGTGTCGTCGCCTGCTTCTCGATGGGGACATTATATACGTCTATAACGTTGTATATCCTAACCTAACGCAACCTAACATCTGGGATGTATTATATTACAACATTCCTGACGCGTCGGTCCCTACTTTTCGGTTGGAACATTGTATACGTCTATAACGATATATGTCCTAGCCTAAGGCAACCTAACATCTCGGATGTAATATTTTACAACATTCCTGGCATGTCGGTCCCTACATCTCGGTGGGAACATTCTATACGTCTATGAAGTTGTATATCCTAACCTAAGGGAACCTAACACTTCGGGTATAATATTTGACAACATTCCTGACGAGTCGGCCCCTATTTCTCGGTGGGAATATTATATACGTCTATAAAGTTACATATCCTAGCCTAAGGCAACCTAACATGTCGAATGTAATATTTTACAACATTCTGGCGAGTCGTCGCCTGCTTCTCGATGGGGACATTATATACGTCTATAACGTTGTATATCTTAACCTAACGCAACCTAACTTCTGGGATGTCATATTTTACAACATTCCTGACGCTTCGGCCGCTATTTCTCGGTGGGAACATTATATACGTCTATCACGTTATATATCCTAGCCTAAGGCAATCTAACATATCGAATGTAATATTTCACAACATTCCTGGCATGTCGGTCCCTACATCTCGGTGGGAACATTCTATACGTCTATAACGTTGTATATCCTAACCTAAGGGTGCCTAACATTTCGGGTGTAATATTTTACAACGTTCCTGACGCGTCGGCCCCTATTTCTCGGTGGGAATATTATATTCGTCTATAACGTTATATATCCTAACCTAAGAGAACCTAACGTCTCGGGTGTAATATTTTACAACATTCCTGACGCGTCGGCCCCTATTTCTCGGTGGGAATATTCCATACGTCTATAACGTTGTATATCCTAACCTAAGGGAACCTAACATCTCGGGTGTAATATTTTACAACATTCCTGGCATGTCGGTCCCTACATCTCGGTGGGAACATTATATACGTCTGCAAGGTTATATATCCTAACCTAAGGGAACCTAACATCTCGGGTGTAATATTTTACAACATTCCTGGCATGTCGGTCCCTACATCTCGGTGGGAACATTATATACGTCTGCAATGTTATATATCATAACCTAAGGCAACCTAACCTCTCTACCGTAATATTTTACAGCATTCCTGGCGTGACGGCACTTACTTCCCGATGGGGCATTATATACGTCTATAACGTTGTATATCCTAACCTGAGGCAACCTAAAATCTCGGATGTAATAGTTGATAACATTCCTGGCGTGTCGTCGCCTGCTTCTCGATGGGGACATTATATACGTCTATAACGTTGTATTTCCTAACCTAACGCAACCTAACATCTGGGATGTATTATATTACAACATTCCTGACGCGTCGGTCCCTACTTTTCGGTTGGAACATTGTATACGTCTATAACGATATATGTCCTAGCCTAAGGCAACCTAACATCTCGGATGTAATATTTTACAACATTCCTGGCATGTCGGTCCCTACATCTCGGTGGGAACATTCTATACGTCTATGAAGTTGTATATCCTAACCTAAGGGAACCTAACACTTCGGGTATAATATTTTACAACATTCCTGACGAGTCGGCCCCTATTTCTCGGTGGGAATATTATATACGTCTATAAAGTTACATATCCTAGGCTAAGGCAACCTAACATGTCGAATGTAATATTTTACAACATTCTGGCGAGTCGTCGCCTGCTTCTCGAAGGGGACATTATATACGTCTATAACGTTGTATATCTTAACCTAACGCAACCTAACTTCTGGGATGTCATATTTTACAACATTCCTGACGCTTCGGCCGCTATTTCTCGGTGGGAACATTATATACGTCTATCACGTTATATATCCTAGCCTAAGGCAACCTAACATATCGAATGTAATATTTCACAACATTCCTGGCATGTCGGTCCCTACATCTCGGTGGGAACATTCTATACGTCTATAACGTTGTATATCCTAACCTAAGGGTGCCTAACATTTCGGGTGTAATATTTTACAACGTTCCTGACGCGTCGGCCCCTATTTCTCGGTGGGAATATTATATTCGTCTATAACGTTATATATCCTAACCTAAGAGAACCTAACGTCTCGGGAGTAATATTTTACAACATTCCTGACGCGTCGGCCCCTATTTCTCGGTGGGAATATTCCATACGTCTATAACGTTGTATATCCTAACCTAAGGGAACCTAACATCTCGGGTGTAATATTTTACAACATTCCTGGCATGTCGGTCCCTACATCTCGGTGGGAACATTATATACGTCTGCAAGGTTATATATCCTAACCTAAGGGAACCTAACATCTCGGGTGTAATATTTTACAACATTCCTGGCATGTCGGTCCCTACATCTCGGTGGGAACATTATATACGTCTGCAATGTTATATATCATAACCTAAGGCAACCTAACCTCTCTACCGTAATATTTTACAGCATTCCTGGCGTGACGGCACTTACTTCCCGATGGGGTATTATATACGTCTATAACGTTGTATATTCTAACCTGAGGCAACCCAAAATCTCGGATGTAATAGTTGATAACATTCCGGTCGTGTCGTCGCCTGTTTCTCGATGTGGACATTATATACATCTATAAGGTTGTATATCCTAACCTAAGGCAACCTAACATCTCGGATGTAATATTTTACAACATTCCTGGCATGTCGGTCCCTACATCTCGGTGGGAACATTCTATACGTCTATGACGTTGTATATCCTAACCTAAGGGAACCTAACACTTCGGGTGTAATATTTTACAACATTCCTGACGAGTCGGCCCCTATTTCTCGGTGGAAATATTATATACGTCTATAAAGTTACATATCCTAGCTTAAGGCAACCTAACATGTCGAATGTAATATTTTACAACATTTTGGCGTGTCGCCGCCTGCTTCTCGAAGGGGACATTATATACGTCTATAACGTTGTATATCTTAACCTAACGCAACCTAACTTCTGGGATGTCATATTTTACAACATTCCTGACGCTTCGGCCGCTATTTCTCGGTGGGAACATTATATACGTCTATCACGTTATATATCCTAGCCTAAGGCAACCTAACATATCGGATGTAACATTTCACAACATTCTGGCGTGTCGTCGCCTGCTTCTCGATGGGGACATTAGATACGTCTATAACGTTGTATATCCTAACCTAAGGGAACCTAACATCTAGCATGTAATATTTTACAACATTCCTGGCGTGTCGTCGCCTGCTTCTCGATGTGGACATTATATACATCTATAAGGTTGTATATCCTAACCTAAGGCAACCTAACATCTCGGATGTAATATTTTACAACATTCCTGGCATGTCGGTCCCTACATCTCGGTGGGAACATTCTATACGTCTATAACGTTGTATATCCTAACCTAAGGGAACCTAACATCTCGGGTGTAATATTTTACAACATTCCTGACGCGTCGGCCCCTATTTCTCGGTGGGAATATTATATACGTCTATAACGTTACATATCCTAGCCTAAGGCAACCTAACATGTCGAATGTAATATTTTACAACATTCTGGCGTGTCGTCGCCTGCTTCTCGATGGGGACATTACATACGTCGATAACGTTGTATATCCTAACCCAAAGCAACCTAACATCTCGTATGTAATATTTTACAACATTCCTGGCATGTCGGTCCCTACTTCTCGGTGGAAACATTATATACGTCTATAACGTTGTATATGCTAACCTAAGGGAACCTAACATCTCGGGTGTAATATTTTACAACATTCCTGGCATGTCGGTCCCTACATCTCGGTGGGAACATTATATACGTCTGCAATGTTATATATCATAACCTAAGGCAACCTAACCTCTCTACCGTAATATTTTACAGCATTCCTGGCGTGACGGCACTTATTTCCCGATGGGGCATTATATACGTCTATAACGTTGTATACCCTAACCTAAGGCAACCTAAAATCTCGGATGTAATAGTTGATAACATTCCTGGCGTGTCGTCGCCTGCTTCTCGATGTGGACATTATATACATCTATAAGGTTGTATATCCTAGCCTAAGGCAACCTAACATCTCGGATGTAATATTTTACAACATTCCTGGCATGTCGGTCCCTACATCTCGGTGGGAACATTCTATACGTCTATAACGCTGTATATCCTAACCTAAGGGAACCTAACATCTCGGGTGTAATATTTTACAACATTCCTGACGCGTCGGCCCCTATTTCTCGGTGGGAATATTATATACGTCTATAACGTTACATATCCTAGCCTAAGGCAACCTAACATGTCGAATGTAATATTTTACAACATTCTGGCGTGTCGTCGCCTGCTTCTCGAAGGGGACATTATATACGTCTATAACGTTGTATATCTTAACCTAACGCAACCTAACATCTGGGATGTCATATTTTACAACATTCCTGACGCGTCGGCCCCTATTTCTCGGTGGGAACATTATATACGTCTATCACGTTATATATCCTAGCCTAAGGCAACCTAACATATCGGATGTAACATTTCACAACATTCTGGCGTGTCGTCGCCTGCTCCTCGATGGGGACATTAGATACGTCTATAAAGTTGTATATCCTAACCTAAGGGAACCTAACATCTCGGGTGTAATATTTTACAACATTCTGGCGTGTCGTCGCCTGCTTTTCGATGGGGACATTATATACGTCGATAACGTTGTATATCCTAACTCAAAGCAACCTAACATCTCGTATGTAATATTTTACAACATTCCTGGCATGTCGGTCCCTACTTCTCGGTGGGAACATTCTATACGTCTATAACGTTGTATATCCTAACCTAAGGGTGCCTAACATTTCGGGTGTAATATTTTACAACGTTCCTGACGCGTCGGCCCCTATTTCTCGGTGGGAATATTATATTCGTCTATAACGTTATATGTCCTAACCTAAGGCAACCTAAAATCTCGGATGTAATAGTTGATAACATTCCTGGCGTGTCGTCGCCTGCTTCTCGAAGGGGACATTATATACGTCTATAACGTTGTATATCCTAACCTAACGCAACCTAACATCTGGGATGTAATATATTACAACATTCCTGACGCGTCGGTCCCTACTTTTCGGTTGGAACATTGTATACGTCTATAACGATATATGTCCTAGCATAAGGCAACCTAACATCTCGGATGTAATATTTTACAACATTCCTGGCATGTCGGTCCCTACATCTCGGTGGGAACATTCTATACGTCTATGAAGTTGTATATCCTAACCTAAGTGAACCTAACACTTCGGGTATAATATTTTACGACATTCCTGACGAGTCGGCCCCTATTTCTCGGTGGGAATATTATATACGTCTATAAAGTTACATATCCTAGCCTAAGGCAACCTAACATGTCGAATGTAATATTTTACAACATTCTGGCGAGTCGTCGCCTGCTTCTCGAAGGGGACATTATATACGACTATAACGTTGTATATCTTAACCTAACGCAACCTAACTTCTGGGATGTCATATTTTACAACATTCCTGACGCTTCGGCCGCTATTTCTCGGTGGGAACATTATATACGTCTATCACGTTATATATCCTAGCCTAAGGCAACCTAACATATCGGATGTAACATTTCACAACATTCTGGCGTGTCGTCGCCTGCTTCTCGATGGGGACATTAGATACGTCTATAACGTTGTATATCCTAACCTAAGGGACCCTAACATCTCGGGTGTAATATTTTAGAACATTCCTGGCATTTCGGTCCCTACTTCTCGGTGGGAACATTATATACGTCTCTCACGTTATATATCCTAGCCTAAGGCAACCTAACATATCGGATATAATATTTTACAACATTCTGGCGTGTCGTCGCATGCTTCTCGAAGGGGACATTGGAGACGTCTATAACGTTGTATATCCTAACCTAAGGGAACCTAACATCTCGGATGTAATATTTTACAACATTCTGGCGTGTCGTCGCATGCTTCTCGATGGGGACATTATATACGTCGATAACGTTGTATATCCTAACCCAAAGCAACCTAACATCTCGTATGTAATATTTTACAACATTCCTGGCATGTCGGTCCCTACTTCTCGGTGGGAACATTATATACGTCTATAACGTTGTATATCCTAACCTAAGGGAACCTAACATTTCGGGTGTAATATTTTACAACGTTCCTGACGCGTCGGCCCCTATTTCTCGGTGGGAATATTATATTCGTCTATAACGTTACATATCCTAGCCTAAGGCAACCTAACATGTCGAATGTAATATTTTACAACATTCTGGCGTGTCGTCGCCTGCTTCTCGAAGGGGACATTATATACGTCTATAACGTTGTATATCCTAACCTAACGCAACCTAACATCTGGGATGTAATATTTTACAACATTCCTGACGCGTCGGTCCCTACATCTCGGTGGGAACATTGTATACGTCTATAACGATATATGTCCTAGCCAAAGGCAACCTAACATCTCGGATGTAATATTTTACAACATTCCTGGCATGTCGGTCCCTACATCTCGGTGGGAACATTCTATACGTCTATAACGTTGTATATCCTAACCTAAGGGTACCTAACATCTCGGGTGTAATATTTTACAACATTCCTGGCATTTCGGTCCCTACTTCCCGGTGGGAACGTTATATACGTCTATCACGTTATATATCCTAGCCTAAGGCAACCTAACATATCGGATATAATATTTTACAACATTCTGGCGTGTCGTCGCATGCTTCTCGATGGGGACATTAGAGACGTCTATAACGTTGTATATCCTAACCTAAGGGAACCTAACATCTCGGATGTAATATTTTACAACATTCTGGCGTGTCGTCGCCTGCTTCTCGATGGGGACATTATATACGTCGATAACGTTGTATATCCTAACCCAAAGCAACCTAACATCTCGTATGTAATATTTTACATCATTCCTGGCATATCGGTCCCTACTTCTCGGTGGGAACATTATATACGTCTATAACGTTGTATATCCTAACCTAAGGGAACCTAACATTTCGGGTGTAATATTTTACAACGTTCCTGACGCGTCGGCCCCTATTTCTCGGTGGGAATATAATATTCGTCTATAACGTTACATATCCAAGCCTAAGGCAACCTAACATGTCGAATGTAATATTTTACAACGTTCCTGACGCGTCGGCCCCTATTTCTCGGTGGGAATATTATATTCGTCTATAACGTTATATATCCTAACCTAAGGTAACCTAAAATCTCGGATGTAATATATTACAACATTCCTGACGCGTCGGTCCCTACTTTTCGGTGCGAACATTGTATACGTCTATAACGATATATGTCCTAGCCTAAGGCAACCTAACATCTCGGATGTAATATTTTACAACATTCCTGGCATGTCGGTCCCTACATCTCGGTGGGAACATTCTATACGTCTATGACGTTGTATATCCTAACCTAAGGGAACCTAACACTTCGGGTGTAATATTTTACAACATTCCTGACGAGTCGGCCCCTATTTCTCGGTGGGAATATTATATACGTCTATAAAGTTACATATCCTAGCCTAAGGCAACCTAACATGTCGAATGTAATATTTTACAACATTTTGGCGTGTCGCCGCCTGCTGCTTGAAGGGGACATTATATACGTCTATAACGTTGTATATCTTAACCTAACGCATCCTAACTTCTGGGATGTCATATTTTACAACATTCCTGACGCTTCGGCCCCTATTTCTCGGTGGGAACATTATATACGTCTATCACGTTATATATCCTAGCCTAAAGCAACCTAACATATCGGATGTAACATTTCACAACATTCTGGCGTGTCGTCGCCTGCTTCTCGATGGGGACATTAGATACGTCTATAACGTTGTATATCCTATCCTAAGGGAACCTAACATCTAGCATGTAATATTTTACAACATTCCTGGCGTGTCGTCGCCTGCTTCTCGATGTGGACATTATATACATCTATAAGGTTGTATATCCTAACCTAACGCAACCTAACATCTCGGATGTCATATTTTACAACATTCCTGACGCGCCGGCCCCTATTTCTCGGTGGGAACATTCTATATGTCTATAACGTTGTATATCCTAACCTAAGAGAACCTAACGTCTCGGGTGTAATATTTTACAACATTCCTGACGCGTCGGCCCCTATTTCTCGGTGGGAATATTCTATACGTCTATAACGTTGTATATCCTAACCTAAGGGAACCTAACATCTCGGGTGTAATATTTTACAACATTCCTGGCATGTCGGTCCCTACATCTCGGTGGGAACATTATATACGTCTGCAAGGTTATATATCATAACCTAAGGCAACCTAACCTCTCTACCGTAATATTTTACAGCATTCCTGGCGTGACGGCACTTACTTCCCGATGGGGCATTATATACGTCTATAACGTTGTATATCCTAACCTAAGGCAACCTAAAATCTCGGATGTAATAGTTGATAACATTCCTGGCGTGTCGTCGCCTGCTTCTCGATGTGGACATTATGTACATCTATAAGGTTGTATATCCTAACCTAAGGCAACCTAACATCTCGGATGTAATATTTTACAACATTCCTGGCATGTCGGTCCCTACATCTCGGTGGGAACATTCTATACGTCTATAACGCTGTATATCCTAACCTAAGGGAACCTAACATCTCGGGTGTAATATTTTACAACACTCCTGGCATGTCGGTCCCTACTTCTCGGTGGGAACATTCTATACGTCTATAACGTTGTATATCCTAACCTAAGGGTGCCTAACATTTCGGGTGTAATATTTTACAACGTTCCTGACGCGTCGGCCCCTATTTCTCGGTGGGAACATTCTATACGTCTATAACGTTGTATATCCTAACCTAAGGGAACCTAACATCTCGGGTGTAATATTTTACAACATTCCTGACGCTTCGGCCCCTATTTCTCGGTGGGAACATTATATACGTCTATCACGTTATATATCCTAGCCTAAGGCAACCTAACATATCGGATGTAACATTTCACAACATTCTGGCGTGTCGTCGCCTGCTTCTCGATGGGGACATTAGATACGTCTATAACGTTGTATATCCTAACCTAAGGGAACCTAACATCTAGCATGTAATATTTTACAACATTCCTGGCGTGTCGTCGCCTGCTTCTCGATGTGGACATTATATACATCTATAACGTTGTATATCCTAACCTAACGCAACCTAACATCTGGGATGTAATATTTTACAACATTCCTGACGCGTCGATCCCTACTTCTCGGTGGGAACATTGTATACGTCTATAAATATATATGTCCTAGCTTAAGGCAACCTAACATCTCGGATGTAATATTTTACAACATTCCTGGCATGTCGGTCCCTACATCTCGGTGGGAACATTCTATACGTCTATAACGTTGTATATCCTAACCTAAGGGTGCCTAACATTTCGGGTGTAATATTTTACAACGTTCCTGACGCGTCGGCCCCTATTTCTCGGTGGGAATATTATATTCGTCTATAACATTATATATCCTAGCCTAAGGCAACCTAACATTTCGAATGTAATATTTTACAACATTCTGGCGTGTTGTCGCCTGCTTCTCGAAGGGGACATTATATACGTCTATAACGTTGTATATCTTAACCTAACGCAACCTAACATCTGGGATGTCATATTTTACAACATTCCTGACGCGTCCGCCCCTATTTCTCGGTGGGAACATTCTATATGTCTATAACGTTGTATATCCTAACCTAAGAGAACCTAACGTCTCGGGTGTAATATTTTACAACATTCCTGACGCGTAGGCCCCTATTTCTCGGTGGGAACATTCTATACGTCTATAACGTTGTATATCCTATCCTAAGGCAACCTAACATATCGGATGTAATATTTCAGAACATTCCTGGCATGTCGGTCCCTACATCTCGGTGGGAACATTATATATGTCTGCAAGGTTATATATCATAACCTAAGGCAACCTAACCTCTCTACCGTAATATTTTACAGCATTCCTGGCGTGACGGCACTTACTTCCCGATGGGGCATTATATACGTCTATAACGTTGTATATCCTAACCTAAGGCAACCTAAAATCTCGGATGTAATATTTGATAACATTCCTGGCGTGTCGTCGCCTGCTTCTCGATGTGGACATTATATACATCTATAAGGTTGTATATCCTAACCTAAGGCAACCTAACATCTCGGATGTAATATTTTACAACATTCCTGGCATGTCGGTCCCTACATCTCGGTGGGAACATTCTATACGTCTATAACGTTGTATATCCTAACCTAAGGGTGCCTAACATTTCGGGTGTAATATTTTACAACGTTCCTGACGCGTCGGCCCCTATTTCTCGGTGGGAATATTATATTCGTCTATAACGTTATATATCCTAACCTAAGGCAACCTAAAATCTCGGATGTAATAGTTGATAACATTCCTGGCGTGTCGTCGCCTGCTTCTCGAAGGGGACATTATATACGTCTATAACGTTGTATATCCTAACCTAACGCAACCTAACATCTGGGATGTAATATATTACAACATTCCTGACACGTCGGTCCCTACTTTTCGGTTGGAACATTGTATACGTCTATAACGATATATGTCCTAGCCTAAGGCAACCTAACATCTCGGATGTAATATTTTACAACATTCCTGGCATGTCGGTCCCTACATCTCGGTGGGAACATTCTATACGTCTATGAAGTTGTATATCCTAACCTAAGGGAACCTAACACTTCGGGTATAATATTTTACAACATTCCTGACGAGTCGGCCCCTATTTCTCGGTGGGAATATTATATACGTCTATAAAGTTACATATCCTAGCCTAAGGCAACCTAACATGTCGAATGTAATATTTTACAACATTCTGGCGAGTCGTCGCCTGCTTCTCGAAGGGGACATTATATACGTCTATAACGTTGTATATCTTAACCTAACGCAACCTAACTTCTGGGATGTCATATTTTACAACATTCCTGACGCTTCGGCCCCTATTTCTCGGTGGGAACATTATATACGTCTATCACGTTATATATCCTAGCCTAAGGCAACCTAACATATCGGATGTAACATTTCACAGCATTCTGGCGTGTCGTCGCCTGCTTCTCGAAGGGGACATTATATACGTCTATAACGTTGTATATCGTAACCCAAAGAAACCTAACTTCTGGGATGTAATGTTTTACAACATTCCTGGCATGTCGGTCCCCACGTCTCGGTGGGAACATTATATAAGTCTATAACGATGTATATCCTAACCTAAGGGAACCTAACACTTCGGGTGTAATATTTTACAACATTCCTGACGAGTCGGCCCCTATTTCTCGGTGGGAATATTATATACGTCTATAACGTTATATATCCTAGCCTAAGGTAATCTAACATGTCGAATGTAATATTTTACAACATTCTGGCGTGTCGTCGCTTGCTTCTCGAAGGGGACATTATATACGTCTATAACGTTGTATATCTTAACCTAACGCAACCTAACATCTGGGATGTAATATATTATAACATTCCTGACGCGTCGGTCCCTACTACTCGGTGGGAACACTGTATACGTCTATAACGATATATGTCCTAGCCTAAGGCAACCTAACATCTCGGATGTAATATTTTACAACATTCCTGGCATTTCGGTCCCTACTTCTCGGTGGGAACATTATATACGTCTATCACGTTATATATCCTAGCCTAAGGCAACCTAACATATCGGATGTAATGTTTTACAACATTCTGGCGTGTCGTCGCTTGCTTCTCGATGGGGACATTAGATACGTCTATAACGTTGTATATCCTAACCCAAGGGAACCTAACATCTCGGATGTAATATTTTACAACATTCTGGCGTGTCGTCGCCTGCTTCTCGATGGGGACATTATATACGTCTATAACGTTGTATATCCTAACCCAAAGCAACCTAACTTCTGGGATGTAATATTTTACAAAATTCCTGGCATGTCGGTCCCTACATCTCGCTGGGAACTTTCTATACGTCTATAACGTTGTATATCCTAACCTAAGGGAACCTAACATCTCGGGTGTAATATTTTACAACATTCCTGACCCGTCGGCCCCAATTTCTCGGTGGGAACATTCTATACGTCTATAACGTTGTATATCCTAGCCTAAGGCAACCTAACATGTCGAATGTAATATTTTACAACATTCTGGCGTGTCGTCGCCTGCTACTCGAAGGGGACATTATATACGTCTATAACGTTGTATATCTTAACCTAACGCAACCTAACATCTGGGATGTAATATATTATAACATTCCTGACGCGTCGGTCCCTACTTCTCGGTGGGAACACTGTATACGTCTATAACGATATATGTCCTAGCCTAAGGCAACCTAACATCTCGGATGTAATATTTTACAACATTCCTGGCATTTCGGTCCCTACTTCTCGGTGGGAACATTATATACGTCTATCACGTTATATATCCTAGCCTAAGGCAACCTAACATATCGGATGTAATGTTTTACATCATTCTGGCGTGTCCTCGCCTGCTTCTCGAAGGGGACATTCTATACGTCTATAACGATGTATATCCAAACCTAAAGCAACCTAACAACTCGGATGTAATATTTTACAACATTCCTGTCATGTCGGACCCTACATCTCGATGGGAACATTCTATACGTCTATAACGTTGTATATCCTGGCCTAAGGCAACCTAACATCTCGGATGTAATATTTTACAACATTCCTGGCGTGTCGTCGCCTGCTTCTCGATGGGGACATTATATACGTCTATAACGTTGTATATCCTAACCCAAAGCAACCTAACTTCTGGGATGTAATATTTTACAACATTCCTGGCATGTCGGTCCCTACATCTCGCTGGGAACTTTCTATACGTCTATAACGTTGTATATCCTAACCTAAGGGAACCTAACATCTCGGGTGTAATATTTTACAACATTCCTGACCCGTCGGCCCCAATTTCTCGGTGGGAACATTCTATACGTCTATAACGTTGTATATCCTAGCCTAAGGCAACCTAACATGTCGAATGTAATATTTTACAACATTCTGGCGTGTCGTCGCCTGCTTCTCGATGGGGACATTATATACGTCTATAACGTTGTATATCCTAGCCTAAGGCAACCTAACATCTGGGATGTAATATATTATAACATTCCTGACGCGTCGGTCCCTACTTCTCGGTGGGAACACTGTATACGTCTATAACGATATATGTCCTAGCCTAAGGCAACCTAACATCTCGGATGTAATATTTTACAACATTCCTGGCATTTCGGTCCCTACTTCTCGGTGGGAACATTATATACGTTTATCACGTTATATATCCTAGCCTAAGGCAACCTAACATATCGGATGTAATGTTTTACAACATTCTGGCGTGTCGTCGCCTGCTTCTCGAAGGGGACATTATATACGTCTATAACGTTGTATATCCTAACCTAAAGCAACCTAACATCTGGGATGTAATATATTACAACATTCCTGGCATGTCGGTCCCCACGTCTCGCTGGGAACATTATATAAGTCTATATCGATGTATATCCAAACCTAAAGCAACCTAACAACTCTGATGTAATATTTTACAACATTCCTGTCATGTCGGACCCTACATCTCGGTGGGAACATTCTATACGTCTATAACGTTGTATATCCTGGCCTAAGGCAACCTAACATCTCGGATGTAATATTTTACAAAATTCCTGGCGTGTCGTCGCCTGCTTCTCGATGGGGACATTATATACGTCTATAACGTTGTATATCCTAACCCAAAGCAACCTAACTTCTGGGATGTAATATTTTACAAAATTCCTGGAATGTCGGTCCCTACATCTCGCTGGGAACTTTCTATACGTCTATAACGTTGTATATCCTAACCCAAGGGAACCTAACATCTCGGATGTAATATTTTACAACATTCTGGCGTGTCGTCGCCTGCTTCTCGATGGGGACATTATATACGTCTATAACGTTGTATATCCTAACCCAAAGCAACCTAACTTCTGGGATGTAATATTTTACAAAATTCCTGGCATGTCGGTCCCTACATCTCGCTGGGAACTTTCTATACGTCTATAACGTTGTATATCCTAACCTAAGGGAACCTAACATCTCGGGTGTAATATTTTACAACATTCCTGACCCGTCGGCCCCAATTTCTCGGTGGGAACATTCTATACGTCTATAACGTTGTATATCCTAGCCTAAGGCAACCTAACATGTCGAATGTAATATTTTACAACATTCTGGCGTGTCGTCGCCTGCTTCTCGAAGGGGACATTATATACGTCTATAACGTTGTATATCGTAACCCAAAGAAACCTAACTTCTGGGATGTAATATTTTACAACATTCCTGGCATGTCGGTCCCCACGTCTCGGTGGGAACATTATATAAGTCTATAACGATGTATATCCAAACCTAAAGCAACCTAACAAATCGGATGTAATATTTTACAACATTCCTGGCATGTCGGTCCCTACATCTCGCTGGGAACTTTCTATACGTCTATAACGTTGTATATCCTAACCTAAGGGAACCTAACATCTCGGGTTTAATATTTTACAACATTCCTGACCCGTCCGCCCCAATTTCTCGGTGGGAACATTCTATACGTCTATAACGTTGTATATCCTAGCCTAAGGCAACCTAACATGTCGAATGTAATATTTTACAACATTCTGGCGTGTCGTCGCCTGCTTCTCGATGGGGACATTATATACGTCTATAACGTTGTATATCCTAGCCTAACGCAACCTAACATATCGGATGTAATATATTATAACATTCCTGACGCGTCGGTCCCTACTTCTCGGTGGGAACACTGTATACGTCTATAACGATATATGTCCTAGCCTAAGGCAACCTAACATCTCGGATGTAATATTTTACAACATTCCTGGCATTTCGGTCCCTACTTCTCGGTGGGAACATTATATACGTCTATCACGTTATATATCCTAGCCTAAGGCAACCTAACATATCGGATGTAATGTTTTACAACATTCTGGCGTGTCGTCGCCTGCTTCTCGATGGGGACATTATATACGTCTATAACGTTGTATATCCTAACCCAAAGCAACCTAACTTCTGGGATGTAATATTTTACAAAATGCCTGGAATGTCGGTCCCTACATCTCGCTGGGAACTTTCTACACGTCTATAACGTTGTATATCCTAACCTAAGGGAACCTAACAACTCGGGTGTAATATTTTACAGCATTCCTGACCCGTCGGCCCCAATTTCTCGGTGGGAACATTCTATACGTCTATAACGTTGTATATCGTAGCCTAAGGCAACCTAACATGTCGAATGTAATATTTTACAACATTCTCGCGTGTCGTCGCCTGCTTCTCGAAGGGGACATTATATACGTCTATAACGTTGTATATCGTAACCCAAAGAAGCCTAACTTCTGGGATGTAATATTTTACAACATTCCTGGCATGTCGGTCCCCACGTCTCGGTGGGAACATTATATAAGTCTATAACGATGTATATCCAAACCTAAAGCAACCTAACAACTCGGATGTAATATTTTACAACATTCCTGGCATGTCGGTCCCTACATCTCGCTGGGAACTTTCTATACGTCTATAACGTTGTATATCCTAACCTAAGGGAACCTAAAATCTCGGGTGTAATATTTTACAACATTCCTGACCCGTCGGCCCCAATTTCTCGGTGGGAACATTCTATACCTCTATAACGTTGTATATCCTAACCTAAGGGAACCTAACATCTCGGGTGTAATATTTTACAACATTCCTGGCATTTCGGTCCCTACTTCTCGGTGGGAATATTATATACGTCTATCACGTTATATATCCTAGCCTAAGGCAACCTAACATATCGGATGTAATGTTTTACAACATTCCTGGCGTGTCGTCGCCTGCTTCTCGATGGGAACATTATATACGTCTATAACGTTGTATATCCTAACCCAAAGCAACCTAACTTCTGGGATGTAATATTTTACAAAATTCCTGGCATGTCGGTCCTTACATCTCGCTGGGAACTTTCTATACGTCTATAACGTTGTATATTCTAACCTAAGGGAACCTAACATCTCGGGTGTAATATTTTACAACATTCCTGACCCGTCGGCCCCAATTTCTCGGTGTGAACATTCTATACGTCTATAACGTTGTATATCCTAGCCTAAGGCAACCTAACATGTCGAATGTAATATTTTACAACATTCTGGCGTGTCGTCGCCTGCTTCTCGAAGGGGACATTATATACGTCTATAACGTTGTATATCCTAACCTAACGCAACCTAACATCTGGGATGTAATATATTACAACATTCCTGGCATGTCGGACCCTACATCTCGCTGGGAACTTTCTATACGTCTATAACGTTGTATATCCTAACCTAAGGGAACCTAACATCTCGGGTGTAATATTTTACAACATTCCTGACCCGTCGGCCCCAATTTCTCGGTGGGAACATTCTATACCTCTATAACGTTGTATATCCTAACCTAAGGGAACCTAACATCTCGGGTGTAATATTTTACAACATTCCTGGCATTTCGGTCCCTACTTCTCGGTGGGAATATTATATACGTCTATCACGTTATATATCCTAGCCTAAGGCAACCTAACATATCGGATGTAATGTTTTACAACATTCTCGCGTGTCGTCGCCTGCTTCTCGAAGGGGACATTATATACGTCTATAACGTTGTATATCGTAACCCAAAGAAACCTAACTTCTGGGATGTAATATTTTACAACATTCCTGGCATGTCGGTCCCCACGTCTCGGTGGGAACATTATATAAGTCTATAACGATGTATATCCAAACCTAAAGCAACCTAACAACTCGGATGTAATATTTTACAACATTCCTGGCATGTCGGTCCCTACATCTCGCTGGGAACTTTCTATACGTCTATAACGTTGTATATCCTAACCTAAGGGAACCTAACATCTCGGGTGTAATATTTTACAACATTCCTGACCCGTCGACCCCAATTTCTCGGTGGGAACATTCTATACGTCTATAACGTTGTATATCCTAACCTAAGGGAACCTAACATATCGGATGTAATGTTTTACAACATTCTGGCGTGTCGTCGCCTGCTTCTCGATGGGGACATTAGATACGTCTATAACGTTGTATATCCTAACCTAAGGGAACCTAACATCTCGGATGTAATATTTTACAACATTCTGGCGTGTCGTCGCCTGCTTCTCGATGGGGACATTATATACGTCTATAACGTTGTATATCCTAGCCTAAGGCAACCTAACATCTCGGATGTAATATTTTACAACATTCCTGGCGTGTCGTCGCCTGCTTCTCGATGGGAACATTATATACGTCTATAACGTTGTATATCCTAACCCAAAGCAACCTAACTTCTGGGATGTAATATTTTACAAAATTCCTGGCATGTCGGTCCCTACATCTCGCTGGGAACTTTCTATACGTCTATAACGTTGTATATCCTAACCTAAGGGAACCTAACATCTCGGGTGTAATATTTTACAACATTCCTGACCCGTCGGCCCCAATTTCTCGGTGGGAACATTCTATACGTCTATAACGTTGTATATCCTAGCCTAAGGCAACCTAACATGTCGAATGTAATATTTTACAACATTCTGGCGTGTCGTCGCCTGCTTCTCGAAGGGGACATTATATACGTCTGTAACGTTGTATATCTTAACCTAACGCAACCTAACATCTGGGATGTAATATATTATAACATTCCTGACGCGTCGGTCCCTACTTCTCGGTGGGAACACTGTATACGTCTATAACGATATATGTCCTAGCCTAAGGCAACCTAACATCTCGGATGTAATATTTTACAACATTCCTGGCATTTCGGTCCCTACTTCTCGGTGGGAACATTATATACGTCTATCACGTTATATATCCTAGCCTAAGGCAACCTAACATATCGGATGTAATGTTTTACAACATTCTGGCGTGTCGTCGCCTGCTTCTCGATGGGGACATTATATACGTCTATAACGTTGTATATCCTAACCCAAAGCAACCTAACTTCTGGGATGTAATATTTTACAAAATTCCTGGAATGTCGATCCCTACATCTCGCTGGGAACTTTCTATACGTCTATAACGTTGTATATCCTAACCTAAGGGAACCTAACAACTCGGGTGTAATATTTTACAACATTCCTGACCCGTCGGCCCCAATTTCTCGGTGGGAACATTCTATACGTCTATAACGTTGTATATCGTAGCCTAAGGCAACCTAACATGTCGAATGTAATATTTTACAACATTCTCGCGTGTCGTCGCCTGCTTCTCGAAGGGGACATTATATACGTCTATAACGTTGTATATCGTAACCCAAAGAAACCTAACTTCTGGGATGTAATATTTTACAACATTCCTGGCATGTCGGTCCCCACGTCTCGGTGGGAACATTATATAAGTCTATAACGATGTATATCCAAACCTAAAGCAACCTAACAACTCGGATGTAATATTTTACAACATTCCTGGCATGTCGGTCCCTACATCTCGCTGGGAACTTTCTATACGTCTATAACGTTGTATATCCTAACCTAAGGGAACCTAACATCTCGGGTGTAATATTTTACAACATTCCTGACCCGTCGGCCCCAATTTCTCGGTGGGAACATTCTATACGTCTATAACGTTGTATATCCTAACCTAAGGAAACCTAACATATCGGATGTAATGTTTTACAACATTCTGGCGTGTCGTCGCCTGCTTCTCGATGGGGACATTAGATACGTCTATAACGTTGTATATCCTAACCTAAGGGAACCTAACATCTCGGATGTAATATTTTACAACATTCTGGCGTGTCGTCGCCTGCTTCTCGATGGGGACATTATATACGTCTATAACGTTGTATATCCTAGCCTAAGGCAACCTAACATCTCGGATGTAATATTTTACAACATTCCTGGCGTGTCGTCGCCTGCTTCTCGATGGGAACATTATATACGTCTACAACGTTGTATATCTTAACCTAACGCAACCTAACATCTGGGATGTAATATATTATAACATTCCTGACGCGTCGGTCCCTACTTCTCGGTGGGAACACTGTATACGTCTATAACGATATATGTCCTAGCCTAAGGCAACCTAACGCCTCGGATGTAATATTTTACAACATTCCTGGCATGTCGGACCCTACATCTCGCTGGGAACTTTCTATACGTCTATAACGTTGTATATCCTAACCTAAGGGAACCTAACATCTCGGGTGTAATATTTTACAACATTCCTGACCCGTCGGCCCCAATTTCTCGGTGGGAACATTCTATACCTCTATAACGTTGTATATCCTAACCTAAGGGAACCTAACATCTCGGGTGTAATATTTTACAACATTCCTGGCATTTCGGTCCCTACTTCTCGGTGGGAATATTATATACGTCTATCACGTTATATATCCTAGCCTAAGGCAACCTAACATATCGGATGTAATGTTTTACAACATTCTCGCCTGTCGTCGCCTGCTTCTCGAAGGGGACATTATATACGTCTATAACGTTGTATATCGTAACCCAAAGAAACCTAACTTCTGGGATGTAATATTTTACAACATTCCTGGCATGTCGGTCCCCATGTCTCGGTGGGAACATTATATAAGTCTATAACGATGTATATCCAAACCTAAAGCAACCTAACAACTCGGATGTAATATTTTACAACATTCCTGGCATGTCGGTCCCTACATCTCGCTGGGAACTTTCTATACGTCTATAACGTTGTATATCCTAACCTAAGGGAACCTAACATCTCGGGTGTAATATTTTACAACATTCCTGACCCGTCGGCCCCAATTTCTCGGTGGGAACATTCTATACGTCTATAACGTTGTATATCCTAACCTAAGGGAACCTAACATATCGGATGTAATGTTTTACAACATTCTGGCGTGTCGTCGCCTGCTTCTCGATGGGGACATTAGATACGTCTATAACGTTGTATATCCTAACCTAAGGGAACCTAACATCTCGGATGTAATATTTGACAACATTCCTGGCATGTCGTTCCCCACGTCTGAGTGGGAACATTATATAAGTCTATAACGATATATATCCTAACCTAAAGCAACCTAACAACTCGGATGTCATATTTTAGAACATTCCTGGCATGTCGGTCCCTACAACCTCGGTGGGAACATTCTATACGTCTATAACGTTGTATATCCTAACGTAAGGGAACCTAACATGTCGGGTGTAATATTTTACAACATTCCTGACGCGTCGGCCCCTATTTCACGGTGGGAATATTATATACGTCTACAACGTTACATATCCTAGCCTAAGGCAACCTAACATGTCGAATGTAATATTTTACAACATTCTGGCGTGTCGTCGCCTGCTTCTCGAAGGGGACATTATATACGTCTGTAACGTCGTATATCCTAACCTAACGCAACCTAACATCTGGGATGTAATATTTTACAACATTCCTGACTCGTTGGCCCCTATTTCCCGGTGGGAACATTATATACGTCTATCACGTTATATATCCTAGCCTAAGGCAACCTAACACATACAATGTAATATTTTACAACATTCTGGCGTGTCGTCGCCTGCTTCTCGATGGGGACATTAGATACGTCTATAACGTTGTACATCCTAACCTAAGGGAACCTAACATCTCGGATGT
Organism: Xylocopa violacea; assembly: GCA_963969225.1. Taxonomy (NCBI): domain Eukaryota; kingdom Metazoa; phylum Arthropoda; class Insecta; order Hymenoptera; family Apidae; genus Xylocopa; species Xylocopa violacea. Next base: position 988,592 of record CAXAJV010000500.1, on the reverse strand, counting down.
AATATTTTACAACATTCTGGCGTGTCGTCGCCTGCTTCTCGATGGGGACATTATATACGTCTATAACGTTGTATATCCTAACCCAAAGCAACCTAACTTCTGGGATGTAATATTTTACAACATTCCTGGCATGTCGGTCCCTACATCTCGCTGAGAACTTTCTATACTTTATAACGTTGTATATCCTAACCTAAGGGAACCTAACATCTCGGGTGTAATATTTTGCAACGTTCCTGACCCGTCGGCCCCAATTTCTCGGTGGGAACATTCTATACGTCTATAACGTTGTATATCCTAACCTAAGGGAACCTAACATCTCGGGTGTAATATTTTACAACATTCCTGGCATTTCGGTCCCTACTTCTCGGTGGGAACATTATATACGTCTATCACGTTATATATCCTAGCCTAAGGCAACCTAACATATCGGATATAATATTTTACAACATTCTGGCGTGTCGTCGCATGCTTCTCGATGGGGACATTAGATACGTCTATAACGTTGTATATCCTAACCTAAGGGAACCTAACATCTCGGATGTAATATTTTACAACATTCTGGCGTGTCGTCGCAGGCTTCTCGATGGGGACATTATATACGTCGATAACGTTGTATATCCTAACCCAAAGCAACCTAACATCTCGTATGTGATATTTTACAACATTCCTGGCATGTCGGTCCCTACATCTCGGTGGGAACATTCTATACGTCTATGACGTTGTATATCCTAACCTAAGGGAACCTAACACTTCGGGTGTAATATTTTACAACATTGCTGACGAGTCGGCCCCTATTTCTCGGTGGGAATATTATATACGTCTATAAAGTTACATATCCTAGCCTAAGGCAACCTAACATGTCGAATGTAATATTTTACAACATTTTGGCGTGTCGCCGCCTGCTTCTCGAAGGGGACATTATATACGTCTATAACGTTGTATATCTTAACCTAACGCAACCTAACTTCTGGGATGTCATATTTTACAACATTCCTGACGCGTCGGCCCCTATTTCTCGGTGGGAACATTCTATATGTCTATAACGTTGTATATCCTAACCTACGAGAACCTAACGTCTCGGGTGTAATATTTTACAACATTCCTGACGCGTCGGCCCCTATTTCTCGGTGGGAACATTCTATACGTCTATAACGTTGTATATCCTAACCTAAGGGAACCTAACATCTCGGGTGTAATATTTTACAACATTCCTGGCATGTCGGTCCCTACATCTCGGTGGGAACATTATATACGTCTGCAATGTTATATATCATAACCTAAGGCAACCTAACCTCTCTACCGTAATATTTTACAGCATTCCTGGCGTGACGGCACTTACTTCCCGATGGGGCATTATATACGTCTATAACGTTGTATATCCTAACCTAAGGCAATCTAAAATCTCGGATGTAATAGTTGATAACATTCCTGGCGTATCGTCGCCTGCTTCTCGATGTGGACATTACATACATCTATAAGGTTGTATATCCTAACCTAAGGCAACCTAACATCTCGGATGTAATATTTTACAACATTCCTGGCATGTCGGTCCCTACATCTCGGTGGGAACATTCTATACGTCTATAACGCTGTATATCCTAACCTAAGGGAACCTAACATCTCGGGTGTAATATTTTAAAACATTCCTGGCATGTCGGTCCCTACATCTCGGTGGGAATATTATATACGTTTGCAATGTAATATATCATAACCCAAGGCAACCTAACCTATCTACCGTAATATTTTACAGCATTCCTGGCGTGACGGCACTTACTTCCCGATGGGGCATTATATACGTCTATAACGTTGTATATCCTAACCTGAGGCAACCTAAAATCTCGGATGTAATAGTTGATAACATTCCTGGCGTGTCGTCGCCTGCTTCTCGATGTGGACATTATATACATCTATAAGGTTGTATATCCTAACCTAAGGCAACCTAACATCTCGGATGTAATATTTTACAACATTCCTGGCATGTCGGTCCCTACATCTCGGTGGGAACATTCTATACGTCTATGACGTTATATATCCTAGCCTAAGGCAACCTAACATATCGAATGTAATATTTCACAACATTCCTGGCATGTCGGTCCCTACATCTCGGTGGGAACATTATATACGTCTGCAAGGTTATATATCCTAACCTACGGGAACCTAACATCTCGGGTGTAATATTTTACAACATTCCTGGCATGTCGGTCCCTACATCTCGGTGGGAATATTATATACGTCTGCAATGTTATATATCATAACCTAAGGCAACCTAACCTCTCTACCGTAATATTTTACAGCATTCCTGGCGTGACGGCACTTACTTCCCGATGGGGCATTATATACGTCTATAACGTTGTATATTCTAACCTGAGGCAACCCAAAATCTCGGATGTAATAGTTGATAACATTCCGGTCGTGTCGTCGCCTGTTTCTCGATGTGGACATTATATACATCTATAAGGTAGTATATCCTAACCTAAGGCAACCTAACATCTCGGATGTAATATTTTACAACATTCCTGGCATGTCGGTCCCTACATCTCGGTGGGAACATTCTATACGTCTATGACATTGTATATCCTAACCTAAGGGAACCTAACACTTCGGGTGTAATATTTTACAACATTCCTGACGAGTCGGCCCCTATTTCTCGGTGGGAATATTATATACGTCTATAAAGTTACATATCCTAGCCTAAGGCAACCTAACATGTCGAATGTAACATTTCACAACATTCTGGCGTGTCGTCGCCTGCTTCTCGATGGGGACATTAGATACGTCTATAACGTTGTATATCCTAACCTAAGGGAACCTAACATCTCGGGTGTAATATTTTACAACATTCTGGCGTGTCGTCGCCTGCTTTTCGATGGGAACATTATATACGTCGATAACGTTGTATATCCTAACCCAAAGCAACCTAACATCTCGTATGTAATATTTTACAACATTCCTGGCATGTCGGTCCCTACGTCTCGGTGGGAACATTCTATACGTCTATGACGTTGTATATCCTAACCTAAGGGAACCTAACACTTCGGGTGTAATATTTTACAACATTCCTGACGAGTCGGCCCCTATTTCTCGGTGGGAATATTATATACGTCTATAAAGTTACATATCCTAGCCTAAGGCAACCTAACATGTCGAATGTAACATTTCACAACATTCTGGCGTGTCGTCGCCTGCTTCTCGATGGGGACATTATATACGTCTATAACGTTGTATATCCTAACCTAACGCAACCTAACATCTGGGATGTATTATATTACAACATTCCTGACGCGTCGGTCCCTACTTTTCGGTTGGAACATTGTATACGTCTATAACGATATATGTCCTAGCCTAAGGCAACCTAACATCTCGGATGTAATATTTTACAACATTCCTGGCATGTCGGTCCCTACATCTCGGTGGGAACATTCTATACGTCTATGAAGTTGTATATCCTAACCTAAGGGAACCTAACACTTCGGGTATAATATTTTACAACATTCCTGACGAGTCGGCCCCTATTTCTCGGTGGGAATATTATATACGTCTATAAAGTTACATATCCTAGCCTAAGGCAACCTAACATGTCGAATGTAATATTTTACAACATTCTGGCGAGTCGTCGCCTGCTTCTCGAAGGGGACATTATATACGTCTATAACGTTGTATATCTTAACCTAACGCAACCTAACTTCTGGGATGTCATATTTTACAACATTCCTGACGCTTCGGCCGCTATTTCTCGGTGGGAACATTATATACGTCTATCACGTTATATATCCTAGCCTAAGGCAACCTAACATATCGAATGTAATATTTCACAACATTCCTGGCATGTCGGTCCCTACATCTCGGTGGGAACATTCTATACGTCTATAACGTTGTATATCCTAACCTAAGGGTGCCTAACATTTCGGGTGTAATATTTTACAACGTTCCTGACGCGTCGGCCCCTATTTCTCGGTGGGAATATTATATTCGTCTATAACGTTATATATCCTAACCTAAGAGAACCTAACGTCTCGGGTGTAATATTTTACAACATTCCTGACGCGTCGGCCCCTATTTCTCGGTGGGAATATTCCATACGTCTATAACGTTGTATATCCTAACCTAAGGGAACCTAACATCTCGGGTGTAATATTTTACAACATTCCTGGCATGTCGGTCCCTACATCTCGGTGGGAACATTATATACGTCTGCAAGGTTATATATCCTAACCTAAGGGAACCTAACATCTCGGGTGTAATATTTTACAACATTCCTGGCATGTCGGTCCCTACATCTCGGTGGGAACATTATATACGTCTGCAATGTTATATATCATAACCTAAGGCAACCTAACCTCTCTACCGTAATATTTTACAGCATTCCTGGCGTGACGGCACTTACTTCCCGATGGGGCATTATATACGTCTATAACGTTGTATATCCTAACCTGAGGCAACCTAAAATCTCGGATGTAATAGTTGATAACATTCCTGGCGTGTCGTCGCCTGCTTCTCGATGGGGACATTATATACGTCTATAACGTTGTATTTCCTAACCTAACGCAACCTAACATCTGGGATGTATTATATTACAACATTCCTGACGCGTCGGTCCCTACTTTTCGGTTGGAACATTGTATACGTCTATAACGATATATGTCCTAGCCTAAGGCAACCTAACATCTCGGATGTAATATTTTACAACATTCCTGGCATGTCGGTCCCCACATCTCGGTGGGAACATTCTATACGTCTATGAAGTTGTATATCCTAACCTAAGGGAACCTAACACTTCGGGTATAATATTTTACAACATTCCTGACGAGTCGGCCCCTATTTCTCGGTGGGAATATTATATACGTCTATAAAGTTACATATCCTAGGCTAAGGCAACCTAACATGTCGAATGTAATATTTTACAACATTCTGGCGAGTCGTCGCCTGCTTCTCGAAGGGGACATTATATACGTCTATAACGTTGTATATCTTAACCTAACGCAACCTAACTTCTGGGATGTCATATTTTACAACATTCCTGACGCTTCGGCCGCTATTTCTCGGTGGGAACATTATATACGTCTATCACGTTATATATCCTAGCCTAAGGCAACCTAACATATCGAATGTAATATTTCACAACATTCCTGGCATGTCGGTCCCTACATCTCGGTGGGAACATTCTATACGTCTATAACGTTGTATATCCTAACCTAAGGGTGCCTAACATTTCGGGTGTAATATTTTACAACGTTCCTGACGCGTCGGCCCCTATTTCTCGGTGGGAATATTATATTCGTCTATAACGTTATATATCCTAACCTAAGAGAACCTAACGTCTCGGGTGTAATATTTTACAACATTCCTGACGCGTCGGCCCCTATTTCTCGGTGGGAATATTCCATACGTCTATAACGTTGTATATCCTAACCTAAGGGAACCTAACATCTCGGGTGTAATATTTTACAACATTCCTGGCATGTCGGTCCCTACATCTCGGTGGGAACATTATATACGACTGCAAGGTTATATATCCTAACCTAAGGGAACCTAACATCTCGGGTGTAATATTTTACAACATTCCTGGCATGTCGGTCCCTACATCTCGGTGGGAACATTATATACGTCTGCAATGTTATATATCATAACCTAAGGCAACCTAACCTCTCTACCGTAATATTTTACAGCATTCCTGGCGTGACGGCACTTACTTCCCGATGGGGTATTATATACGTCTATAACGTTGTATATTCTAACCTGAGGCAACCCAAAATCTCGGATGTAATAGTTGATAACATTCCGGTCGTGTCGTCGCCTGTTTCTCGATGTGGACATTATATACATCTATAAGGTTGTATATCCTAACCTAAGGCAACCTAACATCTCGGATGTAATATTTTACAACATTCCTGGCATGTCGGTCCCTACATCTCGGTGGGAACATTCTATACGTCTATGACATTGTATATCCTAACCTAAGGGAACCTAACACTTCGGGTGTAATATTTTACAACATTCCTGACGAGTCGGCCCCTATTTCTCGGTGGGAATATTATATACGTCTATAAAGTTACATATCCTAGCCTAAGGCAACCTAACATGTCGAATGTAATATTTTACAACATTTTGGCGTGTCGCCGCCTGCTTCTCGAAGGGGACATTATATACGTCTATAACGTTGTATATCTTAACCTAACGCAACCTAACTTCTGGGATGTCATATTTTACAACATTCCTGACGCTTCGGCCCCTATTTCTCGGTGGGAACATTATATACGTCTATCACGTTATATATCCTAGCCTAAGGCAACCTAACATATCGGATGTAACATTTCACAACATTCTGGCGTGTCGTCGCCTGCTTCTCGAAGAGGATATTATATACGTCTATAACGTTGTATATCCTAACCTAACGCAACCTAACATCTGGGATGTAATATATTACAACATTCCTGACGCGTCGGTCCCTACTTTTCGGTGCGAACATTGTATACGTCTATAACGATATATGTCCTAGCCTAAGGCAACCTAACATCTCGGATGTAATATTTTACAACATTCCTGGCATGTCGGTCCCTACATCTCGGTGGGAACATTCTATACGTCTATGACGTTGTATATCCTAACCTAAGGGAACCTAACACTTCGGGTGTAATATTTTACAACATTCCTGACGAGTCGGCCCCTATTTCTCGGTGGGAATATTATATACGTCTATAAAGTTACATATCCTAGCCTAAGGCAACCTAACATGTCGAATGTAACATTTCACAACATTCTGGCGTGTCGTCGCCTGCTTCTCGATGGGGACATTAGATACGTCTATAACGTTGTATATCCTAACCTAAGGGAACCTAACATCTCGGGTGTCATATTTTACAACATTCTGGCGTGTCGTCGCCTGCTTTTCGATGGGAACATTATATACGTCGATAACGTTGTATATCCTAACCCAAAGCAACCTAACATCTCGTATGTAATATTTTACAACATTCCTGGCATGTCGGTCCCTACGTCTCGGTGGGAACATTCTATATGTCTATAACGCTGTATATCCTATCCTAAGGGTGCCTAACATTTCGGGTGTAATATTTTACAACGTTCCTGACGTGTCGGCCCCTATTTCTCGGTGGGAATATTATATTCGCCTATAACGTTATATATCCTAACCTAAGGCAACCTAAAATCTCGGATGTAATAGTTGATAACATTCCTGGCGTGTCGTCGCCTGCTTCTCGAAGGGGATATTATATACGTCTATAACGTTGTATATCCTAACCTAACGCAACCTAACATCTGGGATGTAATATATTACAACATTCCTGACGCGTCGGTCCCTACTTTTCGGTGCGAACATTGTATACGTCTATAACGATATATGTCCTAGCCTAAGGCAACCTAACATCTCGGATGTAATATTTTACAACATTCCTGGCATGTCGGTCCCTACATCTCGGTGGGAACATTCTATACGTCTATGACGTTGTATATCCTAACCTAAGGGAACCTAACACTTCGGGTGTAATATTTTACAACATTCCTGACGAGTCGGCCCCTATTTCTCGGTGGGAATATTATATACGTCTATAAAGTTACATATCCTAGCCTAAGGAAACCTAACATGTCGAATGTAACATTTCACAACATTCTGGCGTGTCGTCGCCTGCTTCTCGATGGGGACATTAGATACGTCTATAACGTTGTATATCCTAACCTAAGGGAACCTAACATCTCGAGTGTAATATTTTACAACATTCTGGCGTGTCGTCGCCTGCTTTTCGATGGGAACATTATATACGTTGATAACGTTGTATATCCTAACCCAAAGCAACCTAACATCTCGTATGTAATATTTCACAACATTCCTGGCATGTCGGTCCCTACGTCTCGGTGGGAACATTCTATATGTCTATAACGCTGTATATCCTAACCTAAGGGTGCCTAACATTTCGGGTGTAATATTTTACAACGTTCCTGACGTGTCGGCCCCTATTTCTCGGTGGGAATATTATATTCGCCTATAACGTTATATATCCTAACCTAAGGCAACCTAAAATCTCGGATGTAATAGTTGATAACATTCCTGGCGTGTCGTCGCCTGCTTCTCGAAGGGGATATTATATACGTCTATAACGTTGTATATCCTAACCTAACGCAACCTAACATCTGGGATGTAATATATTACAACATTCCTGACGCGTCGGTCCCTACTTTTCGGTGCGAACGTTGTATACGTCTATAACGATATATGTCCTAGCCTAAGGCAACCTAACATCTCGGATGTAATATTTTACAACATTCCTGGCATGTCGGTCCCTACATCTCGGTGGGAACATTCTATACGTCTATGACGTTGTATATCCTAACCTAAGGGAACCTAACACTTCGGGTGTAATATTTTACAACATTCCTGACGAGTCGGCCCCTATTTCTCGGTGGAAATATTATATACGTCTATAAAGTTACATATCCTAGCTTAAGGCAACCTAACATGTCGAATGTAATATTTTACAACATTTTGGCGTGTCGCCGCCTGCTTCTCGAAGGGGACATTATATACGTCTATAACGTTGTATATCTTAACCTAACGCAACCTAACTTCTGGGATGTCATATTTTACAACATTCCTGACGCTTCGGCCGCTATTTCTCGGTGGGAACATTATATACGTCTATCACGTTATATATCCTAGCCTAAGGCAACCTAACATATCGGATGTAACATTTCACAACATTCTGGCGTGTCGTCGCCTGCTTCTCGATGGGGACATTAGATACGTCTATAACGTTGTATATCCTAACCTAAGGGAACCTAACATCTAGCATGTAATATTTTACAACATTCCTGGCGTGTCGTCGCCTGCTTCTCGATGTGGACATTATATACATCTATAAGGTTGTATATCCTAACCTAAGGCAACCTAACATCTCGGATGTAATATTTTACAACATTCCTGGCATGTCGGTCCCTACATCTCGGTGGGAACATTCTATACGTCTATAACGTTGTATATCCTAACCTAAGGGAACCTAACATCTCGGGTGTAATATTTTACAACATTCCTGACGCGTCGGCCCCTATTTCTCGGTGGGAATATTATATACGTCTATAACGTTACATATCCTAGCCTAAGGCAACCTAACATGTCGAATGTAATATTTTACAACATTCTGGCGTGTCGTCGCCTGCTTCTCGATGGGGACATTACATACGTCGATAACGTTGTATATCCTAACCCAAAGCAACCTAACATCTCGTATGTAATATTTTACAACATTCCTGGCATGTCGGTCCCTACTTCTCGGTGGAAACATTATATACGTCTATAACGTTGTATATGCTAACTTAAGGGAACCTAACATCTCGGGTGTAATATTTTACAACATTCCTGGCATGTCGGTCCCTACATCTCGGTGGGAACATTATATACGTCTGCAATGTTATATATCATAACCTAAGGCAACCTAACCTCTCTACCGTAATATTTTACAGCATTCCTGGCGTGACGGCACTTATTTCCCGATGGGGCATTATATACGTCTATAACGTTGTATACCCTAACCTAAGGCAACCTAAAATCTCGGATGTAATAGTTGATAACATTCCTGGCGTGTCGTCGCCTGCTTCTCGATGTGGACATTATATACATCTATAAGGTTGTATATCCTAGCCTAAGGCAACCTAACATCTCGGATGTAATATTTTACAACATTCCTGGCATGTCGGTCCCTACATCTCGGTGGGAACATTCTATACGTCTATAACGCTGTATATCCTAACCTAAGGGAACCTAACATCTCGGGTGTAATATTTTACAACATTCCTGACGCGTCGGCCCCTATTTCTCGGTGGGAATATTATATACGTCTATAACGTTACATATCCTAGCCTAAGGCAACCTAACATGTCGAATGTAATATTTTACAACATTCTGGCGTGTCGTCGCCTGCTTCTCGAAGGGGACATTATATACGTCTATAACGTTGTATATCTTAACCTAACGCAACCTAACATCTGGGATGTCATATTTTACAACATTCCTGACGCGTCGGCCCCTATTTCTCGGTGGGAACATTATATACGTCTATCACGTTATATATCCTAGCCTAAGGCAACCTAACATATCGGATGTAACATTTCACAACATTCTGGCGTGTCGTCGCCTGCTCCTCGATGGGGACATTAGATACGTCTATAAAGTTGTATATCCTAACCTAAGGGAACCTAACATCTCGGGTGTAATATTTTACAACATTCTGGCGTGTCGTCGCCTGCTTTTCGATGGGGACATTATATACGTCGATAACGTTGTATATCCTAACTCAAAGCAACCTAACATCTCGTATGTAATATTTTACAACATTCCTGGCATGTCGGTCCCTACTTCTCGGTGGGAACATTCTATACGTCTATAACGTTGTATATCCTAACCTAAGGGTGCCTAACATTTCGGGTGTAATATTTTACAACGTTCCTGACGCGTCGGCCCCTATTTCTCGGTGGGAATATTATATTCGTCTATAACGTTATATGTCCTAACCTAAGGCAACCTAAAATCTCGGATGTAATAGTTGATAACATTCCTGGCGTGTCGTCGCCTGCTTCTCGAAGGGGACATTATATACGTCTATAACGTTGTATATCCTAACCTAACGCAACCTAACATCTGGGATGTAATATATTACAACATTCCTGACGCGTCGGTCCCTACTTTTCGGTTGGAACATTGTATACGTCTATAACGATATATGTCCTAGCCTAAGGCAACCTAACATCTCGGATGTAATATTTTACAACATTCCTGGCATGTCGGTCCCTACATCTCGGTGGGAACATTCTATACGTCTATGAAGTTGTATATCCTAACCTAAGGGAACCTAACACTTCGGGTATAATATTTTACGACATTCCTGACGAGTCGGCCCCTATTTCTCGGTGGGAATATTATATACGTCTATAAAGTTACATATCCTAGCCTAAGGCAACCTAACATGTCGAATGTAATATTTTACAACATTCTGGCGAGTCGTCGCCTGCTTCTCGAAGGGGACATTATATACGACTATAACGTTGTATATCTTAACCTAACGCAACCTAACTTCTGGGATGTCATATTTTACAACATTCCTGACGCTTCGGCCGCTATTTCTCGGTGGGAACATTATATACGTCTATCACGTTATATATCCTAGCCTAAGGCAACCTAACATATCGGATGTAACATTTCACAACATTCTGGCGTGTCGTCGCCTGCTTCTCGATGGGGACATTAGATACGTCTATAACGTTGTATATCCTAACCTAAGGGAACCTAACATCTCGGGTGTAATATTTTACAACATTCCTGGCATTTCGGTCCCTACTTCTCGGTGGGAACATTATATACGTCTCTCACGTTATATATCCTAGCCTAAGGCAACCTAACATATCGGATATAATATTTTACAACATTCTGGCGTGTCGTCGCATGCTTCTCGAAGGGGACATTGGAGACGTCTATAACGTTGTATATCCTAACCTAAGGGAACCTAACATCTCGGATGTAATATTTTACAACATTCTGGCGTGTCGTCGCATGCTTCTCGATGGGGACATTATATACGTCGATAACGTTGTATATCCTAACCCAAAGCAACCTAACATCTCGTATGTAATATTTTACAACATTCCTGGCATGTCGGTCCCTACTTCTCGGTGGGAACATTATATACGTCTATAACGTTGTATATCCTAACCTAAGGGAACCTAACATTTCGGGTGTAATATTTTACAACGTTCCTGACGCGTCGGCCCCTATTTCTCGGTGGGAATATTATATTCGTCTATAACGTTACATATCCTAGCCTAAGGCAACCTAACATGTCGAATGTAATATTTTACAACATTCTGGCGTGTCGTCGCCTGCTTCTCGAAGGGGACATTATATACGTCTATAACGTTGTATATCCTAACCTAACGCAACCTAACATCTGGGATGTAATATTTTACAACATTCCTGACGCGTCGGTCCCTACATCTCGGTGGGAACATTGTATACGTCTATAACGATATATGTCCTAGCCAAAGGCAACCTAACATCTCGGATGTAATATTTTACAACATTCCTGGCATGTCGGTCCCTACATCTCGGTGGGAACATTCTATACGTCTATAACGTTGTATATCCTAACCTAAGGGTACCTAACATCTCGGGTGTAATATTTTACAACATTCCTGGCATTTCGGTCCCTACTTCCCGGTGGGAACGTTATATACGTCTATCACGTTATATATCCTAGCCTAAGGGAACCTAACATATCGGATATAATATTTTACAACATTCTGGCGTGTCGTCGCATGCTTCTCGATGGGGACATTAGAGACGTCTATAACGTTGTATATCCTAACCTAAGGGAACCTAACATCTCGGATGTAATATTTTACAACATTCTGGCGTGTCGTCGCCTGCTTCTCGATGGGGACATTATATACGTCGATAACGTTGTATATCCTAACCCAAAGCAACCTAACATCTCGTATGTAATATTTTACATCATTCCTGGCATGTCGGTCCCTACTTCTCGGTGGGAACATTATATACGTCTATAACGTTGTATATCCTAACCTAAGGGAACCTAACATTTCGGGTGTAATATTTTACAACGTTCCTGACGCGTCGGCCCCTATTTCTCGGTGGGAATATAATATTCGTCTATAACGTTACATATCCAAGCCTAAGGCAACCTAACATGTCGAATGTAATATTTTACAACGTTCCTGACGCGTCGGCCCCTATTTCTCGGTGGGAATATTATATTCGTCTATAACGTTATATATCCTAACCTAAGGTAACCTAAAATCTCGGATGTAATATATTACAACATTCCTGACGCGTCGGTCCCTACTTTTCGGTGCGAACATTGTATACGTCTATAACGATATATGTCCTAGCCTAAGGCAACCTAACATCTCGGATGTAATATTTTACAACATTCCTGGCATGTCGGTCCCTACATCTCGGTGGGAACATTCTATACGTCTATGACGTTGTATATCCTAACCTAAGGGAACCTAACACTTCGGGTGTAATATTTTACAACATTCCTGACGAGTCGGCCCCTATTTCTCGGTGGGAATATTATATACGTCTATAAAGTTACATATCCTAGCCTAAGGCAACCTAACATGTCGAATGTAATATTTTACAACATTTTGGCGTGTCGCCGCCTGCTGCTCGAAGGGGACATTATATACGTCTATAACGTTGTATATCTTAACCTAACGCATCCTAACTTCTGGGATGTCATATTTTACAACATTCCTGACGCTTCGGCCCCTATTTCTCGGTGGGAACATTATATACGTCTATCACGTTATATATCCTAGCCTAAGGCAACCTAACATATCGGATGTAACATTTCACAACATTCTGGCGTGTCGTCGCCTGCTTCTCGATGGGGACATTAGATACGTCTATAACGTTGTATATCCTAACCTAAGGGAACCTAACATCTAGCATGTAATATTTTACAACATTCCTGGCGTGTCGTCGCCTGCTTCTCGATGTGGACATTATATACATCTATAAGGTTGTATATCCTAACCTAAGGCAACCTAACATCTCGGATGTAATATTTTACAACATTCCTGGCATGTCGGTCCCTACATCTCGGTGGGAACATTCTATACGTCTATAACGTTGTATATGCTAACCTAAGGGAACCTAACATCTCGGGTGTAATATTTTACAACATTCCTGACGCGTCGGCCCCTATTTCTCGGTGGGAATATTATATACGTCTATAACGTTGTATATCCTAGCTTAAGGCAACCTAACATGTCGAATGTAATATTTTACAACATTCTGGCGTGTCGTCGCCTTCTTCTCGAAGGGGACATTATATACGTCTATAACGTTGTATATCCTAACCTAACGCAACCTAACATCTGGGATGTAATATTTTACAACATTCCTGACGCGTCGATCCCTACTTCTCGGTGGGAACATTGTATACGTCTATAAATATATATGTCCTAGCTTAAGGCAACCTAACATCTCGGATGTAATATTTTACAACATTCCTGGCATGTCGGTCCCTACATCTCGGTGGGAACATTCTATACGTCTATAACGTTGTATATCCTAACCTAAGGGTGCCTAACATTTCGGGTGTAATATTTTACAACGTTCCTGACGCGTCGGCCCCTATTTCTCGGTGGGAATATTATATTCGTCTATAACATTATATATCCTAGCCTAAGGCAACCTAACATTTCGAATGTAATATTTTACAACATTCTGGCGTGTTGTCGCCTGCTTCTCGAAGGGGACATTATATACGTCTATAACGTTGTATATCTTAACCTAAAGCAACCTAACATCTGGGATGTCATATTTTACAACATTCCTGACGCGTCCGCCCCTATTTCTCGGTGGGAACATTCTATATGTCTATAACGTTGTATATCCTAACCTAAGAGAACCTAACGTCTCGGGTGTAATATTTTACAACATTCCTGACGCGTAGGCCCCTATTTCTCGGTGGGAACATTCTATACGTCTATAACGTTGTATATCCTATCCTAAGGCAACCTAACATATCGGATGTAATATTTCAGAACATTCCTGGCATGTCGGTCCCTACATCTCGGTGGGAACATTATATATGTCTGCAAGGTTATATATCATAACCTAAGGCAACCTAACCTCTCTACCGTAATATTTTACAGCATTCCTGGCGTGACGGCACTTACTTCCCGATGGGGCATTATATACGTCTATAACGTTGTATATCCTAACCTAAGGCAACCTAAAATCTCGGATGTAATATTTGATAACATTCCTGGCGTGTCGTCGCCTGCTTCTCGATGTGGACATTATATACATCTATAAGGTTGTATATCCTAACCTAAGGCAACCTAACATCTCGGATGTAATATTTTACAACATTCCTGGCATGTCGGTCCCTACATCTCGGTGGGAACATTCTATACGTCTATAACGTTGTATATCCTAACCTAAGGGTGCCTAACATTTCGGGTGTAATATTTTACAACGTTCCTACGCGTCGGCCCCTATTTCTCGGTGGGAATATTATATTCGTCTATAACGTTATATATCCTAACCTAAGGCAACCTAAAATCTCGGATGTAATAGTTGATAACATTCCTGGCGTGTCGTCGCCTGCTTCTCGAAGGGGACATTATATACGTCTATAACGTTGTATATCCTAACCTAACGCAACCTAACATCTGGGATGTAATATATTACAACATTCCTGACACGTCGGTCCCTACTTTTCGGTTGGAACATTGTATACGTCTATAACGATATATGTCCTAGCCTAAGGCAACCTAACATCTCGGATGTAATATTTTACAACATTCCTGGCATGTCGGTCCCTACATCTCGGTGGGAACATTCTATACGTCTATGAAGTTGTATATCCTAACCTAAGGGAACCTAACACTTCGGGTATAATATTTTACAACATTCCTGACGAGTCGGCCCCTATTTCTCGGTGGGAATATTATATACGTCTATAAAGTTACATATCCTAGCCTAAGGCAACCTAACATGTCGAATGTAATATTTTACAACATTCTGGCGAGTCGTCGCCTGCTTCTCGAAGGGGACATTATATACGTCTATAACGTTGTATATCTTAACCTAACGCAACCTAACTTCTGGGATGTCATATTTTACAACATTCCTGACGCTTCGGCCCCTATTTCTCGGTGGGAACATTATATACGTCTATCACGTTATATATCCTAGCCTAAGGCAACCTAACATATCGGATGTAACATTTCACAACATTCTGGCGTGTCGTCGCCTGCTTCTCGAAGGGGACATTATATACGTCTATAACGTTGTATATCGTAACCCAAAGAAACCTAACTTCTGGGATGTAATGTTTTACAACATTCCTGGCATGTCGGTCCCCACGTCTCGGTGGGAACATTATATAAGTCTATAACGATGTATATCCAAACCTAAAGCAACCTAACAACTCGGATGTAATATTTTACAACATTCCTGGCATGTCGGTCCCTACATCTCGCTGGGAACTTTCTATACGTCTATAACGTTGTATGTCCTAACCTAAGGGAACCTAACATCTCGGGTGTAATATTTTACAACATTCCTGACCCGTCGGCCCCAATTTCTCGGTGGGAACATTCTATACCTCTATAACGTTGTATATCCTAACCTAAGGGAACCTAACATCTCGGGTGTAATATTTTACAACATTCCTGGCATTTCGGTCCCTACTTCTCGGTGGGAATATTATATACGTCTATCACGTTATATATCCTAGCCTAAGGCAACCTAACATATCGGATGTAATGTTTTACAACATTCCTGGCGTGTCGTCGCCTGCTTCTCGATGGGAACATTATATACGTCTATAACGTTGTATATCCTAACCCAAAGCAACCTAACTTCTGGGATGTAATATTTTACAAAATTCCTGGCATGTCGGTCCTTACATCTCGCTGGGAACTTTCTATACGTCTATAACGTTGTATATTCTAACCTAAGGGAACCTAACATCTCGGGTGTAATATTTTACAACATTCCTGACCCGTCGGCCCCAATTTCTCGGTGGGAACATTCTATACGTCTATAACGTTGTATATCCTAGCCTAAGGCAACCTAACATGTCGAATGTAATATTTTACAACATTCTGGCGTGTCGTCGCCTGCTTCTCGAAGGGGACATTATATACGTCTATAACGTTGTATATCCTAACCTAACGCAACCTAACATCTGGGATGTAATATATTACAACATTCCTGGCATGTCGGACCCTACATCTCGCTGGGAACTTTCTATACGTCTATAACGTTGTATATCCTAACCTAAGGGAACCTAACATCTCGGGTGTAATATTTTACAACATTCCTGACCCGTCGGCCCCAATTTCTCGGTGGGAACATTCTATACCTCTATAACGTTGTATATCCTAACCTAAGGGAACCTAACATCTCGGGTGTAATATTTTACAACATTCCTGGCATTTCGGTCCCTACTTCTCGGTGGGAATATTATATACGTCTATCACGTTATATATCCTAGCCTAAGGCAACCTAACATATCGGATGTAATGTTTTACAACATTCTCGCGTGTCGTCGCCTGCTTCTCGAAGGGGACATTATATACGTCTATAACGTTGTATATCGTAACCCAAAGAAACCTAACTTCTGGGATGTAATATTTTACAACATTCCTGGCATGTCGGTCCCCACGTCTCGGTGGGAACATTATATAAGTCTATAACGATGTATATCCAAACCTAAAGCAACCTAACAACTCGGATGTAATATTTTACAACATTCCTGGCATGTCGGTCCCTACATCTCGCTGGGAACTTTCTATACGTCTATAACGTTGTATATCCTAACCTAAGGGAACCTAACATCTCGGGTGTAATATTTTACAACATTCCTGACCCGTCGACCCCAATTTCTCGGTGGGAACATTCTATACGTCTATAACGTTGTATATCCTAACCTAAGGGAACCTAACATATCGGATGTAATGTTTTACAACATTCTGGCGTGTCGTCGCCTGCTTCTCGATGGGGACATTAGATACGTCTATAACGTTGTATATCCTAACCTAAGGGAACCTAACATCTCGGATGTAATATTTTACAACATTCTGGCGTGTCGTCGCCTGCTTCTCGATGGGGACATTATATACGTCTATAACGTTGTATATCCTAGCCTAAGGCAACCTAACATCTCGGATGTAATATTTTACAACATTCCTGGCGTGTCGTCGCCTGCTTCTCGATGGGAACATTATATACGTCTATAACGTTGTATATCCTAACCCAAAGCAACCTAACTTCTGGGATGTAATATTTTACAAAATTCCTGGCATGTCGGTCCCTACATCTCGCTGGGAACTTTCTATACGTCTATAACGTTGTATATCCTAACCTAAGGGAACCTAACATCTCGGGTGTAATATTTTACAACATTCCTGACCCGTCGGCCCCAATTTCTCGGTGGGAACATTCTATACGTCTATAACGTTGTATATCCTAGCCTAAGGCAACCTAACATGTCGAATGTAATATTTTACAACATTCTGGCGTGTCGTCGCCTGCTTCTCGAAGGGGACATTATATACGTCTGTAACGTTGTATATCTTAACCTAACGCAACCTAACATCTGGGATGTAATATATTATAACATTCCTGACGCGTCGGTCCCTACTTCTCGGTGGGAACACTGTATACGTCTATAACGATATATGTCCTAGCCTAAGGCAACCTAACATCTCGGATGTAATATTTTACAACATTCCTGGCATTTCGGTCCCTACTTCTCGGTGGGAACATTATATACGTCTATCACGTTATATATCCTAGCCTAAGGCAACCTAACATATCGGATGTAATGTTTTACAACATTCTGGCGTGTCGTCGCCTGCTTCTCGATGGGGACATTATATACGTCTATAACGTTGTATATCCTAACCCAAAGCAACCTAACTTCTGGGATGTAATATTTTACAAAATTCCTGGAATGTCGGTCCCTACATCTCGCTGGGAACTTTCTATACGTCTATAACGTTGTATATCCTAACCTAAGGGAACCTAACAACTCGGGTGTAATATTTTACAACATTCCTGACCCGTCGGCCCCAATTTCTCGGTGGGAACATTCTATACGTCTATAACGTTGTATATCGTAGCCTAAGGCAACCTAACATGTCGAATGTAATATTTTACAACATTCTCGCGTGTCGTCGCCTGCTTCTCGAAGGGGACATTATATACGTCTATAACGTTGTATATCGTAACCCAAAGAAACCTAACTTCTGGGATGTAATATTTTACAACATTCCTGGCA
The DNA here is from genome assembly GCA_963969225.1 of Xylocopa violacea. Lineage (NCBI taxonomy): Eukaryota > Metazoa > Arthropoda > Insecta > Hymenoptera > Apidae > Xylocopa > Xylocopa violacea. Next base: position 969,762 of record CAXAJV010000500.1, on the reverse strand, counting down.
TGTCGGTCCCCACGTCTCGGTGGGAACATTATATAAGTCTATAACGATGTATATCCAAACCTAAAGCAACCTAACAACTCGGATGTAATATTTTACAACATTCCTGGCATGTCGGTCCCTACATCTCGCTGGGAACTTTCTATACGTCTATAACGTTGTATATCCTAACCTAAGGGAACCTAACATCTCGGGTGTAATATTTTACAACATTCCTGACCCGTCGGCCCCAATTTCTCGGTGGGAACATTCTATACGTCTATAACGTTGTATATCCTAACCTAAGGAAACCTAACATATCGGATGTAATGTTTTACAACATTCTGGCGTGTCGTCGCCTGCTTCTCGATGGGGACATTAGATACGTCTATAACGTTGTATATCCTAACCTAAGGGAACCTAACATCTCGGATGTAATATTTTACAACATTCTGGCGTGTCGTCGCCTGCTTCTCGATGGGGACATTATATACGTCTATAACGTTGTATATCCTAGCCTAAGGCAACCTAACATCTCGGATGTAATATTTTACAACATTCCTGGCGTGTCGTCGCCTGCTTCTCGATGGGAACATTATATACGTCTATAACGTTGTATATCCTAACCCAAAGCAACCTAACTTCTGGGATGTAATATTTTACAAAATTCCTGGCATGTCGGTCCCTACATCTCGCTGGGAACTTTCTATACGTCTATAACGTTGTATATCCTAACCTAAGGGAACCTAACATCTCGGGTGTAATATTTTACAACATTCCTGACCCGTCGGCCCCAATTTCTCGGTGGGAACATTCTATACGTCTATAACGTTGTATATCCTAGCCTAAGGCAACCTAACATGTCGAATGTAATATTTTACAACATTCTGGCGTGTCGTCGCCTGCTTCTCGAAGGGGACATTATATACGTCTATAACGTTGTATATCTTAACCTAACGCAACCTAACATCTGGGATGTAATATATTATAACATTCCTGACGCGTCGGTCCCTACTTCTCGGTGGGAACACTGTATACGTCTATAACGATATATGTCCTAGCCTAAGGCAACCTAACGCCTCGGATGTAATATTTTACAACATTCCTGGCATGTCGGACCCTACATCTCGCTGGGAACTTTCTATACGTCTATAACGTTGTATATCCTAACCTAAGGGAACCTAACATCTCGGGTGTAATATTTTACAACATTCCTGACCCGTCGGCCCCAATTTCTCGGTGGGAACATTCTATACCTCTATAACGTTGTATATCCTAACCTAAGGGAACCTAACATCTCGGGTGTAATATTTTACAACATTCCTGGCATTTCGGTCCCTACTTCTCGGTGGGAATATTATATACGTCTATCACGTTATATATCCTAGCCTAAGGCAACCTAACATCTCGGATGTAATATTTTACAACATTCCTGGCGTGTCGTCGCCTGTTTCTCGATGGGAACATTATATACGTCTATAACGTTGTATATCCTAACCCAAAGCAACCTAACTTCTGGGATGTAATATTTTACAACATTCCTGGCATGTCGGTCCCCACGTCTCGGTGGGAACATTATATAAGTCTATAACGATGTATATCCAAACCTAAAGCAACCTAACAACTCGGATGTAATATTTTACAACATTCCTGGCATGTCGGTCCCTACATCTCGCTGGGAACTTTCTATACGTCTATAACGTTGTATATCCTAACCTAAGGGAACCTAACATCTCGGGTGTAATATTTTACAACATTCCTGACCCGTCGGCCCCAATTTCTCGGTGGGAACATTCTATACGTCTATAACGTTGTATATCCTAACCTAAGGGAACCTAACATATCGGATGTAATGTTTTACAACATTCTGGCGTGTCGTCGCCTGCTTCTCGATGGGGACATTAGATACGTCTATAACGTTGTATATCCTAACCTAAGGGAACCTAACATCTCGGATGTAATATTTTACAACATTCTGGCGTGTCGTCGCCTGCTTCTCGATGGGGACATTATATACGTCTATAACGTTGTATATCCTAGCCTAAGGCAACCTAACATCTCGGATGTAATATTTTACAACATTCCTGGCGTGTCGTCGCCTGCTTCTCGATGGGAACATTATATACGTCTATAACGTTGTGTATCCTAACCCAAAGCAACCTAACTTCTGGGATGTAATATTTTACAAAATTCCTGGCATGTCGGTCCCTACATCGCGCTGGGAACTTTCTATACGTCTATAACGTTGTATATCCTAACCTAAGGGAACCTAACATCTCGGGTGTAATATTTTACAACATTCCTGACCCGTCGGCCCCAATTTCTCGGTGGGAACATTCTATACGTCTATAACGTTGTATATCCTAGCCTAAGGCAACCTAACATGTCGAATGTAATATTTTACAACATTCTGGCGTGTCGTCGCCTGCTTCTCGAAGGGGACATTATATACGTCTATAACGTTGTATATCTTAACCTAACGCAACCTAACATCTGGGATGTAATATACTATAACATTCCTGACGCGTCGGTCCCTACTTCTCGGTGGGAACACTGTATACGTCTATAACGATATATGTCCTAGCCTAAGGCAACCTAACATCTCGGATGTAATATTTTACAACATTCCTGGCATTTCGGTCCCTACTTCTCGGTGGGAACATTATATACGTCTATCACGTTATATATCCTAGCCTAAGGCAACCTAACATATCGGATGTAATGTTTTACAACGTTCTGGCGTGTCGTCGCCTGCTTCTCGATGGGGACATTATATACGTCTATAACGTTGTATATCCTAACCCAAAGCAACCTAACTTCTGGGATGTAATATTTTACAAAATTCCTGGCATGTCGGTCCCTACATCTCGCTGGGAACTTTCTATACGTCTATAACGTTGTATATCCTAACCTAAGGGAACCTAACATCTCGGGTGTAATATTTTACAACATTCCTGACCCGTCGGCCCCAATTTCTCGGTGGGAACATTCTATACCTCTATAACGTTGTATATCCTAACCTAAGGGAACCTAACATCTCGGGTGTAATATTTTACAACATTCCTGGCATTTCGGTCCCTACTTCTCGGTGGGAATATTATATACGTCTATCACGTTATATATCCTAGCCTAAGGCAACCTAACATATCGGATGTAATGTTTTACAACATTCTCGCCTGTCGTCGCCTGCTTCTCGAAGGGGACATTATATACGTCTATAACGTTGTATATCGTAACCCAAAGAAACCTAACTTCTGGGATGTAATATTTTACAACATTCCTGGCATGTCGGTCCCCACGTCTCGGTGGGAACATTATATAAGTCTATAACGATGTGTATCCAAACCTAAAGCAACCTAACAACTCGGATGTAATATTTTACAACATTCCTGGCATGTCGGTCCCTACATCTCGCTGGGAACTTTCTATACGTCTATAACGTTGTATATCCTAACCTAAGGGAACCTAACATCTCGGGTGTAATATTTTACAACATTCCTGACCCGTCGGCCCCAATTTCTCGGTGGGAACATTCTATACGTCTATAACGTTGTATATCCTAACCTAAGGGAACCTAACATATCGGATGTAATGTTTTACAACATTCTGGCGTGTCGTCGCCTGCTTCTCGATGGGGACATTAGATACGTCTATAACGTTGTATATCCTAACCTAAGGGAACCTAACATCTCGGATGTAATATTTTACAACATTCTGGCGTGTCGTCGCCTGCTTCTCGATGGGGACATTATATACGTCTATAACGTTGTATATCCTAGCCTAAGGCAACCTAACATCTCGGATGTAATATTTTACAACATTCCTGGCGTGTCGTCGCCTGCTTCTCGATGGGAACATTATATACGTCTATAACGTTGTGTATCCTAACCCAAAGCAACCTAACTTCTGGGATGTAATATTTTACAAAATTCCTGGCATGTCGGTCCCTACATCGCGCTGGGAACTTTCTATACGTCTATAACGTTGTATATCCTAACCTAAGGGAACCTAACATCTCGGGTGTAATATTTTACAACATTCCTGACCCGTCGGCCCCAATTTCTCGGTGGGAACATTCTATACGTCTATAACGTTGTATATCCTAGCCTAAGGCAACCTAACATGTCGAATGTAATATTTTACAACATTCTGGCGTGTCGTCGCCTGCTTCTCGAAGGGGACATTATATACGTCTATAACGTTGTATATCTTAACCTAACGCAACCTAACATCTGGGATGTAATATACTATAACATTCCTGACGCGTCGGTCCCTACTTCTCGGTGGGAACACTGTATACGTCTATAACGATATATGTCCTAGCCTAAGGCAACCTAACATCTCGGATGTAATATTTTACAACATTCCTGGCATTTCGGTCCCTACTTCTCGGTGGGAACATTATATACGTCTATCACGTTATATATCCTAGCCTAAGGCAACCTAACATATCGGATGTAATGTTTTACAACGTTCTGGCGTGTCGTCGCCTGCTTCTCGATGGGGACATTATATACGTCTATAACGTTGTATATCCTAACCCAAAGCAACCTAACTTCTGGGATGTAATATTTTACAAAATTCCTGGCATGTCGGTCCCTACATCTCGCTGGGAACTTTCTATACGTCTATAACGTTGTATATCCTAACCTAAGGGAACCTAACATCTCGGGTGTAATATTTTACAACATTCCTGACCCGTCGGCCCCAATTTCTCGGTGGGAACATTCTATACGTCTATAACGCTGTATATCCTAGCCTAAGGCAACCTAACATGTCGAATGTAATATTTTACAACATTCTGGCGTGTCGTCGCCTGCTTCTCGAAGGGGACATTATATACGTCTACAACGTTGTATATCTTAACCTAACGCAACCTAACATCTGGGATGTAATATATTATAACATTCCTGACGCGTCGGTCCCTACTTCTCGGTGGGAACACTGTATACGTCTATAACGATATATGTCCTAGCCTAAGGCAACCTAACGTCTCGGATGTAATATTTTACAACATTCCTGGCATGTCGGACCCTACATCTCGCTGGGAACTTTCTATACGTCTATAACGTTGTATATCCTAACCTAAGGGAACCTAACATCTCGGGTGTAATATTTTACAACATTCCTGACCCGTCGGCCCCAATTTCTCGGTGGGAACATTCTATACCTCTATAACGTTGTATATCCTAACCTAAGGGAACCTAACATCTCGGGTGTAATATTTTACAACATTCCTGGCATTTCGGTCCCTACTTCTCGGTGGGAATATTATATACGTCTATCACGTTATATATCCTAGCCTAAGGCAACCTAACATATCGGATGTAATGTTTTACAACATTCTCGCCTGTCGTCGCCTGCTTCTCGAAGGGGACATTATATACGTCTATAACGTTGTATATCGTAACCCAAAGAAACCTAACTTCTGGGATGTAATATTTTACAACATTCCTGGCATGTCGGTCCCCACGTCTCGGTGGGAACATTATATAAGTCTATAACGATGTGTATCCAAACCTAAAGCAACCTAACAACTCGGATGTAATATTTTACAACATTCCTGGCATGTCGGTCCCTACATCTCGCTGGGAACTTTCTATACGTCTATAACGTTGTATATCCTAACCTAAGGGAACCTAACATCTCGGGTGTAATATCTTACAACATTCCTGACCCGTCGGCCCCAATTTCTCGGTGGGAACATTCTATACGTCTATAACGTTGTATATCCTAACCTAAGGGAACCTAACATATCGGATGTAATGTTTTACAACATTCTGGCGTGTCGTCGCCTGCTTCTCGATGGGGACATTAGATACGTCTATAACGTTGTATATCCTAACCTAAGGGAACCTAACATCTCGGATGTAATATTTTACAACATTCTGGCGTGTCGTCGCCTGCTTCTCGATGGGGACATTATATACGTCTATAACGTTGTATATCCTAGCCTAAGGCAACCTAACATCTCGGATGTAATATTTTACAACATTCCTGGCGTGTCGTCGCCTGTTTCTCGATGGGAACATTATATACGTCTATAACGTTGTATATCCTAACCCAAAGCAACCTAACTTCTGGGATGTAATATTTTACAACATTCCTGGCATGTCGGTCCCCACGTCTCGGTGGGAACATTATATAAGTCTATAACGATGTATATCCAAACCTAAAGCAACCTAACAACTCGGATGTAATATTTTACAACATTCCTGGCATGTCGGTCCCTACATCTCGCTGGGAACTTTCTATACGTCTATAACGTTGTATATCCTAACCTAAGGGAACCTAACATCTCGGGTGTAATATTTTACAACATTCCTGACCCGTCGGCCCCAATTTCTCGGTGGGAACATTCTATACGTCTATAACGTTGTATATCCTAACCTAAGGGAACCTAACATATCGGATGTAATGTTTTACAACATTCTGGCGTGTCGTCGCCTGCTTCTCGATGGGGACATTAGATACGTCTATAACGTTGTATATCCTAACCTAAGGGAACCTAACATCTCGGATGTAATATTTTACAACATTCTGGCGTGTCGTCGCCTGCTTCTCGATGGGGACATTATATACGTCTATAACGTTGTATATCCTAGCCTAAGGCAACCTAACATCTCGGATGTAATATTTTACAACATTCCTGGCGTGTCGTCGCCTGCTTCTCGATGGGAACATTATATACGTCTATAACGTTGTGTATCCTAACCCAAAGCAACCTAACTTCAGGGATGTAATATTTTACAAAATTCCTGGCATGTCGGTCCCTACATCGCGCTGGGAACTTTCTATACGTCTATAACGTTGTATATCCTAACCTAAGGGAACCTAACATCTCGGGTGTAATATTTTACAACATTCCTGACCCGTCGGCCCCAATTTCTCGGTGGGAACATTCTATACGTCTATAACGTTGTATATCCTAACCTAAGGGAACCTAACATATCGGATGTAATGTTTTACAACATTCTGGCGTGTCGTCGCCTGCTTCTCGATGGGGACATTAGATACGTCTATAACGTTGTATATCCTAACCTAAGGGAACCTAACATCTCGGATGTAATATTTTACAACATTCTGGCGTGTCGTCGCCTGCTTCTCGATGGGGACATTATATACGTCTATAACGTTGTATATCCTAGCCTAAGGCAACCTAACATCTCGGATGTAATATTTTACAACATTCCTGGCGTGTCGTCGCCTGCTTCTCGATGGGAACATTATATACGTCTATAACGTTGTGTATCCTAACCCAAAGCAACCTAACTTCAGGGATGTAATATTTTACAAAATTCCTGGCATGTCGGTCCCTACATCGCGCTGGGAACTTTCTATACGTCTATAACGTTGTATATCCTAACCTAAGGGAACCTAACATCTCGGGTGTAATATTTTACAACATTCCTGACCCGTCGGCCCCAATTTCTCGGTGGGAACATTCTATACGTCTATAACGTTGTATATCCTAGCCTAAGGCAACCTAACATGTCGAATGTAATATTTTACAACATTCTGGCGTGTCGTCGCCTGCTTCTCGAAGGGGACATTATATACGTCTATAACGTTGTATATCTTAACCTAACGCAACCTAACATCTGGGATGTAATATACTATAACATTCCTGACGCGTCGGTCCCTACTTCTCGGTGGGAACACTGTATACGTCTATAACGATATATGTCCTAGCCTAAGGCAACCTAACATCTCGGATGTAATATTTTACAACATTCCTGGCATTTCGGTCCCTACTTCTCGGTGGGAACATTATATACGTCTATCACGTTATATATCCTAGCCTAAGGCAACCTAACATATCGGATGTAATGTTTTACAACGTTCTGGCGTGTCGTCGCCTGCTTCTCGATGGGGACATTATATACGTCTATAACGTTGTATATCCTAACCCAAAGCAACCTAACTTCTGGGATGTAATATTTTACAAAATTCCTGGCATGTCGGTCCCTACATCTCGCTGGGAACTTTCTATACGTCTATAACGTTGTATATCCTAACCTAAGGGAACCTAACATCTCGGGTGTAATATTTTACAACATTCCTGACCCGTCGGCCCCAATTTCTCGGTGGGAACATTCTATACGTCTATAACGTTGTATATCCTAACCTAAGGGAACCTAACATATCGGATGTAATGTTTTACAACATTCTGGCGTGTCGTCGCCTGCTTCTCGATGGGGACATTAGATACGTCTATAACGTTGTATATCCTAACCTAAGGGAACCTAACATCTCGGATGTAATATTTTACAACATTCTGGCGTGTCGTCGCCTGCTTCTCGATGGGGACATTATATACGTCTATAACGTTGTATATCCTAGCCTAAGGCAACCTAACATCTCGGATGTAATATTTTACAACATTCCTGGCGTGTCGTCGCCTGCTTCTCGATGGGAACATTATATACGTCTATAACGTTGTGTATCCTAACCCAAAGCAACCTAACTTCTGGGATGTAATATTTTACAAAATTCCTGGCATGTCGGTCCCTACATCGCGCTGGGAACTTTCTATACGTCTATAACGTTGTATATCCTAACCTAAGGGAACCTAACATCTCGGGTGTAATATTTTACAACATTCCTGACCCGTCGGCCCCAATTTCTCGGTGGGAACATTCTATACGTCTATAACGTTGTATATCCTAGCCTAAGGCAACCTAACATGTCGAATGTAATATTTTACAACATTCTGGCGTGTCGTCGCCTGCTTCTCGAAGGGGACATTATATACGTCTATAACGTTGTATATCTTAACCTAACGCAACCTAACATCTGGGATGTAATATACTATAACATTCCTGACGCGTCGGTCCCTACTTCTCGGTGGGAACACTGTATACGTCTATAACGATATATGTCCTAGCCTAAGGCAACCTAACATCTCGGATGTAATATTTTACAACATTCCTGGCATTTCGGTCCCTACTTCTCGGTGGGAACATTATATACGTCTATCACGTTATATATCCTAGCCTAAGGCAACCTAACATATCGGATGTAATGTTTTACAACGTTCTGGCGTGTCGTCGCCTGCTTCTCGATGGGGACATTATATACGTCTATAACGTTGTATATCCTAACCCAAAGCAACCTAACTTCTGGGATGTAATATTTTACAAAATTCCTGGCATGTCGGTCCCTACATCTCGCTGGGAACTTTCTATACGTCTATAACGTTGTATATCCTAACCTAAGGGAACCTAACATCTCGGGTGTAATATTTTACAACATTCCTGACCCGTCGGCCCCAATTTCTCGGTGGGAACATTCTATACGTCTATAACGCTGTATATCCTAGCCTAAGGCAACCTAACATGTCGAATGTAATATTTTACAACATTCTGGCGTGTCGTCGCCTGCTTCTCGAAGGGGACATTATATACGTCTACAACGTTGTATATCTTAACCTAACGCAACCTAACATCTGGGATGTAATATATTATAACATTCCTGACGCGTCGGTCCCTACTTCTCGGTGGGAACACTGTATACGTCTATAACGATATATGTCCTAGCCTAAGGCAACCTAACGTCTCGGATGTAATATTTTACAACATTCCTGGCATGTCGGACCCTACATCTCGCTGGGAACTTTCTATACGTCTATAACGTTGTATATCCTAACCTAAGGGAACCTAACATCTCGGGTGTAATATTTTACAACATTCCTGACCCGTCGGCCCCAATTTCTCGGTGGGAACATTCTATACCTCTATAACGTTGTATATCCTAACCTAAGGGAACCTAACATCTCGGGTGTAATATTTTACAACATTCCTGGCATTTCGGTCCCTACTTCTCGGTGGGAATATTATATACGTCTATCACGTTATATATCCTAGCCTAAGGCAACCTAACATATCGGATGTAATGTTTTACAACATTCTCGCCTGTCGTCGCCTGCTTCTCGAAGGGGACATTATATACGTCTATAACGTTGTATATCGTAACCCAAAGAAACCTAACTTCTGGGATGTAATATTTTACAACATTCCTGGCATGTCGGTCCCCACGTCTCGGTGGGAACATTATATAAGTCTATAACGATGTGTATCCAAACCTAAAGCAACCTAACAACTCGGATGTAATATTTTACAACATTCCTGGCATGTCGGTCCCTACATCTCGCTGGGAACTTTCTATACGTCTATAACGTTGTATATCCTAACCTAAGGGAACCTAACATCTCGGGTGTAATATCTTACAACATTCCTGACCCGTCGGCCCCAATTTCTCGGTGGGAACATTCTATACGTCTATAACGTTGTATATCCTAACCTAAGGGAACCTAACATATCGGATGTAATGTTTTACAACATTCTGGCGTGTCGTCGCCTGCTTCTCGATGGGGACATTAGATACGTCTATAACGTTGTATATCCTAACCTAAGGGAACCTAACATCTCGGATGTAATATTTTACAACATTCTGGCGTGTCGTCGCCTGCTTCTCGATGGGGACATTATATACGTCTATAACGTTGTATATCCTAGCCTAAGGCAACCTAACATCTCGGATGTAATATTTTACAACATTCCTGGCGTGTCGTCGCCTGTTTCTCGATGGGAACATTATATACGTCTATAACGTTGTATATCCTAACCCAAAGCAACCTAACTTCTGGGATGTAATATTTTACAACATTCCTGGCATGTCGGTCCCCACGTCTCGGTGGGAACATTATATAAGTCTATAACGATGTATATCCAAACCTAAAGCAACCTAACAACTCGGATGTAATATTTTACAACATTCCTGGCATGTCGGTCCCTACATCTCGCTGGGAACTTTCTATACGTCTATAACGTTGTATATCCTAACCTAAGGGAACCTAACATCTCGGGTGTAATATTTTACAACATTCCTGACCCGTCGGCCCCAATTTCTCGGTGGGAACATTCTATACGTCTATAACGTTGTATATCCTAACCTAAGGGAACCTAACATATCGGATGTAATGTTTTACAACATTCTGGCGTGTCGTCGCCTGCTTCTCGATGGGGACATTAGATACGTCTATAACGTTGTATATCCTAACCTAAGGGAACCTAACATCTCGGATGTAATATTTTACAACATTCTGGCGTGTCGTCGCCTGCTTCTCGATGGGGACATTATATACGTCTATAACGTTGTATATCCTAGCCTAAGGCAACCTAACATCTCGGATGTAATATTTTACAACATTCCTGGCGTGTCGTCGCCTGCTTCTCGATGGGAACATTATATACGTCTATAACGTTGTGTATCCTAACCCAAAGCAACCTAACTTCAGGGATGTAATATTTTACAAAATTCCTGGCATGTCGGTCCCTACATCGCGCTGGGAACTTTCTATACGTCTATAACGTTGTATATCCTAACCTAAGGGAACCTAACATCTCGGGTGTAATATTTTACAACATTCCTGACCCGTCGGCCCCAATTTCTCGGTGGGAACATTCTATACGTCTATAACGTTGTATATCCTAACCTAAGGGAACCTAACATATCGGATGTAATGTTTTACAACATTCTGGCGTGTCGTCGCCTGCTTCTCGATGGGGACATTAGATACGTCTATAACGTTGTATATCCTAACCTAAGGGAACCTAACATCTCGGATGTAATATTTTACAACATTCTGGCGTGTCGTCGCCTGCTTCTCGATGGGGACATTATATACGTCTATAACGTTGTATATCCTAGCCTAAGGCAACCTAACATCTCGGATGTAATATTTTACAACATTCCTGGCGTGTCGTCGCCTGCTTCTCGATGGGAACATTATATACGTCTATAACGTTGTGTATCCTAACCCAAAGCAACCTAACTTCAGGGATGTAATATTTTACAAAATTCCTGGCATGTCGGTCCCTACATCGCGCTGGGAACTTTCTATACGTCTATAACGTTGTATATCCTAACCTAAGGGAACCTAACATCTCGGGTGTAATATTTTACAACATTCCTGACCCGTCGGCCCCAATTTCTCGGTGGGAACATTCTATACGTCTATAACGTTGTATATCCTAGCCTAAGGCAACCTAACATGTCGAATGTAATATTTTACAACATTCTGGCGTGTCGTCGCCTGCTTCTCGAAGGGGACATTATATACGTCTATAACGTTGTATATCTTAACCTAACGCAACCTAACATCTGGGATGTAATATACTATAACATTCCTGACGCGTCGGTCCCTACTTCTCGGTGGGAACACTGTATACGTCTATAACGATATATGTCCTAGCCTAAGGCAACCTAACATCTCGGATGTAATATTTTACAACATTCCTGGCATTTCGGTCCCTACTTCTCGGTGGGAACATTATATACGTCTATCACGTTATATATCCTAGCCTAAGGCAACCTAACATATCGGATGTAATGTTTTACAACGTTCTGGCGTGTCGTCGCCTGCTTCTCGATGGGGACATTATATACGTCTATAACGTTGTATATCCTAACCCAAAGCAACCTAACTTCTGGGATGTAATATTTTACAAAATTCCTGGCATGTCGGTCCCTACATCTCGCTGGGAACTTTCTATACGTCTATAACGTTGTATATCCTAACCTAAGGGAACCTAACATCTCGGGTGTAATATTTTACAACATTCCTGACCCGTCGGCCCCAATTTCTCGGTGGGAACATTCTATACGTCTATAACGCTGTATATCCTAGCCTAAGGCAACCTAACATGTCGAATGTAATATTTTACAACATTCTGGCGTGTCGTCGCCTGCTTCTCGAAGGGGACATTATATACGTCTACAACGTTGTATATCTTAACCTAACGCAACCTAACATCTGGGATGTAATATATTATAACATTCCTGACGCGTCGGTCCCTACTTCTCGGTGGGAACACTGTATACGTCTATAACGATATATGTCCTAGCCTAAGGCAACCTAACGTCTCGGATGTAATATTTTACAACATTCCTGGCATGTCGGACCCTACATCTCGCTGGGAACTTTCTATACGTCTATAACGTTGTATATCCTAACCTAAGGGAACCTAACATCTCGGGTGTAATATTTTACAACATTCCTGTCCCGTCGGCCCCAATTTCTCGGTGGGAACATTCTATACCTCTATAACGTTGTATATCCTAACCTAAGGGAACCTAACATCTCGGGTGTAATATTTTACAACATTCCTGGCATTTCGGTCCCTACTTCTCGGTGGGAATATTATATACGTCTATCACGTTATATATCCTAGCCTAAGGCAACCTAACATATCGGATGTAATGTTTTACAACATTCTCGCCTGTCGTCGCCTGCTTCTCGAAGGGGACATTATATACGTCTATAACGTTGTATATCGTAACCCAAAGAAACCTAACTTCTGGGATGTAATATTTTACAACATTCCTGGCATGTCGGTCCCCACGTCTCGGTGGGAACATTATATAAGTCTATAACGATGTGTATCCAAACCTAAAGCAACCTAACAACTCGGATGTAATATTTTACAACATTCCTGGCATGTCGGTCCCTACATCTCGCTGGGAACTTTCCATACGTCTATAACGTTGTATATCCTAACCTAAGGGAACCTAACATCTCGGGTGTAATATCTTACAACATTCCTGACCCGTCGGCCCCAATTTCTCGGTGGGAACATTCTATACGTCTATAACGTTGTATATCCTAACCTAAGGGAACCTAACATATCGGATGTAATGTTTTACAACATTCTGGCGTGTCGTCGCCTGCTTCTCGATGGGGACATTAGATACGTCTATAACGTTGTATATCCTAACCTAAGGGAACCTAACATCTCGGATGTAATATTTTACAACATTCTGGCGTGTCGTCGCCTGCTTCTCGATGGGGACATTATATACGTCTATAACGTTGTATATCCTAGCCTAAGGCAACCTAACATCTCGGATGTAATATTTTACAACATTCCTGGCGTGTCGTCGCCTGTTTCTCGATGGGAACATTATATACGTCTATAACGTTGTATATCCTAACCCAAAGCAACCTAACTTCTGGGATGTAATATTTTACAACATTCCTGGCATGTCGGTCCCCACGTCTCGGTGGGAACATTATATAAGTCTATAACGATGTATATCCAAACCTAAAGCAACCTAACAACTCGGATGTAATATTTTACAACATTCCTGGCATGTCGGTCCCTACATCTCGCTGGGAACTTTCTATACGTCTATAACGTTGTATATCCTAACCTAAGGGAACCTAACATCTCGGGTGTAATATTTTACAACATTCCTGACCCGTCGGCCCCAATTTCTCGGTGGGAACATTCTATACGTCTATAACGCTGTATATCCTAGCCTAAGGCAACCTAACATGTCGAATGTAATATTTTACAACATTCTGGCGTGTCGTCGCCTGCTTCTCGAAGGGGACATTATATACGTCTACAACGTTGTATATCTTAACCTAACGCAACCTAACATCTGGGATGTAATATATTATAACATTCCTGACGCGTCGGTCCCTACTTCTCGGTGGGAACACTGTATACGTCTATAACGATATATGTCCTAGCCTAAGGCAACCTAACGTCTCGGATGTAATATTTTACAACATTCCTGGCATGTCGGACCCTACATCTCGCTGGGAACTTTCTATACGTCTATAACGTTGTATATCCTAACCTAAGGGAACCTAACATCTCGGGTGTAATATTTTACAACATTCCTGACCCGTCGGCCCCAATTTCTCGGTGGGAACATTCTATACCTCTATAACATTGTATATCCTAACCTAAGGGAACCTAACATCTCGGGTGTAATATTTTACAACATTCCTGGCATTTCGGTCCCTACTTCTCGGTGGGAATATTATATACGTCTATCACGTTATATATCCTAGCCTAAGGCAACCTAACATATCGGATGTAATGTTTTACAACATTCTCGCCTGTCGTCGCCTGCTTCTCGAAGGGGACATTATATACGTCTATAACGTTGTATATCGTAACCCAAAGAAACCTAACTTCTGGGATGTAATATTTTACAACATTCCTGGCATGTCGGTCCCCACGTCTCGGTGGGAACATTATATAAGTCTATAACGATGTGTATCCAAACCTAAAGCAACCTAACAACTCGGATGTAATATTTTACAACATTCCTGGCATGTCGGTCCCTACATCTCGCTGGGAACTTTCTATACGTCTATAACGTTGTATATCCTAACCTAAGGGAACCTAACATCTCGGGTGTAATATTTTACAACATTCCTGACCCGTCGGCCCCAATTTCTCGGTGGGAACATTCTATACGTCTATAACGTTGTATATCCTAACCTAAGGGAACCTAACATATCGGATGTAATGTTTTACAACATTCTGGCGTGTCGTCGCCTGCTTCTCGATGGGGACATTAGATACGTCTATAACGTTGTATATCCTAACCTAAGGGAACCTAACATCTCGGATGTAATATTTTACAACATTCTGGCGTGTCGTCGCCTGCTTCTCGATGGGGACATTATATACGTCTATAACGTTGTATATCCTAGCCTAAGGCAACCTAACATCTCGGATGTAATATTTTACAACATTCCTGGCGTGTCGTCGCCTGCTTCTCGATGGGAACATTATATACGTCTATAACGTTGTGTATCCTAACCCAAAGCAACCTAACTTCTGGGATGTAATATTTTACAAAATTCCTGGCATGTCGGTCCCTACATCGCGCTGGGAACTTTCTATACGTCTATAACGTTGTATATCCTAACCTAAGGGAACCTAACATCTCGGGTGTAATATTTTACAACATTCCTGACCCGTCGGCCCCAATTTCTCGGTGGGAACATTCTATACGTCTATAACGTTGTATATCCTAGCCTAAGGCAACCTAACATGTCGAATGTAATATTTTACAACATTCTGGCGTGTCGTCGCCTGCTTCTCGAAGGGGACATTATATACGTCTATAACGTTGTATATCTTAACCTAACGCAACCTAACATCTGGGATGTAATATATTATAACATTCCTGACGCGTCGGTCCCTACTTCTCGGTGGGAACACTGTATACGTCTATAACGATATATGTCCTAGCCTAAGGCAACCTAACATTTCGGATGTAATATTTTACAACATTCCTGGCATTTCGGTCCCTACTTCTCGGTGGGAACATTATATACGTCTATCACGTTATATATCCTAGCCTAAGGCAACCTAACATATCGGATGTAATGTTTTACAACGTTCTGGCGTGTCGTCGCCTGCTTCTCGATGGGGACATTATATACGTCTATAACGTTGTATATCCTAACCCAAAGCAACCTAACTTCTGGGATGTAATATTTTACAAAATTCCTGGCATGTCGGTCCCTACATCTCGCTGGGAACTTTCTATACGTCTATAACGTTGTATATCCTAACCTAAGGGAACCTAACATCTCGGGTGTAATATTTTACAACATTCCTGACCCGTCGGCCCCAATTTCTCGGTGGGAACATTCTATACGTCTATAACGCTGTATATCCTAGCCTAAGGCAACCTAACATGTCGAATGTAATATTTTACAACATTCTGGCGTGTCGTCGCCTGCTTCTCGAAGGGGACATTATATACGTCTACAACGTTGTATATCTTAACCTAACGCAACCTAACATCTGGGATGTAATATATTATAACATTCCTGACGCGTCGGTCCCTACTTCTCGGTGGGAACACTGTATACGTCAATAACGATATATGTCCTAGCCTAAGGCAACCTAACATCTCGGATGTAATATTTTACAACATTCCTGGCATGTCGGACCCTACATCTCGCTGGGAACTTTCTATACGTCTATAACGTTGTATATCCTAACCTAAGGGAACCTAACATCTCGGGTGTAATATTTTACAACATTCCTGACCCGTCGGCCCCAATTTCTCGGTGGGAACATTCTATACCTCTATAACGTTGTATATCCTAACCTAAGGGAACCTAACATCTCGGGTGTAATATTTTACAACATTCCTGGCATTTCGGTCCCTACTTCTCGGTGGGAATATTATATACGTCTATCACGTTATATATCCTAGCCTAAGGCAACCTAACATATCGGATGTAATGTTTTACAACATTCTCGCGTGTCGTCGCCTGCTTCTCGAAGGGGACATTATATACGTCTATAACGTTGTATATCGTAACCCAAAGAAACCTAACTTCTGGGATGTAATATTTTACAACATTCCTGGCATGTCGGTCCCCACGTCTCGGTGGGAACATTATATAAGTCTATAACGATGTATATCCAAACCTAAAGCAACCTAACAACTCGGATGTAATATTTTACAACATCCCTGGCATGTCGGTCCCTACATCTCGCTGGGAACTTTCTATACGTCTATAACGTTGTATATCCTAACCTAAGGGAACCTAAAATCTCGGGTGTAATATTTTACAACATTCCTGCCCCGTCGGCCCCAACTTGTCGGTGGGAATATTCTATACCTCTATAACGTTGTATATCCTAACCTAAGGGAACCTAACATCTCGGGTGTAATATTTTACAACATTCCTGGCATTTCGGTCCCTACTTCTCGGTGGGAATATTATATACGTCTATCACGTTATATATCCTAGCCTAAGGCAACCTAACATATCGGATGTAATGTTTTACAACATTCCTGGCGTGTCGTCGCCTGCTTCTCGATGGGAACATTATATACGTCTATAACGTTGTATATCCTAACCCAAAGCAACCTAACTTCTGGGATGTAATATTTTACAAAATTCCTGGCATGTCGGTCCCTACATCTCGCTGGGAACTTTCTATACGTCTATAACGTTGTATATTCTAACCTAAGGGAACCTAACATCTCGGGTGTAATATTTTACAACATTCCTGACCCGTCGGCCCCAATTTCTCGGTGGGAACATTCTATACGTCTATAACGTTGTATATCCTAGCCTAAGGCAACCTAACATGTCGAATGTAATATTTTACAACATTCTGGCGTGTCGTCGCCTGCTTCTCGAAGGGGACATTATATACGTCTATAACGTTGTATATCCTAACCTAACGCAACCTAACATCTGGGATGTAATATATTACAACATTCCTGGCATGTCGGACCCTACATCTCGGTGGGAACATTCTATACGTCTATAACGTTGTATATCCTGGCCTAAGGCAACCTAACATCTCGGACGTAATATTTTACAACATTCCTGGCGTGTCGTCGCCTGCTTCTCGATGGGGACATTATATACGTCTATAACGTTGTATATCCTAACCCAAAGCAACCTAACTTCTGGGATGTAATATTTTACAACATTCCTGGCATGTCGGTCCCTACATCTCGCTGGGGACTTTCTATACGTCTATAACGTTGTATATCCTAACCTAAGGGAACCTAACATCTCGGGTGTAATATTTTACAACATTCCTGACCCGTCGGCCCCAATTTCTCGGTGGGAACATTCTATACGTCTATAACGTTGTATATCCTAGCCTAAGGCAACCTAACATGTCGAATGTAATTTTTTACAACAATCTGGCGTGTCGTCGCCTGCTTCTCGAAGGGGACATTATATACGTCTTTAACGTTGTATATCTTAACCTAACGCAACCTAACATCTGGGATGTAATATATTATAACATTCCTGACGCGTCGGTCCCTACTTCTCGGTGGGAACACTGTATACGTCTATAACGATATATGTCCTAGCCTAAGGCAACCTAACATCTCGGATGTAATATTTTACAACATTCCTGGCATTTCGGTCCCTACTTCTCGGTGGGAACATTATATACGTCTATCACGTTATATATCCTAGCCTAAGGCAACCTAACATATCGGATGTAATGTTTTACAACATTCTGGCGCGTCGTCGCCTGCTTCTCGAAGGGGACATTATATACGTCTATAACGTTGTATATCCTAAGCTAACGCAACCTAACATCTGGGATGTAATATATTACAACATTCCTGGCATGTCGGTCCCCACGTCTCGGTGGGAACATTATATAAGTCTATAACGATGTATATCCAAACCTAAAGCAACCTAACAACTCGGATGTAATATTTTACAACATTCCTGTCATGTCGGACCCTACATCTCGGTGGGAACATTAGATACGTCTATAACGTTGTATATCCTAACCTAAGGGAACCTAACATCTCGGATGTAATATTTTACAACATTCTGGAGTGTCGTCGCCTGCTTCTCGATGGGGACATTATATACGTCTATAACGTTGTATATCCTAGCCTAAGGCAACCTAACATTTCGGATGTAATATTTTACAACATTCCTGGCGTGTCGTCGCCTGCTTCTCGATGGGAACATTATATACGTCTATAACGTTGTATATCCTAACCCAAAGCAACCTAACTTCTGGGATGTAATGTTTTACAAAATTCCTGGCATGTCGGTCCCTACATCTCGCTGGGAACTTTCTATACGTCTATAACGTTGTATATCCTAACCTAAGGGAACCTAACATCTCGGGTGTAATATTTTACAACATTCCTGGCATTTCGGTCCCTACTTCTCGGTGGGAACATTATATACGTCTATAACGTTGTATATCCTAGCCTAAGGCAACCTAACATCTCGGATGTAATATTTTACAGCATTCCTGGCGTGTCGTCGCCTGCTTCTCGATGGGGACATTAGATACGCCTAGAACGTTGTATATCCTATCCTAAGGGAAACTAACATCTAGAATGTAATATTTTACAACATTCCTGGCGTGTCGTCGCCTGCTTCTCGATGGGGACATTGTATACGTCTATAACGTTGTATATCCTAACCCAAAGCAACCTAAGTTCTGGGATGTAATATTTTACAACATTCCTGGCATGTCGGTCCCTACATCTCGCTGGGAACTTTCTATACGTCTATAACGTTGTATATCCTAACCTAAGGGAACCTAACATCTCGGGTGTAATATTTTACAACATTCCTGACCCGTCGGCCCCAATTTCTCGGTGGGAACATTCTATACGTCTATAACGTTGTATATCCTAACCTAAGGGAACCTAACATCTCGGGTGTAATATTTTACAACATTCCTGGCATTTCGGTCCCTACTTCTCGGTGGGAATATTATATACGTCTATCACGTTATATATCCTAGCCTAAGGCAACCTAACATATCGGATGTAATGTTTTACAACATTCTGGCGTGTCGTCGCCTGCTTCTCGATGGGGACATTAGATACGTCTATAACGTTGTATATCCTAACCTAAGGGAACCTAACATCTCGGATGTAATATTTTACAACATTCTGGCGTGTCGTCGCCTGCTTCTCGATGGGGACATTATATACGTCTATAACGTTGTATATCCTAACCTAAGGCAACCTAACATCTCGGATGTAATATTTTACAACATTCCTGGCGTGTCGTCGCCTGCTTCTCGATGGGGACATTATATACGTCTATAACGTTGTATATCCTAAGCTAACGCAACCTAACATCTGGGATGTAATATATTACAACATTCCTGGCATGTCGGACCCTACATCTCGGTGGGAACATTCTATACGTCTATAACGTTGTATATCCTGGCCTAAGGCAACCTAACATCTCGGACGTAATATTTTACAACATTCCTGGCGTGTCGTCGCCTGCTTCTCGATGGGGACATTATATACGTCTATAACGTTGTATATCCTAACCCAAAGCAACCTAACTTCTGGGATGTAATATTTTACAACATTCCTGGCATGTGGGTCCCTACATCTCGCTGGGGACTTTCTATACGTCTATAACGTTGTATATCCTAACCTAAGGGAACCTAACATCTCGGGTGTAATATTTTACAACATTCCTGACCCGTCGGCCCCAATTTCTCGGTGGGAACATTCTATACGTCTATAACGTTGTATATCCTAGCCTAAGGCAACCTAACATCTCGGATGTAATATTTTACAGCATTCCTGGCGTGTCGTCGCCTGCTTCTCGATGGGGACATTAGATACGTCTAGAACGTTGTATATCCTATCCTAAGGGAACCTAACATCTAGAATGTAATATTTTACAACATTCCTGGCGTGTCGTCGCCTGCTTATCGATGGGGACATTGTATACGTCTATAACGTTGTATATCCTAACCCAAAGCAACCTAACTTCTGGGATGTAATATTTTACAACATTCCTGGCATGTCGGTCCCTACATCTCGCTGGGGACTTTCTATACGTCTATAACGTTGTATATCCTAACCTAAGGGAACCTAACATCTCGGGTGTAATATTTTACAACATTCCTGACCCGTCGGCCCCAATTTCTCGGTGGGAACATTCTATACGTCTATAACGTTGTATATCCTGGCCTAAGGCAACCTAACATCTCGGACGTAATATTTTACAACATTCCTGGCGTGTCGTCGCCTGCTTCTCGATGGGGACATTATATACGTCTATAACGTTGTATATCCTAACCCAAAGCAACCTAACTTCTGGGATATAATATTTTACAACATTCCTTGCATGTCGGTCCCTACATCTCGCTGGGGACTTTCTATACGTCTATAACGTTGTATATCCTAACCTAAGGGAACCTAACATCTCGGATGTAATATTTTACAACATTCTGGCGTGTCGTCGCCTGCTTCTCGATGGGGACATTATATACGTCTATAACGTTGTATATCCTAGCCTAAGGCAACCTAACATCTCGGATGTAATATTTTACAACATTCCTGGCGTGTCGTCGCCTGCTTCTCGATGGGAACATTATATACGTCTATAACGTTGTATATCCTAACCCAAAGCAACCTAACTTCTGGGATGTAATGTTTTACAAAATTCCTGGCATGTCGGTCCCTACATCTCGCTGGGAACTTTCTATACGTCTATAACGTTGTATATCCTAACCTAAGGGAACCTAACATCTCGGGTGTAATATTTTACAACAGTCCTGACCCGTCGGCCCCAATTTCTCGGTGAGAACATTCTATACGTCTATAACGTTGTATATCCTAGCCTAAGGCAACCTAACATGTCGAATGTAATTTTTTACAACAATCTGGCGTGTCGTCGCCTGCTTCTCGAAGGGGACATTATATACGTCTTTAACGTTGTATATCTTAACCTAACGCAACCTAACATCTGGGATGTAATATATTATAACATTCCTGACGCGTCGGTACCTACTTCTCGGTGGGAACACTGTATACGTCTATAACGATATATGTCCTAGCCTAAGGCAACCTAACATCTCGGATGTAATATTTTACAACATTCCTGGCATTTCGGTCCCTACTTCTCGGTGGGAACATTATATACGTCTATCACGTTATATATCCTAGCCTAAGGCAACCTAACATATCGGATGTAATGTTTTACAACATTCTGGCGCGTCGTCGCCTGCTTCTCGAAGGGGACATTATATACGTCTATAACGTTGTATATCCTAACCCAAAGCAACCTAACTTCTGGGATGTAATGTTTTACAAAATTCCTGGCATGTCGGTCCCTACATCTCGCTGGGAACTTTCTATACGTCTATAACGTTGTATATCCTAACCTAAAGCAACGTAACATCTCGGATGTAATATTTTACAATATTCCTGGCATGTCGGCCCCTACATCTCCGTGGGAACTTTCTATACGTCTATAACGTTGTATATCCTAACCTAAGGGAATCTAACATCTCGGGTGTAATATTTTACAACATTCCTGTCCCGTCGGCCCCTATTTCTCGGTGGGAACATTCTATATGTCTATAACGTTGTATATCCTACCCTACGGGAACCTAACATCTCGGGTGTAATATTTTACAACATTCCTGACGCGTCGTCGCCTGCTTCTCGATGGGGACATTATATACGTCTATAACGTTGTATATCCTAACCCAAAGAAACCTAACATTTCGTATGTAATATTTTACAACATTCCTGGCATGTCGGTCCCTACTTCTCGGTGGGAACATGAAATACGTCTATAACGTTGTATATGCTAACCTAAGGGAAGCTAACATCTCGGGTGTAACATTTTACAACATTCTGGCGTGTCGTCGCCTGCTTCTCGAAGGGGACATTATATACGTCTATAACGTTGTATATCTTAACCTAACGCAACCTAACATCTGGGATGTCATATTTTACAACATTCCTGACGCGTCGGCCTCTATTTCTCGGTGGGAACATTCTATATGTCTATAACGTTGTATATCCTAACCCAAAGAAACCTAACTTCTGGGATGTAATATTTTACAACATTCCTGGCATGTCGGTCCCCACGTCTCGGTGGCAACATTATATAAGTCTATAACGATATATATCCTAACCTAAAGCAACGTAACATCTCCGATGTAATATTTTACAACATTCCTGGCATGTCGGCCCCTACATCTCCGTGGGAACTTTCTATACGTCTATAACGTTGTATATCCTAACCTAAGGGAATCTAACATCTCGGGTGTAATATTTTACAACATTCCTGGCCCGTCGGCCCCTATTTCTCGGTGGGAACATTCTATATGTCTATAACGTTGTATATCCTAACCTAAGGGAACCTAACATCTCGGGTGTAATATTTTACAACATTCCTGACCCGTCGGCCCCAATTTCTCGGTGGGAACATTGTATACGGCTATAACGTTGTATATCCTAACCCAAAGCAACCTAACTTCCGGGATGTAATATTTTACAAAATTCCTGGCATGTCGGTCCCTACATCTCGCTGGGAACTTTCTATACGTCTATAACGTTGTATATCCTAACCTAAGGGAACCTAACATCTCGGGTGTAATATTTTACAACATTCCTGACCCGTCGGCCCCAATTTCTCGGTGGGAACATTCTATACGTCTATAACGTTGTATATCCTAACCTAAGGGAACCTAACATCTCGGGTGTAATATTTTACAACATTCCTGGCATTTCGGTCCTTACTTCTCGGTGGGAACATTATATACGTCTATCACGTTATATATCCTAGCCTAAGGCAACCTAACATATCGGATGTAATGTATTACAACATTCTGGCGTGTCGTCGCCTGCTTCTCAATGGGGACATTAGATACGTCTATAACGTTGTATATCCTAACCCAAAGAAACCAAACTTCTGGGATGTAATATTTTACAACATTCCTGGCATGTCGGTCCCCACGTCTCGGTGGGAACATTATATAAGTCTATAACGATATATATCCTAACCTAAAGCAACGTAACATCTCGGATGTAATATTTTACAATATTCCTGGCATGTCGGCCCCTACATCTCCGTGGGAACTTTCTATACGTCTATAACGTTGTATATCCTAACCTAAGGGAATCTAACATCTCGGGTGTAATATTTTACAACATTCCTGTCCCGTCGGCCCCTATTTCTCGGTGGGAACATTCTATATGTCTATAACGATGTATATCCTAACCTAAGGGAACCTAACATCTCGGGTGTAATATTTTACAACATTCCTGACGCGTCGTCGCCTGCTTCTCGATGGGGACATTATATACGTCTATAACGTTGTATATCCTAACCCAAAGCAACCTAACATCTCGTATGTAATATTTTACAACATTCCTGGCATGTCGGTCCCTACTTCTCGGTGGGAACATTATATACGTCTATAACGTTGTATATGCTAACCTAAGGGAAGCTAACATCTCGGGTGTAACATTTTACAACATTCTGGCGTGTCGTCGCCTGCTTCTCGAAGGGGACATTATATACGTCTATAACGTTGTATATCTTAACCTAACGCAACCTAACACCTGGGATGTTATATTTTACAACATTCCTGACGCGTGGGCCCCTATTTCTCAGTGGGAACATTATATACGTCTATCACGTTATATATCCTAGCCTAAGGCAACCTAACATATCGGATGTAACATTTCACAACATTCTGGCGTGTCGTCGCCTGCTTCTCGATGGGGACATTAGATACGTCTATAACGTTGTATGTCCTATCCTAAGGGAACCTAACATCTAGGATGTAATATTTCACAACATTCCTGGCGTGTCGTCGCCTGCTTCTCGATGGGGACATTATATACGTCTATAACGTTGTATATCCTAACCCAAAGCAACCTAACTTCTGGGATGTAATGTTTTACAAAATTCCTGGCAAGTCGGTCCCTACATCTCGCTGGGAACTTTCTATACGTCTATAACGTTGTATATCCTAACCTAAGGGAACCTAACATCTCGGGTGTAATATTTTACAACAGTCCTGAACCGTCGGCCCCAATTTCTCGGTGAGAACATTCTATACGTCTATAACGTTGTATATCCTAGCCTAAGGCAACCTAACATGTCGAATGTAATTTTTTACAACAATCTGGCGTGTCGTCGCCTGCTTCTCGAAGGGGACATTATATACGTCTTTAACGTTGTATATCTTAACCTAACGCAACCTAACATCTGGGATGTAATATATTATAACATTCCTGACGCGTCGGTGCCTACTTCTCGGTGGGAACACTGTATACGTCTATAACGATATATGTCCTAGCCTAAGGCAACCTAACATCTCGGATGTAATATTTTACAACATTCCTGGCATTTCGGTCCCTACTTCTCGGTGGGAACATTATATACGTCTATCACGTTATATATCCTAGCCTAAGGCAACCTAACATATCGGATGTAATGTTTTACAACATTCTGGCGCGTCGTCGCCTGCTTCTCGAAGGGGACATTATATACGTCTATAACGTTGTATATCCTAACCCAAAGCAACCTAACTTCTGGGATGTAATGTTTTACAAAATTCCTGGCATGTCGGTCCCTACATCTCGCTGGGAACTTTCTATACGTCTATAACGTTGTATATCCTAACCTAAAGCAACGTAACATCTCGGATGTAATATTTTACAATATTCCTGGCATGTCGGCCCCTACATCTCCGTGGGAACTTTCTATACGTCTATAACGTTGTATATCCTAACCTAAGGGAATCTAACATCTCGGGTGTAATATTTTACAACATTCCTGTCCCGTCGGCCCCTATTTCTCGGTGGGAACATTCTATATGTCTATAACGTTGTATATCCTACCCTACGGGAACCTAACATCTCGGGTGTAATATTTTACAACATTCCTGACGCGTCGTCGCCTGCTTCTCGATGGGGACATTATATACGTCTATAACGTTGTATATCCTAACCCAAAGAAACCTAACATTTCGTATGTAATATTTTACAACATTCCTGGCATGTCGGTCCCTACTTCTCGGTGGGAACATGAAATACGTCTATAACGTTGTATATGCTAACCTAAGGGAAGCTAACATCTCGGGTGTAACATTTTACAACATTCTGGCGTGTCGTCGCCTGCTTCTCGAAGGGGACATTATATACGTCTATAACGTTGTATATCTTAACCTAACGCAACCTAACATCTGGGATGTCATATTTTACAACATTCCTGACGCGTCGGCCTCTATTTCTCGGTGGGAACATTCTATATGTCTATAACGTTGTATATCCTAACCCAAAGAAACCTAACTTCTGGGATGTAATATTTTACAACATTCCTGGCATGTCGGTCCCCACGTCTCGGTGGCAACATTATATAAGTCTATAACGATATATATCCTAACCTAAAGCAACGTAACATCTCCGATGTAATATTTTACAACATTCCTGGCATGTCGGCCCCTACATCTCCGTGGGAACTTTCTATACGTCTATAACGTTGTATATCCTAACCTAAGGGAATCTAACATCTCGGGTGTAATATTTTACAACATTCCTGGCCCGTCGGCCCCTATTTCTCGGTGGGAACATTCTATATGTCTATAACGTTGTATATCCTAACCTAAGGGAACCTAACATCTCGGGTGTAATATTTTACAACATTCCTGACCCGTCGGCCCCAATTTCTCGGTGGGAACATTGTATACGGCTATAACGTTGTATATCCTAACCCAAAGCAACCTAACTTCCGGGATGTAATATTTTACAAAATTCCTGGCATGTCGGTCCCTACATCTCGCTGGGAACTTTCTATACGTCTATAACGTTGTATATCCTAACCTAAGGGAACCTAACATCTCGGGTGTAATATTTTACAACATTCCTGACCCGTCGGCCCCAATTTCTCGGTGGGAAC
The DNA here is from genome assembly GCA_963969225.1 of Xylocopa violacea. NCBI lineage: Eukaryota > Metazoa > Arthropoda > Insecta > Hymenoptera > Apidae > Xylocopa > Xylocopa violacea. The sequence goes on along the minus strand of CAXAJV010000500.1, from coordinate 942,767 downwards.
ATTCTATACGTCTATAACGTTGTATATCCTAACCTAAGGGAACCTAACATTTCGGGTGTAATATTTTACAACATTCCTGGCATTTCGGCCCTTACTTCTCGGTGGGAACATTATATACGTCTATCACGTTATATATCCTAGCCTAAGGCAACCTAACATATCGGATGTAATGTATTACAACATTCTGGCGTGTCGTCGCCTGCTTCTCAATGGGGACATTAAATACGTCTATAACGTTGTATATCCTAACCCAAAGAAACCAAACTTCTGGGATGTAATATTTTACAACATTCCTGGCATGTCGGTCCCCACGTCTCGGTGGGAACATTATATAAGTCTATAACGATATATATCCTAACCTAAAGCAACGTAACATCTCGGATGTAATATTTTACAATATTCCTGGCATGTCGGCCCCTACATCTCCGTGGGAACTTTCTATACGTCTATAACGTTGTATATCCTAACCTAAGGGAATCTAACATCTCGGGTGTAATATTTTACAACATTCCTGTCCCGTCGGCCCCTATTTCTCGGTGGGAACATTCTATATGTCTATAACGATGTATATCCTAACCTAAGGGAACCTAACATCTCGGGTGTAATATTTTACAACATTCCTGACGCGTCGTCGCCTGCTTCTCGATGGGGACATTATATACGTCTATAACGTTGTATATCCTAACCCAAAGCAACCTAACATCTCGTATGTAATATTTTACAACATTCCTGGCATGTCGGTCCCTACTTCTCGGTGGGAACATTATATACGTCTATAACGTTGTATATGCTAACCTAAGGGAAGCTAACATCTCGGGTGTAACATTTTACAACATTCTGGCGTGTCGTCGCCTGCTTCTCGAAGGGGACATTATATACGTCTATAACGTTGTATATCTTAACCTAACGCAACCTAACACCTGGGATGTTATATTTTACAACATTCCTGACGCGTGGGCCCCTATTTCTCAGTGGGAACATTATATACGTCTATCACGTTATATATCCTAGCCTAAGGCAACCTAACATATCGGATGTAACATTTCACAACATTCTGGCGTGTCGTCGCCTGCTTCTCGATGGGGACATTAGATACGTCTATAACGTTGTATGTCCTATCCTAAGGGAACCTAACATCTAGGATGTAATATTTCACAACATTCCTGGCGTGTCGTCGCCTGCTTCTCGATGGGGACATTATATACGTCTATAACGTTGTATATCTTAACCCAAAGAAACCTAACTTCTGGGATGTAATATTTTACACCATTCCTGGCATGTCGGTCCCCACGTCTCGGTGGGAACATTATATAAGTCTATAACGATATATATCCTAACCCAAAGCAACCTAACAACTCGGATGTAATGTTTTACAACATTCCTGGCATGTCGGTCCCCACGTCTCGGTGGGAACATTATATAAGTCTATAACGATATATATCCTAACCTAAAGCAACGTAACATCTCGGATGTAATATTTTACAATATTCCTGGCATGTCGGCCCCTACATCTCCGTGGGAACTTTCTATACGTCTATAACGTTGTATATCCTAACCTAAGGGAATCTAACATCTCGGGTGTTATATTTTACAACATTCCTGTCCCGTCGGCCCCTATTTCTCGGTGGGAACATTCTATATGTCTATAACGTTGTATATCCTAACCTAAGGGAACCTAACATCTCGGGTGTAATATTTTACAACATTCCTGACGCGTCGTCGCCTGCTTCTCGATGGGGACATTATATACGTCTATAACGTTGTATATCCTAACCCAAAGCAACCTAACATTTCGTATGTAATATTTTACAACATTCCTGGCATGTCGGCCCCTACATCTCCGTGGGAACTTTCTATACGTCTATAACGTTGTATATCTTAACCTAAGGGAATCTAACATCTCGGGTGTAATATTTTACAACATTCCTGTCCCGTCGGCCCCTGTTTCTCGGTGGGAACATTCTATATGTCTATAACGTTGTATATCCTACCCTACGGGAACCTAACATCTCGGGTGTAATATTTTACAACATTCCTGACGCGTCGTCGCCTGCTTCTCGATGGGGACATTATATACGTCTATAACGTTGTATATCCTAATCCAAAGAAACCTAACATTTCGTATGTAATATTTTACAACATTCCTGGCATGTCGGTCCCTACTTCTCGGTGGGAACATGAAATACGTCTATAACGTTGTATATGCTAACCTAAGGGAAGCTAACATCTCGGGTGTAACATTTTACAACATTCTGGCGTGTCGTCGCCTGCTTCTCGAAGGGGACATTATATACGTCTATAACGTTGTATATCTTAACCTAACGCAACCTAACGTCTGGGATGTCATATTTCACAACATTCCTGACGCGTCGGCCCCTATTTCTCGGTGGGAACATTCTATATGTCTATAACGTTGTATATCCTAACCTAAGGGAACCTAACATCTCGGGTGTAATATTTTACAACATTCCTGACCCGTCGGCCCCAATTTCTCGGTGGGAACATTGTATACGGCTATCACGTTATATATCCTAGCCTAAGGCAACCTAACATATCTGATGTAATGTATTACAACATTCTGGCGTGTCGTCGCCTGCTTCTCGATGGGGACATTAGATACGTCTATAACGTTGTATATCCTAACCCAAAGAAACCTAACTTCTGGGATGTAATATTTTACAACATTCCTGGCATGTCGGTCCCCACGTCTCGGTGGGAACATTATATAAGTCTATAACGATATATATCCTAACCTAAAGCAACGTAACATCTCGGATGTAATATTTTACAATATTCCTGGCATGTCGGCCCCTACATCTCCGTGGGAACTTTCTATACGTCTATAACGTTGTATATCCTAACCTAAGGGAATCTAACATCTCGGGTGTAATATTTTACAACATTCCTGTCCCGTCGGCCCCTATTTCTCGGTGGGAACATTCTATATGTCTATAACGTTGTATATCCTAACCTAAGGGAACCTAACATCTCGGGTGTAATATTTTACAACATTCCTGACGCGTCGTCGCCTGCTTCTCGATGGGGACATTATATACGTCTATAACGTTGTATATCCTAACCCAAAGCAACCTAACATCTCGTATGTAATATTTTACAACATTCCTGGCATGTCGGTCCCTACTTCTCGGTGGGAACATTATATACGTCTATAACGTTGTATATGCTAACCTAAGGGAAGCTAACATCTCGGGTGTAACATTTTACAACATTCTGGCGCGTCGTCGCCTGCTTCTCGAAGGGGACATTATATACGTCTATAACGTTGTATATCTTAACCTAACGCAACCTAACACCTGGGATGTCATATTTTACAACATTCCTGACGCGTCGGCCCCTATTTCTCGGTGGGAACATTCTATATGTCTATAACGTTGTATATCCTAACCCAAAGAAACCTAACTTCTGGGATGTAATATTTTACAACATTCCTGGCATGTCGGTCCCTACATCTCGGTGGGAACATTCTATACGTCTATAACGTTGTATATCCTAGCCTAAGGCAACCTAACATCTCGGGTGTAATATTTTACAACATTCCTGACCCGTCGGCCCCAATTTCTCGGTGGGAACATTCTATACATCTATAACGTTGTATATCCTAACCTAAGGGAAGCTAACATCTCGGGTGTAATATTTTACAACATTCCTGGCATTTCGGTTCTTACTTCTCGGTGGGAACATTCTATATGTCTATAACGTTGTATATCCTAACCTAAGGGAACCTAACATCTCGGGTGTAATATTTTACAACAATCCTGACGCGTCGTCGCCTGCTTCTCGATGGGGACATTATATACGTCTATAACGTTGTATATCCTAACCCAAAGAAACCTAACATTTCGTATGTAATATTTTACAACATTCCTGGCATGTCGGTCCCTACTTCTCGGTGGGAACATGATATAGGTCTATAACGTTGTATATGCTAACCTAAGGGAAGCTAACATCTCGGGTGTAACATTTTACAACATTCTGGCGTGTCGTCGCCTGCTTCTCGAAAGGGACATTATATACGTTTATAACGTTGTATATCTTAACCTAACGCAACCTAACATCTGAGATGCCATATTTTACAACATTCCTGACGCGTGGGCCCCTATTTCTCAGTGGGAACATTATATACGTCTATCACGTTATATATCCTAGCCTAAGGCAACCTAACATATCGGATGTAACATTTCACAACATTCTGGCGTGTCGTCGCCTGCTTCTCGATGGGGACATTAGATACGTCTATAACGTTGTATATCCTATCCTAAGGGAACCTAACATCTAGGATGTAATATTTTACAACATTCCTGGCGTGTCGTCGCCTGCTTCTCGATGGGGATATTATATACGTCTATAACGTTGTATATCCCTACCCAAAGAAACCTAACTTCTGGGATGTAATATTTTACAACATTCCTGGCATGTCGGTCCCCACGTCACGGTGGGAACATTATATAAGTCTATAACGATATATATCCTAACCCAAAGCAACCTAACAACTCGGATGTAATGTTTTACAACATTCCTGGCATGTCGGTCCCTACATCTCGGTGGGAACATTCTATATGTCTATAACGTTGTATATCCTAGCCTAAGGCAACCTAACATCTCGGATGTAATATTTTACAACATTCCTGACGCGTCGGCCCCTATTTCTCGGTGTGAACATTCGATACGTCTATAACGTTGTATATCCTAACCTAACGGAATCTAACATCTCGGGTGTAATATTTTACAACATTCCTGACGCGTCGTCGCCTGCTTCTCGATGGGGACATTATATACGTCTATAACGTTGTATATCCTAACCCAAAGCAACCTAACATCTCGTATGTAATATTTTACAACATTCCTGGCATGTCGGTCCCTACTTCTCGGTGGGAACATTATATACGTCTATAACGTTGTATATGCTAACCTAAGGGAAGCTAACATCTCGGTTGTAACATTTTACAACATTCTGGCGTGTCGTCGCCTGCTTCTCGAAGGGGACATTATATACGTCTATAACGTTGTATATCTTAACCTAACGCAACCTAACATCTGGGATGTCATATTTTACAACATTCCTGACGTGTGGGCCCCTATTTCTCGGTGCGAACATTATATACGTCTATCACGTTATATATCCTAGCCTAAGGCAACCTAACATATCGGGTGTAACATTTCACAACATTCTGGCGTGTCGTCGCCTGCTTCTCGATGGGGACATTAGATACGTCTATAACGTTGTATATCCTATCCTAAGGGAACCTAACATCTAGGATGTAATATTTTACAACATTGCTGGCGTGTCGTCGCCTGCTTCTCGATGGGGACATTATATACGTCTATAACGTTGTATATCCCTACCCAAAGAAACCTAACTTCTGGGATGTAATATTTTACAACATTCCTGGCATGTCGGTCCCCACGTCTCGGTGGGAACATTGTATACGGCTATAACGATATATGTCCTAGCCTAAGGCAACCTAACATCTCGGATGTAATATTTTACATCATTCCTGGCATGTCGGTCCCTACATCTCGCTGGGAACTTTCTATACGTCTATAACGTTGTATATCCTAACCTAAGGGACCCTAACATTTCGGGTGTAATATTTTACAACATTCCTGACCCGTCGGCCCCAATTTCTCGGTGGGAACATTATATACGTCTATCACGTTATATATCCTAGCCTAAGGCAACCTAACATATCGGATGTAATGTATTACAACATTCTGGCGTGTCGTCGCCTGCTTCTCGATGGGGACATTAGATACGTCTATAACGTTGTATATCCTAACCCAAAGAAACCTAACTTCTGGGATGTAATATTTTACAACATTCCTGGCATGTCGGTCCCCACGTCTCGGTGGGAACATTATATAAGTCTATAACGATATATATCCTAACCTAAAGCAACGTAACATCTCGGATGTAATATTTTACAATATTCCTGGCATGTCGGCCCCTACATCTCCGTGGGAACTTTCTATACGTCTATAACGTTGTATATCCTAACCTAAGGGAATCTAACATCTCGGGTGTAATATTTTACAACATTCCTGTCCCGTCGGCCCCTATTTCTCGGTGGGAACATTCTATATGTCTATAACGTTGTATATCCTAACCTAAGGGAACCTAACATCTCGGGTGTAATATTTTACAACATTCCTGTCCCGTCGGCCCCTATTTCTCGGTGGGAACATTCTATATGTCTATAACGTTGTATATCCTAACCTAAGGGAACCCAACATATCGGGTGTAATATTTTACAACATTCCTGACGCGTCGTCGCCTGCTTCTCGATGGGGACATTATATACGTCTATAACGTTGTATATCCTAACCCAAAGAAACCTAACATTTCGTATGTAATATTTTACAACATTCCTGGCATGTCGGTCCCTACTTCTCGGTGGGAACATGATATAGGTCTATAACGTTGTATATGCTAACCTAAGGGAAGCTAACATCTCGGGTGTAACATTTTACAACATTCTGGCGTGTCGTCGCCTGCTTCTCGAAAGGGACATTATATACGTTTATAACGTTGTATATCTTAACCTAACGCAACCTAACATCTGGGATGCCATATTTTACAACATTCCTGACGCGTGGGCCCCTATTTCTCAGTGGGAACATTATATACGTCTATCACGTTATATATCCTAGCCTAAGGCAACCTAACATATCGGATGTAACATTTCACAACATTCTGGCGTGTCGTCGCCTGCTTCTCGATGGGGACATTAGATACGTCTATAACGTTGTATATCCTATCCTAAGGGAACCTAACATCTAGGATGTAATATTTTACAACATTCCTGGCGTGTCGTCGCCTGCTTCTCGAAGGGGATATTATATACGTCTATAACGTTGTATATCCCTGCCCAAAGAAACCTAACTTCTGGGATGTAATATTTTACAACATTCCTGGCATGTCGGTCCCCACGTCTCGGTGGGAACATTATATAAGTCTATAACGATATATATCCTAACCTAAAGCAACGTAACATCTCGGATGTAATATTTTACAATATTCCTGGCATGTCGGCCCCTACATCTCCGTGGGAACTTTCTATACGTCTATAACGTTGTATATCCTAACCTAAGGGAATCTAACATCTCGGGTGTAATATTTTACAACATTCCTGTCCCGTCGGCCCCTATTTCTCGGTGGGAACATTCTATATGTCTATAACGTTGTATATCCTAACCTAAGGGAACCTAACATCTCGGGTGTAATATTTTACAACATTCCTGACGCGTCGTCGCCTGCTTCTCGATGGGGACATTATATACGTCTATAACGTTGTATATCCTAACCCAAAGAAACCTAACATTTCGTATGTAATATTTTACAACATTCCTGGCATGTCGGTCCCTACTTCTCGGTGGGAACATGATATAGGTCTATAACGTTGTATATGCTAACCTAAGGGAAGCTAACATCTCGGGTGTAACATTTTACAACATTCTGGCGTGTCGTCGCCTGCTTCTCGAAAGGGACATTATTTACGTTTATAACGTTGTATATCTTAACCTAACGCAACCTAACATCTGGGATGCCATATTTTACAACATTCCTGACGCGTGGGCCCCTATTTCTCAGTGGGAACATTATATACGTCTATCACGTTATATATCCTAGCCTAAGGCAACCTAACATATCGGATGTAACATTTCACAACATTCTGGCGTGTCGTCGCCTGCTTCTCGATGGGGACATTAGATACGTCTTTAACGTTGTATATCCTATCCTAAGGGAACCTAACATCTAGGATGTAATATTTTACAACATTCCTGGCGTGTCGTCGCCTGCTTCTCGATGGGGATATTATATACGTCTATAACGTTGTATATCCCTACCCAAAGAAACCTAACTTCTGGGATGTAATATTTTACAACATTCCTGGCATGTCGGTCCCCACGTCACGGTGGGAACATTATATAAGTCTATAACGATATATATCCTAACCCAAAGCAACCTAACAACTCGGATGTAATGTTTTACAACATTCCTGGCATGTCGGTCCCTACATCTCGGTGGGAACATTCTATATGTCTATAACGTTGTATATCCTAGCCTAAGGCAACCTAACATCTCGGATGTAATATTTTACAACATTCCTGACGCGTCGGCCCCTATTTCTCGGTGTGAACATTCGATACGTCTATAACGTTGTATATCCTAACCTAACGGAATCTAACATCTCGGGTGTAATATTTTACAACATTCCTGACGCGTCGTCGCCTGCTTCTCGATGGGGACATTATATACGTCTATAACGTTGTATATCCTAACCCAAAGCAACCTAACATCTCGTATGTAATATTTTACAACATTCCTGGCATGTCGGTCCCTACTTCTCGGTGGGAACATTATATACGTCTATAACGTTGTATATGCTAACCTAAGGGAAGCTAACATCTCGGTTGTAACATTTTACAACATTCTGGCGTGTCGTCGCCTGCTTCTCGAAGGGGACATTATATACGTCTATAACGTTGTATATCTTAACCTAACGCAACCTAACATCTGGGATGTCATATTTTACAACATTCCTGACGTGTGGGCCCCTATTTCTCGGTGCGAACATTATATACGTCTATCACGTTATATATCCTAGCCTAAGGCAACCTAACATATCGGGTGTAACATTTCACAACATTCTGGCGTGTCGTCGCCTGCTTCTCGATGGGGACATTAGATACGTCTATAACGTTGTATATCCTATCCTAAGGGAACCTAACATCTAGGATGTAATACTTTACAACATTCCTGGCGTGTCGTCGCCTGCTTCTCGATGGGGACATTATATACGTCTATAACGTTGTATATCCCTACCCAAAGAAACCTAACTTCTGGGATGTAATATTTTACAACATTCCTGGCATATCGGTCCCCACGTCTCGGTGGGAACATTGTATACGGCTATAACGATATATGTCCTAGCCTAAGGCAACCTAACATCTCGGATGTAATATTTTACATCATTCCTGGCATGTCGGTCCCTACATCTCGCTGGGAACTTTCTATACGTCTATAACGTTGTATATCCTAACCTAAGGGACCCTAACATTTCGGGTGTAATATTTTACAACATTCCTGACCCGTCGGCCCCAATTTCTCGGTGGGAACATTATATACGTCTATCACGTTATATATCCTAGCCTAAGGCAACCTAACATATCGGATGTAATGTATTACAACATTCTGGCGTGTCGTCGCCTGCTTCTCGATGGGGACATTAGATACGTCTATAACGTTGTATATCCTAACCCAAAGAAACCTAACTTCTGGGATGTAATATTTTACAACATTCCTGGCATGTCGGTCCCCACGTCTCGGTGGGAACATTATATAAGTCTATAACGATATATATCCTAACCTAAAGCAACGTAACATCTCGGATGTAATATTTTACAATATTCCTGGCATGTCGGCCCCTACATCTCCGTGGGAACTTTCTATACGTCTATAACGTTGTATATCCTAACCTAAGGGAATCTAACATCTCGGGTGTAATATTTTACAACATTCCTGTCCCGTCGGCCCCTATTTCTCGGTGGGAACATTCTATATGTCTATAACGTTGTATATCCTAACCTAAGGGAACCTAACATCTCGGGTGTAATATTTTACAACATTCCTGACGCGTCGTCGCCTGCTTCTCGATGGGGACATTATATACGTCTATAACGTTGTATATCCTAACCCAAAGCAACCTAACATCTCGTATGTAATATTTTACAACATTCCTGTCCCGTCGGCCCCTATTTCTCGGTGGGAACATTCTATATGTCTATAACGTTGTATATCCTAACCTAAGGGAACCTAACATCTCGGGTGTAATATTTTACAACATTCCTGACGCGTCGTCGCCTGCTTCTCGATGGGGACATTATATACGTCTATAACGTTGTATATCCTAACCCAAAGCAACCTAACATCTCGTATGTAATATTTTACAACATTCCTGGCATGTCGGTCCCTACTTCTCGGTGGGGACATTATATACGTCTATAACGTTGTATATGCTAACCTAAGGGAAGCTAACATCTCGGTTGTAACATTTTACAACATTCTGGCGTGTCGTCGCCTGCTTCTCGAAGGGGACATTATATACGTCTATAACGTTGTATATCTTAACCTAACGCAACCTAACATCTGGGATGTCATATTTTACAACATTCCTGACGCGTCGGCCCCTATTTCTCGGTGGGAACGTTATATACGTCTATCACGTTATATATCCTAGCCTAAGGCAACCTAACATATCGGATGTAACATTTCACAACATTCTGGCGTGTCGTCGCCTGCTTCTTGATGGGGACATTAGATACGTCTATAACGTTGTATATCCTATCCTAAGGGAACCTAACATCTAGGATGTAATATTTTACAACATTCCTGGCGTGTCGTCGCCTGCTTCTCGATGGGGACATTATATACGTCTATAACGTTGTATATCCCTACCCAAAGAAACCTAACTTCTGGGATGTAATATTTTACAACATTCCTGGCATGTCGGTCCCCACGTCTCGGTGGGAACATTATATAAGTCTATAACGATATATATCCTAACCCAAAGCAACCTAACAACTCGGATGTAATGTTTTACAACATTCCTGGCATGTCGGTCCCTACATCTCGGTGGGAACATTCTATATGTCTATAACGTTGTATATCCTACCCTAAGGCAACCTAACATCTCGGATGTAATATTTTACAACATTCCTGACGCGTCGGCCCCTATTTCTCGGTGTGAACATTCGATACGTCTATAACGTTGTATATCCTAACCTAAGGGAACCTAACATCTCGGGTGTAATATTTTACAACATTCCTGACCCGTCGGCCCCAATTTCTCGGTGGGAACATTGTATACGGCTATAACGATATATGTCCTAGCCTAAGGCAACCTAACATCTCGGATGTAATATTTTACAACATTCCTGGCATGTCGGTCCCTACATCTCGCTGTGAACTTTCTATACGTCTATAACGTTGCATATCCTAACCTAAGGGACCCTAACATCTCGGGTGTAATATTTTACAACATTCCTGACCCGTCGGCCCCAATTTCTCGGTGGGAACATTATATACGTCTATCACGTTATATATCCTAGCCTAAGGCAACCTAACATATCGGATGTAATGTATTACAACATTCTGGCGTGTCGTCGCCTGCTTCTCGAAGGGGACATTATATACGTCTATAACGTTGTATATCTTAACCTAACGCAACCTAACACCTGGGATGTCATATTTTACAACATTCCTGACGCGTCGGCCCCTATTTCTCGGTGGGAACATTCTATATGTCTATAACGTTGTATATCCTAACCCAAAGAAACCTAACTTCTGGGATGTAATATTTTACAACATTCCTGGCATGTCGGTCCCTACATCTCGGTGGGAACATTCTATACGTCTATAACGTTGTATATCCTAGCCTAAGGCAACCTAACATCTCGGGTGTAATATTTTACAACATTCCTGACCCGTCGGCCCCAATTTCTCGGTGGGAACATTCTATACATCTATAACGTTGTATATCCTAACCTAAGGGAAGCTAACATCTCGGGTGTAATATTTTACAACATTCCTGGCATTTCGGTTCTTACTTCTCGGTGGGAACATTATATACGTCTATCACGTTATATATCCTAGCCTAAGGCAACCTAACATATCGGATGTAATGTATTACAACATTCTGGCGTGTCGTCGCCTGCTTCTCGATGGGGACATTAGATACGTCTATAACGTTGTATATCCTAACCCAAAGAAACCTAACTTCTGGGATGTAATATTTTACAACATTCCTGGCATGTCGGTCCCCACGTCTCGGTGGGAACATTATATAAGTCTATAACGATATATATCCTAACCTAAAGCAACGTAACATCTCGGATGTAATATTTTACAACCCTATTTCTCGGTGGGAACATTCTATATGTCTATAACGTTGTATATCCTAACCTAAGGGAACCTAACATCTCGGGTGTAATATTTTACAACATTCCTGACGCGTCGTCGCCTGCTTCTCGATGGGGACATTATATACGTCTATAACGTTGTATATCCTAACCCAAAGAAACCTAACATTTCGTATGTAATATTTTACAACATTCCTGGCATGTCGGTCCCTACTTCTCGGTGGGAACATGATATAGGTCTATAACGTTGTATATGCTAACCTAAGGGAAGCTAACATCTCGGGTGTAACATTTTACAACATTCTGGCGTGTCGTCGCCTGCTTCTCGAAAGGGACATTATATACGTTTATAACGTTGTATATCTTAACCTAACGCAACCTAACATCTGGGATGCCATATTTTACAACATTCCTGACGCGTAGGCCCCTATTTCTCAGTGGGAACATTATATACGTCTATCACGTTATATATCCTAGCCTAAGGCAACCTAACATATCGGATGTAACATTTCACAACATTCTGGCGCGTCGGCCCCTATTTCTCGGTGTGAACATTCGATACGTCTATAACGTTGTATATCCTAACCTAACGGAATCTAACATCTCGGGTGTAATATTTTACAACATTCCTGACGCGTCGTCGCCTGCTTCTCGATGGGGACATTATATACGTCTATAACGTTGTATATCCTAACCCAAAGCAACCTAACATCTCGTATGTAATATTTTACAACATTCCTGGCATGTCGGTCCCTACTTCTCGGTGGGAACATTATATACGTCTATAACGTTGTATATGCTAACCTAAGGGAAGCTAACATCTCGGTTGTAACATTTTACAACATTCTGGCGTGTCGTCGCCTGCTTCTCGAAGGGGACATTATATACGTCTATAACGTTGTATATCTTAACCTAACGCAACCTAACATCTGGGATGTCATATTTTACAACATTCCTGACGCGTCGGCCCCTATTTCTCGGTGGGAACATTATATACGTCTATCACGTTATATATCCTAGCCTAAGGCAACCTAACATATCGGGTGTAACATTTCACAACATTCTGGCGTGTCGTCGCCTGCTTCTCGATGGGGACATTAGATACGTCTATAACGTTGTATATCCTATCCTAAGGGAACCTAACATCGAGGATGTAATATTTTACAACATTCCTGGCGTGTCGTCGCCTGCTTCTCGATGGGGACATTATATACGTCTATAACGTTGCATATCCCTACCCAAAGAAACCTAACTTCTGGGATGTAATATTTTACAACATTCCTGGCATGTCGGTCCCCACGTCTCGGTGGGAACATTGTATACGGCTATAACGATATATGTCCTAGCCTAAGGCAACCTAACATCTCGGATGTAATATTTTACATCATTCCTGGCATGTCGGTCCCTACATCTCGCTGGGAACTTTCTATACGTCTATAACGTTGTATATCCTAACCTAAGGGACCCTAACATTTCGGGTGTAATATTTTACAACATTCCTGACCCGTCGGCCCCAATTTCTCGGTGGGAACATTATATACGTCTATCACGTTATATATCCTAGCCTAAGGCAACCTAACATATCGGATGTAATGTATTACAACATTCTGGCGTGTCGTCGCCTGCTTCTCGATGGGGACATTAGATACGTCTATAACGTTGTATATCCTAACCCAAAGAAACCTAACTTCTGGGATGTAATATTTTACAACATTCCTGGCATGTCGGTCCCCACGTCTCGGTGGGAACATTATATAAGTCTATAACGATATATATCCTAACCTAAAGCAACGTAACATCTCGGATGTAATATTTTACAATATTCCTGGCATGTCGGCTCCTACATCTCCGTGGGAACTTTCTATACGTCTATAACGTTGTATATCCTAACCTAAGGGAATCTAACATCTCGGGTGTAATATTTTACAACATTCCTGTCCCGTCGGCCCCTATTTCTCGGTGGGAACATTCTATATGTCTATAACGTTGTATATCCTAACCTAAGGGAACCTAACATCTCGGGTGTAATATTTTACAACATTCCTGACGCGTCGTCGCCTGCTTCTCGATGGGGACATTATATACGTCTATAACGTTGTATATCCTAACCCAAAGCAACCTAACATCTCGTATGTAATATTTTACAACATTCCTGTCCCGTCGGCCCCTATTTCTCGGTGGGAACATTCTATATGTCTATAACGTTGTATATCCTAACCTAAGGGAACCTAACATCTCGGGTGTAATATTTTACAACATTCCTGACGCGTCGTCGCCTGCTTCTCGATGGGGACATTATATACGTCTATAACGTTGTATATCCTAACCCAAAGCAACCTAACATCTCGTATGTAATATTTTACAACATTCCTGGCATGTCGGTCCCTACTTCTCGGTGGGGACATTATATACGTCTATAACGTTGTATATGCTAACCTAAGGGAAGCTAACATCTCGGTTGTAACATTTTACAACATTCTGGCGTGTCGTCGCCTGCTTCTCGAAGGGGACATTATATACGTCTATAACGTTGTATATCTTAACCTAACGCAACCTAACATCTGGGATGTCATATTTTACAACATACCTGACGCGTCGGCCCCTATTTCTCGGTGGGAACGTTATATACGTCTATCACGTTATATATCCTAGCCTAAGGCAACCTAACATATCGGATGTAACATTTCACAACATTCTGGCATGTCGTCGCCTGCTTCGTGATGGGGACATTAGATACGTCTATAACGTTGTATATCCTATCCTAAGGGAACTTAACATCTAGGATGTAATATTTTACAACATTCCTGGTGTGTCGTCGCATGCTTCTCGATGGGGACATTATATACGTCTATAACGTTGTATATCCCTACCCAAAGAAACCTAACTTCTGGGATGTAATATTTTACAACATTCCTGGCATGTCGGTCCCCACGTCTCGGTGGGAACATTGTATACGGCTATAACGATATATGTCCTAGCCTAAGGCAACCTAACATCTCGGATGTAATATTTTACATCATTCCTGGCATGTCGGTCCCTACATCTCGCTGGGAACTTTCTATACGTCTATAACGTTGTATATCCTAACCTAAGGGACCCTAACATTTCGGGTGTAATATTTTACAACATTCCTGACCCGTCGGCCCCAATTTCTCGGTGGGAACATTATATACGTCTATCACGTTATATATCCTAGCCTAAGGCAACCTAACATATCGGATGTAATGTATTACAACATTCTGGCGTGTCGTCGCCTGCTTCTCGATGGGGACATTAGATACGTCTATAACGTTGTATATCCTAACCCAAAGAAACCTAACTTCTGGGATGTAATATTTTACAACATTCCTGGCATGTCGGTCCCCACGTCTCGGTGGGAACATTATATAAGTCTATAACGATATATATCCTAACCTAAAGCAACGTAACATCTCGGATGTAATATTTTACAATATTCCTGGCATGTCGGCCCCTACATCTCCGTGGGAACTTTCTATACGTCTATAACGTTGTATATCCTAACCTAAGGGAATCTAACATCTCGGGTGTAATATTTTACAACATTCCTGTCCCGTCGGCCCCTATTTCTCGGTGGGAACATTCTATATGTCTATAACGTTGTATATCCTAACCTAAGGGAACCTAACATCTCGGGTGTAATATTTTACAACATTCCTGACGCGTCGTCGCCTGCTTCTCGATGGGGACATTATATACGTCTATAACGTTGTATATCCTAACCCAAAGCAACCTAACATCTCGTATGTAATATTTTACAACATTCCTGTCCCGTCGGCCCCTATTTCTCGGTGGGAACATTCTATATGTCTATAACGTTGTATATCCTAACCTAAGGGAACCTAACATCTCGGGTGTAATATTTTACAACATTCCTGACGCGTCGTCGCCTGCTTCTCGATGGGGACATTATATACGTCTATAACGTTGTATATCCTAACCCAAAGCAACCTAACATCTCGTATGTAATATTTTACAACATTCCTGGCATGTCGGTCCCTACTTCTCGGTGGGGACATTATATACGTCTATAACGTTGTATATGCTAACCTAAGGGAAGCTAACATCTCGGTTGTAACATTTTACAACATTCTGGCGTGTCGTCGCCTGCTTCTCGAAGGGGACATTATATACGTCTATAACGTTGTATATCTTAACCTAACGCAACCTAACATCTGGGATGTCATATTTTACAACATACCTGACGCGTCGGCCCCTATTTCTCGGTGGGAACGTTATATACGTCTATCACGTTATATATCCTAGCCTAAGGCAACCTAACATATCGGATGTAACATTTCACAACATTCTGGCGTGTCGTCGCCTGCTTCGTGATGGGGACATTAGATACGTCTATAACGTTGTATATCCTATCCTAAGGGAACCTAACATCTAGGATGTAATATTTTACAACATTCCTGGTGTGTCGTCGCCTGCTTCTCGATGGGGACATTATATACGTCTATAACGTTGTATATCCCTACCCAAAGAAACCTAACTTCTGGGATGTAATATTTTACAACATTCCTGGCATGTCGGTCCCCACGTCTCGGTGGGAACATTATATAAGTCTATAACGATATATATCCTAACCCAAAGCAACCTAACAACTCGGATGTAATGTTTTACAACATTCCTGGCATGTCGGTCCCTACATCTCGGTGGGAACATTCTATATGTCTAGAACGTTGTATATCCTACCCTAAGGCAACCTAACATCTCGGATGTAATATTTTACAACATTCCTGACGCGTCGGCCCCTATTTCTCGGTGTGAACATTCGATACGTCTATAACGTTGTATATCCTAACCTAAGGGAACCTAACATCTCGGATGTAATATTTTACAACATTCCTGACCCGTCGGCCCCAATTTCTCGGTGGGAACATTGTATACGGCTATAACGATATATGTCCTAGCCTAAGGCAACCTAACATCTCGGATGTAATATTTTACATCATTCCTGGCATGTCGGTCCCTACATCTCG
Source organism: Xylocopa violacea (assembly GCA_963969225.1). NCBI lineage: Eukaryota > Metazoa > Arthropoda > Insecta > Hymenoptera > Apidae > Xylocopa > Xylocopa violacea. The sequence continues at coordinate 925,821 of CAXAJV010000500.1, read as the reverse complement.
CTGGGAACTTTCTATACGTCTATAACGTTGTATATCCTAACCTAAGGGACCCTAACATTTCGGGTGTAATATTTTACAACATTCCTGACCCGTCGGCCCCAATTTCTCGGTGGGAACATTATATACGTCTATCACGTTATATATCCTAGCCTAAGGCAACCTAACATATCGGATGTAATGTATTACAACATTCTGGCGTGTCGTCGCCTGCTTCTCGATGGGGACATTAGATACGTCTATAACGTTGTATATCCTAACCCAAAGAAACCTAACTTCTGGGATGTAATATTTTACAACATTCCTGGCATGTCGGTCCCCACGTCTCGGTGGGAACATTATATAAGTCTATAACGATATATATCCTAACCTAAAGCAACGTAACATCTCGGATGTAATATTTTACAATATTCCTGGCATGTCGGCCCCTACATCTCCGTGGGAACTTTCTATACGTCTATAACGTTGTATATCCTAACCTAAGGGAATATAACATCTCGGGTGTAATATTTTACAACATTCCTGTCCCGTCGGCCCCTATTTCTCGGTGGGAACATTCTATATGTCTATAACGTTGTATATCCTAACCTAAGGGAACCTAACATCTCGGGTGTAATATTTTACAACATTCCTGACGCGTCGTCGCCTGCTTCTCGATGGGGACATTATATACGTCTATAACGTTGTATATCCTAACCCAAAGCAACCTAACATCTCGTATGTAATATTTTACAACATTCCTGTCCCGTCGGCCCCTATTTCTCGGTGGGAACATTCTATATGTCTATAACGTTGTATATCCTAACCTAAGGGAACCTAACATCTCGGGTGTAATATTTTACAACATTCCTGACGCGTCGTCGCCTGCTTCTCGATGGGGACATTATATACGTCTATAACGTTGTATATCCTAACCCAAAGCAACCTAACATCTCGTATGTAATATTTTACAACATTCCTGGCATGTCGGTCCCTACTTCTCGGTGGGGACATTATATACGTCTATAACGTTGTATATGCTAACCTAAGGGAAGCTAACATCTCGGTTGTAACATTTTACAACATTCTGGCGTGTCGTCGCCTGCTTCTCGAAGGGGACATTATATACGTCTATAACGTTGTATATCTTAACCTAACGCAACCTAACATCTGGGATGTCATATTTTACAACATTCCTGACGCGTCGGCCCCTATTTCTCGGTGGGAACGTTATATACGTCTATCACGTTATATATCCTAGCCTAAGGCAACCTAACATATCGGATGTAACATTTCACAACATTCTGGCGTGTCGTCGCCTGCTTCTTGATGGGGACATTAGATACGTCTATAACGTTGTATATCCTATCCTAAGGGAACCTAACATCTAGGATGTAATATTTTACAACATTCCTGGCGTGTCGTCGCCTGCTTCTCGATGGGGACATTATATACGTCTATAACGTTGTATATCCCTACCCAAAGAAACCTAACTTCTGGGATGTAATATTTTACAACATTCCTGGCATGTCGGTCCCCACGTCTCGGTGGGAACATTATATAAGTCTATAACGATATATATCCTAACCCAAAGCAACCTAACAACTCGGATGTAATGTTTTACAACATTCCTGGCATGTCGGTCCCTACATCTCGGTGGGAACATTCTATATGTCTATAACGTTGTATATCCTACCCTAAGGCAACCTAACATCTCGGATGTAATATTTTACAACATTCCTGACGCGTCGGCCCCTATTTCTCGGTGTGAACATGAAATACGTCTATAACGTTGTATATCCTAACCTAAGGGAACCTAACATCTCGGGTGTAATATTTTACAACATTCCTGACCCGTCGGCCCCAATTTCTCGGTGGGAACATTGTATACGGCTATAACGATATATGTCCTAGCCTAAGGCAACCTAACATCTCGGATGTAATATTTTACAACATTCCTGGCATGTCGGTCCCTACATCTCGCTGTGAACTTTCTATACGTCTATAACGTTGTATATCCTAACCTAAGGGACCCTAACATCTCGGGTGTAATATTTTACAACATTCCTGACCCGTCGGCCCCAATTTCTCGGTGGGAACATTATATACGTCTATCACGTTATATATCCTAGCCTAAGGCAACCTAACATATCGGATGTAATGTATTACAACATTCTGGCGTGTCGTCGCCTGCTTCTCGATGGGGACATTAGATACGTCTATAACGTTGTATATCCTAACCCAAAGAAACCTAACTTCTGGGAGGTAATATTTTACAACATTCCTGGCATGTCGGTCCCCACGTCTCGGTGGGAACATTATATAAGTCTATAACGATATATATCCTAACCTAAAGCAGCGTAACATCTCGGATGTAATATTTTACAATATTCCTGGCATGTCGGCCCCTACATCTCCGTGGGAACTTTCTATACGTCTATAACGTTGTATATCCTAACCTAAGGGAATCTAACATCTCGGGTGTAATATTTTACAACATTCCTGTCCCGTCGGCCCCTATTTCTCGGTGGGAACATTCTATATGTCTATAACGTTGTATATCCTAACCTAAGGGAACCTAACATCTCGGGTGTAATATTTTACAACATTCCTGACGCGTCGTCGCCTGCTTCTCGATGGGGACATTATATACGTCTATAACGTTGTATATCCTAACCCAAAGCAACCTAACATCTCGTATGTAATATTTTACAACATTCCTGGCATGTCGGTCCCTACTTCTCGGTGGGAACATTATATACGTCTATAACGTTGTATATGCTAACCTAAGGGAAGCTAACATCTCGGGTGTAACATTTTACAACATTCTGGCGTGTCGTCGCCTGCTTCTCGAAGGGGACATTATATACGTCTATAACGTTGTATATCTTAACCTAACGCAACCTAACATCTGGGATGTCATATTTTACAACATTCCTGACGCGTCGGCCCCTATTTCTCGGTGGGAACATTCTATATGTCTATAACGTTGTATATCCTAACCCAAAGAAACCTAACTTCTGGGATGTAATATTTTACAACATTCCTGGCATGTCGGTGCTTACATCTCGCTGGGAACTTTCTATACGTCTATAACGTTGTATATCCTAACCTAAGGGAACCTAACATCTCGGGTGTAATATTTTACAACATTCCTGACCCGTCGGCCCCAATTTCTCGGTGGGAACATTCTATACATCTATAACGTTGTATATCCTAACCTAAGGGAACCTAACATCTCGGGTGTAATATTTTACAACATTCCTGGCATTTCGGTCCTTACTTCTCGGTGGGAACATTATATACGTCTATCACGTTATATATCCTAGCCTAAGGCAACCTAACATATCGGATGTAATGTATTACAACATTCTGGCGTGTCGTCGCCTGCTTCTCGATGGGGACATTAGATACGTCTATAACTTTGTATATCCTATCCTAAGGGATCCTAACATCTAGGATATAATATTTTACAACATTCCTGGCGTGTCGTCGCCTGCTTCTCGATGGGAACATTATATACGTCTATAACGTTGTATATCCTATCCTAAGGGAACCTAACATCTAGGATGTAATATTTTACAACATTCCTGGCGTGTCGTCGCCTGCTTCTCGATGGGGACATTATATACGTGTATAACGTTGTATATCCTAACCCAAAGAAACCTAACTTCTGGGATGTAATATTTTACAACATTCCTGGCATGTCGGCCCCCACGTCTCGGTGGGAACATTATATACGTCTATAACGTTGTATATGCTAACCTAAGGGAAGCTAACATCTCGGGTGTAACATTTTACAACATTCTGGCGCGTCGTCGCCTGCTTCTCGAAGGGGACATTATATACGTCTATAACGTTGTATATCTTAACCTAACGCAACCTAACACCTGGGATGTCATATTTTACAACATTCCTGACGCGTCGGCCCCTATTTCTCGGTGGGAACATTCTATATGTCTATAACGTTGTATATCCTAACCCAAAGAAACCTAACTTCTGGGATGTAATATTTTACAACATTCCTGGCATGTCGGTCCCTACATCTCGGTGGGAACATTCTATACGTCTATAACGTTGTATATCCTAGCCTAAGGCAACCTAACATCTCGGGTGTAATATTTTACAACATTCCTGACCCGTCGGCCCCAATTTCTCGGTGGGAACATTCTATACATCTATAACGTTGTATATCCTAACCTAAGGGAAGCTAACATCTCGGGTGTAATATTTTACAACATTCCTGGCATTTCGGTTCTTACTTCTCGGTGGGAACATTATATACGTCTATCACGTTATATATCCTAGCCTAAGGCAACCTAACATATCGGATGTAATGTATTACAACATTCTGGCGTGTCGTCGCCTGCTTCTCGATGGGGACATTAGATACGTCTATAACGTTGTATATCCTAACCCAAAGAAACCTAACTTCTGGGATGTAATATTTTACAACATTCCTGGCATGTCGGTCCCCACGTCTCGGTGGGAACATTATATAAGTCTATAACGATATATATCCTAACCTAAAGCAACGTAACATCTCGGATGTAATATTTTACAACCCTATTTCTCGGTGGGAACATTCTATATGTCTATAACGTTGTATATCCTAACCTAAGGGAACCTAACATCTCGGGTGTAATATTTTACAACATTCCTGACGCGTCGTCGCCTGCTTCTCGATGGGGTCATTATATACGTCTATAACGTTGTATATCCTAACCCAAAGAAACCTAACATTTCGTATGTAATATTTTACAACATTCCTGGCATGTCGGTCCCTACTTCTCGGTGGGAACATGATATAGGTCTATAACGTTGTATATGCTAACCTAAGGGAAGCTAACATCTCGGGTGTAACATTTTACAACATTCTGGCGTGTCGTCGCCTGCTTCTCGAAAGGGACATTATATACGTTTATAACGTTGTATATCTTAACCTAACGCAACCTAACATCTGGGATGCCATATTTTACAACATTCCTGACGCGTAGGCCCCTATTTCTCAGTGGGAACATTATATACGTCTATCACGTTATATATCCTAGCCTAAGGCAACCTAACATATCGGATGTAACATTTCACAACATTCTGGCGTGTCGTCGCCTGCTTCTCGATGGGGACATTAGATACGTCTATAACGTTGTATATCCTATCCTAAGGGAACCTAACATCTAGGATGTAATATTTTACAACATTCCTGGCGTGTCGTCGCCTGCTTCTCGATGGGGATATTATATACGTCTATAACGTTGTATATCCCTACCCAAAGAAACCTAACTTCTGGGATGTAATATTTTACAACATTCCTGGCATGTCGGTCCCCACGTCACGGTGGGAACATTATATAAGTCTATAACGATATATATCCTAACCCAAAGCAACCTAACAACTCGGATGTAATGTTTTACAACATTCCTGGCATGTCGGTCCCTACATCTCGGTGGGAACATTCTATATGTCTATAACGTTGTATATCCTAGCCTAAGGCAACCTAACATCTCGGATGTAATATTTTACAACATTCCTGACGCGTCGGCCCCTATTTCTCGGTGTGAACATTCGATACGTCTATAACGTTGTATATCCTAACCTAACGGAATCTAACATCTCGGGTGTAATATTTTACAACATTCCTGACGCGTCGTCGCCTGCTTCTCGATGGGGACATTATATACGTCTATAACGTTGTATATCCTAACCCAAAGCAACCTAACATCTCGTATGTAATATTTTACAACATTCCTGGCATGTCGGTCCCTACTTCTCGGTGGGAACATTATATACGTCTATAACGTTGTATATGCTAACCTAAGGGAAGCTAACATCTCGGTTGTAACATTTTACAACATTCTGGCGTGTCGTCGCCTGCTTCTCGAAGGGGACATTATATACGTCTATAACGTTGTATATCTTAACCTAACGCAACCTAACATCTGGGATGTCATATTTTACAACATTCCTGACGCGTCGGCCCCTATTTCTCGGTGGGAACATTATATACGTCTATCACGTTATATATCCTAGCCTAAGGCAACCTAACATATCGGGTGTAACATTTCACAACATTCTGGCGTTTCGTCGCCTGCTTCTCGATGGGGACATTAGATACGTCTATAACGTTGTATATCCTATCCTAAGGGAACCTAACATCTAGGATGTAATATTTTACAACATTCCTGGCATGTCGTCGCCTGCTTCTCGATGGGGACATTATATACGTCTATAACGTTGCATATCCCTACCCAAAGAAACCTAACTTCTGGGATGTAATATTTTACAACATTCCTGGCATGTCGGTCCCCACGTCTCGGTGGGAACATTGTATACGGCTATAACGATATATGTCCTAGCCTAAGGCAACCTAACATCTCGGATGTAATATTTTACATCAATCCTGGCATGTCGGTCCCTACATCTCGCTGGGAACTTTCTATACGTCTATAACGTTGTATATCCTAACCTAAGGGACCCTAACATTTCGGGTGTAATATTTTACAACATTCCTGACCCGTCGGCCCCAATTTCTCGGTGGGAACATTATATACGTCTATCACGTTATATATCCTAGCCTAAGGCAACCTAACATATCGGATGTAATGTATTACAACATTCTGGCGTGTCGTCGCCTGCTTCTCGATGGGGACATTAGATACGTCTATAACGTTGTATATCCTAACCCAAAGAAACCTAACTTCTGGGATGTAATATTTTACAACATTCCTGGCATGTCGGTCCCCACGTCTCGGTGGGAACATTATATAAGTCTATAACGATATATATCCTAACCTAAAGCAACGTAACATCTCGGATGTAATATTTTACAATATTCCTGGCATGTCGGCCCCTACATCTCCGTGGGAACTTTCTATACGTCTATAACGTTGTATATCCTAACCTAAGGGAATCTAACATCTCGGGTGTAATATTTTACAACATTCCTGCCCCTCGGCCCCTATTTCTCGGTGTGAACATTCGATACGTCTATAACGTTGTATATCCTAACCTAAGGGAACCTAACATCTCGGGTGTAATATTTTACAACATTCCTGACCCGTCGGCCCCAATTTCTCGGTGGGAACATTGTATACGGCTATAACGATATATGTCCTAGCCTAAGGCAACCTAACATCTCGGATGTAATATTTTACAACATTCCTGGCATGTCGGTCCCTACATCTCGCTGGGAACTTTCTATACGTCTATAACGTTGTATATCCTAACCTAAGGGACCCTAACATCTCGGGTGTAATATTTTACAACATTCCTGACCCGTCGGCCCCAATTTCTCGGTGGGAACATTATATACGTCTATCACGTTATATATCCTAGCCTAAGGCAACCTAACATATCGGATGTAATGTATTACAACATTCTGGCGTGTCGTCGCCTGCTTCTCGATGGGGACATTAGATACGTCCATAACGGTGTATATCCTAACCCAAAGAAACCTAACTTCTGGGATGTAATATTTTACAACATTCCTGGCATGTCGGTCCCCACGTCTCGGTGGGAACATTATATAAGTCTATAACGATATATATCCTAACCCAAAGCAACCTAACAACTCGGATGTAATGTTTTACAACATTCCTGGCATGTCGGTCCCTACATCTCGGTGGGAACATTCTATATGTCTATAACGTTGTATATCCTACCCTAAGGCAACCTAACATCTCGGATGTAATATTTTACAACATTCCTGACGCGTCGGCCCCTATTTCTCGGTGTGAACATTCGATACGTCTATAACGTTGTATATCCTAACCTAAGGGAACCTAACATCTCGGGTGTAATATTTTACAACATTCCTGACCCGTCGGCCCCAATTTCTCGGTGGGAACATTGTATACGGCTATAACGATATATGTCCTAGCCTAAGGCAACCTAACATCTCGGATGTAATATTTTACAACATTCCTGGCATGTCGGTCCCTACATCTCGCTGGGAACTTTCTATACGTCTATAACGTTGTATATCCTAACCTAAGGGACCCTAACATCTCGGGTGTAATATTTTACAACATTCCTGACCCGTCGGCCCCAATTTCTCGGTGGGAACATTATATACGTCTATCACGTTATATATCCTAGCCTAAGGCAACCTAACATATCGGATGTAATGTATTACAACATTCTGGCGTGTCGTCGCCTGCTTCTCGATGGGGACATTAGATACGTCTATAACGGTGTATATCCTAACCCAAAGAAACATAACTTCTGGGATGTAATATTTTTCAACATTCCTGGCATGTCGGTCCCCACGTCTCGGTGGGAACATTATATAAGTCTATAACGATATATATCCTAACCTAAAGCAACGTAACATCTCGGATGTAATATTTTACAATATTCCTGGCATGTCGGCCCCTACATCTCCGTGGGAACTTTCTATACGTCTATAACGTTGTATATCCTAACCTAAGGGAATCTAACATCTCGGGTGTAATATTTTACAACATTCCTGTCCCGTCGGCCCCTATTTCTCGGTGGGAACATTCTATATGTCTATAACGTTGTATATCCTAACCTAAGGGAACCTAACATCTCGGGTGTAATATTTTACAACATTCCTGACGCGTCGGCCCCTATTTCTCGGTGGGAACATTCTATATGTCTATAACGTTGTATATCCTAACCCAAAGAAACCTAACTTCTGGGATGTAATATTTTACAACTTTCCTGGCATGTCGGTCCCTACATCTCGGTGGGAACATTCTATACGTCTATAACGTTGTATATCCTAGCCTAAGGCAACCTAACATCTCGGATGTAATATTTTACATCATTCCTGGCGTGTCGTCGCCTGCTTCTCGATGGGGACATTGTATACGTCTATAACGTTGTATATCCTAACCCAAAGCAACCTAACTTCTGGGATGTAATATTTTACAACATTCCTGGCATGTCGGTGCTTACATCTCGCTGGGAACTTTCTATACGTCTATAACGTTGTATATCCTAACCTAAGGGAACCTAACATCTCGGGTGTAATATTTTACAACATTCCTGACCCGTCGGCCCCAATTTCTCGGTGGGAACATTCTATACATCTATAACGTTGTATATCCTAACCTAAGGGAACCTAACATCTCGGGAGTAATATTTTACAACATTCCTGGCATTTCGGTCCTTACTTCTCGGTGGGAACATTATATACGTCTATCACGTTATATATCCTAGCCTAAGGCAACCTAACATCTAGGATGTAATATTTTACAACATTCCTGGCGTGTCGTCGCCTGCTTCTCGATGGGAACATTATATACTTCTATAACGTTGTATATCCTATCCTAAGGGAACCTAACATCTAGGATGTAATATTTTACAACATTCCTGGCGTGTCGTCGCCTGCTTCTCGATGGGGACATTATATACGTGTATAACGTTGTATATCCTAACCCAAAGAAACCTAACTTCTGGGATGTAATATTTTACAACATTCCTGGCATGTCGGCCCCCACGTCTTGGTGGGAACATTATATAAGTCTATAATGATATATATCCTAACCTAAAGCAACCTAACAACTCGGATGTAATATTTCACAACATTCCTGGCATGTCGGTCCCTTCTTCTCGGTGGGAACATTCTATACGTCTATAACGTTGTATATCCTAGCCTAAGGCAACCTAACATCTCGGATGTAATATATTAACACATTCCTGGCGTGTCGTCGCCTGCTTCTCGATGGGGACATTATATACGTCTATAACGTTGTATATCCTAACCTAAGGGAACCTAATATCTCGGATGTAATATTTTAACACATTCCTGGCGTGTCGTCGCCTGCTTCTCGATGGGGACATTATATACGTCTATAACGTTGTATATCCTAACCTAAGGGAACCTAATATCTCGGATGTAATATTTTACAACATTCTGGCGTGTCGTCGCCTGCTTCTCGATGGGGACATTAGATACGTCTATAACGTTGTATATCCTATCCTAAGGGAACCTATCATCTAGGATGTAATATTTTACAACATTCATGGCGTGTCGCCGCCTGCTTCTCGGTGGGAACATTCTATACGTCTATAACGTTGTATATCCTAGCCTAAGGCAACCTAACATCTCGGATGTAATATTTTACAACATTCCTGGCGTGTCGTCGCCTGCTTCTCGATGGGGACATTATATACGTCTATAACGTTGTATATCCTAACCCAAAGAAACCTAACTTCTGGGATGTAATATTTTACAACATTCCTGGCATGTCGGTCCCCACGTCTCGGTGGGAACATTATATAAGTCTATAACGATATATATCCTAACCTAAAGCAACCTAACAACTCGGATGTAATATTTTACAACATTCCTGGCATGTCGGTCCCTACATCTCGGTGCGAACATTCTATACGTCTATAACGTTGTATATCCTAGCCTAAGGCAACCTAACATCTCGGGTGTAATATTTTACAACATTCCTGGCATTTCGGTCCCTACTTCTCGGTGGGAACATTATATACGTCTCTCACGTTATATATCCTAGCCTAAGGCAACCTAACATATCGGATGTAATGTTGTACAACATCCTGGCGTGTCGTCGCCTGCTTCTCGATGGGGACATTAGATACGTCTATAACGTTGTATATCCTAACCTAAGGGAACCTAACATCTCGGGTGTAATATTTTACAACATTCCTGGCATTTCGGTCCCTACTTCTCGGTGTGAACATTCTCTACGTCTATAACGTTGTATATCCTAACCTAAGGGAACCTAACATCTCGTGTGTAATATTTTACAACATTCCTGACCCGTCGGCCCCAATTTCTCGGTGGGAACATTGTATACGGCTATGACGTTGTATATCCTAGCCTAAGGCAACCTAACATGTCGAATGTAATATTTTACAACATTCTGGCGTGTCGTCGCCTGCTTCTCGATGGGGACATTAGATACGTCTATAACGTTGTATATCCTATCCTAAGGGAACCTAACATCTAGGATGTAATATTTTACAACATTCATGGCGTGTCGTCGCCTGCTTCTCGGTGGGAACATTCTATACGTCTATAACGTTGTATATCCTAGCCTAAGGCAACCTAACATCTCGGATGTAATATTTTACAACATTCCTGGCGTGTCGTCGCCTGCTTCTCGATGGGGACATTATATACGTCTATAACGTTGTATATCCTAACCCAAAGAAACCTAACTTCTGGGATGTAATATTTTACAACATGCCTGGCATGTCGGTCCCCACGTCTCGGTGGAAACATTATATAAGTCTATAACGATATATATCCTCACCTAAAGCAACCTAATAACTCGGATGTAATATTTCACAACATTCCTGGCATGTCGGTCCCTTCTTCTCGGTGGGAACATTCTATACGTCTATAACGTTGTATATCCTAGCCTAAGGCAACCTAACATCTCGGATGTAATATTTTAACACATTCCTGGCGTGTCGTCGCCTGCTTCTCGATGGGGACATTATATACGTCTATAACGTTGTATATCCTAACCTAAGGGAACCTAATATCTCGGATGTAATATTTTACAACATTCTGGCGTGTCGTCGCCTGCTTCTCGATGGGGACATTAGATACGTCTATAACGTTGTATATCCTATCCTAAGGGAACCTATCATCTAGGATGTAATATTTTACAACATTCATGGCGTGTCGCCGCCTGCTTCTCGGTGGGAACATTCTATACGTCTATAACGTTGTATATCCTAGCCTAAGGCAACCTAACATCTCGGATGTAATATTTTACAACATTCCTGGCGTGTCGTCGCCTGCTTCTCGATGGGGACATTATATACGTCTATAACGTTGTATATCCTAACCCAAAGAAACCTAACTTCTGGGATGTAATATTTTACAACATTCCTGGCATGTCGGTCCCCACGTCTCGGTGGGAACATTATATAAGTCTATAACGATATATATCCTAACCTAAAGCAACCTAACAACTCGGATGTAATATTTTACAACATTCCTGGCATGTCGGTCCCTACATCTCGGTGCGAACTTTCTATACGTCTATAACGTTGTATATCCTAGCCTAAGGCAACCTAACATCTCGGGTGTAATATTTTACAACATTCCTGGCATTTCGGTCCCTACTTCTCGGTGGGAACATTATATACGTCTCTCACGTTATATATCCTAGCCTAAGGCAACCTAACATATCGGATGTAATGTTGTACAACATCCTGGCGTGTCGTCGCCTGCTTCTCGATGGGGACATTAGATACGTCTATAACGTTGTATATCCTAACCTAAGGGAACCTAACATCTCGGGTGTAATATTTTACAACATTCCTGGCATTTCGGTCCCTACTTCTCGGTGTGAACATTCTCTACGTCTATAACGTTGTATATCCTAACCTAAGGGAACCTAACATCTCGTGTGTAATATTTTACAACATTCCTGACCCGTCGGCCCCAATTTCTCGGTGGGAACATTGTATACGGCTATGACGTTGTATATCCTAGCCTAAGGCAACCTAACATGTCGAATGTAATATTTTACAACATTCTGGCGTGTCGTCGCCTGCTTCTCGATGGGGACATTAGATACGTCTATAACGTTGTATATCCTATCCTAAGGGAACCTAACATCTAGGATGTAATATTTTACAACATTCCTGGCATGTCGTCGCCTGCTTCTCGATGGGGACATTATATACGTCTATAACGTTGCATATCCCTACCCAAAGAAACCTAACTTCTGGGATGTAATATTTTACAACATTCCTGGCATGTCGGTCCCCACGTCTCGGTGGGAACATTGTATACGGCTATAACGATATATGTCCTAGCCTAAGGCAACCTAACATCTCGGATGTAATATTTTACATCAATCCTGGCATGTCGGTCCCTACATCTCGCTGGGAACTTTCTATACGTCTATAACGTTGTATATCCTAACCTAAGGGACCCTAACATTTCGGGTGTAATATTTTACAACATTCCTGACCCGTCGGCCCCAATTTCTCGGTGGGAACATTATATACGTCTATCACGTTATATATCCTAGCCTAAGGCAACCTAACATATCGGATGTAATGTATTACAACATTCTGGCGTGTCGTCGCCTGCTTCTCGATGGGGACATTAGATACGTCTATAACGTTGTATATCCTAACCCAAAGAAACCTAACTTCTGGGATGTAATATTTTACAACATTCCTGGCATGTCGGTCCCCACGTCTCGGTGGGAACATTATATAAGTCTATAACGATATATATCCTAACCTAAAGCAACGTAACATCTCGGATGTAATATTTTACAATATTCCTGGCATGTCGGCCCCTACATCTCCGTGGGAACTTTCTATACGTCTATAACGTTGTATATCCTAACCTAAGGGAATCTAACATCTCGGGTGTAATATTTTACAACATTCCTGCCCCTCGGCCCCTATTTCTCGGTGTGAACATTCGATACGTCTATAACGTTGTATATCCTAACCTAAGGGAACCTAACATCTCGGGTGTAATATTTTACAACATTCCTGACCCGTCGGCCCCAATTTCTCGGTGGGAACATTGTATACGGCTATAACGATATATGTCCTAGCCTAAGGCAACCTAACATCTCGGATGTAATATTTTACAACATTCCTGGCATGTCGGTCCCTACATCTCGCTGGGAACTTTCTATACGTCTATAACGTTGTATATCCTAACCTAAGGGACCCTAACATCTCGGGTGTAATATTTTACAACATTCCTGACCCGTCGGCCCCAATTTCTCGGTGGGAACATTATATACGTCTATCACGTTATATATCCTAGCCTAAGGCAACCTAACATATCGGATGTAATGTATTACAACATTCTGGCGTGTCGTCGCCTGCTTCTCGATGGGGACATTAGATACGTCCATAACGGTGTATATCCTAACCCAAAGAAACCTAACTTCTGGGATGTAATATTTTACAACATTCCTGGCATGTCGGTCCCCACGTCTCGGTGGGAACATTATATAAGTCTATAACGATATATATCCTAACCCAAAGCAACCTAACAACTCGGATGTAATGTTTTACAACATTCCTGGCATGTCGGTCCCTACATCTCGGTGGGAACATTCTATATGTCTATAACGTTGTATATCCTACCCTAAGGCAACCTAACATCTCGGATGTAATATTTTACAACATTCCTGACGCGTCGGCCCCTATTTCTCGGTGTGAACATTCGATACGTCTATAACGTTGTATATCCTAACCTAAGGGAACCTAACATCTCGGGTGTAATATTTTACAACATTCCTGACCCGTCGGCCCCAATTTCTCGGTGGGAACATTGTATACGGCTATAACGATATATGTCCTAGCCTAAGGCAACCTAACATCTCGGATGTAATATTTTACAACATTCCTGGCATGTCGGTCCCTACATCTCGCTGGGAACTTTCTATACGTCTATAACGTTGTATATCCTAACCTAAGGGACCCTAACATCTCGGGTGTAATATTTTACAACATTCCTGACCCGTCGGCCCCAATTTCTCGGTGGGAACATTATATACGTCTATCACGTTATATATCCTAGCCTAAGGCAACCTAACATATCGAATGTAATGTATTACAACATTCTGGCGTGTCGTCGCCTGCTTCTCGATGGGGACATTAGATACGTCTATAACGGTGTATATCCTAACCCAAAGAAACATAACTTCTGGGATGTAATATTTTTCAACATTCCTGGCATGTCGGTCCCCACGTCTCGGTGGGAACATTATATAAGTCTATAACGATATATATCCTAACCTAAAGCAACGTAACATCTCGGATGTAATATTTTACAATATTCCTGGCATGTCGGCCCCTACATCTCCGTGGGAACTTTCTATACGTCTATAACGTTGTATATCCTAACCTAAGGGAATCTAACATCTCGGGTGTAATATTTTACAACATTCCTGTCCCGTCGGCCCCTATTTCTCGGTGGGAACATTCTATATGTCTATAACGTTGTATATCCTAACCTAAGGGAACCTAACATCTCGGGTGTAATATTTTACAACATTCCTGACGCGTCGGCCCCTATTTCTCGGTGGGAACATTCTATATGTCTATAACGTTGTATATCCTAACCCAAAGAAACCTAACTTCTGGGATGTAATATTTTACAACTTTCCTGGCATGTCGGTCCCTACATCTCGGTGGGAACATTCTATACGTCTATAACGTTGTATATCCTAGCCTAAGGCAACCTAACATCTCGGATGTAATATTTTACATCATTCCTGGCGTGTCGTCGCCTGCTTCTCGATGGGGACATTGTATACGTCTATAACGTTGTATATCCTAACCCAAAGCAACCTAACTTCTGGGATGTAATATTTTACAACATTCCTGGCATGTCGGTGCTTACATCTCGCTGGGAACTTTCTATACGTCTATAACGTTGTATATCCTAACCTAAGGGAACCTAACATCTCGGGTGTAATATTTTACAACATTCCTGACCCGTCGGCCCCAATTTCTCGGTGGGAACATTCTATACATCTATAACGTTGTATATCCTAACCTAAGGGAACCTAACATCTCGGGAGTAATATTTTACAACATTCCTGGCATTTCGGTCCTTACTTCTCGGTGGGAACATTATATACGTCTATCACGTTATATATCCTAGCCTAAGGCAACCTAACATCTAGGATGTAATATTTTACAACATTCCTGGCGTGTCGTCGCCTGCTTCTCGATGGGAACATTATATACTTCTATAACGTTGTATATCCTATCCTAAGGGAACCTAACATCTAGGATGTAATATTTTACAACATTCCTGGCGTGTCGTCGCCTGCTTCTCGATGGGGACATTATATACGTGTATAACGTTGTATATCCTAACCCAAAGAAACCTAACTTCTGGGATGTAATATTTTACAACATTCCTGGCATGTCGGCCCCCACGTCTTGGTGGGAACATTATATAAGTCTATAATGATATATATCCTAACCTAAAGCAACCTAACAACTCGGATGTAATATTTCACAACATTCCTGGCATGTCGGTCCCTTCTTCTCGGTGGGAACATTCTATACGTCTATAACGTTGTATATCCTAGCCTAAGGCAACCTAACATCTCGGATGTAATATATTAACACATTCCTGGCGTGTCGTCGCCTGCTTCTCGATGGGGACATTATATACGTCTATAACGTTGTATATCCTAACCTAAGGGAACCTAATATCTCGGATGTAATATTTTAACACATTCCTGGCGTGTCGTCGCCTGCTTCTCGATGGGGACATTATATACGTCTATAACGTTGTATATCCTAACCTAAGGGAACCTAATATCTCGGATGTAATATTTTACAACATTCTGGCGTGTCGTCGCCTGCTTCTCGATGGGGACATTAGATACGTCTATAACGTTGTATATCCTATCCTAAGGGAACCTATCATCTAGGATGTAATATTTTACAACATTCATGGCGTGTCGCCGCCTGCTTCTCGGTGGGAACATTCTATACGTCTATAACGTTGTATATCCTAGCCTAAGGCAACCTAACATCTCGGATGTAATATTTTACAACATTCCTGGCGTGTCGTCGCCTGCTTCTCGATGGGGACATTATATACGTCTATAACGTTGTATATCCTAACCCAAAGAAACCTAACTTCTGGGATGTAATATTTTACAACATTCCTGGCATGTCGGTCCCCACGTCTCGGTGGGAACATTATATAAGTCTATAACGATATATATCCTAACCTAAAGCAACCTAACAACTCGGATGTAATATTTTACAACATTCCTGGCATGTCGGTCCCTACATCTCGGTGCGAACATTCTATACGTCTATAACGTTGTATATCCTAGCCTAAGGCAACCTAACATCTCGGGTGTAATATTTTACAACATTCCTGGCATTTCGGTCCCTACTTCTCGGTGGGAACATTATATACGTCTCTCACGTTATATATCCTAGCCTAAGGCAACCTAACATATCGGATGTAATGTTGTACAACATCCTGGCGTGTCGTCGCCTGCTTCTCGATGGGGACATTAGATACGTCTATAACGTTGTATATCCTAACCTAAGGGAACCTAACATCTCGGGTGTAATATTTTACAACATTCCTGGCATTTCGGTCCCTACTTCTCGGTGTGAACATTCTCTACGTCTATAACGTTGTATATCCTAACCTAAGGGAACCTAACATCTCGTGTGTAATATTTTACAACATTCCTGACCCGTCGGCCCCAATTTCTCGGTGGGAACATTGTATACGGCTATGACGTTGTATATCCTAGCCTAAGGCAACCTAACATGTCGAATGTAATATTTTACAACATTCTGGCGTGTCGTCGCCTGCTTCTCGATGGGGACATTAGATACGTCTATAACGTTGTATATCCTATCCTAAGGGAACCTAACATCTAGGATGTAATATTTTACAACATTCATGGCGTGTCGTCGCCTGCTTCTCGGTGGGAACATTCTATACGTCTATAACGTTGTATATCCTAGCCTAAGGCAACCTAACATCTCGGATGTAATATTTTACAACATTCCTGGCGTGTCGTCGCCTGCTTCTCGATGGGGACATTATATACGTCTATAACGTTGTATATCCTAACCCAAAGAAACCTAACTTCTGGGATGTAATATTTTACAACATGCCTGGCATGTCGGTCCCCACGTCTCGGTGGAAACATTATATAAGTCTATAACGATATATATCCTCACCTAAAGCAACCTAATAACTCGGATGTAATATTTCACAACATTCCTGGCATGTCGGTCCCTTCTTCTCGGTGGGAACATTCTATACGTCTATAACGTTGTATATCCTAGCCTAAGGCAACCTAACATCTCGGATGTAATATTTTAACACATTCCTGGCGTGTCGTCGCCTGCTTCTCGATGGGGACATTATATACGTCTATAACGTTGTATATCCTAACCTAAGGGAACCTAATATCTCGGATGTAATATTTTACAACATTCTGGCGTGTCGTCGCCTGCTTCTCGATGGGGACATTAGATACGTCTATAACGTTGTATATCCTATCCTAAGGGAACCTATCATCTAGGATGTAATATTTTACAACATTCATGGCGTGTCGCCGCCTGCTTCTCGGTGGGAACATTCTATACGTCTATAACGTTGTATATCCTAGCCTAAGGCAACCTAACATCTCGGATGTAATATTTTACAACATTCCTGGCGTGTCGTCGCCTGCTTCTCGATGGGGACATTATATACGTCTATAACGTTGTATATCCTAACCCAAAGAAACCTAACTTCTGGGATGTAATATTTTACAACATTCCTGGCATGTCGGTCCCCACGTCTCGGTGGGAACATTATATAAGTCTATAACGATATATATCCTAACCTAAAGCAACCTAACAACTCGGATGTAATATTTTACAACATTCCTGGCATGTCGGTCCCTACATCTCGGTGCGAACTTTCTATACGTCTATAACGTTGTATATCCTAGCCTAAGGCAACCTAACATCTCGGGTGTAATATTTTACAACATTCCTGGCATTTCGGTCCCTACTTCTCGGTGGGAACATTATATACGTCTCTCACGTTATATATCCTAGCCTAAGGCAACCTAACATATCGGATGTAATGTTGTACAACATCCTGGCGTGTCGTCGCCTGCTTCTCGATGGGGACATTAGATACGTCTATAACGTTGTATATCCTAACCTAAGGGAACCTAACATCTCGGGTGTAATATTTTACAACATTCCTGGCATTTCGGTCCCTACTTCTCGGTGTGAACATTCTCTACGTCTATAACGTTGTATATCCTAACCTAAGGGAACCTAACATCTCGTGTGTAATATTTTACAACATTCCTGACCCGTCGGCCCCAATTTCTCGGTGGGAACATTGTATACGGCTATGACGTTGTATATCCTAGCCTAAGGCAACCTAACATGTCGAATGTAATATTTTACAACATTCTGGCGTGTCGTCGCCTGCTTCTCGATGGGGACATTAGATACGTCTATAACGTTGTATATCCTATCCTAAGGGAACCTAACATCTAGGATGTAATATTTTACAACATTCCTGGCATGTCGTCGCCTGCTTCTCGATGGGGACATTATATACGTCTATAACGTTGCATATCCCTACCCAAAGAAACCTAACTTCTGGGATGTAATATTTTACAACATTCCTGGCATGTCGGTCCCCACGTCTCGGTGGGAACATTGTATACGGCTATAACGATATATGTCCTAGCCTAAGGCAACCTAACATCTCGGATGTAATATTTTACATCAATCCTGGCATGTCGGTCCCTACATCTCGCTGGGAACTTTCTATACGTCTATAACGTTGTATATCCTAACCTAAGGGACCCTAACATTTCGGGTGTAATATTTTACAACATTCCTGACCCGTCGGCCCCAATTTCTCGGTGGGAACATTATATACGTCTATCACGTTATATATCCTAGCCTAAGGCAACCTAACATATCGGATGTAATGTATTACAACATTCTGGCGTGTCGTCGCCTGCTTCTCGATGGGGACATTAGATACGTCTATAACGTTGTATATCCTAACCCAAAGAAACCTAACTTCTGGGATGTAATATTTTACAACATTCCTGGCATGTCGGTCCCCACGTCTCGGTGGGAACATTATATAAGTCTATAACGATATATATCCTAACCTAAAGCAACGTAACATCTCGGATGTAATATTTTACAATATTCCTGGCATGTCGGCCCCTACATCTCCGTGGGAACTTTCTATACGTCTATAACGTTGTATATCCTAACCTAAGGGAATCTAACATCTCGGGTGTAATATTTTACAACATTCCTGCCCCTCGGCCCCTATTTCTCGGTGGGAACATTCTATATGTCTATAACGTTGTATATCCTAACCTAAGGGAACCTAACATCTCGGGTGTAATATTTTACAACATTCCTGACGCGTCGTCGCCTGCTTCTCGATGGGGACATTATATACGTCTATAACGTTGTATATCCTAACCCAAAGCAACCTAACATCTCGTATGTAATATTTTACAACATTCCTGTCCCGTCGGCCCCTATTTCTCGGTGGGAACATTCTATATGTCTATAACGTTGTATATCCTAACCTAAGGGAACCTAACATCTCGGGTGTAATATTTTACAACATTCCTGACGCGTCGTCGCCTGCTTCTCGATGGGGACATTATATACGTCTATAACGTTGTATATCCTAACCCAAAGCAACCTAACATCTCGTATGTAATATTTTACAACATTCCTGGCATGTCGGTCCCTACTTCTCGGTGGGGACATTATATACGTCTATAACGTTGTATATGCTAACCTAAGGGAAGCTAACATCTCGGTTGTAACATTTTACAACATTCTGGCGTGTCGTCGCCTGCTTCTCGAAGGGGACATTATATACGTCTATAACGTTGTATATCTTAACCTAACGCAACCTAACATCTGGGATGTCATATTTTACAACATACCTGACGCGTCGGCCCCTATTTCTCGGTGGGAACGTTATATACGTCTATCACGTTATATATCCTAGCCTAAGGCAACCTAACATATCGGATGTAACATTTCACAACATTCTGGCGTGTCGTCGCCTGCTTCGTGATGGGGACATTAGATACGTCTATAACGTTGTATATCCTATCCTAAGGGAACCTAACATCTAGGATGTAATATTTTACAACATTCCTGGCGTGTCGTCGCCTGCTTCTCGATGGGGACATTATATACGTCTATAACGTTGTATATCCCTACCCAAAGAAACCTAACTTCTGGGATGTAATATTTTACAACATTCCTGGCATGTCGGTCCCCACGTCTCGGTGGGAACATTATATAAGTCTATAACGATATATATCCTAACCCAAAGCAACCTAACAACTCGGATGTAATGTTTTACAACATTCCTGGCATATCGGTCCCTACATCTCGGTGGGAACATTCTATATGTCTATAACGTTGTATATCCTACCCTAAGGCAACCTAACATCTCGGATGTAATATTTTACAACATTCCTGACGCGTCGGCCCCTATTTCTCGGTGTGAACATTCGATACGTCTATAACGTTGTATATCCTAACCTAAGGGAACCTAACATCTCGGGTGTAATATTTTACAACATTCCTGACCCGTCGGCCCCAATTTCTCGGTGGGAACATTGTATACGGCTATAACGATATATGTCCTAGCCTAAGGCAACCTAACATCTCGGATGTAATATTTTACAACATTCCTGGCATGTCGGTCCCTACATCTCGCTGGGAACTTTCTATACGTCTATAACGTTGTATATCCTAACCTAAGGGACCCTAACATCTCGGGTGTAATATTTTACAACATTCCTGACCCGTCGGCCCCAATTTCTCGGTGGGAACATTATATACGTCTATCACGTTATATATCCTAGCCTAAGGCAACCTAACATATCGGATGTAATGTATTACAACATTCTGGCGTGTCGTCGCCTGCTTCTCGATGGGGACATTAGATACGTCCATAACGGTGTATATCCTAACCCAAAGAAACCTAACTTCTGGGATGTAATATTTTACAACATTCCTGGCATGTCGGTCCCCACGTCTCGGTGGGAACATTATATAAGTCTATAACGATATATATCCTAACCCAAAGCAACCTAACAACTCGGATGTAATGTTTTACAACATTCCTGGCATGTCGGTCCCTACATCTCGGTGGGAACATTCTATATGTCTATAACGTTGTATATCCTACCCTAAGGCAACCTAACATCTCGGATGTAATATTTTACAACATTCCTGACGCGTCGGCCCCTATTTCTCGGTGTGAACATTCGATACGTCTATAACGTTGTATATCCTAACCTAAGGGAACCTAACATCTCGGGTGTAATATTTTACAACATTCCTGACCCGTCGGCCCCAATTTCTCGGTGGGAACATTGTATACGGCTATAACGATATATGTCCTAGCCTAAGGCAACCTAACATCTCGGATGTAATATTTTACAACATTCCTGGCATGTCGGTCCCTACATCTCGCTGGGAACTTTCTATACGTCTATAACGTTGTATATCCTAACCTAAGGGACCCTAACATCTCGGGTGTAATATTTTACAACATTCCTGACCCGTCGGCCCCAATTTCTCGGTGGGAACATTATATACGTCTATCACGTTATATATCCTAGCCTAAGGCAACCTAACATATCGGATGTAATGTATTACAACATTCTGGCGTGTCGTCGCCTGCTTCTCGATGGGGACATTAGATACGTCTATAACGGTGTATATCCTAACCCAAAGAAACATAACTTCTGGGATGTAATATTTTTCAACATTCCTGGCATGTCGGTCCCCACGTCTCGGTGGGAACATTATATAAGTCTATAACGATATATATCCTAACCTAAAGCAACGTAACATCTCGGATGTAATATTTTACAATATTCCTGGCATGTCGGCCCCTACATCTCCGTGGGAACTTTCTATACGTCTATAACGTTGTATATCCTAACCTAAGGGAATCTAACATCTCGGGTGTAATATTTTACAACATTCCTGTCCCGTCGGCCCCTATTTCTCGGTGGGAACATTCTATATGTCTATAACGTTGTATATCCTAACCTAAGGGAACCTAACATCTCGGGTGTAATATTTTACAACATTCCTGACGCGTCGGCCCCTATTTCTCGGTGGGAACATTCTATATGTCTATAACGTTGTATATCCTAACCCAAAGAAACCTAACTTCTGGGATGTAATATTTTACAACTTTCCTGGCATGTCGGTCCCTACATCTCGGTGGGAACATTCTATACGTCTATAACGTTGTATATCCTAGCCTAAGGCAACCTAACATCTCGGATGTAATATTTTACATCATTCCTGGCGTGTCGTCGCCTGCTTCTCGATGGGGACATTGTATACGTCTATAACGTTGTATATCCTAACCCAAAGCAACCTAACTTCTGGGATGTAATATTTTACAACATTCCTGGCATGTCGGTGCTTACATCTCGCTGGGAACTTTCTATACGTCTATAACGTTGTATATCCTAACCTAAGGGAACCTAACATCTCGGGTGTAATATTTTACAACATTCCTGACCCGTCGGCCCCAATTTCTCGGTGGGAACATTCTATACATCTATAACGTTGTATATCCTAACCTAAGGGAACCTAACATCTCGGGTGTAATATTTTACAACATTCCTGGCATTTCGGTCCTTACTTCTCGGTGGGAACATTATATACGTCTATCACGTTATATATCCTAGCCTAAGGCAACCTAACATCTAGGATGTAATATTTTACAACATTCCTGGCGTGTCGTCGCCTGCTTCTCGATGGGAACATTATATACGTCTATAACGTTGTATATCCTATCCTAAGGGAACCTAACATCTAGGATGTAATATTTTACAACATTCCTGGCGTGTCGTCGCCTGCTTCTCGATGGGGACATTATATACGTGTATAACGTTGTATATCCTAACCCAAAGAAACCTAACTTCTGGGATGTAATATTTTACAACATTCCTGGCATGTCGGCCCCCACGTCTTGGTGGGAACATTATATAAGTCTATAATGATATATATCCTAACCTAAAGCAACCTAACAACTCGGATGTAATATTTCACAACATTCCTGGCATGTCGGTCCCTTCTTCTCGGTGGGAACATTCTATACGTCTATAACGTTGTATATCCTAGCCTAAGGCAACCTAACATCTCGGATGTAATATATTAACACATTCCTGGCGTGTCGTCGCCTGCTTCTCGATGGGGACATTATATACGTCTATAACGTTGTATATCCTAACCTAAGGGAACCTAATATCTCGGATGTAATATTTTAACACATTCCTGGCGTGTCGTCGCCTGCTTCTCGATGGGGACATTATATACGTCTATAACGTTGTATATCCTAACCTAAGGGAACCTAATATCTCGGATGTAATATTTTACAACATTCTGGCGTGTCGTCGCCTGCTTCTCGATGGGGACATTAGATACGTCTATAACGTTGTATATCCTATCCTAAGGGAACCTATCATCTAGGATGTAATATTTTACAACATTCATGGCGTGTCGCCGCCTGCTTCTCGGTGGGAACATTCTATACGTCTATAACGTTGTATATCCTAGCCTAAGGCAACCTAACATCTCGGATGTAATATTTTACAACATTCCTGGCGTGTCGTCGCCTGCTTCTCGATGGGGACATTATATACGTCTATAACGTTGTATATCCTAACCCAAAGAAACCTAACTTCTGGGATGTAATATTTTACAACATTCCTGGCATGTCGGTCCCCACGTCTCGGTGGGAACATTATATAAGTCTATAACGATATATATCCTAACCTAAAGCAACCTAACAACTCGGATGTAATATTTTACAACATTCCTGGCATGTCGGTCCCTACATCTCGGTGCGAACATTCTATACGTCTATAACGTTGTATATCCTAGCCTAAGGCAACCTAACATCTCGGGTGTAATATTTTACAACATTCCTGGCATTTCGGTCCCTACTTCTCGGTGGGAACATTATATACGTCTCTCACGTTATATATCCTAGCCTAAGGCAACCTAACATATCGGATGTAATGTTGTACAACATCCTGGCGTGTCGTCGCCTGCTTCTCGATGGGGACATTAGATACGTCTATAACGTTGTATATCCTAACCTAAGGGAACCTAACATCTCGGGTGTAATATTTTACAACATTCCTGGCATTTCGGTCCCTACTTCTCGGTGTGAACATTCTCTACGTCTATAACGTTGTATATCCTAACCTAAGGGAACCTAACATCTCGTGTGTAATATTTTACAACATTCCTGACCCGTCGGCCCCAATTTCTCGGTGGGAACATTGTATACGGCTATGACGTTGTATATCCTAGCCTAAGGCAACCTAACATGTCGAATGTAATATTTTACAACATTCTGGCGTGTCGTCGCCTGCTTCTCGATGGGGACATTAGATACGTCTATAACGTTGTATATCCTATCCTAAGGGAACCTAACATCTAGGATGTAATATTTTACAACATTCATGGCGTGTCGTCGCCTGCTTCTCGGTGGGAACATTCTATACGTCTATAACGTTGTATATCCTAGCCTAAGGCAACCTAACATCTCGGATGTAATATTTTACAACATTCCTGGCGTGTCGTCGCCTGCTTCTCGATGGGGACATTATATACGTCTATAACGTTGTATATCCTAACCCAAAGAAACCTAACTTCTGGGATGTAATATTTTACAACATTCCTGGCATGTCGGTCCCCACGTCTCGGTGGGAACATTATATAAGTCTATAACGATATATATCCTAACCTAAAGCAACCTAACAACTCGGATGTAATATTTCACAACATTCCTGGCATGTCGGTCCCTTCTTCTCGGTGGGAACATTCTATACGTCTATAACGTTGTATATCCTAGCCTAAGGCAACCTAACATCTCGGATGTAATATATTAACACATTCCTGGCGTGTCGTCGCCTGCTTCTCGATGGGGACATTATATACGTCTATAACGTTGTATATCCTAACCTAAGGGAACCTAATATCTCGGATGTAATATTTTACAACATTCTGGCGTGTCGTCGCCTGCTTCTCGATGGGGACATTAGATACGTCTATAACGTTGTATATCCTATCCTAAGGGAACCTAACATCTAGGATGTAATATTTTACAACATTCATGGCGTGTCGTCGCCTGCTTCTCGATGGGGATATTATATACGTCTATAACGTTGTATATCCTAACCCAAAGAAACCTAACTTCTGGGATGTAATATTTTACAACATTCCTGGCGCGTCGTCGCCTGCTTCTCGATGGGGACATTATATACGTCTATAACGTTGTATATCCTAACCCAAAGAAACCTAACTTCTGGGATGTAATATTTTACAACATTCCTGGCATGTCGGTCCCCACGTCTCGGTGGGAACATTATATAAGTCTATAACGATATATATCCTAACCTAAAGCAACCTAACAACTCGGATGTAATATTTTACAACATTCCTGGCATGTCGGTCCCTACATCTCGGTGCGAACTTTCTATACGTCTATAACGTTGTATATCCTAGCCTAAGGCAACCTAACATCTCGGGTGTAATATTTTACAACATTCCTGGCATTTCGGTCCCTACTTCTCGGTGGGAACATTATATACGTCTCTCACGTTATATATCCTAGCCTAAGGCAACCTAACATATCGGATGTAATGTTGTACAACATCCTGGCGTGTCGTCGCCTGCTTCTCGATGGGGACATTAGATACGTCTATAACGTTGTATATCCTAACCTAAGGGAACCTAACATCTCGGGTGTAATATTTTACAACATTCCTGGCATTTCGGTCCCTACTTCTCGGTGTGAACATTCTCTACGTCTATAACGTTGTATATCCTAACCTAAGGGAACCTAACATCTCGTGTGTAATATTTTACAACATTCCTGACCCGTCGGCCCCAATTTCTCGGTGGGAACATTGTATACGGCTATGACGTTGTATATCCTAGCCTAAGGCAACCTAACATGTCGAATGTAATATTTTACAACATTCTGGCGTGTCGTCGCCTGCTTCTCGATGGGGACATTAGATACGTCTATAACGTTGTATATCCTATCCTAAGGGAACCTAACATCTAGGATGTAATATTTTACAACATTCATGGCGTGTCGTCGCCTGCTTCTCGGTGGGAACATTCTATACGTCTGTAACGTTGTATATCCTAGCCTAAGGCAACCTAACATCTCGGATGTAATATTTTACAACATTCCTGGCGTGTCGTCGCCTGCTTCTCGATGGGGACATTATATACGTCTATAACGTTGTATATCCTAACCCAAAGAAACCTAACTTCTGGGATGTAATATTTTACAACATTCCTGGCATGTCGGTCCCCACGTCTCGGTGGGAACATTATATAAGTCTATAACGATATATATCCTAACCTAAAGCAACCTAACAACTCGGATGTAATATTTCACAACATTCCTGGCATGTCGGTCCCTTCTTCTCGGTGGGAACATTCTATACGTCTATAACGTTGTATATCCTAGCCTAAGGCAACCTAACATCTCGGATGTAATATATTAACACATTCCTGGCGTGTCGTCGCCTGCTTCTCGATGGGGACATTATATACGTCTATAACGTTGTATATCCTAACCTAAGGGAACCTAATATCTCGGATGTAATATTTTACAACATTCTGGCGTGTCGTCGCCTGCTTCTCGATGGGGACATTAGATACGTCTATAACGTTGTATATCCTATCCTAAGGGAACCTAACATCTAGGATGTAATATTTTACAACATTCATGGCGTGTCGTCGCCTGCTTCTCGATGGGGATATTATATACGTCTATAACGTTGTATATCCTAACCCAAAGAAACCTAACTTCTGGGATGTAATATTTTACAACATTCCTGGCGCGTCGTCGCCTGCTTCTCGATGGGTACATTATATACGTCTATAACGTTGTATATCCTAACCCAAAGAAACCTAACTTCTGGGATGTAATATTTTACAACATTCCTGGCATGTCGGTCCCCACGTCTCGGTGGGAACATTATATAAGTCTATAACGATATATATCCTAACCTAAAGCAACCTAACAACTCGGATGTAATATTTTACAACATTCCTGGCATGTCGGTCCCCACGTCTCGGTGGGAACATTATATAAGTCTATAACGATATATATCCTAACATAAAGCAACCTAACAACTCGGATGTAATATTTTACAACATTCCTGGCATGTCGGTCCCTACATCTCGGTGGGAACATTCTATACGTCTATAACGTTGTATATCCTAGCCTAAGGCAACCTAACATCTCGGATGTAGTATTTTACAACATTCTGGCGTGTCGTCGCCTGCTTCTCGAAGGGGACATTATATACGTCTATAACATTGTATATCCTACGCTAAGGGAATCTAACATCTAGGATGTAATATTTTACAACATTCTTGGCGTGTCGTCGCCTGCTTCTCGATGGGGACATTATATACGTCTATAACGTTGTATATCCTAACCCAAAGAAACCTAACTTCTGGGATGTAATATTTTACAACATGCCTGGCATGTCGGTCCCCACGTCTCGGTGGAAACATTATATAAGTCTATAACGATATATATCCTCACCTAAAGCAACCTAATAACTCGGATGTAATATTTCACAACATTCCTGGCATGTCGGTCCCTTCTTCTCGGTGGGAACATTCTATACGTCTATAACGTTGTATATCCTAGCCTAAGGCAACCTAACATCTCGGATGTAATATTTTAACACATTCCTGGCGTGTCGTCGCCTGCTTCTCGATGGGGACATTATATACGTCTATAACGTTGTATATCCTAACCTAAGGGAACCTAATATCTCGGATGTAATATTTTACAACATTCTGGCGTGTCGTCGCCTGCTTCTCGATGGGGACATTAGATACGTCTATAACGTTGTATATCCTATCCTAAGGGAACCTATCATCTAGGATGTAATATTTTACAACATTCATGACGTGTCGCCGCCTGCTTCTCGGTGGGAACATTCTATACGTCTATAACGTTGTATATCCTAGCCTAAGGCAACCTAACATCTCGGATGTAATATTTTACAACATTCCTGGCGTGTCGTCGCCTGCTTCTCGATGGGGACATTATATACGTCTATAACGTTGTATATCCTAACCCAAAGAAACCTAACTTCTGGGATGTAATATTTTACAACATTCCTGGCATGTCGGTCCCCACGTCTCGGTGGGAACATTATATAAGTCTATAACGATATATATCCTAACCTAAAGCAACCTAACAACTCGGATGTAATATTTTACAACATTCCTGGCATGTCGGTCCCTACATCTCGGTGCGAACATTCTATACGTCTATAACGTTGTATATCCTAGCCTAAGGCAACCTAACATCTCGGGTGTAATATTTTACAACATTCCTGGCATTTCGGTCCCTACTTCTCGGTGGGAACATTATATACGTCTCTCACGTTATATATCCTAGCCTAAGGCAACCTAACATATCGGATGTAATGTTGTACAACATCCTGGCGTGTCGTCGCCTGCTTCTCGATGGGGACATTAGATACGTCTATAACGTTGTATATCTTAACCTAACGCAACCTAACATCTGGGATGTCATTTTTTACAACATTCCTGACGCGTCGGCCCCTATTTCTCGGTGGGAACATTATATACGTCTATCACGTTACATATCCTAGCCTAAGGCAACCTAACATATCGGATGTAACATTTCACAACATTCTGGCTTGTCGTCGCCTGCTTCTCGATGGGGACATTAGATACGTCTATAAAGTTGTTTATCCTATCCTAAGGGAACCTAACATCTAGGATGTAATATTTTACAACATTCCTGGCGTGTCGTCGCCTGCTTCTCGATGGGGACATTATATAGGTCTATAACGTTGTATATCCTAACCCAAAGAAACCTAACTTCTGGGATGTAATATTTTACAACATTCCTGGCATGTCGGCCCCCACGTCTCGGTGGGAACATTATATAAGTCTATAACGATATATATCCTAACCCAAAGCAACCTAACAACTCGGATGTAATATTTTACAACATTCCTGGCATGTCGGTCCCTACATCTCAGTGGGAACATTCTATACGTCTATAACGTTGTATATCCTAGCCTAAGGCAACCTAACATCTCGGGTGTAATATTTTATAACATTCCTGACGCGTCGTCTCCTGCTTCTCGATGGGGACATTATATACGTTTATAACGTTGTATATCCTAACCCAAAGCAACCTAACATCTCGTATGTAATATTTTACAACATTCCTGGCATGTCGGTCCCTACCTCTCGGTAGGAACATTATATACGTCTATAATGTTGTATATGCTAACCTAAGGGAAGCTAACATCTCGGGTGTAACATTTTACAACATTCTGGCGTGTCGTCGCCTGCTTCTCGATGGGGACATTATATACGTCTATAACGTTGTATATCTTAACGTAACGCAACCTAACATCTGGGATGTCATATTTTACAACATTCCTGACGTGTCGGCCCCTATTTCTCGGTGGGAACATTATATACGTCTATCACGTTATATATCCTAGCCTAAGGCAACCTAACATATCGGATGTAATGTTTTACAACATTCTGGCGTGTCGTTGCCTGCTTCTCGATGGTGACATTAGATACGTCTATAACGTTGTGTATCCTAACCTAAGGGAACCTAATATCTCGGATGTAATATTTTACAACATTCTGGCGTGTCGTCGCCTGCTTCTCGATGGGAGCATTATATACCTCTATAACGTTGTATATGCTAATCTAAGGGAACCTAACATCTCGGGTGTAATATTTTACAACATTCCTGACGCGTCGGCCCCTATTTCTCGGTGGGAATATTATATACGTCTATAACGTTGTATATCCTAGCCTAAGGCAACCTAGCATATCGGATGTAATATTTTACAACATTCTGGCGTGTCGTCGCCTGCTTCTCGAAGGGGACATTACATACGTCTATAACGTTGTATATCCTAACCTAACGCAACCTAACATCTGGGATGTAATATTTTACAACATTCCTGACGCGTCGGTCCCTACTTCTCGGTGGGAACATTGTATACGTCTACAACGATATATGTCCTAGACTAAGGCCACCTAACAACTCGGATGTAATATTTTACAACATTCCTGGCGTGTCGTCGCCTGCTTCTCGATGGGGACATTATATACGTCTATAACGTTGTATATCCTAACCCAAAGCAACCTAACTTCTGGGATGTAATATTTTACAACATTCCTGGCATGTCGGTCCCTACATCTCGCTGGGAACTTTCTATACGTCTATAACGTTGTATATCCTAACCTAAGGGAACCTAACATCTCGGGTGTAATATTTTACAACATTCCTGACCCGTCGGCCCCAATTTCTCGGTGGGAACATTCTATACGTCTATAACGTTGTATATCCTAACCTAAGGGAACCTAACATCTCGGGTGTATTATTTTACAACATTCCTGGCATTTCGGTCCTTACTTCTCGGTGGGAATATTATATACGTCTATCACGTTATATATCCTAGCCTAAGGCAACCTAACATATCGGATGTAATTTATTACAACATTCTGGCGTGTCGTCGCCTGCTTCTCGATGGGGACATTAGATACGTCTATAACGTTGTATATCCTAACCCAAAGAAACCTAACTTCTGGGATGTAATATTTTACAACATTCCTGGCATGTCGGTCCCCACGTCTCGGTGGGAACATTATATAAGTCTATAACGATATATATCCTGACCTAAAGCAACGTAACATCGCGGATGTAAAATTTTACAACATTCCTGGCATGTCAGTCCCTACATCTCCGTGGGAACTTTCTATACGCCCATAACGTTGTATATCCTAACCTAAGGGAACCTAACATCTCGGGTGTAATATTTTACAACATTCCTGTCCCGTCGGCCCCTATTTCTCGGTGGGAACATTCTATATGTCTATAACGTTGTATATCCTAACCCAAAGAAACCTAACTTCTGGGATGTAATATTTTACAACATTCCTGGCATGTCGGTCCCTACATCTCGCTGGGAACTTTCTATACGTCTATAAAGTTGTATATCCTATCCTAAGGGAACCTAACATCTGGGATGTAATATTTTACAACATTCCTGGCGTGTCGTCGCCTGCTTCTCGATGGGGACATTATATAGGTCTATAACGTTGTATATCCTAACCCAAAGAAACCTAACTTCTGGGATGTAATATTTTACAACATTCCTGGCATGTCGGCCCCCACGTCTCGGTGGGAACATTATATAAGTCTATAACGATATATATCCTAACCCAAAGCAACCTAACAACTCGGATGTAATATTTTACAACATTCCTGGCATGTCGGTCCCTACATCTCAGTGGGAACATTCTATACGTCTATAACGTTGTATATCCTAGCCTAAGGCAACCTAACATCTCGGGTGTAATATTTTATAACATTCCTGACGCGTCGTCTCCTGCTTCTCGATGGGGACATTATATACGTTTATAACGTTGTATATCCTAACCCAAAGCAACCTAACATCTCGTATGTAATATTTTACAACATTCCTGGCATGTCGGTCCCTACCTCTCGGTAGGAACATTATATACGTCTATAATGTTGTATATGCTAACCTAAGGGAAGCTAACATCTCGGGTGTAACATTTTACAACATTCTGGCGTGTCGTCGCCTGCTTCTCGATGGGGACATTATATACGTCTATAACGTTGTATATCTTAACGTAACGCAACCTAACATCTGGGATGTCATATTTTACAACATTCCTGACGTGTCGGCCCCTATTTCTCGGTGGGAACATTATATACGTCTATCACGTTATATATCCTAGCCTAAGGCAACCTAACATATCGGATGTAATGTTTTACAACATTCTGGCGTGTCGTTGCCTGCTTCTCGATGGTGACATTAGATACGTCTATAACGTTGTGTATCCTAACCTAAGGGAACCTAATATCTCGGATGTAATATTTTACAACATTCTGGCGTGTCGTCGCCTGCTTCTCGATGGGAGCATTATATACCTCTATAACGTTGTATATGCTAATCTAAGGGAACCTAACATCTCGGGTGTAATATTTTACAACATTCCTGACGCGTCGGCCCCTATTTCTCGGTGGGAATATTATATACGTCTATAACGTTGTATATCCTAGCCTAAGGCAACCTAGCATATCGGATGTAATATTTTACAACATTCTGGCGTGTCGTCGCCTGCTTCTCGAAGGGGACATTACATACGTCTATAACGTTGTATATCCTAACCTAACGCAACCTAACATCTGGGATGTAATATTTTACAACATTCCTGACGCGTCGGTCCCTACTTCTCGGTGGGAACATTGTATACGTCTATAACGATATATGTCCTAGACTAAGGCCACCTAACAACTCGGATGTAATATTTTACAACATTCCTGGCGTGTCGTCGCCTGCTTCTCGATGGGGACATTATATACGTCTATAACGTTGTATATCCTAACC
Organism: Xylocopa violacea; assembly: GCA_963969225.1. Taxonomy (NCBI): domain Eukaryota; kingdom Metazoa; phylum Arthropoda; class Insecta; order Hymenoptera; family Apidae; genus Xylocopa; species Xylocopa violacea. The sequence goes on along the minus strand of CAXAJV010000500.1, from coordinate 892,828 downwards.
CAAAGCAACCTAACTTCTGGGATGTAATATTTTACAACATTCCTGGCATGTCGGTACCCACGTCTCGGTGGGAACATTATATACGTCTATAACGTTGTACATGCTAACCTAAGGGAAGCTAACATCTCGGGTGTAACATTTTACAACATTCTGGCGTGTCGTCGCCTGCTTCTCGAAGGGGACATTATATACGTCTATAACGTTGTATATCTTAACCTAACGCAACCTAACATCTGGGATGTCATATTTTACAACATTCCTGGCATGTCGGTCCCCACGTCTCGGTGGGAACATTATATAAGTCTATAACGATATATATCCTAACCTAAAGCAACCTAACAACTCGGATGTAATATTTTACAACATTCCTGGCATGTCGGTCCCTACATCTCGGTGGGAACATTCTATACGTCTATAACGTTGTATATCCTAGCCTAAGGCAACCTAACATCTCGGATGTAGTATTTTACAACATTCTGGCGTGTCGTCGCCTGCTTCTCGAAGGGGACATTATATACGTCTATAACATTGTATATCCTACGCTAAGGGAACCTAACATCTAGGATGTAATATTTTACAACATTCTTGGCGTGTCGTCGCCTGCTTCTCGATGGGGACATTATATACGTCTATAACGTTGTATATCCTAACCTAAAGAAACCTAACTTCTGGAATGTAATATTTTACAACATGCCTGGCATGTCGGTCCCCACGTCTCGGTGGAAACATTATATAAGTCTATAACGATATATATCCTCACCTAAAGCAACCTAATAACTCGGATGTAATATTTCACAACATTCCTGGCATGTCGGTCCCTTCTTCTCGGTGGGAACATTCTATACGTCTATAACGTTGTATATCCTAGCCTAAGGCAACCTAACATCTCGGATGTAATATTTTAACACATTCCTGGCGTGTCGTCGCCTGCTTCTCGATGGGGACATTATATACGTCTATAACGTTGTATATCCTAACCTAAGGGAACCTAATATCTCGGATGTAATATTTTACAACATTCTGGCGTGTCGTCGCCTGCTTCTCGATGGGGACATTAGATACGTCTATAACGCTGTATATCCTATCCTAAGGGAACCTATCATCTAGGATGTAATATTTTACAACATTCATGGCGTGTCGCCGCCTGCTTCTCGGTGGGAACATTCTATACGTCTATAACGTTGTATATCCTAGCCTAAGGCAACCTAACATCTCGGATGTAATATTTTACAACATTCCTGGCGTGTCGTCGCCTGCTTCTCGATGGGGACATTATATACGTCTATAACGTTGTATATCCTAACCCAAAGAAACCTAACTTCTGGGATGTAATATTTTACAACATTCCTGGCATGTCGGTCCCCACGTCTCGGTGGGAACATTATATAAGTCTATAACGATATATATCCTAACCTAAAGCAACCTAACAACTCGGATGTAATATTTTACAACATTCCTGGCATGTCGGTCCCTACATCTCGGTGCGAACATTCTATACGTCTATAACGTTTTATATCCTAGCCTAAGGCAACCTAACATCTCGGGTGTAATATTTTACAACATTCCTGGCATTTCGGTCCCTACTTCTCGGTGGGAACATTATATACGTCTCTCACGTTATATATCCTAGCCTAAGGCAACCTAACATATCGGATGTAATGTTGTACAACATCCTGGCGTGTCGTCGCCTGCTTCTCGATGGGGACATTAGATACGTCTATAACGTTGTATATCCTAACCTAAGGGAACCTAACATCTCGGGTGTAATATTTTACAACATTCCTGGCATTTCGGTCCCTACTTCTCGATGTGAACATTCTCTACGTCTATAACGTTGTATATCCTAACCTAAGGGAACCTAACATCTCGGGTGTAATATTTTACAACATTCCTGACCCGTCGGCCCCAATTTCTCGGTGGGAACATTGTATACGGCTATAACGATATATGTCCTAGCCTAAGGCAACCTAACATCTCGGATGTAATATTTTACAACATTCCTGGCATGTCGGTCCCTACATCTCGGTGGGAACATTCTATACGTCTATGACGTTGTATATCCTAGCCTAAGACAACCTAACATGTCGAATGTAATATTTTACAACATTCTGGCGTGTCGTCGCCTGCTTCTCGAAGGGGACATTATATATGTCTATAACGTTGTATATCCTAACCTAAGGGAACCTAACATCTCGGATGTGATATTTTACAACATTCCTGGCGCGTCGTCGCCTGCTTCTCGATGGGGACATTATATACGTCTATAACGTTGTATATCCTAACCCAAAGAAACCTAACTTCTGGGATGTAATATTTTACAACATTCCTGGCATGTCGGTCCCCACGTCTCGGTGGGAACATTATATAAGTCTATAACGATATATATCCTAACCTAAAGCAACCTAACAACTCGGATGTAATATTTTACAACATTCCTGGCATGTCGGTCCCCACGTCTCGGTGGGAACATTATATAAGTCTATAACGATATATATCCTAACCTAAAGCAACCTAACAACTCGGATGTAATATTTTACAACATTCCTGGCATGTCGGTCCCTACATCTCGGTGGGAACATTCTATACGTCTATAACGTTGTATATCCTAGCCTAAGGCAACCTAACATCTCGGATGTAATATTTTACATCATTCCTGGCGTGTCGTCGCCTGCTTCTCGGTGGGGACATTATATACGTCTATAACGTTGTATATCCTAACCCAAAGCAACCTAACTTCTGGGATGTAATATTTTACAACATTCCTGGCATGTCGGTCCCTACATCTCGCTGGGAACTTTCTATACGTCTATAACGTTGTATATCCTAACCTAAGGAACCTAACATCTGGGATGTAATATATTACAACATTCCTGACGCGTCCGTCCCTACTTCTCGGTGGGAACATTGTATACGTCTATAACGATATATGTCCTAGCCTAAGGCAAAATAACATCTCGGATGTAATATTTTACAACATTCCTGGCATGTCGGTCCCTACATCTCGGTGGGAACATTATATTAGTCTATAACGATATATATCCTAACCTAAAGCAACGTAACATCTCGGATGTAATATTTTACAACATTCCTGGCATGTCGGTCCCTACATCTCGCTGGGAACTTTCTACACGTCTATAACGTTGTATATCCTAACCTAAGGGAACCTAACATCTCGGGTGTAATATTTTACAACATTCCTGTCCGGTCGGCCCCAATTTCTCGGTGGGAACTTTCTATACATCTATAACGTTGTATATCCTAACCTAAGGGAACCTAACATCTCGGGTGTAATATTTTACAACATTCCTGTCCCGTCGGCCCCTATTTCTCGGTGGGAACATTCTATATGTCTATAACGTTGTATATCCTAACCTAAGGGAACCTAGCATCTCGGGTGTAATATTTTACAACATTCCTGACGCGTCGTCTCCTGCTTCTCGATGGGGACATTATATACGTTTATAACGTTGTATATCCTAACCCAAAGCAACCTAACATCTCGTATGTAATATTTTACAACATTCCTGGCATGTCGGTCCCTACTTCTCGGTAGGAACATTATATACGTCTATAATGTTGTATATGCTAACCTAAGGGAAGCTAACATCTCGGGTGTAACATTTTACAACATTCTGGCGTGTCGTCTTCTGCTTCTCGAAGGGGACATTATATACGTCTATAACGTTGTATATCTTAACCTAACGCAACCTAACATCTGGGATGTCATTTTTTACAACATTCCTGACGCGTCGGCCCCTATTTCTCGGTGGGAACATTATATACGTCTATCACGTTACATATCCTAGCCTAAGGCAACCTAACATATCGGATGTAACATTTCACGACATTCTGGCGTGTCGTCGCCTGCTTCTCGATGGGGACATTAGATACGTCTATAACGTTGTATATCCTATCCTAAGGGAACCTAACATCTAGGATGTAATATTTTACAACATTCCTGGCGTGTCGTCACCTGCTGCTCGATTGGGACATTATATACGTCTACAACGTTGTATATCCTAACCCAATGCAACCTAACTTCTGGGATGATATATTTTACAACATTCCTGGCATGTCGGTCCCTACATCTCGCTGGGAACTTTCTATACGTCTATAACGTTGTATATCCTAACCTAAGGGAACCTAACATCTCGGGTGTAATATTTTACAACATTCCTGTCGTGTCGTCGCCTGCTTCTCGATGGGGACATTCTATACGTCTATAACGTTGTATATCCTAACCTAAGGGAACCTAACATCTCGGGTGTAATATTTTAGAACATTCCTGACGCGTCAGTCCCTATTTCTCGGTGGGAACATTCTATACGTCTATAACGTTGTATATCCTAACCTAAGGGAACCTAACATCTCGGGTGTAATATTTTACAACATTCTGGCGTGTCGTCGCCTGCTTCTCGATGGGGACATTAGATACGTCTATAACGCTGTATATCCTATCCTAAGGGAACCTATCATCTAGGATGTAATATTTTACAACATTCATGGCGTGTCGCCGCCTGCTTCTCGGTGGGAACATTCTATACGTCTATAACGTTGTATATCCTAGCCTAAGGCAACCTAACATCTCGGATGTAATATTTTACAACATTCCTGGCGTGTCGTCGCCTGCTTCTCGATGGGGACATTATATACGTCTATAACGTTGTATATCCTAACCCAAAGAAACCTAACTTCTGGGATGTAATATTTTACAACATTCCTGGCATGTCGGTCCCCACGTCTCGGTGGGAACATTATATAAGTCTATAACGATATATATCCTAACCTAAAGCAACCTAACAACTCGGATGTAATATTTTACAACATTCCTGGCATGTCGGTCCCTACATCTCGGTGCGAACATTCTATACGTCTATAACGTTTTATATCCTAGCCTAAGGCAACCTAACATCTCGGGTGTAATATTTTACAACATTCCTGGCATTTCGGTCCCTACTTCTCGGTGGGAACATTATATACGTCTCTCACGTTATATATCCTAGCCTAAGGCAACCTAACATATCGGATGTAATGTTGTACAACATCCTGGCGTGTCGTCGCCTGCTTCTCGATGGGGACATTAGATACGTCTATAACGTTGTATATCCTAACCTAAGGGAACCTAACATCTCGGGTGTAATATTTTACAACATTCCTGACCCGTCGGCCCCAATTTCTCGGTGGGAACATTGTATACGGCTATAACGATATATGTCCTAGCCTAAGGCAACCTAACATCTCGGATGTAATATTTTACAACATTCCTGGCATGTCGGTCCCTACATCTCGGTGGGAACATTCTATACGTCTATGACGTTGTATATCCTAGCCTAAGACAACCTAACATGTCGAATGTAATATTTTACAACATTCTGGCGTGTCGTCGCCTGCTTCTCGAAGGGGACATTATATATGTCTATAACGTTGTATATCCTAACCTAAGGGAACCTAACATCTCGGATGTGATATTTTACAACATTCCTGGCGCGTCGTCGCCTGCTTCTCGATGGGGACATTATATACGTCTATAACGTTGTATATCCTAACCCAAAGAAACCTAACTTCTGGGATGTAATATTTTACAACATTCCTGGCATGTCGGTCCCCACGTCTCGGTGGGAACATTATATAAGTCTATAACGATATATATCCTAACCTAAAGCAACCTAACAACTCGGATGTAATATTTTACAACATTCCTGGCATGTCGGTCCCCACGTCTCGGTGGGAACATTATATAAGTCTATAACGATATATATCCTAACCTAAAGCAACCTAACAACTCGGATGTAATATTTTACAACATTCCTGGCATGTCGGTCCCTACATCTCGGTGGGAACATTCTATACGTCTATAACGTTGTATATCCTAGCCTAAGGCAACCTAACATCTCGGATGTAATATTTTACATCATTCCTGGCGTGTCGTCGCCTGCTTCTCGGTGGGGACATTATATACGTCTATAACGTTGTATATCCTAACCCAAAGCAACCTAACTTCTGGGATGTAATATTTTACAACATTCCTGGCATGTCGGTCCCTACATCTCGCTGGGAACTTTCTATACGTCTATAACGTTGTATATCCTAACCTAAGGGAACCTAACATCTGGGATGTAATATATTACAACATTCCTGACGCGTCCGTCCCTACTTCTCGGTGGGAACATTGTATACGTCTATAACGATATATGTCCTAGCCTAAGGCAAAATAACATCTCGGATGTAATATTTTACAACATTCCTGGCATGTCGGTCCCTACATCTCGGTGGGAACATTATATTAGTCTATAACGATATATATCCTAACCTAAAGCAACGTAACATCTCGGATGTAATATTTTACAACATTCCTGGCATGTCGGTCCCTACATCTCGCTGGGAACTTTCTACACGTCTATAACGTTGTATATCCTAACCTAAGGGAACCTAACATCTCGGGTGTAATATTTTACAACATTCCTGTCCGGTCGGCCCCAATTTCTCGGTGGGAACTTTCTATACATCTATAACGTTGTATATCCTAACCTAAGGGAACCTAACATCTCGGGTGTAATATTTTACAACATTCCTGTCCCGTCGGCCCCTATTTCTCGGTGGGAACATTCTATATGTCTATAACGTTGTATATCCTAACCTAAGGGAACCTAGCATCTCGGGTGTAATATTTTACAACATTCCTGACGCGTCGTCTCCTGCTTCTCGATGGGGACATTATATACGTTTATAACGTTGTATATCCTAACCCAAAGCAACCTAACATCTCGTATGTAATATTTTACAACATTCCTGGCATGTCGGTCCCTACTTCTCGGTAGGAACATTATATACGTCTATAATGTTGTATATGCTAACCTAAGGGAAGCTAACATCTCGGGTGTAACATTTTACAACATTCTGGCGTGTCGTCTTCTGCTTCTCGAAGGGGACATTATATACGTCTATAACGTTGTATATCTTAACCTAACGCAACCTAACATCTGGGATGTCATTTTTTACAACATTCCTGACGCGTCGGCCCCTATTTCTCGGTGGGAACATTATATACGTCTATCACGTTACATATCCTAGCCTAAGGCAACCTAACATATCGGATGTAACATTTCACGACATTCTGGCGTGTCGTCGCCTGCTTCTCGATGGGGACATTAGATACGTCTATAACGTTGTATATCCTATCCTAAGGGAACCTAACATCTAGGATGTAATATTTTACAACATTCCTGGCGTGTCGTCACCTGCTGCTCGATTGGGACATTATATACGTCTACAACGTTGTATATCCTAACCCAATGCAACCTAACTTCTGGGATGATATATTTTACAACATTCCTGGCATGTCGGTCCCTACATCTCGCTGGGAACTTTCTATACGTCTATAACGTTGTATATCCTAACCTAAGGGAACCTAACATCTCGGGTGTAATATTTTACAACATTCCTGACCCGTCGGCCCCAATTTCTCGGTGGGAACATTCTATACGTCTATAACGTTGTATATCCTAACCCAAGGGAACCTAACATCTCGGGTGTAATATTTTACAACATTCCTGACGCGTCGGCCCCTATTTCTCGGTGTGAACATTCTATACGTCTATAACGTTGTATATCCTAACCTAAGGGAACCTAACATCTCGGGTGTAATATTTTACAACATTCCTGACCCGTCGGCCCCAATTTCTCGGTGGGAACATTGTATACGGCTATAACGATATATGTCCTAGCCTAAGGCAACCTAACATCTCGGATGTAATATTTTACAACATTCCTGGCATGTCGGTCCCTACATCTCGGTGGGAACATTCTATACGTCTATGACGTTGTATATCCTAGCCTAAGGCAACCTAACATGTCGAATGTAATATTTTACAACATTCTGGCGCGTCGTCGCCTGCTTCTCGATGGGGACATTATATACGTCTATAACGTTGTATATCCTAACCCAAAGCAACCTAACATCTCGGATGTAATATTTTACAACATTCCTGGCATGTCGGTCCCTACTTCTCGGTGGGAACATGATATACGTCTATAACGTTGTATATGCTAACCTAAGGGAAGCTAACATCTCGGGTGTAACATTTTACAACATTCTGGCGTGTCGTCGCCTGCTTCTCGATGGGGACATTATATACGTCTATTACGTTGTATATCTTAACCTAACGCAACCTAACATCTGGGATGTCATATTTTACAACATTCCTGACGCGTCGGCCCCTATTTCTCGGTGGGAACATTATATACGTCTATCACGTTGTATATCCTAGCCTAAGGCAACCTAACATATCGGATGTAACATTTCACAACATTCTGGCGTGTCGTCGCCTGCTTCTCGATGGGGACATTAGATACGTCTATAACGTTGTATATCCTATCCTAAGGGAACCTAACATCTAGGATGTAATATTTTACAACATTCCTGGCGTGTCGTCACCTGCTGCTCGATTGGGACATTATATACGTCTACAACGTTGTATATCCTAACCCAAAGCAACCTAACTTCTGGGATGATATATTTTACAACATTCCTGGCATGTCGGTCCCTACATCTCGCTGGGAACTTTCTATACGTCTATAACGTTGTATATCCTAACCTAAGGGAACCTAACATCTCGGGTGTAATATTTTACAACATTCCTGACCCGTCGGCCCCAATTTCTCGGTGGGAACATTGTATACGGCTATAACGATATATGTCCTAGCCTAAGGCAACCTAACATCTCGGATGTAATATTTTACAACATTCCTGGCATGCCGGTCCCTACATCTCGGTGGGAACATTCTATACGTCTATGACGTTGTATATCCTAGCCTAAGGCAACCTAACATGTCGAATGTAATATTTTACAACATTCTGGCGTGTCGTCGCCTGCTTCTCGAAGGGGACATTATATACGTCTATAACGTTGTATATCTTAACGTAACGCAACCTAACATCTGGGATGTCATATTTTACAACATTCCTGACGTGTCGGCCCCTATTTCTCGGTGGGAACATTATATACGTCTATCACGTTATATATCCTAGCCTAAGGCAACCTAACATATCGGATGTAATGTTTTACAACATTCTGGCGTGTCGTTGCCTGCTTCTCGATGGTGACATTAGATACGTCTATAACGTTGTGTATCCTAACCTAAGGGAACCTAATATCTCGGATGTAATATTTTACAACATTCTGGCGTGTCGTCGCCTGCTTCTCGATGGGGACATTGTATACGTCTATAACGTTGTATATCCTAACCCAAAGCAACCTAACTTCTGGGATGTAATATTTTACAACATTCCTGGCATGTCGGTCCCTACATCTCGCTGGGCACTTTCTATACGTCTATAACGTTGTATATCCTAACCTAAGGGAACCTAACACTTCGGGTGTAATATTTTACAACATTCCTGACCCGTCGGCCCCAATTTCTCGGTGGGAACATTCTATACGTCTATAACGTTGTATATCCTAACCTAAGGGAACCTAACATCTCGGGTGTAAAATTTTACAACATTCCTGGCATTTCGGTCCTTACTTCTCGGTGGGAACATTATATACGTCTATCACGTTATATATCCTAGCCTAAGGCAACCTAACATATCGGATGTAATGTATTACAATATTCTGGCGTGTCGTCGCCTGCTTCTCGATGGGGACATTAGATACGTCTATAACGTTGTATATGCTAACCTAAGGGAACCTAACATCTCGGGTGTAATATTTTACAACATTCCTGGCATTTCGGTCCCTACTTCTCGGTGGGAACATTGTATACGTCTATAACGATATATATCGTAGCATAAGGCAACGTAACATATCGGATGTAATATTTTACAACATTCTGGCGTGTCGTCGCCTGCTTCTCGATGGGAGCATTATATACCTCTATAACGTTGTATATGCTAATCTAAGGGAACCTAACATCTCGGGTGTAATATTTTACAACATTCCTGACGCGTCGGCCCCTATTTCTCGGTGGGAATATTATATACGTCTATAACGTTGTATATCCTAGCCTAAGGCAACCTAGCATATCGGATGTAATATTTTACAACATTCTGGCGTGTCGTCGCCTGCTTCTCGAAGGGGACATTACATACGTCTATAACGTTGTATATCCTAACCTAACGCAACCTAACATCTGGGATGTAATATTTTACAACATTCCTGACGCGTCGGTCCCTACTTCTCGGTGGGAACATTGTATACGTCTATAACGATATATGTCCTAGACTAAGGCCACCTAACAACTCGGATGTAATATTTTACAACATTCCTGGCGTGTCGTCGCCTGCTTCTCGATGGGGACATTATATACGTCTATAACGTTGTATATCCTAACGCAAAGCAACCTAACTTCTGGGATGTAATATTTTACAACATTCCTGGCATGTCGGTCCCCACGTCTCGGTGGGAACATTATATACGTCTACAACGTTGTATATCCTAACCCAAAGCAACCTAACTTCTGGGATGATATATTTTACAACATTCCTGGCATGTCGGTCCCTACATCTCGCTGGGAACTTTCTATACGTCTATAACGTTGTATATCCTACCCTAAGGGAACCTAACATCTCGGGTGTAATATTTTACAACATTCCTGACCCGTCGGCCCCAATTTCTCGGTGGGAACATTCTATACGTCTATAACGTTGTATATCCTAACCCAAGGGAACCTAACATCTCGGGCGTAATATTTTACAACATTCCTAACGCGTCGGCCCCTATTTCTAGGTGTGAACATTCTATACGTCTATAACGTTGTATATCCTAACCTAAGGGAACCTAACATCTCGGGTGTAATATTTTACAACATTCCTGACCCGTCGGCCCCAATTTCTCGGTGGGAACATTGTATACGGCTATAACGATATATGTCCTAGCCTAAGGCAACCTAACATCTCGGATGTAATATTTTACAACATTCCTGGCATGTCGGTCCCTACATCTCGGTAGGAACATTCTATACGTCTATGACGTTGTATATCCTAGCCTAAGGCAACCTAACATGTCGAATGTAATATTTTACAACATTCTGGCGTGTCGTCGCCTGCTTCTCGAAGGGGACATTATATACGTCTATAACGTTGTATATCTTAACGTAACGCAACCTAACATCTGGGATGTCATATTTTACAACATTCCTGACGTGTCGGCCCCTATTTCTCGGTGGGAACATTATATACGTCTATCACGTTATATATCCTAGCCTAAGGCAACCTAACATATCGGATGTAATGTTTTACAACATTCTGGCGTGTCGTTGCCTGCTTCTCGATGGTGACATTAGATACGTCTATAACGTTGTGTATCCTAACCTAAGGGAACCTAATATCTCGGATGTAATATTTTACAACATTCTGGCGTGTCGTCGCCTGCTTCTCGATGGGGACATTGTATACGTCTATAACGTTGTATATCCTAACCCAAAGCAACCTAACTTCTGGGATGTAATATTTTACAACATTCCTGGCATGTCGGTCCCTACATCTCGCTGGGCACTTTCTATACGTCTATAACGTTGTATATCCTAACCTAAGGGAACCTAACACTTCGGGTGTAATATTTTACAACATTCCTGACCCGTCGGCCCCAATTTCTCGGTGGAACATTCTATACGTCTATAACGTTGTATATCCTAACCTAAGGGAACCTAACATCTCGGGTGTAAAATTTTACAACATTCCTGGCGTGTCGTCACCTGCTGCTCGATTGGGACATTATATACGTCTACAACGTTGTATATCCTAACCCAATGCAACCTAACTTCTGGGATGATATATTTTACAACATTCCTGGCATGTCGGTCCCTACATCTCGCTGGGAACTTTCTATACGTCTATAACGTTGTATATCCTAACCTAAGGGAACCTAACATCTCGGGTGTAATATTTTACAACATTCCTGACCCGTCGGCCCCAATTTCTCGGTGGGAACATTCTATACGTCTATAACGTTGTATATCCTAACCCAAGGGAACCTAACATCTCGGGTGTAATATTTTACAACATTCCTGACGCGTCGGCCCCTATTTCTCGGTGTGAACATTCTATACGTCTATAACGTTGTATATCCTAACCTAAGGGAACCTAACATCTCGGGTGTAATATTTTACAACATTCCTGACCCGTCGGCCCCAATTTCTCGGTGGGAACATTGTATACGGCTATAACGATATATGTCCTAGCCTAAGGCAACCTAACATCTCGGATGTAATATTTTACAACATTCCTGGCATGTCGGTCCCTACATCTCGGTGGGAACATTCTATACGTCTATGACGTTGTATATCCTAGCCTAAGGCAACCTAACATGTCGAATGTAATATTTTACAACATTCTGGCGCGTCGTCGCCTGCTTCTCGATGGGGACATTATATACGTCTATAACGTTGTATATCCTAACCCAAAGCAACCTAACATCTCGGATGTAATATTTTACAACATTCCTGGCATGTCGGTCCCTACTTCTCGGTGGGAACATGATATACGTCTATAACGTTGTATATGCTAACCTAAGGGAAGCTAACATCTCGGGTGTAACATTTTACAACATTCTGGCGTGTCGTCGCCTGCTTCTCGATGGGGACATTATATACGTCTATTACGTTGTATATCTTAACCTAACACAACCTAACATCTGGGATGTCATATTTTACAACATTCCTGACGCGTCGGCCCCTATTTCTCGGTGGGAACATTATATACGTCTATCACGTTGTATATCCTAGCCTAAGGCAACCTAACATATCGGATGTAACATTTCACAACATTCTGGCGTGTCGTCGCCTGCTTCTCGATGGGGACATTAGATACGTCTATAACGTTGTATATCCTATCCTAAGGGAACCTAACATCTAGGATGTAATATTTTACAACATTCCTGGCGTGTCGTCACCTGCTGCTCGATTGGGACATTATATACGTCTACAACGTTGTATATCCTAACCCAAAGCAACCTAACTTCTGGGATGATATATTTTACAACATTCCTGGCATGTCGGTCCCTACATCTCGCTGGGAACTTTCTATACGTCTATAACGTTGTATATCCTAACCTAAGGGAATCTAACATCTCGGGTGTAATATTTTACAACATTCCTGACCCGTCGGCCTCAATTTCTCGGTGGGAACATTGTATACGGCTATAACGATATATGTCCTAGCCTAAGGCAACCTAACATCTCGGATGTAATATTTTACAACATTCCTGGCATGTCGGTCCCTACATCTCGGTGGGAACATTCTATACGTCTATGACGTTGTATATCCTAGCCTAAGGCAACCTAACATGTCGAATGTAATATTTTACAACATTCTGGCGTGTCGTCGCCTGCTTCTCGAAGGGGACATTATATACGTCTATAACGTTGTATATCTTAACGTAACGCAACCTAACATCTGGGATGTCATATTTTACAACATTCCTGACGTGTCGGCCCCTATTTCTCGGTGGGAACATTATATACGTCTATCACGTTATATATCCTAGCCTAAGGCAACCTAACATATCGGATGTAATGTTTTACAACATTCTGGCGTGTCGTTGCCTGCTTCTCGATGGTGACATTAGATACGTCTATAACGTTGTGTATCCTAACCTAAGGGAACCTAATATCTCGGATGTAATATTTTACAACATTCTGGCGTGTCGTCGCCTGCTTCTCGATGGGGACATTGTATACGTCTATAACGTTGTATATCCTAACCCAAAGCAACCTAACTTCTGGGATGTAACATTTTACAACATTCCTGGCATGTCGGTCCCTACATCTCGCTGGGCACTTTCTATACGTCTATAACGTTGTATATCCTAACCTAAGGGAACCTAACACTTCGGGTGTAATATTTTACAACATTCCTGACCCGTCGGCCCCAATTTCTCGGTGGGAACATTCTATACGTCTATAACGTTGTATATCCTAACCTAAGGGAACCTAACATCTCGGGTGTAAAATTTTACAACATTCCTGGCATTTCGGTCCTTACTTCTCGGTGGGAACATTATATACGTCTATCACGTTATATATCCTAGCCTAAGGCAACCTAACATATCGGATGTAATGTATTACAATATTCTGGCGTGTCGTCGCCTGCTTCTCGATGGGGACATTAGATACGTCTATAACGTTGTATATGCTAACCTAAGGGAACCTAACATCTCGGGTGTAATATTTTACAACATTCCTGGCATTTCGGTCCCTACTTCTCGGTGGGAACATTGTATACGTCTATAACGATATATATCGTAGCATAAGGCAACGTAACATATCGGATGTAATATTTTACAACATTCTGGCGTGTCGTCGCCTGCTTCTCGATGGGAGCATTATATACCTCTATAACGTTGTATATGCTAATCTAAGGGAACCTAACATCTCGGGTGTAATATTTTACAACATTCCTGACGCGTCGGCCCCTATTTCTCGGTGGGAATATTATATACGTCTATAACGTTGTATATCCTAGCCTAAGGCAACCTAGCATATCGGATGTAATATTTTACAACATTCTGGCGTGTCGTCGCCTGCTTCTCGAAGGGGACATTACATACGTCTATAACGTTGTATATCCTAACCTAACGCAACCTAACATCTGGGATGTAATATTTTACAACATTCCTGACGCGTCGGTCCCTACTTCTCGGTGGGAACATTGTATACGTCTATAACGATATATGTCCTAGACTAAGGCCACCTAACAACTCGGATGTAATATTTTACAACATTCCTGGCGTGTCGTCGCCTGCTTCTCGATGGGGACATTATATACGTCTATAACGTTGTATATCCTAACCCAAAGCAACCTAACTTCTGGGATGTAATATTTTACAACATTCCTGGCATGTCGGTCCCCACGTCTCGGTGGGAACATTATATACGTCTACAACGTTGTATATCCTAACCCAAAGCAACCTAACTTCTGGGATGATATATTTTACAACATTCCTGGCATGTCGGTCCCTACATCTCGCTGGGAACTTTCTATACGTCTATAACGTTGTATATCCTAACCTAAGGGAACCTAACATCTCGGGTGTAATATTTTACAACATTCCTGACCCGTCGGCCCCAATTTCTCGGTGGGAACATTCTATACGTCTATAACGTTGTATATCCTAACCCAAGGGAACCTAACATCTCGGGCGTAATATTTTACAACATTCCTGACGCGTCGGCCCCTATTTCTCGGTGTGAACATTCTATACGTCTATAACGTTGTATATCCTAACCTAAGGGAACCTAACATCTCGGGTGTAATATTTTACAACATTCCTGACCCGTCGGCCCCAATTTCTCGGTGGGAACATTGTATACGGCTATAACGATATATGTCCTAGCCTAAGGCAACCTAACATCTCGGATGTAATATTTTACAACATTCCTGGCATGTCGGTCCCTACATCTCGGTAGGAACATTCTATACGTCTATGACGTTGTATATCCTAGCCTAAGGCAACCTAACATGTCGAATGTAATATTTTACAACATTCTGGCGTGTCGTCGCCTGCTTCTCGAAGGGGACATTATATACGTCTATAACGTTGTATATCTTAACGTAACGCAACCTAACATCTGGGATGTCATATTTTACAACATTCCTGACGTGTCGGCCCCTATTTCTCGGTGGGAACATTATATACGTCTATCACGTTATATATCCTAGCCTAAGGCAACCTAACATATCGGATGTAATGTTTTACAACATTCTGGCGTGTCGTTGCCTGCTTCTCGATGGTGACATTAGATACGTCTATAACGTTGTGTATCCTAACCTAAGGGAACCTAATATCTCGGATGTAATATTTTACAACATTCTGGCGTGTCGTCGCCTGCTTCTCGGTGGGAACATTGTATACGTCTATAACGATATATATCGTAGCATAAGGCAACGTAACATATCGGATGTAATATTTTACAACATTCTGGCGTGTCGTCGCCTGCTTCTCGATGGGAGCATTATATACCTCTATAACGTTGTATATGCTAATCTAAGGGAACCTAACATCTCGGGTGTAATATTTTACAACATTCCTGTCCCGTCGGCCCCTATTTCTCGGTGGGAACATTCTATATGTCTATAAAGTTGTATATCCTAACCCAAAGAAACCTAACTTCTGGGATGTAATATTTTACAACATTCGTGGCATGTCGGTGCCTACATCTCGGTGGGAACATTCTATACGTCTATAACGTTGTATATCCTAGCCTAAGGCAACCTAACATCTCGGATGTAATATTTTACTTCATTCCTGGCGTGTCGTCGCCTGCTTCTCGATGGGAACATTGTATACGTCTATAACGTTGTATATCCTAACCCAAAGCAACCTAACTTCTGGGATGTAATATTTTACAACATTCCTGGCATGTCGGTCCCTACATCTCGCTGGGCACTTTCTTTACGTCTATAACGTTGTATATCCTAACCTAAGGGAACCTAACACTTCGGGTGTAATATTTTACAACATTCCTGGCATGTCGGTCCCCACGTCTCGGTGGGAACATTATATAAGTCTATAACGTTACATATCCTAGCCTAAGGCAACCTAACATGTCGAATGTAATATTTTACAACATTCTGGCGTGTCGTCGCCTGCTTCGCGAAGGGGACATTATATACGTCTATAACGTTGTATATCCTAACCTAAAGCAACCTAAAATCTGGAATGTTTTATTTTACAACATTCCTGACGCGTCGGTCCCTACTTCTTGGTGGGAACATTATATACGTCTATAACGTTGTATATGCTAACCTAAGGGAACCTAACATCGCGGGTGTAATATTTTACAACATTCCTGGCATTTCGGTACTTACTTCTCGGTGGGTACATTATATACGTCTATCACGTTATATATCCTAGCCTAAGGCAACCTAACATATCGGATGTAATGTATTACAACATTCTGGCGTGTCGCCGCCTGCTTCGCGATGGGGACATTAGATACGTCTATAACGTTGTATATCCTAACCCAAAGAAACCTAACTTCTGGGATGTAATATTTTACAACATTCCTGGCATGTCGGTCCCTACATCTCGGTGGGAACATTATATTAGTCTATAACGATATATATCCTAACCTAAAGCAACGTAACATCTCGGATGTAATATTTTACAACATTCCTGGCATGTCGGTCCCTACATCTCCGTGGGAACTTTCTATACGCCTATAACGTTGTATATCCTAACCTAAGGGAACCTAACATCTCGGGAGTAATATTTTACAACATTCCTGTCCCGTCGGCCCCTATTTCTCGGTGGGAACATTCTATATGTCTATAACGTTGTATATACTAACCCAAAGAAACCTAACTTCTGGGGTGTAATATTTTACAACATTCGTGGCATGTCGGTCCCTACATCTCGGTGGGAACATTCTATACGTCTATCACGTTATATATCCTAGCCTAAGGCAACCTAACATATCGGATGTAATGTATTACAATATTCTGGCGTGTCGTCGCCTGCTTCTCGATGGGGACATTAGATACGTCTATAACGTTGTATATCCTAAGCCAAAGAAACCTAACTTCTGGGATGTAATATTTTACAACATTCCTGGCATGTCGGTCCCCACGTCTCGGTGGGAACATTATATAAGTCTATAACGATATATATCCTAACCTAAAGCAACGTAACATCTCGGATGTAATATT
Organism: Xylocopa violacea; assembly: GCA_963969225.1. Taxonomy (NCBI): domain Eukaryota; kingdom Metazoa; phylum Arthropoda; class Insecta; order Hymenoptera; family Apidae; genus Xylocopa; species Xylocopa violacea. The sequence continues at coordinate 875,181 of CAXAJV010000500.1, read as the reverse complement.
TTACAACATTCCTGGCCTGTCGGCCCCTACATCTCCGTGGGAACATTCTATATGTCTATAACGTTGTATATCCTAACCTAAGGGAACCTAACATCTCGGGTGTAATATTTTACAACATTCCTGACGCGTCGTCGCCTGCTTCTCGATGGGGACATTATATACGTTTATAACGTTGTATATCCTAACCCAAAGCAATCTAACATCTCGTATGTAATATTTTACAACATTCCCGGCATGTCGGTCCCTACTTCTCGGTAGGAAAATTATATACGTCTATAACGTTGTATATGCTAACCTAAGGGAAGCTAACATCTCGGGTGTAACATTTTACAACATTCTGGCGTGTCGTCGCCTGCTTCTCGATGGGGACATTATATACGTCTATAACGTTGTATATCCTAACCTAACGCAACCTAACATCTGGGATGTAATATATTACAACATTCCTGACGCGTCCGTCCCTACTTCTCGGTGGGAACATTGTATACGTCTATAACGATATATGTCCTAGCCTAAGGCAAAATAACATCTCGGATGTAATATTTTACAACATTCCTGACGCGTCGGTCCCTACTTCTTGGTGGGAACATTATATACGTCTATAACGTTGTATATGCTAACCTAAGGGAACCTAACATCTCGGGTGTAATATTTTACAACATTCCTGGCATTTCGGTCCTTACTTCTCGGTGGGTACATTATATACGTCTATCACGTTATATATCCTAACCTAAGGCAACCTAACATATCGGATGTAATGTATTACAACATTCTGGCGTGTCGCCGCCTGCTTCTCGATGGGGACATTAGATACGTCTATAACGTTGTATATCCTAACCCAAAGAAACCTAACTTCTGGGATGTAATATTTTACAACATTCCTGGCATGTCGGTCCCTACATCTCGGTGGGAACATTATATTAGTCTATAACGATATATATCCTAACCTAAAGCAACGTAACATCTCGGATGTAATATTTTACAACATTCCTGGCATGTCGGTCCCTACATCTCCGTGGGAACTTTCTATACGCCTATAACGTTGTATATCCTAACCTAAGGGAACCTAACATCTCGGGAGTAATATTTTACAACATTCCTGTCCCGTCGGCCCCTATTTCTCGGTGGGAACATTCTATATGTCTATAACGTTGTATATACTAACCCAAAGAAACCTAACTTCTGGGGTGTAATATTTTACAACATTCGTGGCATGTCGGTCCCTACATCTCGGTGGGAACATTCTATACGTCTATCACGTTATATATCCTAGCCTAAGGCAACCTAACATATCGGATGTAATGTATTACAATATTCTGGCGTGTCGTCGCCTGCTTCTCGATGGGGACATTAGATACGTCTATAACGTTGTATATCCTAAGCCAAAGAAACCTAACTTCTGGGATGTAATATTTTACAACATTCCTGGCATGTCGGTCCCCACGTCTCGGTGGGAACATTATATAAGTCTATAACGATATATATCCTAACCTAAAGCAACGTAACATCTCGGATGTAATATTTTACAACATTCCTGGCCTGTCGGCCCCTACATCTCCGTGGGAACTTTCTATAAGTCTATAACGTTGTATATCCTAACCTAAGGGAATCTGACATCTCGGGTGTAATATTTTACAACATTCCTGTCCCGTCGGCCCCTATTTCTCGGTGGGAACATTCTATATGTCTATAACGTTGTATATCCTAACCTAAGGGAACCTAACATCTCGGGTGTAATATTGTACAACATTCCTGACGCGTCGTCGCCTGCTTCTCGATGGGGACATTATATACGTCTATAACGTTGTATATAATAACCCAAAGCAACCTAACATCTCCTATGTAATATTTTACAACATTCCTGGCATGTCGGTCCCTACTTCTCGGTGGGAACATTATATACGTCTATAACGTTGTATATGCTAACCTAAGGGAAGCTAACATCTCGGGTGTAACATTTTACAACATTCTGGCGTGTCGTCGCCTGCTTCTCGAAGGGGACATTATATACGTCTATAACGTTGTATATCTTAACCTAACGCAACCTATCATCTGGGATGTCATATTTTACAACATTCCTGACGCGTCGGCGCCTATTTCTCGGTGGGAACATTATATACGTCTATCACGTTATATATCCTAGCCTAAGGCAACCCAACATATCGGATGTAACATTTCACAACGTTCTGACGTGTCGTCGCCTGCTTCTCAATGGGGACATTAGATACGTCTATAACGTTGTATATCCTAACCTAAGGGAACCTAACATCTCGGATGTAATATTTTACAACATTCTGGCGTGTCGTCGCCTGCTTCTCGATGGGGACATTATATACGTCTATAACGTTGTATATCCTCACCCAAAGCAATCTAACTTCTGGGATGTAACATTTTACAACATTCCTGGCATGTCGGTCCCCACGTCTCGGTGGGAACATTATATAAGTCTATAACGTTGTATATCCTAACCTAAAGCAACCTAACATCTGGGATGTTTTATTTTACAACATTCCTGACGCGTCGGTCCCTACTTCTCGGTGGGAACATTATATACGTCTATAACGTTGTATATGCTAACCTAAGGGAACCTAACATCTCGGGTGTAATGTTTTACAACATTCCTGACGCGTCGGCCCCTATTTCTCGTTGGGAACATTGTATACTTCTATAACGATATATGTCCTAGACTATGGCAACCTAACATCTCGGATGTAATATTTTACAACATTCCTGGCGTGTCGTCGCCTGCTTCTCGATGGGGACATGATATACGTCTATAACGTTGTATATCCTAACCCAAAGCAACCTAACTTCTGGGATGTAATATTTTACAACATTCCTGGCATGTTGGTCCCCACGTCTCGGTGGGAACATTATATAAGTCTATAACGATATATATCCTAACATAAAGCAACCTAAATCTCGGATGTAATATTTTACAACATTCCTGGCATGTCGGTCCCTACTTCTCGGTGGAAACATTATATACGTCCATAACGTTGTATATGCTAACCTAAGGGAACCTAACATCTCGGGTGTAATATTTTACAACATTCCTGACGCGTCGGCCCCTATTTCTCTGTGGGAATATTATATACGTCTATAACGTTATATATCCTGGCCTAAGGCAACCTAACATGTCGAATGTATTATTTTACAACATTCTGGCGTGTCGTCGCCTGCTTCTCAATGGGGACATTAGATACGACTATAAAGTTGTATATCCTAACCTAAGAGAACCTAACATCTCGGATGTAATATTTTACAACATTCTGGCGTGTCGTCGCCTGCTTCTCGATGGGGACATTAGATACGTCTATAACGTTGTATGTCCTAACCTAACGCAACCTAACATCTCGGATGTAATATTTTACAACATTCCTGGCAGGTCGGTCCCTACTTCTCGGTGGCAAAATTGTATACGTCTATAACGATATATATACTAGCCTAAGGCAACCTAACATCTCGGATGTAATATTTTACAACATTCTGGCGTGTCGGTAGCCACGTCTCGATCTGGACATTATATACGTCTATAACGTTGTATATCCTAACCTAACGCAACCTAACATCTGGGATGTAATATTTTACAACATTCCTGACGCGTCGGCCCCTATTTCTCGGTGGGAACATTGTATACGTCTATAACGATATATGTCCTAGACTATGGCAACCTAACATGTCGAATGTAATATTTTACAACATTCCTGGCATGTCGGCTCCTACATCTCGGTGGGAACATTATGTACGTCTATAACGTTATACATCCTAACGTAAGGCAACCTCACAGCTCGATGTAATATTTTACTACGTTCCTGACACGTCCGCCCCTGCTTCTCGGTGGGAACATTATATAAGTCTATAACGCTATATATCCTAGCCTAAGGCAACCTAACATGTCGAATGTAATATTTTACAACACACCTCGCGCGTCGGCACCTACTTCTCAGTGGGAACAGTATATACGCCTATAACGTTATATATCCTAAACTAAGGCAAACTATCATCTCTACCGTAATATTTTACAACATTCCTGGCATGCAAGTGCCTAGTTCTCTGTGGTAACATTATATACGTCTATAACGTTATATAGCCTAACCTAAGGCAACCTAACATCTATGATGTTATATTTTACTACATTCCTGGCACGTCGGACCCTACTTCTCGGTGGGAACATTCTATACGTCTATAACGCTATATATCCTAGGCTGAGGCAACCTAACATGTCGAATGTAATATTTTACAGCATTCCCGGCGCGTCGGCGCCTTTTTCTCGGTGGGAACGTTATATAAGTCAATAACGTTATATATCCTATCCTAAGGCAACCTAACATCTCGGATGTAATATTTTACTACATTCCTGGCACGTCGGCCCCTACTTCTCGGTGGGAACATTATATACGTCTATAACGCTATATATCCTAGCCTAAGGCAACCTAACATGTCGAATGTAATATTTTACAGCACACCTGGTGCGTCGGCACCTTCTTCTCGGTGGGAACAGTATATACGCCTATAACGTTATATACCCTAAACTAAGGCAACCTATCATCTCTACCGTAATATTTTACAACATTCCTGGCATGCAAGTGCCTAGTTCTCTGTGGTAACATTATGTACGTCTAAAACGTTATATATCCTAACCTAAGGCAACCTAACATGCCGAATGTAATATTTTACAACATTCCCGGCGCTTCGGCCCCTGCTTCTCTGTGGTAACATTATATCCGTCTATAAGGTTATATATCCTACCCTAAGGCAATCTAACATCTCGGATGTAATATTTTACAGCATTACCGGCGCGTCGGCGCCTATTTCTCGGTGGGAAAGTTATATAAGCCAATAACGTTATATATCCTAACCTAAGGCAACCTAACATCTCGGATGTAATATTTTACTACATTCCTGGCACGTCGGCCCCTACTTCTCGGTGGGAACATTATATACTTCTATAACGCTACATATCCTAGCCTAAGGCAACCTAATATGTCAAATGTAATATTTTACAACATGCCTGGCGCGTCGGCACCTACTTCTCGGTGGGAACATTATATACTTCTATAACGCTACATATCCTAGCCTAAGGCAACCTAATATGTCAAATGTAATATTTTACAACATGCCTGGCGCGTCGGCACCTACTTCTCGGTGGGAACATTATATATGTCAATAATGTTATATATCCTAACCTAAGGCAACCTAACATCCCGGATGTAATATTTTACTACATTCCTGGCACGTCGGCCCCTACTTGTTGGTGGGAACATTATATACGTCTATAACGCTATATATCCTAGCCTAAGGCAACCTAATATGTCGAATGTAGTATTTTATAACATGCCTGGCTAGTCGGCCCCCACTTCTCGGTGGGAACATTATATACGTCTATAACGTTGTATATCCTAACCTAAAGCAGCCTAACATCTGGGATGTTTTATTTTACAACATTCCTGACGCGTCGGTCCCTACTTCTCGGTGGGAACATTATATACGTCTATAACGTTGTATATGCTAACCTAAGGGAACCTAACATCTCGGGTGTGATGTTTTACAACATTCCTGGCATGTCGGTCCCTACTTCTCGGTGGAAACATTATATACGTCCATAACGTTGTATATGCTAACCTAAGGGAACCTAACATCTCGGGTGTAATTTTTTACAACATTCCTGACGCGTCGGCCCCTATTTCTCGGTGGGAACATTGTATACTTCTATAACGATATATGTCCTAGACTATGGCAACCTAACATCTCGGATGTAATATTTTACAACATTCCTGGCGTGTCGTCGCCTGCTTCTCGATGGGGACATGATATACGTCTATAACGATATATATCCTAACCTAAAGCAACCTAACATCTCGGATGTAATATTTTACAACATTCCTGGCATGCCGGTCCCTACTTCTCGGTGGGAACATTATATACGTCTATAACGTTGTATATGCTAACCTAAGGGAACCTAACATCTCGGGCGTAATATTTTACAACATTCCTGACGCGTCAGCCCCTATTTCTCGGCGGGAACATTGTATACGTCTATAACGCTATATATCCTAGCCTAAGGCAACGTAACATGTCGAATGTAATATTTTATAGCATTCCCGGCATGTCGGCTCCTACATCTCGGTGGGAACATTATGTACGTCTATAACGTTATACATCCTAACGTAAGGCAACCTAACATCTCGGATGTAATATTTTACTACGTTCCTGACACGTCCGCCCCTGCTTCTCGGTGGGAACATTATATAAGTCTATAACGCTATATATCCTAGCCTAAGAAAACCTAACATGTCGAATGTAATATTTTACAACACACCTCGCGCGTCGGCACCTACTTCTCAGTGGGAACAGTATATGCGCCTATAACGTTATATATCCTAAACTAAGGCAAACTATCACCTCTACCGTAATATTTTACAACATTCCTGGCATGCAAGTGCCTAGTTCTCTGTGGTAACATTATATACGTCTATAACGTTATATATCCTAACCTAAGGCAACCTAACATCTATGATGTTATATTTTACTACATTCCTGGCACGTCGGACCCTACTTCTCGGTGGGAACATTCTATACGTCTATAACGCTATATATCCTAGCCTGAGGCAACCTAACATGTCGAATGTAATATTTAACAGCATTCCCGGCGCGTCGGCGCCTTTTTCTCGGTGGGAACGTTATATAAGACAATAACGTTATATATCCTATCCTAAGGCAACCTAACATCTCGGATGTAATATTTTACTACATTCCTGGCACGTCGGCCCCTACTTCTCGATGGGAACATTATATACGTCTATAACGCTATATATCCTAGCCTAAGGCAACCTAACATGTCGAATGTAATATTTTACAGCACACCTGGTGCGTCGGCACCTACTTCTCGGTGGGAACAGTATATACGCCTATAACGTTATATACCCTAAACTAAGGCAACCTATCATCTCTACCGTAATATTTTACAACATTCCTGGCATGCAAGTGCCTAGTTCTCTGTGGTAACATTATATACGTCTAAAACGTTATATATCCTAACCTAAGGCAACCTAACATGCCGAATGTAATATTTTACAACATTGCCGGCGCTTCGGCCCCTGCTTCTCTGTGGTAACATTATATCCGTCTATAAGGTTATATATCCTACCCTAAGGCAATCTAACATCTCGGATGTAATATTTTACAGCATTCCCGGCGCGTCGGCGCCTATTTCTCGGTGGGGACATTATATAAGTCAATAACGTTATGTATCCTAACCTAAGGCAACCTAACATTTCGGATGCAATATATTACTACATTCCTGGCACGTCGGCCCCTACTTCTCGGTGGGAACATTATATACTTCTATAACGCTATATATCCTAGCCTAAGGCAACCTAACATGTCGAATGTAGTATTTTACAACATACCAGGCGCGTCGGCACCTACTTCTCGGTGGGGACATTATATAAGTCAATAACGTTATGTATCCTAACCTAAGGCAACCTAACATTTCGGATGCAATATATTACTACATTCCTGGCACGTCGGCCCCTACTTCTCGGTGGGAACATTATATACGTCTATAACGCTATATATCCTAGCCTAAGGCAACCTAACATGTCGAATGTAATATTTTACAACATACCTGGCGCGGCGGCCACCACTTCTCGGTGGGAACATTATATACGTCTATAACGCTATATATCCTAGCCAAGGGTAACCTAACATGTCGAATGTAATATTTTACAACATGCCTGGCGCGTCGGCTCCTACTTCTCGGTGGTCACATTATATACGTCTATAACATTATATATCCTAACGTAAGGCAACATAACATCTCGGATGTATAATTTTACAACATTCCTGGCGTGTCGTCGCCTACTTCTCGATGGAGACATTATATACATCTATAACGTTCTATATCCTAACCTAAGGCAACCTAACATCTCGGATGTAATATTTTACAACATTCTGGCGTCTCGTCGCCTGCTTCTCGATGGGGACATTATATACGTCTATAACCTTGTATATACTAACCTAACGCAACCTAACATCTGGGATGTAATATTTTAAAACATTCCTGGCATGTCGGTTCCTACGTCTCGGTGGGAACATTATATACGTCTATAACGATATATATCCTAACCTAAGGCAACCTAACATCTCGGATGTAATATTTTACAACATTCCTGGTGCTTCGGCTGCCACTTTTCGGTGGGAACATTATATACGTCTATAACGTTACATATCCTAACGTATGGCAACATAACATCTGGGATGTTATATTTTACAACATTCCTGGCGTGTCGTCGCCTGCTTCTCGATGGGGACATTATATACGTCTATAACGTTGTATATTCTAACCTAACGCAACCTAACATCTCGGATGTAATATTTTACAACATTCCTGGCATGTCGGTCACTACGTCTCGGTGGGAACATTATATAGGTCTGTAACGATATATACCCTAACCTAAGGCAACCTAACATCTCGGATGTAATATTTTACAACAATCCTGGCATGTCGGTCCCTACTTCTCAATGGGAACATTCTATACGTCTATAACGTTGTATATCCTAACCTAAGGGAACCTAACATTTCGGGTGTAATATTTTACAACATTGCTGACGCGTCGGACCCTATTTCTCGGTGGGAACATTCTATACGTCTATTACGTTGTATATCCTAGCCTAAGGCGACCTAACATGTCGAATGTAATATTTTACATCATTCCTGGCGTGTCGGCCCGTAGTTCTCGGTGGTAACATTATATGTGTCTATAACGTTACATATCCTAGCCTAAGGCGACCTAACATGTCGAATGTAATATTTTACATCGTTCCTGGCGTGTCGTCGCCTGCTTCTCGGTGGGAACATTCAATACGTCTATAACGTTGTATATCCTAACCTAAGGGAACCTAACATCTCGGATGTAATATTTTACAACATTCCTAGCATGTCGGTCCCTACTACTCTGTGTGATCATTGTATACGTCTATAACGATATATGTCCTAGCCTAATGCAACCTAACATCTCGGATGTAATATTTTACAACATTCCTGGCGTGTCGTCGCCTGCTTCTCGATGGCGACATTATATACATCTATAACGTTGTATTTGCTAACCTAAGGCAACATAACATCTCGAATGTAATATTTTACAACATTCCTGGCATGTCAGTCCCTACTTCTCGGTGGGAACATTGTATACGTCTATAACGATATATATCCTAGCCTAAGGCAACCTAACATATCGGATATAATATTTTACAACATTCCTGGCATGTCGGTCCCTACTTCTCGGTGGGAACATTCTATATGTCTATAACGTTGTATATCCTAACCTAAGGGAACCTAACATCTCGGATGTAATATTTTAAAAATTTCCTGGCATGTCGGTCCCTACGTCTCGGTGGGATCATTATATACGTCTATAACGATATATATTATAACCTAAGGCAACCTAACATCTCGGACGTAATATTTTACAACATTCCTGGCATGTCGGTCACTACGTCTCGGTGGGAACATTGTATACGTCTATAACGTTATATATCCTAGCCTAAGGTAACCTAACATGTCGAGCGCAATATTTTACAACATTCCTGGCTCGTCGGCTCCTACATCTCGCTGGGAACATTATATACGTCTATAACGTTATATATCCTAACGTAAGGCAACCTAACTTCTGGGATGTAATATTTTACAACATTCCTGGCATGTCGGTCCCTACATCTCGGTGGGAACATTATATTAGTCTATAACGATATATATCCTAACCTAAAGCAATGTAACATCTCGGATGTAATATTTTACAACATTCATGGCATGTCGGTCCCTACATCTCCGTGGGAACTTTCTATACGCCTATAACGTTGTATATCCTAACCTAAGGGAACCTAACATCTCGGGTATAATATTTTACAACATTCCTGTCCCGTCGGCCCCTATTTCTCGGTGGGAACATTCTATATGTCTATAACGTTGTATATCCTAACCCAAAGAAACCTAACTTCTGGGATGTAATATTTTACAACATTCGTGGCATGTCGGTGCCTACATCTCGGTGGGAACATTCTATACGTCTATAACGTTGTATATCCTAGCCTAAGGCAACCTAACATCTCGGATGTAATATTTTACTTCATTCCTGGCGTGTCGTCGCCTGCTTCTCGATGGGAACATTGTATACGTCTATAACGTTATATATCCTAACCCAAAGCAACCTAACTTCTGGGATGTAATATTTTACAACATTCCTGGCATGTCGGTCCCTACATCTCGCTGGGCACTTTCTTTACGTCTATAACGTTGTATATCCTAACCTAAGGGAACCTAACACTTCGGGTGTAATATTTTACAACATTCCTGGCATGTCGGTCCCCACGTCTCGGTGGGAACATTATATAAGTCTATAACGTTACATATCCTAGCCTAAGGCAACCTAACATGTCGAATGTAATATTTTACAACATTCTGGCGTGTCGTCGCCTGCTTCGCGAAGGGGACATTATATACGTCTATAACGTTGTATATCCTAACCTAAAGCAACCTAAAATCTGGAATGTTTTATTTTACAACATTCCTGACGCGTCGGTCCCTACTTCTTGGTGGGAACATTATATACGTCTATAACGTTGTATATGCTAACCTAAGGGAACCTATCATCTCGGGTGTAATATTTTACAACATTCCTGGCATTTCGGTCCTTACTGCTCGGTGGGTACATTATATACGTCTATCACGTTATATATCCTAGCCTAAGGCAACCTAACATATCGGATGTAATGTATTACAACATTCTGGCGTGTCGCCGCCTGCTTCGCGATGGGGACATTAGATACGTCTATAACGTTGTATATCCTAACCCAAAGAAACCTAACTTCTGGGATGTAATATTTTACAACATTCCTGGCATGTCGGTCCCTACATCTCGGTGGGAACATTATATTAGTCTATAACGATATATATCCTAACCTAAAGCAACGTAACATCTCGGATGTAATATTTTACAACATTCCTGGCATGTCGGTCCCTACATCTCCGTGGGAACTTTCTATACGCCTATAACGTTGTATATCCTAACCTAAGGGAACCTAACATCTCGGGAGTAATATTTTACAACATTCCTGTCCCGTCGGCCCCTATTTCTCGGTGGGAACATTCTATATGTCTATAACGTTGTATATACTAACCCAAAGAAACCTAACTTCTGGGGTGTAATATTTTACAACATTCGTGGCATGTCGGTCCCTACATCTCGGTGGGAACATTCTATACGTCTATCACGTTATATATCCTAGCCTAAGGCAACCTAACATATCGGATGTAATGTATTACAATATTCTGGCGTGTCGTTGCCTGCTTCTCGATGGGGACATTAGATACGTCTATAACGTTGTATATCCTAAGCCAAAGAAACCTAACTTCTGGGATGTAATATTTTACAACATTCCTGGCATGTCGGTCCCCACGTCTCGGTGGGAACATTATATAAGTCTATAACGATATATATCCTAACCTAAAGCAACGTAACATCTCGGATGTAATATTTTACAACATTCCTGGCCTGTCGGCCCCTACATCTCCGTGGGAACTTTCTATAAGTCTATAACGTTGTATATCCTAACCTAAGGGAATCTAACATCTCGGGTGTAATATTTTACAACATTCCTGTCCCGTCGGCCCCTATTTCTCGGTGGGAACATTCTATATGTCTATAACGTTGTATATCCTAACCTAAGGGAACCTAACATCTCGGGTGTAATATTGTACAACATTCCTGACGCGTCGTCGCCTGCTTCTCGATGGGGACATTATATACGTCTATAACGTTGTATATAATAACCCAAAGCAACCTAACATCTCCTATGTAATATTTTACAACATTCCTGGCATGTCGGTCCCTACTTCTCGGTGGGAACATTATATACGTCTATAACGTTGTATATGCTAACCTAAGGGAAGCTAACATCTCGGGTGTAACATTTTACAGCATTCTGGCGTGTCGTCGCCTGCTTCACGAAGGGGACATTATATACGTCTATAACGTTGTATATCTTAACCTAACGCAACCGATCATCTGGGATGTCATATTTTACAACATTCCTGACGCGTCGGCGCCTATTTCTCGGTGGGAACATTATATACGTCTATCACGTTATATATCCTAGCCTAAGGCAACCCAACATATCGGATGTAACATTTCACAACGTTCTGACGTGTCGTCGCCTGCTTCTCAATGGGGACATTAGATACGTCTATAACGTTGTATATCCTAACCTAAGGGAACCTAACATCTCGGATGTAATATTTTACAACATTCTGGCGTGTCGTCGCCTGCTTCTCGATGGGGACATTATATACGTCTATAACGTTGTATATCCTCACCCGAAGCAATCTAACTTCTGGGATGTAACATTTTACAACATTCCTGGCATGTCGGTCCCCACGTCTCGGTGGGAACATTATATAAGTCTATAACGATATATATCCTAACATAAAGCAACCTAACATCTCGGATGTTTTATTTTACAACATTCCGGACGCGTCGGCCCCTATTTCTCGGTGGGAATATTATATACGTCTATAACGTTGTATATCCTAGCCTAAGGCAACCTAGCATATCGGGTGTAATATTTTACAACATTCTGGCGTGTCGTCGCCTGCTTCTCAATGGGGACATTAGATACGACTACAAAGTTGTATATCCTAACCTAAGAGAACCTAACATCTCGGATGTAATATTTTACAACATTCTGGCGTGTCGTCGCCTGCTTCTCGATGGGGACATTAGATACGTCTATAACGTTGTATGTCCTAACCTAACGCAACCTAACATCTCGGATGTAATATTTTACAACATTCCTGGCATGTCGGTCCCTACTTCTCGGTGGCAAAATTGTATACGTCTATAACGATATATATACTAGCCTAAGGCAACCTAACATCTCGGGTGTAATGTTTTACAACATTCCTGACGCGTCGGCCCCTATTTCTCGGTGGGAACATTGTATACTTCTATAACGATATATGTCCTAGACTATGGCAACCTAACATCTCGGATGTAATATTTTACAACATTCCTGGCGTGTCGTCGCCTGCTTCTCGATGGGGACATGATATACGTCTATAACGTTGTATATCCTAACCCAAAGCAACCTAACTTCTGGGATGTAATATTTTACAACATTCCTGGCATGACGGTCCCCACGTCTCGGTGGGAACATTATATAAGTCTATAACGTTACATATCCTAGCCTAAGGCAACCTAACATGTCGAATGTAATATTTTACAACATTCTGGCGTGTCGTCGCCTGCTTCTCAATGGGGACATTAGATACGACTATAAAGTTGTATATCCTAACCTAAGAGAACCTAACATCTCGGATGTAATATTTTACAACATTCTGGCGTGTCGTCGCCTGCTTCTCGATGGGGACATTATATACGTCTATAACGTTGTATATCCTAACCCAAAGCAATCTAACTTCTGGGATGTAACATTTTACAACATTCCTGGCATGTCGGTCCCCACGTCTCGGTGGGAACATTATATAAGTCTATAACGATATATATCCTAACCTAAAGCAACCTAACATCTCGGATGTAATATTTTACAACATTCCTGGCATGCCGGTCCCTACTTCTCGGTGGGAACATTATATACGTCTATAACGTTGTATATGCTAACCTAAGGGAACCTAACATCTCGGGCGTAATATTTTACAACATTCCTGACGCGTCAGCCCCTATTTCTCGGCGGGAACATTGTATACGTCTATAACGCTATATATCCTAGCCTAAGGCAACGTAACATGTCGAATGTAATATTTTATAGCATTCCCGGCGCGTCGGCGCCTATTTCTCGGTGGGAAAGTTATATAAGCCAATAACGTTATATATCCTAACCTAAGGCAACCTAACATCTCGGATGTCTTACTACATTCCTGGCACGTCGGCCCCTACTTCTCGGTGGGAACATTATATACTTCTATAACGCTACATATCCTAGCCTAAGGCTACCTAATATGTCGAATGTAATATTTTACATCTAGCCTGGCGCGTCGGCACCTACTTCTCGGTGGGAACATTATATATGTCAATAATGTTATATATCCTAACCTAAGGCAACCTAACATGTCGAATGTAATATTTTACAGCACACCTGGTGCGTCGGCACCTACTTCTCGGTGGGAACAATATATACGCCTATAACGTTATATACCCTAAACTAAGGCAACCTATCATCTCTACCGTAATATTTTACTACATTCCTGGCACGTCGGCCCCTACTTCTCGGTGGGAACATTATATTCCTCTATAACGCTATATATCCTAGCCTAAGGCAACCTAACATGTCGAATGTAATATTTTACAACATTCCTGGCATGTCGGCTCCTACATCTCGGTGGGAACATTATGTACGTCTATAACGTTATACATCCTAACGTAAGGCAACCTAACATCTCGGATGTAATATTTTACTACGTTCCTGACACGTCCGCCCCTGCTTCTCGGTGGGAACATTATATAAGTCTATAACGCTATATATCCTAGCCTAAGGCAACCTAACATGTCGAATGTAATATTTTACAACACACCTCGCGCGTCGGCACCTACTTCTCAGTGGGAACAGTATATGCGCCTATAACGTTATATATCCTAAACTAAGGCAAACTATCACCTCTACCGTAATATTTTACAACATTCCTGGCATGCAAGTGCCTAGTTCTCTGTGGTAACATTATATACGTCTATAACGTTATATATCCTAACCTAAGGCAACCTAACATCTATGATGTTATATTTTACTACATTCCTGGCACGTCGGACCCTACTTCTCGGTGGGAACATTCTATACGTCTATAACGCTATATATCCTAGCCTGAGGCAACCTAACATGTCGAATGTAATATTTAACAGCATTCCCGGCGCGTCGGCGCCTTTTTCTCGGTGGGAACGTTATATAAGACAATAACGTTATATATCCTATCCTAAGGCAACGTAACATCTCGGATGTAATATTTTACTACATTCCTGGCACGTCGGCCCCTACTTCTCGATGGGAACATTATATACGTCTATAACGCTATATATCCTAGCCTAAGGCAACCTAACATGTCGAATGTAATATTTTACAGCACACCTGGTGCGTCGGCACCTACTTCTCGGTGGGAACAGTATATGCGCCTATAACGTTATATATCCTAAACTAAGGCAAACTATCACCTCTACCGTAATATTTTACAACATTCCTGGCATGCAAGTGCCTAGTTCTCTGTGGTAACATTATATACGTCTATAACGTTATATATCCTAACCTAAGGCAACCTAACATCTATGATGTTATATTTTACTACATTCCTGGCACGTCGGACCCTACTTCTCCGTGGGAACATTCTACACGTCTATAACGCTATATATCCTAGCCTGAGGCAACCTAACATGTCGAATGTAATATTTAACAGCATTCCCGGCGCGTCGGCGCCTTTTTCTCGGTGGGAACGTTATATAAGACAATAACGTTATATATCCTATCCTAAGGCAACGTAACATCTCGGATGTAATATTTTACTACATTCCTGGCACGTCGGCCCCTACTTCTCGATGGGAACATTATATACGTCTATAACGCTATATATCCTAGCCTAAGGCAACCTAACATGTCGAATGTAATATTTTACAGCACACCTGGTGCGTCGGCACCTACTTCTCGGTGGGAACAGTATATACGCCTATAACGTTATATACCCTAAACTAAGGCAACCTATCATCTCTACCGTAATATTTTACAACATTCCTGGCATGCAAGTGCCTAGTTCTCTGTGGTAACATTATATACGTCTAAAACGTTATATATCCTAACCTAAGGCAACCTAACATGCCGAATGTAATATTTTACAACATTGCCGGCGCTTCGGCCCCTGCTTCTCTGTGGTAACATTATATCCGTCTCTAAGGTTATATATCCTACCCTAAGGCAATCTAACATCTCGGATGTAATATTTTACAGCATTCCCGGCGCGTCGGCGCCTATTTCTCGGTGGGGACATTATATAAGTCAATAACGTTATGTATCCTAACCTAAGGCAACCTAACATTTCGGATGCAATATATTACTACATTCCTGGCACGTCGGCCCCTACTTCTCGGTGGGAACATTATATACTTCTATAACGCTATATATCCTAGCCTAAGGCAACCTAACATGTCGAATGTAGTATTTTACAACATACCAGGCGCGTCGGCACCTACTTCTCGGTGGGGACATTATATAAGTCAATAACGTTATGTATCCTAACCTAAGGCAACCTAACATTTCGGATGCAATATATTACTACATTCCTGGCACGTCGGCCCCTACTTCTCGGTGGGAACATTATATACGTCTATAACGCTATATATCCTAGCCTAAGGCAACCTAACATGTCGAATGTAATATTTTACAACATACCTGGCGCGGCGGCCACCACTTCTCGGTGGGAACATTATATACGTCTATAACGCTATATATCCTAGCCTAGGGTAGCCTAACATGTCGAATGTAATATTTTACAACATGCCTGGCGCGTCGGCTCCTACTTCTCGGTGGTCACATTATATACGTCTATAACGTTATATATCCTAACGTAAGGCAACATAACATCTCGGATGTATAATTTTACAACATTCCTGGCGTGTCGTCGCCTACTTCTCGATGGGGACATTATATACATCTATAACGTTCTATATCCTAACCTAAGGCAACCTAACATCTCGGATGTAATATTTTACAACATTCTGGCGTCTCGTCGCCTGCTTCTCGATGGGGACATTATATACGTCTATAACCTTGTATATACTAACCTAACGCAACCTAACATCTGGGATGTAATATTTTAAAACATTCCTGGCATGTCGGTTCCTACGTCTCGGTGGGAACATTATATACGTCTATAACGATATATATCCTAACCTAAGGCAACCTAACATCTCGGATGTAATATTTTACAACATTCCTGGTGCTTCGGCTGCCACTTTTCGGTGGGAACATTATATACGTCTATAACGTTACATATCCTAGCCTAAGGCGACCTAACATGTCGAATGTAATATTTTACATCATTCCTGGCGTGTCGGCCCGTAGTTCTCGGTGGTAACATTATATGTGTCTATAACGTTACATATCCTAGCCTAAGGCGACCTAACATGTCGAATGTAATATTTTACATCGTTCCTGGCGTGTCGTCGCCTGCTTCTCGGTGGGAACATTCAATACGTCTATAACGTTGTATATCCTAACCTAAGGGAACCTAACATCTCGGATGTAATATTTTACAACATTCCTAGCATGTCGGTCCCTACTACTCTGTGTGATCATTGTATACGTCTATAACGATATATGTCCTAGCCTAATGCAACCTAACATCTCGGATGTAATATTTTACAACATTCCTGGCGTGTCGTCGCCTGCTTCTCGATGGCGACATTATATACATCTATAACGTTGTATTTGCTAACCTAAGGCAACATAACATCTCGAATGTAATATTTTACAACATTCCTGGCATGTCAGTCCCTACTTCTCGGTGGGAACATTGTATACGTCTATAACGATATATATCCTAGCCTAAGGCAACCTAACATATCGGAGATAATATTTTACAACATTCCTGGCATGTCGGTCCCTACTTCTCGGTGGGAACATTCTATATGTCTATAACGTTGTATATCCTAACCTAAGGGAACCTAACATCTCGGATGTAATATTTTAAAAATTTCCTGGCATGTCGGTCCCTACGTCTCGGTGGGATCATTATATACGTCTATAACGATATATATTATAACCTAAGGCAACCTAACATCTCGGACGTAATATTTTACAACATTCCTGGCATGTCGGTCACTACGTCTCGGTGGGAACATTGTATACGTCTGTAACGATATATACCCTAACCTAAGGGAACCTAACATCTCGGGTGTAATATTTTACAACATTCCTGGCATGTCGGTCACTACGTCTCGGTGGGAACATTATATACGTCTATAACGTTATATATCCTAGCCTAAGGTAACCTAACATGTCGAGCGCAATATTTTACAACATTCCTGGCTCGTCGGCTCCTACATCTCGCTGGGAACATTATATACGTCTATAACGTTATATATCCTAACGTAAGGCAACCTAACATCTCGGATGTAATATTTTACTACATTCCTGGCACGTCGGCCCCTACTTCTCGGTGGGAACATTATATACGTCTATAACGCTATATATCCTAGCCTAAGGCAACCTAACATTTCGAATGTAATATTTTACAACATACCTGGCGCGGCGGCACCTACTTCTCGGTGGGAACAGTTTATACGCCTATAACGTTA
This sequence comes from Xylocopa violacea, assembly GCA_963969225.1. NCBI lineage: Eukaryota > Metazoa > Arthropoda > Insecta > Hymenoptera > Apidae > Xylocopa > Xylocopa violacea. The sequence continues at coordinate 856,831 of CAXAJV010000500.1, read as the reverse complement.
TATATCCTAAACTAAGGCAAACTATCATCTCTACCGTAATATTTTACAACATTCCTGGCATGCAAGTGCCTAGTTCTCTGTGGTAACATTATCTAAATCTACAACGTTGTATATCCTAACCTAAGGCAACTTAACATCTCGGATGTAATAGTTTATAACATTCCTTGCGTGTCGGCCCCTACTTCTCGGTGGGAACATTATATACGTCTATAACGTTATATATCATAACGTAAGGCAACATAACATCTCGGATGTATAATTTTACAACATTCCTGACGCGTCGGCCCCTATTTCTCGGTGGAAACATTATATACGTCTATAACGTTATATATCCTAGCCTAAGGCGACCTAACATGTCGAATGTAATATTTTACATCATTCCTGGCGTGTCGGCCCGTAGTTCTCGGTGGTAACATTATATGTGTCTATAACGTTACATATCCTAGCCTAAGGCGATCTAACATGTCGAATGTAATATTTTACAACGTTCCTGGCGTGTCGTCGCCTGCTTCTCGGTGGGAACATTCTATACGTCTATAACGTTATATATCCTAACCTAAGGGAACCTAACATCTCGGATGTAATATTTTACAACATTCCTGGCGTGTCGTCGCCTACTTCTCGATGGGGACATTATATACATCTATAACGTTCTATATCCTAACCTAAGGCAACCTAACATCTCGGATTTAATATTTTACAACATTCTGGCGTCTCGTCGCCTGCTTCTCGATGGGGACATTATATACGTCTATAACCTTGTATATACTAACCTAACGCAACCTAACATCTGGGATGTAATATTTTAAAACATTCCTGGCATGTCGGTTCCTCCGTCTCGGTGGGAACATTATATACGTCTATAACGATATATATCCTAACCTAAGGCAACCTAACATCTCGGATGTAATATTTTACAACATTCCTGGTGCTTCGGCTGCCACTTTTCGGTGGGAACATTATATACGTCTATAACGTTACATATCCTAACGTATGGCAACATAACATCTGGGATGTTATATTTTACAACATTCCTGGCGTTTCGTCGCCTGCTTCTCGATGGGGACATTATATACGTCTATAACGTTGTATATTCTAACCTAACGCAACCTAACATCTCGGATGTAATATTTTACAACATTCCTGGCATGTCGGTCACTACGTCTCGGTGGGAACATTATATAGGTCTGTAACGATATATACCCTAACCTAAGGCAACCTAACATCTCGGATGTAATATTTTACAACAATCCTGTCAAGTCGGTCCCTACTTCTCAGTGGGAACATTCTATACGTCTATAACGTTGTATATCCTAACCTAAGGGAACCTAACATCTCGGGTGTAATATTTTACAACATTGCTGACGCGTCGAACCCTATTTCTCGGTGGGAACATTCTATACGTCTATTACGTTGTATATCCCAGCCTAAGGCGACCTAACATGTCGAATGTAATATTTTACGTCATTCCTGGCGTGTCGGCCCGTAGTTCTCGGTGGTAACATTATATGTGTCTATAACGTTACATATCCTAGCCTAAGGCGACCTAACATGTCGAATGTAATATTTTACATCGTTCCTGGCGTGTCGTCGCCTGCTTCTCGATGGGAACATTCAATACGTCTATAACGTTGTATATCCTAACCTAAGGGAACCTAACATCTCGGGTGTAATATTTTACAACATTCCTGGCATGTCGGTCACTACGTCTCGGTGGGAACATTATATACGTCTATAACGTTATATATCCTAGCCTAAGGCAACCTAACATGTCGAATGTAATATTTTCCAACATTCCTGGCGTGTCGTCGCCTACTTCTCGATGGGGACATTATATACATCTATAACGTTATATATCCTAACCTAAGGGAACCTAACATCTCGGATGTAATATTTTACAACATTCCTGGCGTGTCGTCGCCTACTTCTAGATGGGGACATTATATACATCTATAACGTTCTATATACTAACCTAAGGCAACCTAACATCTCGGATGTAATATTTTACAACATTCTGGCGTCTCGTCGCCTGCTTCTCGATGGAGACATTATATACGTCTATAACCTTGTATATACTAACCTAACGCAACCTAACATCTGGGATGTAATATTTTAAAACATTCCTGGCATGTCGGTTCCTACGTCTCGGTGGGAACATTATATACGTCTATAACGATATATATCCTAACCTAAGGCAACCTAACATCTCGGATGTAATAGTTTACAACATTCCTGGCATGTCAGTCCCTACTTCTCGGTGGGAACATTGTATACGTCTATAACGATATATATCCTAGCCTAAGGCAACCTAACATATCGGATATAATATTTTACAGCATTGCTGGCATGTCGGTCCCTACTTCTCGGTGGGAACATTCTATATGTCTATAACGTTGTATATCCTAACCTAAGGGAACCTAACATCTCGGATGTAATATTTTAAAAATTTCCTGGCATGTCGGTCCCTACGTCTCGGTGGGATCATTACATACGTCTATAACGATATATATTATAACCTAAGGCAACCTAACATCTCGGACGTAATATTTTACAACATTCCTGGCATGTCGGTCACTACGTCTCGGTGGGAACATTGTATACGTCTGTAACGATATATACCCTAACCTAAGGGAACCTAACATCTCGGGTGTAATATTTTACAACATTCCTGGCATGTCGGTCACTACGTCTCGGTGGGAACATTATATACGTCTATAACGATATATATCCTAACCTAAGGGAACGTTACATCTCGGATGTAATATTTTACAACATTCCTGGCATGTCAGTCCCTACTTCTCGGTGGTAACATTATATGTGTCTATAACGTTACATATCCTAGCCTAAGGCGACCTAACATGTCGAATGTAATATTTTACATCGTTCCTGGCGTGTCGTCGTCTACTTCTCGATGGTGACATTATATACATCTATAACCTTGTATATCCTAACCTAAGGCAACATAACATGTCGAATGTAATATTTTACAACATTCCTGGCGTGTCGTCGCCTACTTCTCGATGGGGACATTATATACGTCTATAACGTTGTATATGCTAACCTAAGGCAACCTAACATCTCGAGTGTAATATTTTACAACATTCCTGGCATGTCGGTCCCTACTTCTCTGTGGGAACATTGTATACGTCTATAAGGATATATGTCCTTGCCTAATGCAACCTAACATCTCGGATGTAATATTTTACAACATTCCTGGCGCTACTCCGCCTACTTCCCGATGGGGACATTATATACGTCTATAACGTTGTATATCCTAACGTAAGGCAACATAACATCTCGGATGTAATATTTTACAACATTCCTGGCGTGTCGTCGCCTGCTTCTCGATGGGGATATTATATACGTCTATAACGTTGTATATCCTAACCTAACGCAACCTAACTTCTGGGATGTAATATTTTACAACATTCCTGGCATGTAGGTCCCTACGTCTCGGTGGGAACATTATATACGTCTATAACGTTATATATCATAACCTAAGGCAACCTATCCTCTCTACCGTAGTATTTTATAACATTCCTGACCCGTCGGCCCCTATTTCTCGGTGGGGACCTTATATACATCTGTATCGTTGTATATCCTAACCTAAGGCAACCTAGCATGTCGAATGTAATATTTTACAACACACCTGGCGCGTCGGCACCTTCTTCTCGGTAGGAACAGTATATACGTCTATAACGTTATATATCCTAAACCAAGGCAACCTATCATCTCTATCGTAATATTTTACAACATTCCTGGCATGCAAATGCCTAGTTCTCTGTGGTAACACTATATACGTCTATAATGTTATATATCCTAACGTAAGGCAATATAACATCTCGGATGTAATATTTTACAACATTCCTGTCGTGTCGTCGCCTGCTTCTCGATGGGTACACTATATACGTCTATAACGATATATATCCTAACCTAAGGCAACCTAACACCTCGGATGTATTGTTTTACAACATTCTTGGCGTGGCGGCCCCTATTTCTCGGTGGGAACATTGTATACGTCTTTAACGCTGTATATCCTAGCCTAAGGCAACCTAACATGTCGAATGTAATATTTTACAACATTCTGGCGTGTCGTCGCCTGCATCTCGAAGGAGACATTATATACGTCTATAACGTTGTATATCCTAACCTAACGCAACCTAACATCTGGGATGTAATATTTTACAACATTCGTGGCATGTCGGTCCCTATGTCTCGGTGGGTACATTATATACGTCTATAACGATATATACCCTAACCTAAGGCAACCTAACATCTCGGATGTAATATTTTACAACATTTCTGGCATGTCGGTCCCTACTTCTCGGTGGGAACATTCTATACGTCTATAGCGTTGTATATCCTAACCTAAGGGAACCTAACATCTCGGGTGTAATATTTTACAACATTGCTGACGCGTCGGCCCCTATTTCTCGGTGGGAACATTGTATACGTCTATAACGATATATATCCTAGCCTAAGGCAACCTAACATGTCGCATGTAATATTTTACAACATTCCTGTCGTGTCGTCGCCTGCTTCACGATGGGGACTTTATATACGTTGTATATCCTAACCTAACGCAACCTAACATCTGGGATGTAATATTTTACAACATTCCTGGCATGTCGGTCCGTACGTCTCGGTGGGAACGTTATATACGTCTATAACGATATATATCCTAACCTAAGGGAACCTTACATCTCGGATGTAATATTTTACAACATTCCTGGCATGTCGGTCCCTACTTCACGGTGGGAACATTGTATACGTCTATAACGATATATATCCTAGCCTAAGGCAACCTAACATCTCGAATGTAATATTTTACAACATTCCTGTCGTGTCGTCGCCTGCTTCTCGATCGGGACATTATATACGTCTACAACGTTGTATATTCTAACCTAACGCAACATAACATTTGGGATGTAATATTTTACAACATTCCTGGCGTGTCGTCGCATACTTCTCGATGGGGACATTATATATATCTATAACGTTGTATATCCTACCCTAAGGCAACCTAACACCTCGGATGTAATATTTTACAACATTCCTGGCATGTCGGTCCCTACTTCTCGGTGGGAACATTCTATATGTCTATAACGTTGTATATCCTAACCTAAGGGAACCTAACATCTCGGATTTAATATTTTAAAAATTTCCTGGCATGTCGGTCCCTACGTGTCGGTGGGATCATTATATACGTCTATAACGTTATATATCCCAGCCTAAGGCAACCTAACATGTCGAATGTAATATTTTCCAACATTCCTGGCGTGTCGTCGCCTACTTCTCGATGGGGACATTATATACATCTATAACCTTGTATATCCTAACCTTAGGCAACCTAACATCTCGGATGTAATATTTTACAACATTCCTGGCGTGTCGTCGCCTGCTTCTCGATGGGGACATTATATACGCCTATAACGTTATATACCCTAAACTAAGGCAACCTATCATCTCTACCGTAATATTTTACAACATTCCTGGCATGCAAGTGCCTAGTTCTCTGTGGTAACATTATATACGTCTAAAACGTTATATATCCTAACCTAAGGCAACCTAACATGCCGAATGTAATATTTTACAACATTGCCGGCGCTTCGGCCCCTGCTTCTCTGTGGTAACATTATATCCGTCTATAAGGTTATATATCCTACCCTAAGGCAATCTAACATCTCGGATGTAATATTTTACAGCATTCCCGGCGCGTCGGCGCCTATTTCTCGGTGGGGACATTATATAAGTCAATAACGTTATGTATCCTAACCTAAGGCAACCTAACATTTCGGATGCAATATATTACTACATTCCTGGCACGTCGGCCCCTACTTCTCGGTGGGAACATTGTATACGTCTATAACGATATATATCCTAGCCTAAGGCAACCTAACATATCGGATATAATATTTTACAGCATTGCTGGCATGTCGGTCCCTACTTCTCGGTGGGAACATTCTATATGTCTATAACGTTGTATATCCTAACCTAAGGGAACCTAACATCTCGGATGTAATATTTTAAAAATTTCCTGGCATGTCGGTCCCTACGTCTCGGTGGGATCATTACATACGTCTATAACGATATATATTATAACCTAAGGCAACCTAACATCTCGGACGTAATATTTTACAACATTCCTGGCATGTCGGTCACTACGTCTCGGTGGGAACATTGTATACGTCTGTAACGATATATACCCTAACCTAAGGGAACCTAACATCTCGGGTGTAATATTTTACAACATTCCTGGCATGTCGGTCACTACGTCTCGGTGGGAACATTATATACGTCTATAACGATATATATCCTAACCTAAGGGAACGTTACATCTCGGATGTAATATTTTACAACATTCCTGGCATGTCAGTCCCTACTTCTCGGTGGTAACATTATATGTGTCTATAACGTTACATATCCTAGCCTAAGGCGACCTAACATGTCGAATGTAATATTTTACATCGTTCCTGGCGTGTCGTCGTCTACTTCTCGATGGTGACATTATATACATCTATAACCTTGTATATCCTAACCTAAGGCAACATAACATGTCGAATGTAATATTTTACAACATTCCTGGCGTGTCGTCGCCTACTTCTCGATGGGGACATTATATACGTCTATAACGTTGTATATGCTAACCTAAGGCAACCTAACATCTCGAGTGTAATATTTTACAACATTCCTGGCATGTCGGTCCCTACTTCTCTGTGGGAACATTGTATACGTCTATAAGGATATATGTCCTTGCCTAATGCAACCTAACATCTCGGATGTAATATTTTACAACATTCCTGGCGCTACTCCGCCTACTTCCCGATGGGGACATTATATACGTCTATAACGTTGTATATCCTAACCTAAGGCAACGTAACATCTCGGATGTAATAGTTGATAACATTCCTGGCGTGTCGGCCCGTACTTCTCGGTGGGAACATCATATACGTCTATAACGTTATATATCCTAACGTAAGGCAACATAACATCTCGTATGTAATATTTTACAACATTCCTTACGCGTCGCCCCTATTTCTCGGTGGGAACATTATATACGTCTATAACGTTATATATCCTAACGTAAGGCAACATAACATCTCGGATGTAATATTTTACAACATTCCTGGCGTGTCGTCGCCTGCTTCTCGATGGGGATATTATATACGTCTATAACGTTGTATATCCTAACCTAACGCAACCTAACTTCTGGGATGTAATATTTTACAACATTCCTGGCATGTAGGTCCCTACGTCTCGGTGGGAACATTATATACGTCTATAACGTTATATATCATAACCTAAGGCAACCTATCCTCTCTACCGTAGTATTTTATAACATTCCTGACCCGTCGGCCCCTATTTCTCGGTGGGGACCTTATATACATCTGTATCGTTGTATATCCTAACCTAAGGCAACCTAGCATGTCGAATGTAATATTTTACAACACACCTGGCGCGTCGGCACCTTCTTCTCGGTAGGAACAGTATATACGTCTATAACGTTATATATCCTAAACCAAGGCAACCTATCATCTCTATCGTAATATTTTACAACATTCCTGGCATGCAAATGCCTAGTTCTCTGTGGTAACACTATATACGTCTATAACGTTATATATCCTAACGTAAGGCAATATAACATCTCGGATGTAATATTTTACAACATTCCTGTCGTGTCGTCGCCTGCTTCTCGATGGGTACACTATATACGTCTATAACGATATATATCCTAACCTAAGGCAACCTAACACCTCGGATGTATTGTTTTACAACATTCTTGGCGTGGCGGCCCCTATTTCTCGGTGGGAACATTGTATACGTCTTTAACGCTGTATATCCTAGCCTAAGGCAACCTAACATGTCGAATGTAATATTTTACAACATTCTGGCGTGTCGTCGCCTGCATCTCGAAGGAGACATTATATACGTCTATAACGTTGTATATCCTAACCTAACGCAACCTAACATCTGGGATGTAATATTTTACAACATTCGTGGCATGTCGGTCCCTATGTCTCGGTGGGTACATTATATACGTCTATAACGATATATATCCTAACCTAAGGCAACCTAACATCTCGGATGTAATATTTTACAACATTCCTGGCGCTTCGGCTGCTACTTTTCGGTGGGAACATTATATACGTCTATAACGTTACATATCCTAACGTATGGTAACATAACATCTCGGATGTTATATTTTACAACATTCCTGACGTGTCGTCGCCTGTTTCTCGATGGGGACATTATATACGTCTATAACGTTGTATATTCTAACCTAACGCAACCTAACTTCTCGGATGTAATATTTTACAACATTCCTGGCATGTCGGTCACTACGTCTCGGTGGGAACATTATATACGTCTGTAACGATATATACCCTAACCTAACGCAACATAACATCTCGGATGTAATATTTTACAACATTCCTGGTGCGTCGGCTCCTACTTTTCGGTGGGAACATTATATACGTCTATAACGTTATATATCCTGTCGTAAGGCAACATAACATCTCGGATGTAATATTTTACAACATTCCTGGCGTGTCGTCGCCTTCTTCTCGATCGCGACATTATATACATCTATAACGTTGTATATGCTAACCTAAGGCAACCTAACATCTCGAATGTAATATTTTACAACATTCCTGGCATGTCAGTCCCTACTTCTCGGTGGGAACATTGTATACGTCTATAACGATATATATCCTAGCCTAAGGCAACCTAACGTATCGGATATAATATTTTACAACATTCTGGCTGGTCGGTCCCCACGTCTCGATCTGGACATTATATACGTCTATAACGATATACATCCTAACCTAAAGCAACCTAACATCTCGGATGTAATATTTTACAACATTCCTGGCATGTCGGTCTCTACGTCTCGGTGGGAACATTATATACGTCTGTAACGATATATGCCCTAACCTAAGGCAACCTAACATCTCGGATGTAATGTTTTACAACATTCCTGGCATGTCGGTCCCTACGTCTCCGTGGGTACATTATATACGTCTATAACGTTGTATATCCTAACCTAAGGCAACCTAACATCTCGGATGTAATATTTTACAACATTCCTGGCATGTCGGTCACTACGTCTCGGTGGGAACATTATATACGTCTGTAACGATATATACCCTAACCTAAGGCAACCTAACATCTCGGATGTAATATTTTACAACATTTCTGGCATGTCGGTCCCTACTTCTCGGTGGGAACATTCTATACGTCTATAGCGTTGTATATCCTAACCTAAGGGAACCTAACATCTCGGGTGTAATATTTTACAACATTGCTGACGCGTCGGCCCCTATTTCTCGGTGGGAACATTGTATACGTCTATAACGATATATATCCTAGCCTAAGGCAACCTAACATCTCGAATGTAATATTTTACAACATTCCTGTCGTGTCGTCGCCTGCTTCTCGATCGGGACATTATATACGTCTACAACGTTGTATATTCTAACCTAACGCAACATAACATTTGGGATGTAATATTTTACAACATTCCTGGCGTGTCGTCGCATACTTCTCGATGGGGACATTATATATATCTATAACGTTGTATATCCTACCCTAAGGCAACCTAACACCTCGGATGTAATATTTTACAACATTCCTGGCATGTCGGTCCCTACTTCTCGGTGGGAACATTCTATATGTCTATAACGTTGTATATCCTAACCTAAGGGAACCTAACATCTCGGATGTAATATTTTAAAAATTTCCTGGCATGTCGGTCCCTACGTGTCGGTGGGATCATTATATACGTCTATAACGTTATATATCCCAGCCTAAGGCAACCTAACATGTCGAATGTAATATTTTCCAACATTCCTGGCGTGTCGTCGCCTACTTCTCGATGGGGACATTATATACATCTATAACCTTGTATATCCTAACCTTAGGCAACCTAACATCTCGGATGTAATATTTTACAACATTCCTGGCGTGTCGTCGCCTGCTTCTCGATGGGGACATTATATACGTCTATAACGTTGTATATGCTAACCTAACGCAACCTAACTTCGGGGATGTAATATTTTACAACATTCCTGGCATGTCGGTCCCTACTTCTCGGTGGGAACATTCTATACGTCTATAACGTTGTATATCCTAACCTAAGGGAACCTAACATCTCGGGTGTAATATTTTACAAGATTGCTGACGCGTCGGTCCCTACTTCACGGTGGGAACATTGTATACGTCTATAACGATATATATCCTAGCCTAAGGCAACCTAACATCTCGAATGTAATATTTTACAACATTCCTGTCGTGTCGTCGCCTGCTTCTCGTTGGGGACAGTATATACGTCTACAACGTTGTATATTCTAACCTAACGCAACCTAACATTTGGGATGTAATATTTTACAACATTCCTGGCGTGTCGTCGCCTACTTCTCGATGGGGACATTATATACATCTATAACGTTGTATATCCCACCCTAAGGCAACCTAACACCTCGGATGTAATATTTTACAACATTCCTGGCATGTCGGTCCCTACTTCTCGGTGGGAACATTCTATACGTCTATAACGTTGTATATCCTATCCTAAGGCAACCTAACATGTCGAATGTAATATTTTACATCATTCCTGGCGTGTCGGCCCGTAGTTCTCGGTGGTAACATTATATGTGTCTATAACGTTACATATCCTAGCCTAAGGCGATCTAACATGTCGAATGTAATATTTTACAACGTTCCTGGCGTGTCGTCGCCTGCTTCTCGATGGGGACATTATATACGTCTATAACGTTGTATATTCTAACCTAAGGCAACATAACGTCTCGAATGTAATATTTTACAACATTCCTGGCATGTCAGTCCCTACTTCTCGGTGGGAACATTGTATACGTCTATAACGATATATATCCTAGCCTAAGGCAACCTAACATATCGGATATAATATTTTACAACATTCTGGCTTGTCGGTCCCCACGTCTCGACCTGGACTTTATATACGCCTATAACGATATATATCCTAACCTAAAGCAACCTAACATCTCGGATGTAATATTTTACAACATTCCTGGCATTTCGGTCCCTACTTCTCGGTGGGAACATTATATACGTCTGTAACGTTATATATCATAACCTAAGGCAACCTTACTTCTCTACCGTAATATTTTAGAACAATCCTGGCGCTACGGCACCTACTTCCCGATAGGGACATTATATACGTCTATAAAGTTGTATATCCTAACCTAAGGCAACTTAACATCTCGGATGTAATAGTTGATAACATTCCTTGCGTGTCGGCCCGTACTTCTCGGTGGGAACATTATATACGTCTATAACGTTATATATCCTAACGTAAGGCAATATAACATCTCGGATGTAATATTTTACAACATTCCTGTCGTGTCGTCGCCTGTTTCTCGATGGGGACACTATATACGTCTATAACGTTGTATATCCTAACCTAAGGGAACCTAACATCTCGGGTGTAATATTTTACAACTTTCCTGACGCGACGCCCCTATTTCTCGGTGGGAACATTATATACGTCTATAACGCTATATATCCTAGCGTAGGGTAACCTAACATGTCGAGCGCAATATTTTACAACATTCCTGGCTCGTCGGCTCCTACTTCTCGGTGGTCACATTATATACGTCTATAATGTTATATATCCTATCCTAAGGCAACCTAACATCTCGGATGTAATATTTTACTACATTCCTGACACGTCGGCCCCTACTTCTCGGTGGGAACATTATATTCGTCTATAACGCTATATATCCTAGCCTAAGGCAACCTAACATGTCGAATGTAATATTTTACATCATTCCTGGCGTGTCGGCCCGTAGTTCTCGGTGGTAACATTATATGTGTCTATAACGTTACATATCCTAGCCTAAGGCGATCTAACATGTCGAATGTAATATTTTACAACGTTCCTGGCGTGTCGTCGCCTGCTTCTCGATGGGGACATTATATACGTCTATAACGTTGTATATCCTAACCTAAGGGAACCTAACATCTCGGATGTAATATTTCACAACATTCCTAGCATGTCGGTCCCTACTACTCTGTGTGATCATTGTATACGTCTATAACGATATATGTCCTAGCCTAATGCAACCTAACATCTCGTATGTAATATTTTACAACATTCCTGGCGTGTCGTCGCCTGCTTCTCGATGACGACATTATATACATCTATAACGTTGTATATGCTAACCTAAGGCAACCTAACATGTCGAATGTAATATTTTACATCATTCCTGGCGTGTCGGCCCGTAGTTCTCGGTGGTAACATTATATGTGTCTATAACGTTACATATCCTAGCCTAAGGCGATCTAACATGTCGAATGTAATATTTTACAACGTTCCTGGCGTGTCGTCGCCTGCTTCTCGATGGGGACATTATACACGTCTATAACGTTGTATATCCTAACCTAAGGGAACCTAACATCTCGGATGTAATATTTCACAACATTCCTAGCATGTCGGTCCCTACTACTCTGTGTGATCATTGTATACGTCTATAACGATATATGTCCTAGCCTAATGCAACCTAACATCTCGGATGTAATATTTTACAACATTCCTGGCGTGTCGTCGCCTGCTTCTCGATGACGACATTATATACATCTATAACGTTGTATATGCTAACCTAAGGCAACATAACATCTCGAATGTAATATTTTACAACATTCCTGGCATGTCAGTCCCTACTTCTCGGTGGGAACATTGTATACGTCTATAAAGATATATATCCTAGCCTAAGGCAAAATAACATATCGGATATAATATTTTACAACATTCTGGCTTGTCGGTCCCCACGTCTCGACCTGGACTTTATATACGCCTATAACGATATATATCCTAACCTAAAGCAACCTAACATCTCGGATGTAATATTTTACAACATTCCTGGCATTTCGGTCCCTACTTCTCGGTGGGAACATTATATACGTCTGTAACGTTATATATCATAACCTAAGGCAACCTTACTTCTCTACCGTAATATTTTAGAACAATCCTGGCGCTACGGCACCTACTTCCCGATAGGGACATTATATACGTCTATAAAGTTGTATATCGTAAACTAAGGCAACTTAACATCTCGGATGTAATAGTTGATAACATTCCTTGCGTGTCGGCCCGTACTTCTCGGTGGGAACATTATATACGTCTATAACGTTATATATCCTAACGTAAGGCAATATAACATCTCGGATGTAATATTTTACAACATTCCTGTCGTGTCGTCGCCTGTTTCTCGATGGGGACACTATATACGTCTATAACGTTGTATATCCTAACCTAAGGGGACCTAACATCTCGGGTGTAATATTTTACAACTTTCCTGACGCGACGCCCCTATTTCTCGGTAGCAACATTATATACGTCTATAACCTTATATATCCTAGCCTAAGGCGACATAACATGTCGGATGTAATAGCTTACCGCATTCCTGGCGTGTCCGCCCGTACTTCTCGGTGGGAACATTATATTCGTCTATAACGCTATATATCCTAGCCTAAGGCAACCTAACATGTCGAATGTAATATTTCACAACATTCCTGGCATGTCGGCTCCTACATCTCGGTGGGAACATTATATACGTCTATAACGTTATATATCCTAACGTAAGGCAACCTAACATCTCGGATGTAATATTTTACTACATTCCTGGCACGTCGGCCCCTACTTCTCGGTGGGAACATTATATACGTCTATAACGCTATATATCCTAGCCTAAGGCAACCTAACATGTCGAATGTAATATTTTACAACATACCTGGCGCGGCGGCACCTACTTCTCGGTGGGAACAGTTTATACGCCTATAACGTTATATATCCTAAACTAAGGCAAACTATCATCTCTACCGTAATATTTTACAACATTCCTGGCATGCAAGTGCCTAGTTCTCTGTGGTAGCATTATCTAAATCTACAACGTTGTATATCCTAACCTAAGGCAACTTAACATCTGGGATGTAATAGTTGATAACATTCCTTGCTTGTCGGCCCGTACTTCTCGGTGGGAACATTATATACGTCTATAACGCTATATATCCTAGCGTAGGGTAACCTAACATGTCGAGCGCAATATTTTACAACATTCCTGGCTCGTCGGCTCCTACTTCTCGGTGGTCACATTATATACGTCTATAATGTTATATATCCTATCCTAAGGCAACCTAACATCTCGGATGTAATATTTTACTACATTCCTGGCACGTCGGCCCCTACTTCTCGGTGGGAACATTATATTCGTCTATAACGCTATATATCCTAGCCTAAGGCAACCTAACATGTCGAATGTAATATTTTACATCATTCCTGGCGTGTCGGCCCGTAGTTCTCGGTGGTAACATTATATGTGTCTATAACGTTACATATCCTAGCCTAAGGCGATCTAACATGTCGAATGTAATATTTTACAACGTTCCTGGCGTGTCGTCGCCTGCTTCTCGATGGGGACATTATATACGTCTATAACGTTGTATATTCTAACCTAACGCAACCTAACATCTCGGATGTAATATTTTACAACATTCCTGGCATTTCGGTCACTACGTCTCGGTGGGAACATTATATAGGTCTGTAACGATATATACCCTAACCTAAGGCAACCTAACATCTCGGATGTAATATTTTACAACAATCCTGGCATGTCGGTCCCTACTTCTCAGTGGGAGCATTCTATACGTCTATAACGTTGTATATCCTAACCTAAGGGAACCTAACATCTCGGGTGTAATATTTTACAACATTGCTGACGCGTCGGCCCCTATTTCTCGGTGGGAACATTCTATACGTCTCTTACGTTGTATATCCTATCCTACGGCGACCTAACACGTCGAATGTAATATTTTACATCATTCCTGGCGTGTCGGTCACTACGTCTCGGTGGGAACATTGTATAAGTCTGTAACGATATATACCCTAACCTAAGGGAACCTAACATCTCGGGTGTAATATTTTACAACATTCCTGGCATGTCGGTCACTACGTCTCGGTGGGAACATTATATACGTCTATAACGTTATATATCCTAGCCTAAGGCAACCTAACATGTCGAATGTAATATTTTCCAACATTCCTGGCGTGTCGTCGCCTACTTCTCGATGGGGACATTATATACATCTATAACGTTATATATCCTAACCTAAGGGAACCTAACATCTCGGATGTAATATTTTACAACATTCCTGGCGTGTCGTCGCCTACTTCTAGATGGGGACATTATATACATCTATAACGTTCTATATACTAACCTAAGGCAACCTAACATCTCGGATGTAATATTTTACAACATTCTGGCGTCTCGTCGCCTGCTTCTCGATGGAGACATTATATACGTCTATAACCTTGTATATACTAACCTAACGCAACCTAACATCTGGGATGTAATATTTTAAAACATTCCTGGCATGTCGGTTCCTACGTCTCGGTGGGAACATTATATACGTCTATAACGATATATATCCTAACCTAAGGCAACCTAACATCTCGGATGTAATAGTTTACAACATTCCTGGCATGTCAGTCCCTACTTCTCGGTGGGAACATTGTATACGTCTATAACGATATATATCCTAGCCTAAGGCAACCTAACATATCGGATATAATATTTTACAGCATTGCTGGCATGTCGGTCCCTACTTCTCGGTGGGAACATTCTATATGTCTATAACGTTGTATATCCTAACCTAAGGGAACCTAACATCTCGGATGTAATATTTTAAAAATTTCCTGGCATGTCGGTCCCTACGTCTCGGTGGGATCATTATATACGTCTATAACGATATATATTATAACCTAAGGCAACCTAACATCTCGGACGTAATATTTTACAACATTCCTGGCATGTCGGTCACTACGTCTCGGTGGGAACATTGTATACGTCTGTAACGATATATACCCTAACCTAAGGGAACCTAACATCTCGGGTGTAATATTTTACAACATTCCTGGCATGTCGGTCACTACGTCTCGGTGGGAACATTATATACGTCTATAACGATATATATCCTAACCTAAGGGAACGTTACATCTCGGATGTAATATTTTACAACATTCCTGGCATGTCAGTCCCTACTTCTCGGTGGTAACATTATATGTGTCTATAACGTTACATATCCTAGCCTAAGGCGACCTAACATGTCGAATGTAATATTTTACATCGTTCCTGGCGTGTCGTCGTCTACTTCTCGATGGTGACATTATATACATCTATAACCTTGTATATCCTAACCTAAGGCAACATAACATGTCGAATGTAATATTTTACAACATTCCTGGCGTGTCGTCGCCTACTTCTCGATGGGGACATTATATACGTCTATAACGTTGTATATGCTAACCTAAGGCAACCTAACATCTCGAGTGTAATATTTTACAACATTCCTGGCATGTCGGTCCCTACTTCTCTGTGGGAACATTGTATACGTCTATAAGGATATATGTCCTTGCCTAATGCAACCTAACATCTCGGATGTAATATTTTACAACATTCCTGGCGCTACTCCGCCTACTTCCCGATGGGGACATTATATACGTCTATAACGTTGTATATCCTAACCTAAGGCAACGTAACATCTCGGATGTAATAGTTGATAACATTCCTGGCGTGTCGGCCCGTACTTCTCGGTGGGAACATCATATACGTCTATAACGTTATATATCCTAACGTAAGGCAACATAACATCTCGTATGTAATATTTTACAACATTCCTTACGCGTCGCCCCTATTTCTCGGTGGGAACATTATATACGTCTATAACGTTATATATTCTAACGTAAGGCAACATAACATCTCGGATGTAATATTTTACAACATTCCTGGCGTGTCGTCGCCTGCTTCTCGATGGGGATATTATATACGTCTATAACGTTGTATATCCTAACCTAACGCAACCTAACTTCTGGGATGTAATATTTTACAACATTCCTGGCATGTAGGTCCCTACGTCTCGGTGGGAACATTATATACGTCTATAACGTTATATATCATAACCTAAGGCAACCTATCCTCTCTACCGTAGTATTTTATAACATTCCTGACCCGTCGGCCCCTATTTCTCGGTGGGGACCTTATATACATCTGTATCGTTGTATATCCTAACCTAAGGCAACCTAGCATGTCGAATGTAATATTTTACAACACACCTGGCGCGTCGGCACCTTCTTCTCGGTAGGAACAGTATATACGTCTATAACGTTATATATCCTAAACCAAGGCAACCTATCATCTCTATCGTAATATTTTACAACATTCCTGGCATGCAAATGCCTAGTTCTCTGTGGTAACACTATATACGTCTATAACGTTATATATCCTAACGTAAGGCAATATAACATCTCGGATGTAATATTTTACAACATTCCTGTCGTGTCGTCGCCTGCTTCTCGATGGGTACACTATATACGTCTATAACGATATATATCCTAACCTAAGGCAACCTAACACCTCGGATGTATTGTTTTACAACATTCTTGGCGTGGCGGCCCCTATTTCTCGGTGGGAACATTGTATACGTCTTTAACGCTGTATATCCTAGCCTAAGGCAACCTAACATGTCGAATGTAATATTTTACAACATTCTGGCGTGTCGTCGCCTGCATCTCGAAGGAGACATTATATACGTCTATAACGTTGTATATCCTAACCTAACGCAACCTAACATCTGGGATGTAATATTTTACAACATTCGTGGCATGTCGGTCCCTATGTCTCGGTGGGTACATTATATACGTCTATAACGATATATATCCTAACCTAAGGCAACCTAACATCTCGGATGTAATATTTTACAACATTCCTGGCGCTTCGGCTGCTACTTTTCGGTGGGAACATTATATACGTCTATAACGTTACATATCCTAACGTATGGTAACATAACATCTCGGATGTTATATTTTACAACATTCCTGACGTGTCGTCGCCTGTTTCTCGATGGGGACATTATATACGTCTATAACGTTGTATATTCTAACCTAACGCAACCTAACTTCTCGGATGTAATATTTTACAACATTCCTGGCATGTCGGTCACTACGTCTCGGTGGGAACATTATATACGTCTGTAACGATATATACCCTAACCTAACGCAACATAACATCTCGGATGTAATATTTTACAACATTCCTGGTGCGTCGGCTCCTACTTTTCGGTGGGAACATTATATACGTCTATAACGTTATATATCCTGTCGTAAGGCAACATAACATCTCGGATGTAATATTTTACAACATTCCTGGCGTGTCGTCGCCTTCTTCTCGATCGCGACATTATATACATCTATAACGTTGTATATGCTAACCTAAGGCAACCTAACATCTCGAATGTAATATTTTACAACATTCCTGGCATGTCAGTCCCTACTTCTCGGTGGGAACATTGTATACGTCTATAACGATATATATCCTAGCCTAAGGCAACCTAACGTATCGGATATAATATTTTACAACATTCTGGCTGGTCGGTCCCCACGTCTCGATCTGGACATTATATACGTCTATAACGATATACATCCTAACCTAAAGCAACCTAACATCTCGGATGTAATATTTTACAACATTCCTGGCATGTCGGTCTCTACGTCTCGGTGGGAACATTATATACGTCTGTAACGATATATGCCCTAACCTAAGGCAACCTAACATCTCGGATGTAATGTTTTACAACATTCCTGGCATGTCGGTCCCTACGTCTCCGTGGGTACATTATATACGTCTATAACGTTGTATATCCTAACCTAAGGCAACCTAACATCTCGGATGTAATATTTTACAACATTCCTGGCATGTCGGTCACTACGTCTCGGTGGGAACATTATATACGTCTGTAACGATATATACCCTAACCTAAGGCAACCTAACATCTCGGATGTAATATTTTACAACATTCCTGGCATGTCGGTCCCTACTTCTCGGTGGGAACATTCTATACGTCTATAGCGTTGTATATCCTAACCTAAGGGAACCTAACATCTCGGGTGTAATATTTTACAACATTGCTGACGCGTCGGCCCCTATTTCTCGGTGGGAACATTGTATACGTCTATAACGATATATATCCTAGCCTAAGGCAACCTAACATGTCGCATGTAATATTTTACAACATTCCTGTCGTGTCGTCGCCTGCTTCTCGATCGGGACATTATATACGTCTACAACGTTGTATATTCTAACCTAACGCAACATAACATTTGGGATGTAATATTTTACAACATTCCTGGCGTGTCGTCGCATACTTCTCGATGGGGACATTATATATATCTATAACGTTGTATATCCTACCCTAAGGCAACCTGACACCTCGGATGTAATATTTTACAACATTCCTGGCATGTCGGTCCCTACTTCTCGGTGGGAACATTCTATATGTCTATAACGTTGTATATCCTAACCTAAGGGAACCTAACATCTCGGATGTAATATTTTAAAAATTTCCTGGCATGTCGGTCCCTACGTGTCGGTGGGATCATTATATACGTCTATAACGTTATATATCCCAGCCTAAGGCAACCTAACATGTCGAATGTAATATTTTCCAACATTCCTGGCGTGTCGTCGCCTACTTCTCGATGGGGACATTATATACATCTATAACCTTGTATATCCTAACCTTAGGCAACCTAACATCTCGGATGTAATATTTTACAACATTCCTGGCGTGTCGTCGCCTGCTTCTCGATGGGGACATTATATACGTCTATAACGTTGTATATGCTAACCTAACGCAACCTAACTTCGGGGATGTAATATTTTACAACATTCCTGGCATGTCGGTCCCTACTTCTCGGTGGGAACATTCTATACGTCTATAACGTTGTATATCCTAACCTAAGGGAACCTAACATCTCGGGTGTAATATTTTACAAGATTGCTGACGCGTCGGTCCCTACTTCACGGTGGGAACATTGTATACGTCTATAACGATATATATCCTAGCCTAAGGCAACCTAACATCTCGAATGTAATATTTTACAACATTCCTGTCGTGTCGTCGCCTGCTTCTCGTTGGGGACAGTATATACGTCTACAACGTTGTATATTCTAACCTAACGCAACCTAACATTTGGGATGTAATATTTTACAACATTCCTGGCGTGTCGTCGCCTACTTCTCGATGGGGACATTATATACATCTATAACGTTGTATATCCCACCCTAAGGCAACCTAACACCTCGGATGTAATATTTTACAACATTCCTGGCATGTCGGTCCCTACTTCTCGGTGGGAACATTCTATACGTCTATAACGTTGTATATCCTATCCTAAGGCAACCTAACATGTCGAATGTAATATTTTACATCATTCCTGGCGTGTCGGCCCGTAGTTCTCGGTGGTAACATTATATGTGTCTATAACGTTACATATCCTAGCCTAAGGCGATCTAACATGTCGAATGTAATATTTTACAACGTTCCTGGCGTGTCGTCGCCTGCTTCTCGATGGGGACATTATATACGTCTATAACGTTGTATATCCTAACCTAAGGGGACCTAACATCTCGGGTGTAATATTTTACAACTTTCCTGACGCGACGCCCCTATTTCTCGGTAGGAACATTATATACGTCTATAACCTTATATATCCTAGCCTAAGGCGACATAACATGTCGGATGTAATAGCTTACAGCATTCCTGGCGTGTCCGCCCGTACTTCTCGGTGGGAACATTATATTCGTCTATAACGCTATATATCCTAGCCTAAGGCAACCTAACATGTCGAATGTAATATTTCACAACATTCCTGGCATGTCGGCTCCTACATCTCGGTGGGAACATTATATACGTCTATAATGTTATATATCCTATCCTAAGGCAACCTAACATCTCGGATGTAATATTTTACTACATTCCTGGCACGTCGGCCCCTACTTCTCGGTGGGAACATTATATTCGTCTATAACGCTATATATCCTAGCCTAAGGCAACCTAACATGTCGAATGTAATATTTTACATCATTCCTGGCGTGTCGGCCCGTAGTTCTCGGTGGTAACATTATATGTGTCTATAACGTTACATATCCTAGCCTAAGGCGATCTAACATGTCGAATGTAATATTTTACAACGTTCCTGGCGTGTCGTCGCCTGCTTCTCGATGGGGACATTATATACGTCTATAACGTTGTATATTCTAACCTAACGCAACCTAACATCTCGGATGTAATATTTTACAACATTCCTGGCATGTCGGTCACTACGTCTCGGTGGGAACATTATATAGGTCTGTAACGATATATACCCTAACCTAAGGCAACCTAACATCTCGGATGTAATATTTTACAACAATCCTGGCATGTCGGTCCCTACTTCTCAGTGGGAGCATTCTATACGTCTATAACGTTGTATATCCTAACCTAAGGGAACCTAACATCTCGGGTGTAATATTTTACAACATTGCTGACGCGTCGGCCCCTATTTCTCGGTGGGAACATTCTATACGTCTCTTACGTTGTATATCCTATCCTACGGCGACCTAACACGTCGAATGTAATATTTTACATCATTCCTGGCGTGTCGGCCCGTAGTTCTCGGTGGTAACATTATATGTGTCTATAACGTTACATATCCTAGCCTAAGGCGACCTAACATGTCGAATGTAATATTTTACATCGTTCCTGGCGTGTCGTCGCCTGCTTCTCGGTGGGAACATTCAATACGTCTATAACGTTGTATATCCTAACCTAAGGGAACATAACATCTCGAATGTAATATTTTACAACATTCCTGGCATGTCGGTCCCTACTTCTCGGTGGGAACATTGTATACGTCTATAACGATATATATCCTAACCTAAAGCAACCTAACATCTCGGATGTAATATTTTACAACATTCCTGGCATTTCGGTCCCTACTTCTCGGTGGGAACATTATATACGTCTGAAACGTTATATATCATAACCTAAGGCAACCTTACTTCTCTACCGTAATATTTTAGAACAATCCTGGCGCTACGGCACCTACTTCCCGATAGGGACATTATATACGTCTATAAAGTTGTATATCCTAAACTAAGGCAACTTAACATCTCGGATGTAATAGTTGATAACATTCCTTGCGTGTCGGCCCGTACTTCTCGGTGGGAACAGTTTATACGCCTATAACGTTATATATCCTAAACTAAGGCAAACTATCATCTCTACCGTAATATTTTACAACATTCCTGGCATGCAAGTGCCTAGTTCTCTGTGGTAGCATTATCTAAATCTACAACGTTGTATATCCTAACCTAAGGCAACTTAACATCTGGGATGTAATAGTTGATAACATTCCTTGCTTGTCGGCCCGTACTTCTCGGTGGGAACATTATATACGTCTATAACGTTATATATCCTAACGTAAGGCAACATAACATCTCGGATGTATAATTTTACAACATTCCTGACGCGTCGGCCCCTATTTCTCGGTGGAAACATTATATACGTCTATAACGTTATATATCCTAGCCTAAGGCGACCTAACATGTCGAATGTAATATTTTACATCATTCCTGGCGTGTCGGCCCGTAGTTCTCGGTGGTAACATTATATGTGTCTATAACGTTACATATCCTAGCCTAAGGCGATCTAACATCTCGGATGTAATATTTTACAACATTCCTGGCGTGTCGTCGCCTGCTTCTCGATGGCGACATTATATACATCTATAACGTTGTATATCCCACCCTAAGGCAACCTAACACCTCGGATGTAATATTTTACAACATTCCTGGCATGTCGGTCCCTACTTCTCGGTGGGAACATTCTATACGTCTATAACGTTGTATATCCTATCCTAAGGCAACCTAACATGTCGAATGTAATATTTTACATCATTCCTGGCGTGTCGGCCCGTAGTTCTCGGTGGTAACATTATATGTGTCTATAACGTTACATATCCTAGCCTAAGGCGATCTAACATGTCGAATGTAATATTTTACAACGTTCCTGGCGTGTCGTCGCCTGCTTCTCGATGGGGACATTATATACGTCTATAACGTTGTATATTCTAACCTAAGGCAACATAACGTCTCGAATGTAATATTTTACAACATTCCTGGCATGTCAGTCCCTACTTCTCGGTGGGAACATTGTATACGTCTATAACGATATATATCCTAGCCTAAGGCAACCTAACATATCGGATATAATATTTTACAACATTCTGGCTTGTCGGTCCCCACGTCTCGACCTGGACTTTATATACGCCTATAACGATATATATCCTAACCTAAAGCAACCTAACATCTCGGATGTAATATTTTACAACATTCCTGGCATTTCGGTCCCTACTTCTCGGTGGGAACATTATATACGTCTGTAACGTTATATATCATAACCTAAGGCAACCTTACTTCTCTACCGTAATATTTTAGAACAATCCTGGCGCTACGGCACCTACTTCCCGATAGGGACATTATATACGTCTATAAAGTTGTATATCCTAACCTAAGGCAACTTAACATCTCGGATGTAATAGTTGATAACATTCCTTGCGTGTCGGCCCGTACTTCTCGGTGGGAACATTATATACGTCTATAACGTTATATATCCTAACGTAAGGCAATATAACATCTCGGATGTAATATTTTACAACATTCCTGTCGTGTCGTCGCCTGTTTCTCGATGGGGACACTATATACGTCTATAACGTTGTATATCCTAACCTAAGGGAACCTAACATCTCGGGTGTAATATTTTACAACTTTCCTGACGCGACGCCCCTATTTCTCGGTGGGAACATTATATACGTCTATAACGCTATATATCCTAGCGTAGGGTAACCTAACATGTCGAGCGCAATATTTTACAACATTCCTGGCTCGTCGGCTCCTACTTCTCGGTGGTCACATTATATACGTCTATAATGTTATATATCCTATCCTAAGGCAACCTAACATCTCGGATGTAATATTTTACTACATTCCTGGCACGTCGGCCCCTACTTCTCGGTGGGAACATTATATTCGTCTATAACGCTATATATCCTAGCCTAAGGCAACCTAACATGTCGAATGTAATATTTTACATCATTCCTGGCGTGTCGGCCCGTAGTTCTCGGTGGTAACATTATATGTGTCTATAACGTTACATATCCTAGCCTAAGGCGATCTAACATGTCGAATGTAATATTTTACAACGTTCCTGGCGTGTCGTCGCCTGCTTCTCGATGGGGACATTATATACGTCTATAACGTTGTATATTCTAACCTAACGCAACCTAACATCTCGGATG
This sequence comes from Xylocopa violacea, assembly GCA_963969225.1. Taxonomy (NCBI): domain Eukaryota; kingdom Metazoa; phylum Arthropoda; class Insecta; order Hymenoptera; family Apidae; genus Xylocopa; species Xylocopa violacea. The sequence continues at coordinate 832,623 of CAXAJV010000500.1, read as the reverse complement.
TAATATTTTACAACATTCCTGGCATGTCGGTCACTACGTCTCGGTGGGAACATTATATAGGTCTGTAACGATATATACCCTAACCTAAGGCAACCTAACATCTCGGATGTAATATTTTACAACAATCCTGGCATGTCGGTCCCTACTTCTCAGTGGGAGCATTCTATACGTCTATAACGTTGTATATCCTAACCTAAGGGAACCTAACATCTCGGGTGTAATATTTTACAACATTGCTGACGCGTCGGCCCCTATTTCTCGGTGGGAACATTCTATACGTCTCTTACGTTGTATATCCTATCCTACGGCGACCTAACACGTCGAATGTAATATTTTACATCATTCCTGGCGTGTCGGCCCGTAGTTCTCGGTGGTAACATTATATGTGTCTATAACGTTACATATCCTAGCCTAAGGCGACCTAACATGTCGAATGTAATATTTTACATCGTTCCTGGCGTGTCGTCGCCTGCTTCTCGGTGGGAACATTCAATACATCTATAACGTTGTATATCCTAACCTAAGGGAACCTAACATCTCGGATGTAATATTTCACAACATTCCTAGCATGTCGGTCCCTACTACTCTGTGTGATCATTGTATACGTCTATAACGATATATGTCCTAGCCTAATGCAACCTAACATCTCGGATGTAATATTTTACAACATTCCTGGCGTGTCGTCGCCTGCTTCTCGATGACGACATTATATACATCTATAACGTTGTATATGCTAACCTAAGGCAACATAACATCTCGAATGTAATATTTTACAACATTCCTGGCATGTCAGTCCCTACTTCTCGGTGGGAACATTGTATACGTCTATAACGATATATATCCTAGCCTAAGGCAAAATAACATATCGGATATAATATTTTACAACATTCTGGCTTGTCGGTCCCCACGTCTCGACCTGGACTTTATATACGCCTATAACGATATATATCCTAACCTAAAGCAACCTAACATCTCGGATGTAATATTTTACAACATTCCTGGCATTTCGGTCCCTACTTCTCGGTGGGAACATTATATACGTCTGTAACGTTATATATCATAACCTAAGGCAACCTTACTTCTCTACCGTAATATTTTAGAACAATCCTGGCGCTACGGCACCTACTTCGCGATAGGGACATTATATACGTCTATAAAGTTGTATATCCTAAACTAAGGCAACTTAACATCTCGGATGTAATAGTTGATAACATTCCTTGCGTGTCGGCCCGTACTTCTCGGTGGGAACAGTTTATACGCCTATAACGTTATATATCCTAAACTAAGGCAAACTATCATCTCTACCGTAATATTTTACAACATTCCTGGCATGCAAGTGCCTAGTTCTCTGTGGTAGCATTATCTAAATCTACAACGTTGTATATCCTAACCTAAGGCAACTTAACATCTGGGATGTAATAGTTGATAACATTCCTTGCTTGTCGGCCCGTACTTCTCGGTGGGAACATTATATACGTCTATAACGTTATATATCCTAACGTAAGGCAACATAACATCTCGGATGTATAATTTTACAACATTCCTGACGCGTCGGCCCCTATTTCTCGGTGGAAACATTATATACGTCTATAACGTTATATATCCTAGCCTAAGGCGACCTAACATGTCGAATGTAATATTTTACATCATTCCTGGCGTGTCGGCCCGTAGTTCTCGGTGGTAACATTATATGTGTCTATAACGTTACATATCCTAGCCTAAGGCGATCTAACATCTCGGATGTAATATTTTACAACATTCCTGGCGTGTCGTCGCCTGCTTCTCGATGGCGACATTATATACATCTATAACGTTGTATATGCTAACCTAAGGCAACATAACATCTCGAATGTAATATTTTACAACATTCCTGGCATGTCAGTCCCTACTTCTCGGTGGGAACATTGTATACGTCTATAACGATATATATCCTAGCCTAAGGCAACCTAACATATCGGATATAATATTTTACAACATTCTGGCTTGTCGGTCCCCACGTCTCGACCTGGACTTTATATACGCCTATAACGATATATATCCTAACCTAAAGCAACCTAACATCTCGGATGTAATATTTTACAACATTCCTGGCATTTCGGTCCCTACTTCTCGGTGGGAACATTATATACGTCTGTAACGTTATATATCATAACCTAAGGCAACCTTACTTCTCTACCGTAATATTTTAGAACAATCCTGGCGCTACGGCACCTACTTCCCGATAGGGACATTATATACGTCTATAAAGTTGTATATCCTAACCTAAGGCAACTTAACATCTCGGATGTAATAGTTGATAACATTCCTTGCGTGTCGGCCCGTACTTCTCGGTGGGAACATTATATACGTCTATAACGTTATATATCCTAACGTAAGGCAATATAACATCTCGGATGTAATATTTTACAACATTCCTGTCGTGTCGTCGCCTGTTTCTCGATGGGGACACTATATACGTCTATAACGTTGTATATCCTAACCTAAGGGAACCTAACATCTCGGGTGTAATATTTTACAACTTTCCTGACGCGACGCCCCTATTTCTCGGTGGGAACATTATATACGTCTATAACGCTATATATCCTAGCGTAGGGTAACCTAACATGTCGAGCGCAATATTTCACAACATTCCTGGCTCGTCGGCTCCTACTTCTCGGTGGTCACATTATATACGTCTATAATGTTATATATCCTATCCTAAGGCAACCTAGCATCTCGGATGTAATATTTTACTACATTCCTGGCACGTCGGCCCCTACTTCTCGGTGGGAACATTATATTCGTCTATAACGCTATATATCCTAGCCTAAGGCAACCTAACATGTCGAATGTAATATTTTACATCATTCCTGGCGTGTCGGCCCGTAGTTCTCGGTGGTAACATTATATGTGTCTATAACGTTACATATCCTAGCCTAAGGCGATCTAACATGTCGAATGTAATATTTTACAACGTTCCTGGCGTGTCGTCGCCTGCTTCTCGATGGGGACATTATATACGTCTATAACGTTGTATATTCTAACCTAACGCAACCTAACATCTCGGATGTAAAATTTTACAACATTCCTGGCATGTCGGTCACTACGTCTCGGTGGGAACATTATATAGGTCTGTAACGATATATACCCTAACCTAAGGCAACCTAACATCTCGGATGTAATATTTTACAACAATCCTGGCATGTCGGTCCCTACTTCTCAGTGGGAACATTCTATACGTCTATAACGTTGTATATCCTAACCTAAGGGAACCTAACATCTCGGGTGTAATATTTTACAACACTGCTGACGCGTCGGCCCCTATTTCTCGGTGGGATCATTCTATACGTCTCTTACGTTGTATATCCTATCCTACGGCGACCTAACACGTCGAATGTAATATTTTACATCATACCTGGCGTGTCGGCCCGTAGTTCTCGGTGGTAACATTATATGTGTCTATAACGTTACATATCCTAGCCTAAGGCGACCTAACATGTCGAATGTAATATTTTACATCGTTCCTGGCGTGTCGTCGCCTGCTTCTCGGTGGGAACATTCAATACGTCTATAACGTTGTATATCCTAACCTAAGGGAACCTAACATCTCGGATGTAATATTTCACAACATTCCTAGCATGTCGGTCCCTACTACTCTGTGTGATCATTGTATACGTCTATAACGATATATGTCCTAGCCTAATGCAACCTAACATCTCGGATGTAATATTTTACAACATTCCTGGCGTGTCGTCGCCTGCTTCTCGATGACGACATTATATACATCTATAACGTTGTATATGCTAACCTAAGGCAACATAACATCTCGAATGTAATATTTTACAACATTCCTGGCATGTCAGTCCCTACTTCTCGGTGGGAACATTGTATACGTCTATAACGATATATATCCTAGCCTAAGGCAACCTAACATATCGGATATAATATTTTACAACATTCTGGCTTGTCGGTCCCCACGTCTCGACCTGGACTTTATATACGCCTATAACGATATATATCCTAACCTAAAGCAACCTAACATCTCGGATGTAATATTTTACAACATTCCTGGCATTTCGGTCCCTACTTCTCGGTGGGAACATTATATACGTCTGTAACGTTATATATCATAACCTAAGGCAACCTTACTTCTCTACCGTAATATTTTAGAACAATCCTGGCGCTACGGCACCTACTTCCCGATAGGGACATTATATACGTCTATAAAGTTGTATATCCTAAACTAAGGCAACTTAACATCTCGGATGTAATAGTTGATAACATTCCTTGCGTGTCGGCCCGTACTTCTCGGTGGGAACATTATATACGTCTATAACGTTATATATCCTAACGTAAGGCAATATAACATCTCGGATGTAATATTTTACAACATTCCTGTCGTGTCGTCGCCTGTTTCTCGATGGGGACACTATATACGTCTATAACGTTGTATATCCTAACCTAAGGGAACCTAACATCGCGGGTGTAATATTTTACAACTTTCCTGACGCGACGCCCCTATTTCTCGGTGGGAACATTATATACGTCTATAACCTTATATATCCTAGCCTAAGGCGACATAACATGTCGGATGTAATAGCTTACAGCATTCCTGGCGTGTCCGCCCGTACTTCTCGGTGGGAACATTATATTCGTCTATAACGCTATATATCCTAGCCTAAGGCAACCTAACATGTCGAATGTAATATTTCACAACATTCCTGGCATGTCGGCTCCTACATCTCGGTGGGAACATTATATACGTCTATAACGTTATATATCCTAACGTAAGGCAACCTAACATCTCGGATGTAATATTTTACTAGATTCCTGGCACGTCGGCCCCTACTTCTCGGTGGGAACATTATATACGTCTATAACGCTATATATCCTAGCCTAAGGCAACCTAACATGTCGAATGTAATATTTTACAACATACCTGGCGCGGCGGCACCTACTTCTCGGTGGGAACAGTTTATACGCCTATAACGTTATATATCCTAAACTAAGGCAAACTATCATCTCTACCGTAATATTTTACAACATTCCTGGCATGCAAGTGCCTAGTTCTCTGTGGTAGCATTATCTAAATCTACAACGTTGTATATCCTAACCTAAGGCAACTTAACATCTGGGATGTAATAGTTGATAACATTCCTTGCTTGTCGGCCCGTACTTCTCGGTGGGAACATTATATACGTCTATAACGTTATATATCCTAACGTAAGGCAACATAACATCTCGGATGTATAATTTTACAACATTCCTGACGCGTCGGCCCCTATTTCTCGGTGGAAACATTATATACGTCTATAACGTTATATATCCTAGCCTAAGGCGACCTAACATGTCGAATGTAATATTTTACATCATTCCTGGCGTGTCGGCCCGTAGTTCTCGGTGGTAACATTATATGTGTCTATAACGTTACATCCTAGCCTAAGGCGATCTAACATCTCGGATGTAATATTTTACAACATTCCTGGCGTGTCGTCGCCTGCTTCTCGATGGCGACATTATATACATCTATAACGTTGTATATGCTAACCTAAGGCAACATAACATCTCGAATGTAATATTTTACAACATTCCTGGCATGTCAGTCCCTACTTCTCGGTGGGAACATTGTATACGTCTATAACGATATATATCCTAGCCTAAGGCAACCTAACATATCGGATATAATATTTTACAACATTCTGGCTTGTCGGTCCCCACGTCTCGACCTGGACTTTATATACGCCTATAACGATATATATCCTAACCTAAAGCAACCTAACATCTCGGATGTAATATTTTACAACATTCCTGGCATTTCGGTCCCTACTTCTCGGTGGGAACATTATATACGTCTGTAACGTTATATATCATAACCTAAGGCAACCTTATTTCTCTACCGTAATATTTTAGAACAATCCTGGCGCTACGGCACCTACTTCCCGATAGGGACATTATATACGTCCATAAAGTTGTATATCCTAACCTAAGGCAACTTAACATCTCGGATGTAATAGTTGATAACATTCCTTGCGTGTCGGCCCGTACTTCTCGGTGGGAACATTATATACGTCTATAACGCTATATATCCTAGCCTATGGCAACCTAACATGTCGAATGTAATATTGTACAGCATTCCCGACGCGTCGGCGCCTATTTCGCGGTGGGAAAGTTATATAAGCCAATAACGTTATATATCCTAACCTAAGGCAACCTAACATCTCGGATGTAATATTTTACTACATTCCTGACACTTCGGCCCCTACTTCTCGGTGGGAACATTATATACTTCTATAACGCTCCATATCCTAGCCTAAGGCAACCTAATATGTCAAATGTAATATTTTACAACATGCCTGGCGCGTCGGCACCTACTTCTCGGTGGGAACATTATATATGTCAATAAAGTTATATACCCTAACCTAAGGCAACCTAACATCGCGGATGTAATATTTTACTACATTCCTGACACGTCGGCCCCTACTTCTTGGTGGGAACATTATATACTTTTATAACGCTATATATCCCAGCCTAAGGCAACCTAATATGTTGAATGTAGTATTTTATAACATTCCTGGCTAGTCGGCCTCCACTTCTCGGTGGGAACATCATATACGTTTATAACGCTATATATCCTAGCCTAGGATAACCTAACATGTCGAGCGCAATATTTTACAACATTCCTGGCTCGTCGGCTCCTACTTCTCGGTGGGAACAGCATATACGTCTACAGCGATATATATCCTAACCGAAGGCAACCTAATATCTCGGATGTAATATTTTACAACATTCCTGGTGCGTCGGCTCCTACTTTTCGGTGGGAACATTATATACGTCTATAACGTTATATATCCTGTCGTAAGGCAACATAACATCTCGGATGTAATATTTTACAACATTCCTGGCGTGTCGTCGCCTGCTTCTCGATCGCGACATTATATACATCTATAACGTTGTATATGCTAACCTAAGGCAACCTAACATCTCGAATGTAATATTTTACAACATTCCTGGCATGTCAGTCCCTACTTCTCGGTGGGAACATTGTATACGTCTATAACGATATATATCCTAGCCAAAGGCAACCTAACATCTCGGATGTAATATTTTACAACATTCCTGGCGTGTCGTCGCCTACTTCTCGATGGGGACATTATATACATCTATAACGTTGTATATCCTAACCTAAGGCAACCTAACATCTCGGACGAAATATTTTACAACATTCTGGCGTGTCGTCGCCTGCATCTTGATGGGGACATTCTATACGTCTATAACCTTGTATATACTAACCTAACGCAACCTAACACCTGGGATGTAATGTTTTACAACATTCCTGGCATGTCGGTCCCTACGTCTCCGTGGGTACATTATATACGTCTATAACGTTGTATATCCTAACCTAAGGCAACCTAACATCTCGGATGTAATATTTTACAACATTCCTGGCATGTCGGTCACTACGTCTCGGTGGGAACATTATATACGTCTGTAACGATATATACCCTAACCTAAGGCAACCTAACATCTCGGATGTAATATCTTACAACATTCCTGGCATGTCGGTCCCTACTTCTCGGTGGGAACATTCTATACGTCTATAACGTTGTATATCCTAACCTAAGGGAACCTAACATCTCGGGTGTAATATTTTACAACATTGCTGACGCGTCGGCCCCTATTTCTGGGTGGGAACATTGTATACGTCTATAACGATATATATCCTAGCCTACGGCAACCTAACATGTCGAATGTAACATTTTACAACATTCCTGTCGTGTCGTCGCCTGCTTCACGATGGGGACTTTATGTACGTTGTATATCCTAACCTAACGCAACCTAACATTTGGGATGTAATATTTTACAACATTCCTGGCGTGTCGTCGCCTACTTCTCGATGGGGACATTATATATATCTATAACGTTGTATATCCTACCCTAAGGCAACCTAACACCTCGGATGTAATATTTTACAACATTCCTGGCATGTCGGTCCCTACTTCTCGGTGGGAACATTCTATATGTCTATAACGTTGTATATCCTAACCTAAGGGAACCTAACATCTCGGATGTAGTATTTTAAAAATTTCCTGGCATGTCGGTCCCTACGTCTCGGTGGGATCATTATATACGTCTATAACGATATATATTATAACCTAAGGCAACCTAACATCTCGAACGTAATATTTTACAACATCCCTGGCATGTCGGTCACTACGTCTCGGTGGGAACATTGTATACGTCTGTAACGATATATACCCTAACCTAAGGGAACCTAACATCTTGGGTGTAATATTTTACAACATTCCTGGCATGTCGGTCACTACGTCTCGGTGGGAACATTATATACGTCTATAACGTTATATATCCTAGCCTAAGGCAACCTAACATGTCGAATGTAATATTTTCCAACATTCCTGGCGTGTCGTCGACTACTTCTCGATGGGGACATTATATACCTCTATAACCTTGTATATCCTAACCTTAGGCAACCTAACATCTCGGATGTAATATTTTACAACATTCCTGGCGTGTCGTCGCCTGCTTCTCGATGGGGACATTATATACGTCTATAACGTTGTATATGCTAACCTAACGCAACCTAACATCGGGGATGTAGTATTTTACAACATTCCTGGCATGTCGGTCCCTACTTCTCGGTGCGAACATTATATACGTCTATAACGTTATATATCCTAACGTAAAGCAACCTAACATTTCGGATGTAATATTTTACAACATTCCTGGCGTGACGGCAGTTACTTCCTGATGGGGATATTATATACGTCTATAACGTTGTATACCCTATCCTAAGGCAACCTATCATCTCGGATGTAATAGTTGATAACATTCCTGTCGTGTCGGCCCGTACATCTCGGTGGTAACATTATATACGTCTATAACGTAATATATCCTAACGCAAGGCAACCTAACATCTCGGATGTAATATTTTACAACAATCCTGGCGTGTCGTCGCCTGCTTCTCGATGGGGACATTATATAAGTCTATAACGATATATATCCTAACCTAAAGCAACCTAACAACTCGGATGTCATATTTTACAAGATTCCTGGCATGTCAGTCCCTACTTCTCGGTGGTAACATTATATACGTCTATAACGTTACATATCCTAGCCTAAGGCAACCTAACATGTCGAATGTAATATTTTACAACATTCTGGCGTGTCGTCGCCTGCTTCTCGATGGGGACATTAGATACGTCTATAACGTTGTAGATACTAACCTAACGCAACCTAACGTCTCGGATGTAATATTTTACAACATTCCTGGCATGTCGGTCCCTATATCTCGGTGGGAACATTCTACACGTCTATAACGTTATATATCCTAACCTAAGGGAACCTAACATCTCGGGTGTAATATTTTACAACATTCCTGACCCGTCGGCCCCTATTTCTCGGTGGGAACATTCTATACGTCTATAACGTTGTATATTCTAACCTCAGGGAAACTAACATCTCGGGTGTAATATTTTACAACATTCCTGGCATTTCGGTCCCTACTTCTCGATGGGAACATTGTATACGTCTATAACGATATATATCGTAGCATAAGTCAACTTAACATATCGGATGTAATATTTTACTACATTCCTGGCACGTCGGCCCCTACTTCTCGGGTGGAACATTATATACGTCTATAACGTTATATATCCTAACCTAAGGCAACCTAACATCTCGGATGTAATATTTTACTACATTCCTGGCACGTCGGCCCCTACTTATCGGTGGGAACATTATATACGTCTATAACGCTAAATATCCTAGCCTAAGGCAAACTAACATGTCGAATGTAATATTTTACAACATTCCCGTCACTTCGGCCCCTACGTCTCAGTGGGAACATTATATACGTCTATAACGTTATATATCCTAGCCTAACCAATCCTAACATGTCGATCGTAAAATTTTACAACATTCCTGGGGCGTCGGCCCCTATTTCTCGGTGGGAACATTATATAAGTCAATAACGTTATATATCCTAACCTAGGGCAACCTAACATCTCGGATGTAATATTATACAACATTCCCGTCACTTCGGCCCCTACTTCGCGGTGGGAACATTATATACGTCTATAACGTTATATATCCTAACCTAAGGCAACCTAACATCTCGGATGTAATATTTTACTACATTCCTGGCACGTCGGCCCCTACTTCTCGGTGGGAACCTTATATACGTCTATAACGCTATATATCCTAGCCTAAGGCAAACTAACGTATCGAATGTAATATTTTACAACATTCCCGTCACTTCGGCCCCTACTTCTCGGTGGGAACATTATATACGTCTATAACGTTATATATCCTAGCCTAAGGCAACCTAACATCTCGGATGTAATATTTTACTACATTCGTGGCGCGCCGGCCCCTTCTTCTCGGTGGGAACATTATATACGTCTATAACGTTATATATCCCAGCCTAAGGCAACCTAACATCTCGGATGTAATATTTGATAACATTCCTGGCGTGTAGGCCCGTAGTTCTCGGTGGGAATATTATATACGTCTATAAAGTTATATATACTAACCTAGGACAACCTAATATCTCGGATGTAATATTTTACAACATTCCCGTCACTTCGGCCCCTACTTCTCGGTGGGAAAATTATATACGTCTATAACGTTATATATCCTAGCCTAAGGAAACCTAACATCTCGGATGTAATATTTTACTACATTCGTGGCGCGCCGTCCCCTACTTCTCGGTGGGAACATTATATACGTCTATAACGTTATATATACTAGCCTAAGGCAACCTAACATCTCGGATGTAATATTTTACAACAATCCTGGCGCGTCGGCACATACTTCTAGGTTGGAACAGTATATACGTCTATAACGCTATATATCCTAGCCTAAGGCAAACTAACATGTCGAATGTAATATTTTACAACATTCCCGTCACTTCGGCCCCTACTTCTCGGTGGGAACATTATATACATCTATAACGTTATATATCCTAGTCTAAGGCAACCTAACATCTCGGATGTAATATTTTACTACATTAGTGGCGCACCGGCACCTACTTCTCGGTGGGAACATTATATACGACTATAAAGTTATATATCCTAGCCTAAGGCAACCTAACATACCGGATGTAATATTTTACCACATTCCTAGCGCGCTGGCCCCTACTTCTCGGTGGGAACATTATATACGTCTATAACGCCATATATCCTAACTTAAGGCAACCAAAAATGTGGATCGTAATATTTTACTACATTCCTGGCACGACGGCCCCTACTTCTCGGGGGGAACATTATATACGTCTATATCGCTATATATCACAGCCTAAGGCAACCTAACATTTCGAGCGTAATATTTTACAACATTCCTGGCGCGTCGGCACCTACATCTCGGTCGGAACAGTATATACGCCTATAACGTTATATATCCTAACCTAAGGCAACCTAACATCTCGGATGTAAGATTTTACTACATTCGTGCAGCGCCGGCCCCTACTTCTCGGTGGGAAAATTATATACGTCTATAACGTTATATATCCTAGCCTAAGGCAATCCTGACATTTCGGATGTAATATTTTACAACATTCCTGGCGCGTCAGCACCTACTTCTCGGTGGGAACATTATATACGTCTATAACGTTATATATCCTAACCTAATGAAACCTAACACCTCGGATGTAATGTTTTAGAACATTCCTGGCATGTCGGTCCCTACTTCACGGTGGGAAAATTATATACGTCTATAACGTTATATACCCTAACCTAAGGCAACATAACATGTCGAATGTAATATTTTGCCACATTCCTGGCTCGTTGGCCCCTACTTCTCGGTGGGAACATTATATACGTCTATAACGTTACATATCCTAGCCTAAGGCAACCTAACATCTCGGATATAATATTTTACTACATTCCTGGCGCGTCGGCACCCACTTCTCGGTCGGAACAGTATAGACGTCTATAACGTTATATATCCTAGCCTAACCAATCGTAACATGTCGAACGTAAAATTTTACAACATTCCTGGGGCGTCGGCCCCTATTTCTCGCTGGCAACATTATATAAGTCGATAACATTATATATCCTAACCTAAGGCAACCTAACATCTCGGATGTAATATTTTACTACATTCGTGGCGCGCCGGCCCCTACTTCTCGGTGGGAACATTATATACGTCTATAACGTTATATATACTAGCCTAAGGCAACCTAACATCTCGGATGTAATATTTTACAACATTCCTGGCGCGTCGGCACCTATTTCTCGGTGGGAACATTATATACGTCTATAACTTTACATATCCTAGCCTAAGGCAACCTATCTTGTCGAGCGTAATATTTTACAACATTCCTGGCGCGTCGGCACCTACTTCTCGGACGGGACAGTATATACGTCTATAACGTTATATATCCTAGCCTAAGGCAACCTAACGTCGCGGATGGAATATTTTACTACATTCGTGGCGCGTCGGCACCTACTTCCCGGTGGGAACAGTATATACGTCTATATCGTTTTATATCCAAGCCTAAGGCAACCTAATATCTCGGACGTAATATTTTACTACATTCCTGGCGCGCCGGCCCCTACTTCTCGGTGGGAACATTATATACGTCTATAACTTTACATATCCTAGCCTAAGGCAACCTAACTTGTCGAGCGTAATATTATACAACAATCCTGGCGCGTCGGCACCTACTTCTAGGTTGGAACAGTATATACGTCTATAACGTTATATATCCTAGCCTAAGGCAATCCTAACATGTCGAATGTAATATTTTACAGCATGGCTGGCGCGTCGGCCCCTACTTCTCGGTGGGAAAATTATATACGTCTATAACGTTATATATACTAGCCTAAGGCAACCTAACATCTCGGATGTAATATTTTACCACATTCCTAGCGCGCTGGCCCCTACTTCTCGGTGGGAACATTATATACGTCTATAACGCCATATATCCTAACTTAAGGCAACCAAAAATGTGGATCGTAATATTTTACTACATTCCTGGCACGACGGCCCCTACTTCTCGGGGGGAACATTATATACGTCTATATCGCTATATATCACAGCCTAAGGCAACCTAACATTTCGAGAGTAATATTTTACAACATTCCTGGCGCGTCGGCACCTACATCTCGGTCGGAACAGTATATACGCCTATAACGTTATATATCCTAACCTAAGGCAACCTAACATCTCGGATGTAATATTTTACTACATTCCTGGCGCGCCGGGCCCCACTTCTCGGTGGGAAAATTATATACGTCTATAACGTTATATATCCTAGCCTAAGGCAATCCTGACATTTCGGATGTAATATTTTACAACATTCCTGGCGCGTCAGCACCTACTTCTCGGTGGGAACATTATATACGTCTATAACGTTATATATCCTAACCTAATGAAACCTAACACCTCGGATGTAATGTTTTAGAACATTCCTGGCATGTCGGTCCCTACTTCACGGTGGGAAAATTATATACGTCTATAACGTTATATACCCTAACCTAAGGCAACATAACATGTCGAATGTAATATTTTGCCACATTCCTGGCTCGTTGGCCCCTACTTCTCGGTGGGAACATTATATACGTCGATAACATTATATATCCTAACCTAAGGCAACCTAACATCTCGGATGTAATATTTTACTACATTCGTGGCGCGCCGGCCCCTACTTCTCGGTGGGAACATTATATACGTCTATAACGTTATATATGCTAGCCTAAGGCAACATAACATCTCGGATGTAATATTTTACAACATTCCTGGCGCGTCGGCACCTATTTCTCGGTGGGAACATTATATACGTCTATAACTTTACATATCCTAGCCTAAGGCAACCTATCTTGTCGAGCGTAATATTTTACAACATTCCTGGCGCGTCGGCACCTACTTCTCGGACGGGACAGTATATACGTCTATAACGTTATATGTCCTAGCCTAAGGCAACCTAACGTCGCGGATGTAATATTTTACTACATTCGTGGCGCGTCGGCACCTACTTCCCGGTGGGAACAGTATATACGTCTATATCGTTTTATATCCAAGCCTAAGGCAACCTAATATCTCGGACGTAATATTTTACTACATTCCTGGCGCGCCGGCCCCTACTTCTCGGTGGGAACATTATATACGTCTATAACTTTACATATCCTAGCCTAAGGCAACCTAACTTGTCGAGCGTAATATTATACAACAATCCTGGCGCGTCGGCACCTACTTCTAGGTTGGAACAGTATATACGTCTATAACGTTATATATCCTAGCCTAAGGCAATCCTAACATGTCGAATGTAATATTTTACAGCATGGCTGGCGCGTCGGCCCCTACTTCTCGGTGGGAAAATTATATACGTCTATAACGTTATATATACTAGCCTAAGGCAACCTAACATCTCGGATGTAATATTTTACCACATTCCTAGCGCGCTGGCCCCTACTTCTCGGTGGGAACATTATATACGTCTATAACGCCATATATCCTAACTTAAGGCAACCAAAAATGTGGATCGTAATATTTTACTACATTCCTGGCACGACGGCCCCTACTTCTCGGGGGGAACATTATATACGTCTATATCGCTATATATCACAGCCTAAGGCAACCTAACATTTCGAGAGTAATATTTTACAACATTCCTGGCGCGTCGGCACCTACATCTCGGTCGGAACAGTATATACGCCTATAACGTTATATATCCTAACCTAAGGCAACCTAACATCTCGGATGTAATATTTTACTACATTCCTGGCGCGCCGGGCCCCACTTCTCGGTGGGAAAATTATATACGTCTATAACGTTATATACCCTAACCTAAGGCAACATAACATGTCGAATGTAATATTTTGCCACATTCCTGGCGCGTCGGCACCCACTTCTCGGTCGGAACAGTATAGACGTCTATAACGTTATATATCCTAGCCTAACCAATCGTAACATGTCGAACGTAAAATTTTACAACATTCCTGGGGCGTCGGCCCCTATTTCTCGCTGGCAACATTATATAAGTCGATAACATTATATATCCTAACCTAAGGCAACCTAACATCTCGGATGTAATATTTTACAACATTCCCGTCACTTCGGCCCCTACTTCTCGGTGGGAACATTATATACGTCTGTAACGTTATATATCCTAACCTAAGGCAACCTAACATCTCGGATGTAATATTTTACAACATTCCTGACGCGTCGTCCCCTATTTCTCGGTGGTAACATTATATACGTCTATAACGTTATATATCCTATCCTAAGGCAACCTAACATCTCGCATGTAATAGTTGACAACATTCCTGGCGCGTCGGCGCGTACTTCTCGGTGGGAATATTATATACGTCTATAACGTTATATAACCTAACCTAAGGCAGCATAACATCTCAGATGTAGTATTTTACAACATTCCTGGCGGGTCGGCCCCTACTTCTGGGTGCTAACGTTATATACGTCTATAACGTAATATACCCTAACCTACCGCATCTAGCCCCTCGCTGGTAATGTTTTACAGAATCGCGGTCGTTTAGGCCCGTATCTCTCCGTCGGAACATTATATACGTCTATATCGTTATACATCCTAACCTAAGGCAACCTATCCTCTCTACCGTAATACTTTACATCATTCCTTGCGCGTCGGGCCCTACTTCTCTGTGGGAACATTATACAAGTCAATAATGTTATATATCCTAACCTAAGGTCACCTAACATCTGGTATGTAATGATTTACATCATTTATGGCGTGACGGCGTCTCCTTCCCGATGGGGATATTATATACGTCTATAACGTTGTATATCCTAACCTAAGGGAACGTATCATCTCCGGTGTAATATTTTACAACAGTCCTGGCGTGTCGATAGGTAGTTCTCGGTGGTAACATTATATACGTCTATAACGTTATATATCCTAGCCTAAGGCAATCCTGACATTTCGGATGTAATATTTTACAACATTCCTGGCGCGTCAGCACCTACTTCTCGGTGGGAACATTATATACGTCTATAACGTTATATATCCTAACCTAATGAAACCTAACACCTCGGATGTAATGTTTTAGAACATTCCTGGCATGTCGGTCCCTACTTCACGGTGGGAAAATTATATACGTCTATAACGTTATATACCCTAACCTAAGGCAACATAACATGTCGAATGTAATATTTTGCCACATTCCTGGCTCGTTGGCCCCTACTTCTCGGTGGGAACATTATATACGTCTATAACGTTACATATCCTAGCCTAAGGCAACCTAACATCTCGGATATAATATTTTACTACATTCCTGGCACGACGGCCCCTACTTCTCGGGGGGAACATTATATACGTCTATATCGCTATATATCACAGCCTAAGGCAACCTAACATTTCGAGAGTAATATTTTACAACATTCCTGGCGCGTCGGCACCTACATCTCGGTCGGAACAGTATATACGCCTATAACGTTATATATCCTAACCTAAGGCAACCTAACATCTCGGATGTAAGATTTTACTACATTCGTGCAGCGCCGGCCCCTACTTCTCGGTGGGAAAATTATATACGTCTATAACGTTATATATCCTAGCCTAAGGCAATCCTGACATTTCGGATGTAATATTTTACAACATTCCTGGCGCGTCAGCACCTACTTCTCGGTGGGAACATTATATACGTCTATAACGTTATATATCCTAACCTAATGAAACCTAACACCTCGGATGTAATGTTTTAGAACATTCCTGGCATGTCGGTCCCTACTTCACGGTGGGAAAATTATATACGTCTATAACGTTATATACCCTAACCTAAGGCAACATAACATGTCGAATGTAATATTTTGCCACATTCCTGGCTCGTTGGCCCCTACTTCTCGGTGGGAACATTATATACGTCTATAACGTTACATATCCTAGCCTAAGGCAACCTAACATCTCGGATATAATATTTTACTACATTCCTGGCGCGTCGGCACCCACTTCTCGGTCGGAACAGTATAGACGTCTATAACGTTATATATCCTAGCCTAACCAATCGTAACATGTCGAACGTAAAATTTTACAACATTCCTGGGGCGTCGGCCCCTATTTCTCGCTGGCAACATTATATAAGTCGATAACATTATATATCCTAACCTAAGGCAACCTAACATCTCGGATGTAATATTTTACTACATTCGTGGCGCGCCGGCCCCTACTTCTCGGTGGGAACATTATATACGTCTATAACGTTATATATACTAGCCTAAGGCAACCTAACATCTCGGATGTAATATTTTACAACATTCCTGGCGCGTCGGCACCTATTTCTCGGTGGGAACATTATATACGTCTATAACTTTACATATCCTAGCCTAAGGCAACCTATCTTGTCGAGCGTAATATTTTACAACATTCCTGGCGCGTCGGCACCTACTTCTCGGACGGGACAGTATATACGTCTATAACGTTATATATCCTAGCCTAAGGCAACCTAACGTCGCGGATGTAATATTTTACTACATTCGTGGCGCGTCGGCACCTACTTCCCGGTGGGAACAGTATATACGTCTATATCGTTTTATATCCAAGCCTAAGGCAACCTAATATCTCGGACGTAATATTTTACTACATTCCTGGCGCGCCGGCCCCTACTTCTCGGTGGGAACATTATATACGTCTATAACTTTACATATCCTAGCCTAAGGCAACCTAACTTGTCGAGCGTAATATTATACAACAATCCTGGCGCGTCGGCACCTACTTCTAGGTTGGAACAGTATATACGTCTATAACGTTATATATCCTAGCCTAAGGCAATCCTAACATGTCGAATGTAATATTTTACAGCATGGCTGGCGCGTCGGCCCCTACTTCTCGGTGGGAAAATTATATACGTCTATAACGTTATATATACTAGCCTAAGGCAACCTAACATCTCGGATGTAATATTTTACCACATTCCTAGCGCGCTGGCCCCTACTTCTCGGTGGGAACATTATATACGTCTATAACGCCATATATCCTAACTTAAGGCAACCAAAAATGTGGATCGTAATATTTTACTACATTCCTGGCACGACGGCCCCTACTTCTCGGGGGGAACATTATATACGTCTATATCGCTATATATCACAGCCTAAGGCAACCTAACATTTCGAGAGTAATATTTTACAACATTCCTGGCGCGTCGGCACCTACATCTCGGTCGGAACAGTATATACGCCTATAACGTTATATATCCTAACCTAAGGCAACCTAACATCTCGGATGTAATATTTTACTACATTCCTGGCGCGCCGGGCCCCACTTCTCGGTGGGAAAATTATATACGTCTATAACGTTATATATCCTAGCCTAAGGCAATCCTGACATTTCGGATGTAATATTTTACAACATTCCTGGCGCGTCAGCACCTACTTCTCGGTGGGAACATTATATACGTCTATAACGTTATATATCCTAACCTAATGAAACCTAACACCTCGGATGTAATGTTTTAGAACATTCCTGGCATGTCGGTCCCTACTTCACGGTGGGAAAATTATATACGTCTATAACGTTATATACCCTAACCTAAGGCAACATAACATGTCGAATGTAATATTTTGCCACATTCCTGGCTCGTTGGCCCCTACTTCTCGGTGGGAACATTATATACGTCTATAACGTTACATATCCTAGCCTAAGGCAACCTAACATCTCGGATATAATATTTTACTACATTCCTGGCGCGTCGGCACCCACTTCTCGGTCGGAACAGTATAGACGTCTATAACGTTATATATCCTAGCCTAACCAATCGTAACATGTCGAACGTAAAATTTTACAACATTCCTGGGGCGTCGGCCCCTATTTCTCGCTGGCAACATTATATAAGTCGATAACATTATATATCCTAACCTAAGGCAACCTAACATCTCGGATGTAATATTTTACAACATTCCTGACGCGTCGTCCCCTATTTCTCGGTGGTAACATTATATACGTCTATAACGTTATATATCCTATCCTAAGGCAACCTAACATCTCGCATGTAATAGTTGACAACATTCCTGGCGCGTCGGCGCGTACTTCTCGGTGGGAATATTATATACGTCTATAACGTTATATAACCTAACCTAAGGCAGCATAACATCTCAGATGTAGTATTTTACAACATTCCTGGCGGGTCGGCCCCTACTTCTGGGTGCTAACGTTATATACGTCTATAACGTAATATACCCTAACCTACCGCATCTAGCCCCCCGCTGGTAATGTTTTACAGAATCGCGGTCGTTTAGGCCCGTATCTCTCCGTCGGAACATTATATACGTCTATATCGTTATACATCCTAACCTAAGGCAACCTATCCTCTCTACCGTAATACTTTACATCATTCCTTGCGCGTCGGGCCCTACTTCTCTGTGGGAACATTATACAAGTCAATTATGTTATATATCCTAACCTAAGGTCACCTAACATCTGGTATGTAATGATTTACATCATTTATGGCGTGACGGCGTCTCCTTCCCGATGGGGATATTATATACGTCTATAACGTTGTATATCCTAACCTAAGGGAACGTATCATCTCCGGTGTAATATTTTACAACAGTCCTGGCGTGTCGATAGGTAGTTCTCGGTGGTAACATTATATACGTCTATAACGTTATATATCCGAGCATAAGGCAATCTAACAGGTCGAATGTAATAATTTACAACATTCTTTTCGCGTCGGCCCCTACTTCTTGGTGGGAACATTATATAAGTCTATAACGTTATATATCCTAACCTAAGGAAACCTAACATCTCGGATGTAATATTTTAGAACCATCCTGGCATGTCGGCCCCTACTTCACGGTGGGAACATTATATACGTCTATAACGCTATATATGCTAGTCTAAGGCAACCTAACATGTCGAATGTAATATTTTACAACATTCCAGGCGAGCCGGCCCCTACATCTCGGTTGGGACATTATATACGTCTATAACGATATATATCCTAACTTAAGGCAACCTAACACCTCGGCTGTAATATTTTACAACATTGCTGGCGCGTAGGCCCCTACTTGTTGGTGGGAACATTATATACGTCTATAACGTTATATATCCTAGCCTAAGGCGACCTAACATGTCGAATGTAGTATTTTACACCATTCCTGGCGTGTCGGCCTCTACTTCTTGGTGGGAACAATATATACGTCTATAACGTTTTATATCCTAACCTAAGGGAACGTATCATCTCGGTTGTAATATTTTACAACATTCCTGTCGTTTCGGCCTGTAGTTCTCAGTGGTAATATTATATACGTCTATAACGTTATATATCTTAACCTAAGGGAACCTAACATCTCGGGTGTAATATTATACAACATTCCTGGCGCGCCGGCACCTACTTCTCGGTGGGAACATTATGTACGTCTATAACGTTATATAACCTAACCTAAGGCAGCATAACGTCTCAGATGTAGTATTTTACAACATTCCTGGCGGGTCGGCCCCTACTTCTGGGTGCTAACGTTATATACGTCTATAACGTAATATACCCTAACCTGCCCCATCTAGCCCCTCGCTGGTAATGTTTTACAGAATCGCGGTCGTTTGGGCCCGTATCTCTCCGTCGGAACATTATATACGTCTATATCGTTATACATCCTAACCTAAGGCAACCTATCCTCTCTACCGTAATACTTTACATCATTCCTTGCGCGTCGGGCCCTACTTCTCTGTGGGAACATTATACAAGTCAATAATGTTATATATCCTAACCTAAGGTCACCTAACATCTGGTATGTAATGATTTACATCATTTATGGCGTGACGGCGTCTCCTTCCCGATGGGGATATTATATACGTCTATAACGTTGTATATCCTAACCTAAGGGAACGTATCATCTCCGGTGTAATATTTTACAACAGTCCTGGCGTGTCGATAGGTAGTTCTCGGTGGTAACATTATATACGTCTATAACGTTATATATCCGAGCATAAGGCAATCTAACAGGTCGAATGTAATAATTTACAACATTCTTTTCGCGTCGGCCCCTACTTCTTGGTGGGAACATTATATAAGTCTATAACGTTATATATCCTAACCTAAGGAAACCTAACATCTCGGATGTAATATTTTACAACCATCCTGGCATGTCGGCCCCTACTTCACGGTGGGAACATTATATACGTCTATAACGCTATATATGCTAGTCTAAGGCAACCTAACATGTCGAATGTAATATTTTACAACATTCCAGGCGAGCCGGCCCCTACATCTCGGTTGGGACATTATATACGTCTATAACGATATATATCCTAACTTAAGGCAACCTAACACCTCGGCTGTAATATTTTACAACATTGCTGGCGCGTAGGCCCCTACTTGTTGGTGGGAACATTATATACGTCTATAACGTTATATATCCTAGCCTAAGGCGACCTAACATGTCGAATGTAGTATTTTACACCATTCCTGGCGTGTCGGCCTCTACTTCTTGGTGGGAACAATATATACGTGTATAACGTTTTATATCCTAACCTAAGGGAACGTATCATCTCGGTTGTAATATTTTACAACATTCCTGTCGTTTCGGCCTGTAGTTCTCAGTGGTAATATTATATACGTCTATAACGTTATATATCTTAACCTAAGGGAACCTAACATCTCGGGTGTAATATTATGCAACATTCCTGGCGCGCCGGCACCTACTTCTCGGTGGGAACATTATGTACGTCTATAACGTTATATAACCTAACCTAAGGCAGCATAACGTCTCAGATGTAGTATTTTACAACATTCCTGGCGGGTCGGCCCCTACTTCTGGGTGCTAACGTTATATACGTCTATAACGTAATATACCCTAACCTACCCCATCTAGCCCCTCGCTGGTAATGTTTTACAGAATCGCGGTCGTTTGGGCCCGTATCTCTCCGTCGGAACATTATATACGTCTATATCGTTATACATCCTAACCTAAGGCAACCTATCCTCTCTACCGTAATACTTTACATCATTCCTTGCGCGTCGGGCCCTACTTCTCTGTGGGAACATTATACAAGTCAATAATGTTATATATCCTAACCTAAGGTCACCTAACATCTGGTATGTAATGATTTACATCATTTATGGCGTGACGGCGTCTCCTTCCCGATGGGGATATTATATACGTCTATAACGTTGTATATCCTAACCTAAGGGAACGTATCATCTCCGGTGTAATATTTTACAACAGTCCTGGCGTGTCGATAGGTAGTTCTCGGTGGTAACATTATATACGTCTATAACGTTATATATCCGAGCATAAGGCAATCTAACAGGTCGAATGTAATAATTTACAACATTCTTTTCGCGTCGGCCCCTACTTCTTGGTGGGAACATTATATAAGTCTATAACGTTATATATCCTAACCTAAGGAAACCTAACATCTCGGATGTAATATTTTACAACCATCCTGGCATGTCGGCCCCCTTCTTCACGGTGGGAACATTATATACGTCTATAACGCTATATATGCTAGTCTAAGGCAACCTAATATGTCGAATGTAATATTTTACAACATTCCAGGCGCGCCGGCCCCTACATCTCGGTTGGGACATTATATACGTCTATAACGATATATATCCTAACTTAAGGCAACCTAACACCTCGGCTGTAATATTTTACAACATTGCTGGCGCGTAGGCCCCTACTTGTTGGTGGGAACATTATATACGTCTATAACGTTATATATCCTAGCCTAAGGCAACCAAACATGTCGAATGTGATATTTTACTACATTCTCGGCACGTCGGCCCCTACATTTCGGTGGGAACATTATATATGTCTATAACGCTATATATCCTAGCCTAAGGCAACCTAACCTGTCGAATGTAATATTTTACATTATTCCTGGCGCGTCGGCCCCTACATCTCGGTTGGGACATTATATACGTCTATAACGATATATATCCTAACTTAAGGCAACCTAACACCTCGGCTGTAATATTTTACAACATTGCTGGCGCGTAGGCCCCTACTTGTTGGTGGGAACATTATATACGTCTATAACGTTATATATCCTAGCCTAAGGCGACCTAACATGTCGAATGTAGTATTTTACACCATTCCTGGCGTGTCGGCCTCTACTTCTTGGTGGGAACAATATATACGTGTATAACGTTTTATATCCTAACCTAAGGGAACGTATCATCTCGGTTGTAATATTTTACAACATTCCTGTCGTTTCGGCCTGTAGTTCTCAGTGGTAATATTATATACGTCTATAACGTTATATATCTTAACCTAAGGGAACCTAACATCTCGGGTGTAATATTATGCAACATTCCTGGCGCGCCGGCACCTACTTCTCGGTGGGAACATTATGTACGTCTATAACGTTATATAACCTAACCTAAGGCAGCATAACGTCTCAGATGTAGTATTTTACAACATTCCTGGCGGGTCGGCCCCTACTTCTGGGTGCTAACGTTATATACGTCTATAACGTAATATACCCTAACCTACCCCATCTAGCCCCTCGCTGGTAATGTTTTACAGAATCGCGGTCGTTTGGGCCCGTATCTCTCCGTCGGAACATTATATACGTCTATATCGTTATACATCCTAACCTAAGGCAACCTATCCTCTCTACCGTAATACTTTACATCATTCCTTGCGCGTCGGGCCCTACTTCTCTGTGGGAACATTATACAAGTCAATAATGTTATATATCCTAACCTAAGGTCACCTAACATCTGGTATGTAATGATTTACATCATTTATGGCGTGACGGCGTCTCCTTCCCGATGGGGATATTATATACGTCTATAACGTTGTATATCCTAACCTAAGGGAACGTATCATCTCCGGTGTAATATTTTACAACAGTCCTGGCGTGTCGATAGGTAGTTCTCGGTGGTAACATTATATACGTCTATAACGTTATATATCCGAGCATAAGGCAATCTAACAGGTCGAATGTAATAATTTACAACATTCTTTTCGCGTCGGCCCCTACTTCTTGGTGGGAACATTATATAAGTCTATAACGTTATATATCCTAACCTAAGGAAACCTAACATCTCGGATGTAATATTTTACAACCATCCTGGCATGTCGGCCCCTACTTCACGGTGGGAACATTATATACGTCTATAACGCTATATATGCTAGTCTAAGGCAACCTAATATGTCGAATGTAATATTTTACAACATTCCAGGCGCGCCGGCCCCTACATCTCGGTTGGGACATTATATACGTCTATAACGATATATATCCTAACTTAAGGCAACCTAACACCTCGGCTGTAATATTTTACAACATTGCTGGCGCGTAGGCCCCTACTTGTTGGTGGGAACATTATATACGTCTATAACGTTATATATCCTAGCCTAAGGCAACCAAACATGTCGAATGTGATATTTTACTACATTCTCGGCACGTCGGCCCCTACATTTCGGTGGGAACATTATATATGTCTATAACGCTATATATCCTAGCCTAAGGCAACCTAACCTGTCGAATGTAATATTTTACATTATTCCTGGCGCGTCGGCCCCTACATCTCGGTTGGGACATTATATACGTCTATAACGATATATATCCTAACTTAAGGCAACCTAACACCTCGGCTGTAATATTTTACAACATTGCTGGCGCGTAGGCCCCTACTTGTTGGTGGGAACATTATATACGTCTATAACGTTATATATCCTAGCCTAAGGCGACCTAACATGTCGAATGTAGTATTTTACACCATTCCTGGCGTGTCGACCTCTACTTCTTGGTGGGAACAATATATACGTCTATAACGTTTTATATCCTAACCTAAGGGAACGTATCATCTCGGTTGTAATATTTTACAACATTCCTGTCGTTTCGGCCTGTAGTTCTCAGTGGTAATATTATATACGTCTATAACGTTATATATCTTAACCTAAGGGAACCTAACATCTCGGGTGTAATATTATACAACATTCCTGGCGCGCCGGCACCTACTTCTCGGTGGGAACATTATGTACGTCTATAACGTTATATAACCTAACCTAAGGCAGCATAACATCTCAGATGTAGTATTTTACAACATTCCTGGCGGGTCGGCCCCTACTTCTGGGTGCTAACGTTATATACGTCTATAACGTAATATACCCTAACCTACCCCATCTAGCCCCTCGCTGGTAATGTTTTACAGAATCGCGGTCGTTTAGGCCCGTATCTCTCCGTCGCAACATTATATACGTCTATATCGTTATACATCCTAACCTAAGGCAACCTATCCTCTCTACCGTAATACTTTACATCATTCCTTGCGCGTCGGGCCCTACTTCTCTGTGGGAACATTATACAAGTCAATAATGTTATATATCCTAACCTAAGGTCACCTAACTTCTGGTATGTAATGTTTTACATCATTTATAGCGTGACGGCGTCTCCTTCCCGATGGGGATATTATATACGTCTATAACGTTGTATATCCTAACCTAAGGGAACGTATCATCTCCGGTGTAATATTTTACAACAGTCCTGGCGTGTCGATAGGTAGTTCTCGGTGGTAACATTATATACGTCTATAACGTTATATATCCGAGCATAAGGCAATCTAACAGGTCGAATGTAATAATTTACAACATTCTTTGCGCGTCGGCCCCTACTTCTTGGTGGGAACATTATATAAGTCTATAACGTTATATATCCTAACCTAAGGAAACCTAACATCTCGGATGTAATATTTTACAACCATCCTGGCATGTCGGCCCCTACTTCACGGTGGGAACATTATATACGTCTATAACGCTATATATGCTAGTCTAAGGCAACCTAACATGTCGAATGTAATATTTTACAACATTCCAGGCGCGCCGGCCCCTACTTCTCGGTGGGAACATTACATACGTCAATAACGCTATGTATCCTAGCCTAACTCAATCTAACATGTTGAACGTAATATTTTACAAAATTCCCAGCGGGTCGGCCCCTACTTCTCGTTGGGAACATTACATATGTCTATGACCTTATATATCCTAACCTAAGGGAACCTAACATCTCGGGTGTAATATTTTACAACATTCCTGGCGTGTCGGCCCGTAGTTCTCGGTGGTAACATTATATACGTCTGCAACGTTATATACCATAACCTAAGGCAAACTAACCTCTCTACCGTAATATTTTACAACACTCCTGGCGCGTCATCGCCTGCTTCTCGATGGGGACATTGTATACGTCTATAACGTTGTATATCCTAACCTAACGTAGCCTAACATCTGGGATGTAATATTTTACAACATTCCTGGCGTGTCGTCGCCTACTTCTGGATGGCGACACTATATACATCTATAACGTTGTATATTCTAACCTAAGGCAACCTAACATCTCGGATGTAATATTTGACAACATTCCTGGCGTGCCGGCCCGTACTTCTCGGTGGGAACATTGTATACGTCTATAACGATATATATACTAGCATAAGGCAACCTAACATCTCGGATGTAATATTTTACAACATTCTGGCGTGTCGGTCCCCACGTCTCGATCTGGATATTATATTCGTCTATAACGATATATATCGTAACCTAAAGCAGCCTAACACTTCGGATATAATATTTTACAACAGTCCTGGCCTGTCGGTCTCAACTACTCGGTGGAAACATTATATACGTCTGTAACGTTATATATCATAACCTAAGGCAATCTTACCTCTCTACCGTAACATTTTACAACATTCCTGGTGCTACGGCGCCTACTTCCCGATGGGGATATTATATACGTCTATAACGTTGTATATCCTAACCTAAGGCAACCTAACTCCTCGGATGTAATATTTGATAACATTCCTGGCGTGCCGGCCCGTACTTCTCGGTGAGAACATTATATACGTCTATAACGTTATATATCCTAACGTAAGGCAACATAACATCTCGGATGTAATATTTTACAACATTCCTGGCATGTCGGTCCCCACGTCTCGGTGGGAACATTATATACGTCTATAAAGATGTATATCCTAACCTAAAGCAACCTAACATCTCGGATGTAATATTTTACAACATTCTGGCGTGTCGTCGCCTGCTTCTCGGTGGGAACATTATATACGGCTATAACGTTATATTTCCTAGCCTAAGGCGATCTAACATGTCGAATGTAATATTTTACAGCATTCCTGGCTCGTCGACCCCTACTTCTCGGTGGGAACATCATATACGTCTATAACGTAATAGATCCTAACCTAACCCATCTATACCCTCGCTGGTAATGTTTTACAGAATGCCGTTTGTGTCGTCCCGTACGTCTCGGTGCGGGCATTATATACGTCTATAACGTTATTTATCCTAACCTAAGGCAACCTAACATCTCGAATGTAGCATTTCACAACATTCCTGGCGGGTCGGCCCCACTTCTCGGTGGGAACATTATTTACGTCTATAACGTAATATAACCTAACCTAACCCATCTAGACCCTCGCTGGCAATGTTTTACAGAATCCCGTTCGTGTCGCCCCGTACGTCTCGGTGCGGACATTATATACGTCTATAACGTTATATATCCTAACCTAAGGCAACCTAACATCTCGAATGTAGTATTTTACAACGTTCAAGGCTTGTCGGCCCCACTTCTCGGTGGGAACATTATTTACATCTATAACGTAATATAACCTAACCTAACCCATCTAGACCCTCGCTGGCAATGTTTTACAGAATCCCGTTCGTGTCGCCCCGTACGTCTCGATGCGGACATTATATACGTCTATAACGTTATATATCCTAACCTAAGGCAACCTAACATCTCGAATGTAGGATTTTACAACGTTCAAGGCGTGTCGGCCCATACTTCTCGGTGGGAACATTTTATACGTCTATAACGTTGTATATATTACCATAAGGCAACCTAACATCTCGAATGTAGTATTTTCCATCATTCCTGGAGGGCTGGCACCTACTCCTCGGTGGGCACATTATATACGTCTATAACGTAACATAACCTAACCTAACCCAGCCAGACCCTCGCTGGTAATGTTTCACAGAATCCCGTTCGTGTCGTACCGTACATCTCGGCGCGGACATTATATACGTCTATAACGTTATATATCCTAACCTAAGGCAACCTAACATCTCGAATGTAGTATTTCACAACATTCCTGGCGGGTCGGCCCCACTTCTCGGTGGGAACATTATATACGTCTATATCGTACTATAACCTAACCTAACCTATCTTGCCCCGCGGTGAGAATGTTTTACAGTATCACGGTCGTGTCAACCCGTACTTCTCGGTGGGGACATCATATACGTCTATAACGATATATATCCTACCCTAAGGCAACCTAACATCTCGAATGTAGTATTTCACTACATTCCCGGCGGGTCGGCCCCTACGTCTCGGAGGGATCATTATATACGTCTATAACGTAATATAACCTAACCTAACCCATCTAGCCTCTCGGTAGTAGTGTTTTACAAGATTCCAGGCGTGTCGGTTCCTTCATATCGCTGGGAACATAATCCCATGTCATGAGATGCCATACCTGTTCCCTGCAGAGTTGGGTTCAAGTAACTTCTTATTGGCTCTGGGGAATCAGTAATCGCTCCAGGAGTTCTACAGCCGCCTAATTCGGCTCGTATTAGCGGACATGTCCTAACTGTGTCCTCAAGAATTGGTTTCATTTAATCACCTATTGACTCCGTGTTGTCATTAACGGCTCCAACAGTTTTCCGCGCGCGTAATTCGAATTCCATGGCCGGAGATGCCGTACCTACGATCTGCAGAGTCGGGTTTATATAACTTATTATTGGCTCTGCGGCATTAGTAATCGCTCCAGGAGTTCCAGAGCCCCCTACTTCGACACATAGGAGTAGACATACCGTAACTGGGGCCATAAGAGATGGTATCATTTAATCACCTGTTGACGCTGTGTTATTATTAACTGTTCCAACGGTTATCCGGGCTCTTAATTCGAATCAGATGGCCGGAGATGCCATACCTAGGCCCTTCAGAATTGGGTTCATATAACTGCATATTGGCTCCGGGGCATTAGTAACCGCTGCAGGAGTTCTCCAGCCTCCAAATTCGACACCTTTTTTTTTCGTTGGGAAATGTTCATAGATTCCACTCGACTTGGATTAATTTGCTAGGTGGTTATGCCAGACTCTTACTGACTAAAATCTAACAGTGCTTATCATAGCGCACAAATATATGGAGGAGGCCCGGCACTTAACATCGTTTACATCAGCCGCCCCCCCCCCCCCCCGCGCTGAGTCTCTGAATGTTTTCAGGAGACTCTCTTCTGGGCAGTGCACGCACTGCATTGTGCTCTTGATGTGCCAAGGCATGTGGGAGATAGACGTGATCACCCGTTTATCTCCGCATCTCGCAATACGCGTGCAATGGCTCAAAGGTTGATCCCGAATCTTTTGAGTCTATGTGTTTTGTACGAGCATGATAATCTAAGTCCATTTCTTTTTTTTTTCTTTGAGTTACCCACCATGGTTACAGTGTCTTGCGTCGTCGGTAACTTCTGTTTTTCCTCTGTCGTTTGGTTACATGGATCTTCTTCAGTTACCGACCTTGGTTATTAAACATTCAGGTGTCGGTAACTCTCCGTCTACTTTTATTTTTCCTCTTCTTCATTTGTGGTCGACCAGTTACCGACCATTATGTATTCAGCAACTGTCTGCCACGCAATGTCTTCTTTCTTCATTTATTTATCCATTACCAGTACCTTGCCTCGCTTTCGGTTGTCATTTTGCAAATGTTTGTCATGATGACTCCCGTACACGAAAACCTCGCGCATTCACACACACGAAATTCTCGCGCACTCACGCACACGAGATTGTTCGCGCCCGCGCTATACGCATTGTTCACTTTCCTCTTGGGGTTTTTCTTCCTTCTTCGGTCTGTGGTTTCCAACGATGCAACTCTTCTGTGTATATATCATTGTTTTTGTCTTCAGCGAAGCTTCTTCTTCGTCTTCGCATGATCCGCAAAGATCGCGTCTCCATTGAGCTTGCCACTAGCGTCATGGTAGCAATGCAGGAGAAGACCAGCCTACCGAAAGGATCTTTGAAGCTGAACTGTCGTACCGTTTCAGGAAACAACAGCCCCCGCTCGCACGGTTGGACGCGGCAGACGTCTACGACGCCGACCACTCAGGACACGCCGGGCAGGGAATTCGCGCTCTTCCTCCTCCTTCCTCCTCCTTCCTCCTCCTTCCTCCTCCTTCCTTCCACTTCCTTCAAAGCCGTGACTTTATCACAAAACAAAGCCATTGCCTGCCAGGAACTCTGTTTTAGCATCATTTTATCAAAGATACTGCTCAGAGTTAAATCTGGCCCTACCTCGCTTACCAGAGCGCGTCGTGGCAGCTCCCGTGCTGGACAGCGCTGTAGCGTGTGACACCCGCTGTCGTCCTCCTCTTCGCAATGGGGGCACAATGACGTGTTTTCTTTGCCCATCCGCTTCAGAAATGACGCAAAATATTCCGGTGAATATCTGCGTCATTCTGTACGTGAGCATGCCGCTTTTTCCTTCCGTCCATCTCATGAGATTTTGACGGAGCAAACTTATCGTCTAATGGTTCGTGTGACGGCTCATGGCTTGCTTTCGTACGAGATCGTCCTGTATACTCTTATCGCATCCTCTCTCCACGGTCTACGCACCGTTTTCAAGTTCTTTTTACTCGCGACAAGAACTTCGCTCTATACGGGCGCACCCTATAGAGCGATACTTCGCTGTATACGATTCTGCCGTACAACCGTTTGACATTTGCGTTGGGACCACCGAGATTTGGCATAATGTGGCTAAAATGTAGTGTCGCACTATCCAATCTGGGCGCCAATTTTGCAAAATGCGACTCGAAATTCCACTTGCTATCGAGGTGAAGTCCAAGATATTTAATATCTTTTTTTACCTCAACAGTTGTATTCGCAATTTTTTCATCTCTCGGCATTCAGCTCTTCTTTTATTGTCACGCGGGTAAATCAAGAGTAAAACTTCCGTTTTTTCCGCGGCAATCTGAAAGCCAAGTTCACGGAACTCCATCGTTACCGATAACACTCCCCCTTCTGCACGACAGATGGTCCTGCTTTCGTTGCTTCTAGTGGCAAGTACTAGCGTGTCATCGGCATAACATGTAATATGTACTCCTATCGGAAGTGGCTGAAAGATAGCTATGTTATATCCGATGTTCCACAGTAACGGTTCAAGAACCGATCCCTGCGGAACACCGCGATTGACCACCCTCTCAAAGTATCTGTCTTTTCCATTGTAAGTAATGGTTCTATCGCTCAGGTAGTTATTTATTACCATACGTAGGTATTCCGGAAAATCATTGCTCCACGTATGGCCGCCCATGAGAGGGAATTGAAGGCATTCTTTATGTCAAAAGATACCGCAAAAGCAATCCCCCCGTTTTTTGTGGCTGTTTCTGCAATCGACTTTACATTCCTTATCGCATCGATTACGGATCGACCTTCCCTGAAACCGTACTGGCAATCCGCTAAATCTCGTCCTCTCGTCGTAAAATGCTGAACGAGTCTCCGGTGAATTACTCTTTCGAAGATTTTTCCTATCTCGTCCAGCAGAACGATAGGACGATAAGCAGACGGATCTTCTTCCGGCCTTCCGGGCTTTTTCAGCAAGAACATTCTGCCAGATTTCCACTTTCTTAGAAATTTTCCGGTCTGCAAGCATTCCGTGAAGATCCTCTGCAGCCGTCGGGCAAAGAAACCTAGAATTCCTAGCCAAGTTCAGCCAGGAACTTCATTCGGGCCTGGCGCAGTGCTCTTTCTCTTAAGTTTTTGCACTGCGCGGGCGATCTCTGGTTGCGCCATTTTCCTCTCGTGGAAATAGATTCTCAACAACCCGCTCCAGGAAGTTTGGTTGCATCGTTTCTGATATAGGAGGCGCCCATGGTCTTAGTTTGTCCATTACCATTTTGTATGGACGCCCCCACGGATCCTCTTGCAAGGTGGACATTAGTCGCTCCCGTGCCCGTGTCTTGGAGTCAGATATTGCGGACTGCAGCTTGTTTTTCTTATTTTTATAGCTTTCGTTGCACAGCAGGATGTTTTCTATGTTTCTCATGGACCGGCGACCCTTCTCTCTTTTGTACTGGTGGCGCGTTAGCGTACATTCTGCACAAATTCGCGATATTGTTTCGTTCCACCAATACACAGGTCGTCTTTGCACATTGGGTTTTAGCATGCAAGCGTTGTACATCGCTGTCACGGAATCCATTAATTCTGCTATTATCTCGTCCACATTCACTGGACCTTCTTTTTTTCGAGTCCATGTTGCGGATAAAGCAGCAACCCGCATATAATCGTCGTTCAGCTTCTTAACGGCTCATTTTCTTACGTGGTGCTGCTATCAAGAATTCCTGAGGCGTTTTGCTTGGGCTGTGGAAATCTGTATCCAAATACACTTATGGTCCGACAGATTGTCCATGTTGTCGACTTCTCAATTTTGCACTCTTTTCGCTGCGAGAGCATTTCCCACGGAGATATCTACTATGCTATCTCCTTGAAATCGCGAGCACGTTGCTTCCGCTCCACGATTTAGGATCTGTAAGTTTGCAGCATTCGCCCACTTCAGCATCGAGTGACCGCGATCTATTGTGCTTTTCGAATGTCACATGACTGCATGCGCATTGAAATCTCCAAGTACAAATACTGGGCGGTTCCAAATGTTTTTAATTGCGCTCCATATTTCGTCCAGTAAGCGCTCTTAATCACTCAACGGCTAATTCAGCGGTGCGTACACACCCACCACCACGTATTCCGCCCAGTTCACCGCGATGTAGCTGTTTCCATTTGCTATTTTGGTTATAGGCTTGTATCCTCGATCCAATATTGACTCAATGGTATCCGATACGGTTCTGCGATGACTATAAGTTCCACCATGCTGCGCTTCATTTCGCTTATTACTAAGTCCTGTGCTTTGGCAGCATGGTGCACATTCACTTGTAGTATTTGACACAGCAGGGTGAATTTTAAGCTTTGTCCATCGCCTCCTCCAGGCTAAATGCATTTTCATTTGAATCTCCTTCGATATCTAGGGCGGCAAACCTGTTTTCCACCGCCATTCCAACGATGGAGTGCTCTATTTTTTTGCCGCCACTCATTCCCTTGCTAGTTGTCGGGACGGCGTCGTCTTTAAGCAGCTCTTTTATTTCCTTTCTAAAATATTTGGTGATCCTGTTGTCACCGCTGCTCTTTTTACTGGTTTCCGTTTTATTACCAGCTTTGTTGTCCGTCTTATTGGCGGGTTTACCGGTGTAAAAACTGCCTGCTTTGCTCTAATTTGAAACTCTCGCATTGATTGTTTGCATTTTTATCTGTTTAGGTACGTATGGTATTGTTTGCATCCTTCCCACTACGCACTTGTTACAAATCTTCTCTTCTCTTCTCTCAGCTTTATGCACCGTTAATTATCTTAGTACTTATTGCCTGTTTTAGGCATGCGTGGAGTGATTTATCCCCAACCCGCACGTAGGAACTGTATTCTAGACTCTCTATTTACAGAGGTATGATATGTTCGTTTTTTGACATGTAAACAGATTGTATTTTCTTCTTCTTCTAACTCTTGAAATTCTTTGTTTTAGGTGTGCAATGAGCTTTATTCACACCAGGAGCTCCTTATTATTCGTTTTTCTATAGTACGCGTGAATCAGATTTCGTTTTCAGTATGTATTAAACAGCCTTTAACCTATCTTTGTTATGTCTGCTAGACACTTAGTTCTTTCTCTTCAGTTATAGTTCCTCACTTCACAATATATATCTATAAGTGCATTTTTAGTGAATGGTTCTTATAATTGTTTGTGTTACAGATATGGAGAGGATTACAAACACTCTACCCACGTCTTGGTCTTCTTAATATTACACACTTACTGCAGTTTGTTGAACAATATCTTTTATACCATTCACTTTAACTTTTTGTAATGCATGTAATATTTTTATTCCGTCTTTCTTTGTTTGGAATTGATTCTGTCGTATCTTCACTATGTTTGTTTCACTTATCATACATTTGCATGTAGAAAGTGTTTATTTACTTCACTGCAAACTGCACAGGATGTAAAGCTTCCGTATTTAACGAGCTTTTTAACCTGTTTTGACTTGTCGACATGCGTGCGACGCCGACGAGTGTTTACCCCCTCTACACTGTCTATTTATTGCCTTCCTGTCCCCCTTTTTTGTAGGTAAACAGGTTGGCACTTGAGAGGTAGGTCAGTGACAGTCGACTTTTGAGAACACTTTCCGCGGTGGGTCAAGAGCTCCCCTGCCGTGAAACACTTATCTGCCCGACCCCCTTCTGTCAGCGTGGGCACAAGTCTTTTTTCTTTTAACTTTTCATGTTTATTTTCACCCATCCGGTAGTTTTAATTTATTTATAATCAAAACTACTTTTATTGCACTTGATGTACGATTGTTATTTACAATTCTGTGTCATTCTGTTTACAGTGTGTGCTCGCACTCACTGCGCTTATTTGTTGTCTTTCTTCGGTGCGTTACGAATTTATTAGAGTTTTTATTTCCTTTTAAATTCGTGACGTATCACGAATTATAATCATTATTGAGATGCTGTCTCTCTCGCACTACGGGTCCTTTATCACCGTGACAGATTGATACTTGCGATCTATTGTCTACTCGCTTACACCTCTGCACCTTTGTCCCTCGTGAAAGGTAAAGTTTGCTGATAGTGAATGCACGTTGGCGCTCGGTCTACTATTTCAACTCTTTTTATCGTTGTTTTTGGCGATTAATATTCCGTTTTGTGAGTTATTATTACGCGCGCATGATAATTATCTTCACTCTCTACCGCACCACATCGCCTTCTTCCCGTTCTTTAATAGCTTTTTATCAGCACTTTCCGCACTTCTTACACTTCTTGAGGTGTTGACCGGTGTAGCTTCCGATATCCTCTTCCTCTTCAGTTCTCCCACGACGTCGTCAGCAGCCTCCACGACTCGAAATTAGATTTGGAAATGGCGAACGACCGCGCACATGTCGTAACCGTGAAGGATAGCGAATCCGAGCACGAAATTCGCTATTATTCGACCCTAATACCGAAAGAATCCCAGATTTATACGTCTGGATTTCACGCGATACTTACCAAAATTCGATTAAGGCGTAGCTTGTATTCGAAATTTCAAGATTTCAACTCGAAAACTCGAAAATGCACGGAGCGATGTGAAATGCGTCTATACTCTTCCCCCAAATTCAACACCTAAGGGCGGATATACCGTATCTGGAGTCCATAAAATTGGATTCATTTAATCACTTATTGACACTGTGTTGATATTAACGGCGCCAAGCGTAATTGGCAATAAAATTTGTCAAATCCAGTAAAATGAAATCACCATTCACGTTTGAAACGAGCTAAAATTTCAAAAAAATCTCTCATAGAATTTTTATTAAACTTCCAGTTCAATTATTTTCCACGAATTCGAAAAGTATTACATTTTTTAAATTCTCTTCCTATAATACGAATTTTAATCAAATATCAGAGATAAACGTTTTATTTATTTAACATTTTTACTAGGGTACCCAGTTGATAATTTCATAGGATCAGGGTTGGTGTTACATCCTCGTTCGTACCATGAATTTTGATCAGCGCTATTCGCGGAATAACGTTCGACGTAACAAAATCGTTCTAGATGTAGCAATCGGAATGAATTTTTTTTTAACCGGTCAGAGGCAATAAAGTAGGATGGATATTCAAGGAAAACGCCAGAATGCGTCGCGTTACCGCGTTTCGAATTTTAATGGCCCGGTGGAATGATAAAGCGGTAATTAATCGTTGTCCATTGCTGCCGTCGTGAGATTTCAATGGATGCGACGCTTGGCGTCTTTCCAAATAATTATTCCTTCCTTTTTCGCCAATTAATGTTCATATATTTTTCCTTTCGAGATAGTGTTCTCCTTTTTTAAATTCCTTGTTCCTTCTTCCTTTTATGACAAATTTTTCGTCGGCAGAGGAGAAATACAACTTTTACTTCAAATATCTACTGTTAGATTTGTATAATTTATAGCAGCGTGGAAAGGTATAGAAAGATAATTTTCTTCCTTTATATTCGATGTATTTTGACGAGCAACAAAAAAATCAATAATGTTTTTATCATTCGTGAAGCATGGAGATATAGTTGATGCTTGTTACTTGATTTTTATCAGTTTTCAATACAGAAAGTATAAGAGGATTCGTTTCATGTATAATTTCGAACGAAATTCCTGATCGTTTAGACAAAACTTTATCGTATCGGGTCATTCTGGCTAATGGAAGCGGAATTCTCAATCCTCTTCACCGATGCGAAATATTTTAATCGCATTTCAGCGAATAGAGGGCTTTCTTAACATTTTCTCTTCAAATTAATTCCTTTACCAATTTTCTTTTATTAGCAATTACACATTCTGTCCTCTCTCTCTCCCTCTCTCTCTCTCTCTCTCTCTCTCGATGAGGCTTGTAAAATGTCCGAGAAATATCGACATGTAAAGCGATAGAATTAAAAGTAAAGTAATAATATTCCTTAGGAGCGAGACGCCATTCATTATGAATTATGGGACGTATAATGGACGCTCTACCTGACAAATGAGTTAATGCTCCCTCGATGGACCTGTTTAAATCGTTAAGCACCATTAGCGACTTGAAAGTCTGATTCGTAA
This sequence comes from Xylocopa violacea, assembly GCA_963969225.1. Taxonomy (NCBI): domain Eukaryota; kingdom Metazoa; phylum Arthropoda; class Insecta; order Hymenoptera; family Apidae; genus Xylocopa; species Xylocopa violacea. Next base: position 796,101 of record CAXAJV010000500.1, on the reverse strand, counting down.
TGGAAAAGAGTGCTGGCGGCAAGCCGGGCGCGTATCGCAACGGATTTTCGCGAAAATTCAAGGACTTAAGTAATTTTAATGTAACCGCGGAGGCAGCTACCGCGCGCAAGCCTGTTTAAATATCCACAGCAGCGAAGAAATAATTCAACAGCTCAGCCAAGACAAACACTGAGCGATGCGAGATATTTAGGTGAGGAACCGTGTTCGTTTTTACGAGACGCATACCGAAAACGTTGCTGGCCGGGTAAAATTCAGTTGCGCCAGTCTCATTTAGGTTTCCTACTACACTCAGAAAATACGACTGGCACTGATCAAATTACGCCGGAGCGTGCTTCGACTAAGAACGAAGTTTAAAGGCCTGTGGGCGCAGTGTATTAAATCCAAAGGGAGACACTGGCTGCTTCAAAATAGCGGCTGTTATTTGAGCGAACGAAGTAAGTTTACGAATGAAGATTCCGCATAAATTAGAAATATATTTTTAATCGAAAATAAATGTGGAGTGTGATATCGAGTGAGAGAAATTGGGAAATTTTGGATAATTTTAACACGTGACAACAGTTTCATTAAATGAATTGAATAATTGGTTGATAGAGACCTAAATGCTTGTGAAGGCGCAAGGTAGAAAGGCGTAGCATGCTTTCAGTGGGGTGTGGGTTCCGTTGCAATTGGAGTCGAGTTACTAGGTAGTTTGAAATCGTAGTTGATCATTAAACATCGGCGTATCCCATAATTAATTAATTGTAACGTTACATTGGTTACTTAACCGCTTACGTCGTAAAATTACTGTATGTTCGTACGTTTCAAGGATCTCGTAAAAAAATGGCCAAATACTAGCCTATTTAAATGAAGTAACAAAGAATAGAGAGTAATTCTACATTCAGTAATAGCACGATCGTTGTTATACTCAATTTTGTTCATCGAAATATGATCTCATCCTGGTTTGCAACAAGAAATAATAAAAGAAGTAAAATTTGTAGAATTTGTGGGTCAGGAACAAGTATATACATATGTATATCATTCCCTGACGAATCGATGGATAAATAATTGTTCATTGTTTTACGCTGCTCAGTTTGACATCATTATTATCCCCGTCAGTTGGCGTCATAATAGCTGTGAACGAGGATGATGTGGTCAGAGACCTGGGAAAGTCTGTAAATAATTTATGTTGCGTCACATCTACGTGCAAGCGTGAGTACGTTACTATAAGCAATTCTTCCGTTTCTATTTGCAACAGTCCTTTGTGCGGTTTAATCGAATCTCTGGTGTCTATTCAGTGCGACTTTTAATTGCTCCTGGTCATCCCATAATGGGATGCAGAAGGGATGCAGTCCTGAATCTGCGGTGTCAAATCCTCTCTAATTCGAACGACTTTTGATAACGACTTGCGATAATGAATGAACGTAATCTCTTTTTCAAAAGTTGGCGAACTATTGAGGAGGGTTGGTTAATTATTCGGTGCGCTATTGATCGCAGACGCTATGAAGATTAATCGAATGTTTTTTGCAAACGAATGCCTTACGCGTGCTTTTCACTATTATTTTTAAACGTAATTGAGCGTTGTCTGAAATTTGTCTAATTTCGTAATTCAGTCTCGACTCGATTCGATGGTGGTACACTAATTATTAGCTATAAGTGAAGGAATATGCTAATTGGGGAAAAGGGTTATGTCGCAAAAGTTCTCGATTGTTCTCCAGCTGTCACTTCTGAACTAAATCTAATGGAAAATTGTGCTAATTATAGCAATCCTCTAGCTACCTCTGTTGCGTCGTAAAAGCTTAAAAGTTGACGACATCCTTTACGCATCTGTTCTTCAGTGGCGTGGTTTACTACACCGTGGTTTCGCGAAACTTGGCCGTTTCTCGGGCTGGATATTCATTTTAATACCAGGATAACTTCAGTGTCTACTACAACTTTTCCCCGCGACAAATGCGCGATATTGAATTAATGGACTTTAGAAGTCCATTTCCTCATGCTTCGTACTTACAGTTTCGCATTTAAGCTGTAACACTGAAACAATCTCATTGTTCGTTCTTTTCTGCCTTTTATTATACCCATGCATACCCATGCATACCCATGCATTATTTTTTCTTTCGTACGTTCTCCTTCTTTCCGTTCGTTCTCCCGTTAATTTCTGATTTTGTTCTCTGAACATTTCGTGAGCGCCGACTGTGAGAAACCAGAAAAACACAGAAGATAGAAATTCCAACAAACCCTTGTCGTTTCTCTTTCCCGTGATTCTATTTATCAGTGAAATTTCGTACTTCGCAAACAGGAAGGTCGTAAACGGCGTTTGGTCGTCATAATTTCGAAGCGAGCGATGCGCTGCCAGCATGATTATCTTCCCGTCGCGCTTTCACGGTTTATCGTCGCAACTGCAAGAAGCATCTGGGCTAACGAATCAGGAAAATTGTTAGGTTGTTTTAATATTGCGACTTTGCCGCGCGTCCCTCTCCATTAGCGCGCGAAGTAACACTCTGATTTATTAATATATGATGTTATAATATATTTGTTTAATTGCTCAGCGGCAAACTGCAGGATTGTTCGAAAGTCGCTTTGATTCTTTTATTCTAAATCAGCTTTAGTCGCTCGTATATCGGCTGAACAAACATTCGGAATGCATAGGATACAGTCCATAAATTTCAATGCTGCTTTACAATGTTTACGAATCTCACGATTGAACGTAGCTTCATATAACTCGAGATAAAAGTTTTTCCTTTCTATTTGATTTTCTGCAAAAAAATGTGCGAAACAACAAACATCCAGTATCAGTCTATTTCCGCGTTCAAAATTCGACGGTCTCTCAAGGTTTTTAAAAATTACGACGAATTAATTCTCCAAATCGACGGAAATATACTCGAGTTTCTGAGGGTGAACCGTTTTACCTTCTGCGCAACGCGCAGATCGTTAGCATACGAAGAAACGGAGAAAAAGTAAGCTTAGCGACCTCGTTATTCTCAGTTACTCACCTCTTATGAAATCCACCGCCATCTCCAGACCGTACGTGTCCTTATCACAATCGTCAAAGATGTGCGCCCCGATTTTCACACCCGGCAGAATGCCCTCGCCCTCATTGAGGTTATCCAGGGTGTAAAGCCTCGCCTCCAATGCTTGTACTCCGCCCTACGGCATAACAGGGCCGCACGTGATCGGGTCCTCCCTCTCGTGCAACAGCATAAACCCTCCGAGGAAGAGGTCGCCCTCGACGACCGCCTTCTTCTTCACTGGTCAGGCGACGAGAACCTGCGCGCTCAGGTCCATAGATCGGAACTATCTGCGGCCGTATCGAATCAGATGATGAGTTTCCGGGTTCTCGAACCAGAAGCCACGCTCGTGTCGCGCCCTCAAACGAGCGCGATCCCTTTCCGCGTCGATGGACCAGCCCGGGGTGGGAAGTCTCGGCGAAGTTCCTGATTAATTTTTTCACGATCGATCGACTCGCTATTGGAGTAATCGTCGCCGTCATCGTCGAGTCGAACCTGCTCGGAGCTCAATAACCATCTATCGCCCGGCTCGCTGTTGGCCGAGCACATGTATATCAGCACGGCAGGTAACAGAAGCTTCATGACTTCATAATTGTGAATGGTTGAGCTTGCGAACGGCTTCACACGTTGTCCTGTGTTTGCGTCGGGTGGTGGGTTTGAGTGGAACTTGCAGTTCAGAGCGGCTATGGTCGCTCCTCAATGGGAGATCGGTGGTCCGCTTTCTCCAAGTCCATGGTTTCTAGTTACGTTGCGTTGCGGCGTTGGATGGTACATCGCGATGGTAGTCGATGGTGACAGGGCCTTTATGGGGCCACTGGAACCGGCTGCGATCGGGTAAAGAAACGAAAAGTGGAGGTTGACACGGCGCTGCGGAAGTTTAGAGTGATGAATGGGTGATCGTGGATGGTGACTTGTTTGCGGGGTAACCGGTGTAATCGTTCGTTCCACGTGGAACTGTTGATTCGTTTGGTAGTCTCGCGATATTCTGGATTTACTCGAATGTCATGGGAAATATCTACCTAGCTTTGCTCCTCGCAAGAGAGCTCATCGAGAAGGAAAGTAAGCAACATTTGCTTTTGGCCACTGTTCGTTAGCAGTTACCCCTTTCTCGTCAGTGGTACGGTTCCTGTTTGCTTCTAAAACTTTTGTGACGATTACAAATGTTTCTCCTAGGCTTGGGATCTTTATTTTTATTTCGCAAATATTCGCGAAATCGTCTATGTGTCGCGACTGCTTCTCGATAAAATTCCGAGTCGAACTTGAGGCAGGGCAATTTTCTTACGTTTACATGTCGACGAGATCGAAAGCCTATTTGAAAACGCCGCGCCAGCAGCCTCGGAACTATCGGGATTCTCTGATTGGATAATTTCGTCGGAGAATCTATAGGGCATGGACCAGTCGGTGCCAAGACAGCAAAAGTGTAAATTGCTTTTGATTTGCAACGAGCCACTCGCGTTCCGATAGCGACCCGATCGCTTCGCGAACTAATTAAAAACTTTGACACGTCGCGCCCTTCTTGGTTCTCGTGTCTCCGGTGGCTGGTGGAACTTCCTTTCTCCGTTCGAATTACCGTTTATCGCGCCCGCGATAATTCGTTACGAGGCGTACCTGTTGCTCCGCGGTGGTGGCCACGAAAATCCATTTCCATTTCATTATGCCTCCCTCCCGTTCTCGTCGCTGTGATTTTTGGACCGCTCCCCGTGTTTTTTCAAACGCGACGAACTGTTACGCAGCGCATTGTAACGAGGGATGTGGTCGCGTTACCTGTTGCGTCCCTCGACGAGGAACCGTTACCTGGTCTAGCGTAGTTTTGTCCGACTCTATCTGGAATTGGATCACGGATTGTCTAGGAAGTAACTCGACAACGATCGATATTGAGAACGCGACGCCTTGCACCGTTGCCACTCGATGGTTCCAAGTGGCGCTGACGGACGTCTGGATGGCTACTCTGTCGAACGCCTGACGGAGAACGGACGTTCGTTTTGTGGGCGTTCGAGGATCTTTTCTACGAGATCTATTCTATTGGTCATTACTGATTTAGTTCAGGGAAGTCAATGATCAGTATTTCCAATCTCTACAGTTTTTAATTTGCATAATTATGATTAATAAAGTTTTTAATTCTCAAATTTTAACTCATAATTCATCGCGAAATCACGATTGGAATCGATCAAATTGGAATAAACGGACGGATATTTTATTGTATCTGTTTGGTATTCGCTATTATTCTGTGGCTAAATGGAGATGGTGTATAATTAATGTAAAAAGTTCCCGAGAGAAAATTTGCTGAAGCACTGTTAGTTTCTGTTTCAACCGCGATGAATAGAATATAATATTACATTACAATTTCGGAATCTCATTGAAAAACAAAGGAGCCTTTCCAGATAGCCATAGGCTTTTTTCTTTCATTCCATTTTGTCTGTCTGCCTAGTTTTTCCTTTTTCGTACAAAACTTCATCACGTTGAAAAAAAATTCGCATATACTGTGCAGCATTACGAAACTTTTGACATGAAAATTTATATGACTTTCTAAATTATTCGGTTAAACGGACGTGAAAGAGAATAGAACGTTGCAGTGTGCACGTATCAGTTTGTTTTTCCCTCGAAATTAATCTCAATTAAATTACAAATAAGTGGAGTCTTCTGTCAGTTAACAGCATTAATTGGTTGTGGGGAAACATTCGTATAATTTTTACTGGACTTCCTATTCCGCTAGAATTGTCAAATAATACATTTTTATCGCCAGAAAATATCTTTTAAAATGTAAACATTTGTTATTCGCATGATGGAGTATATTATATATCTTTTTCTTTTTATAAAAATTAATTTATCAAGCTAATGTGTGGTGGATTATTGGATACAGAATGGATTTGTTTCCTGAACCGACATAAACATTTTTCATCGTTACTTCCAGTAATTATCTTTGAGCATTCTGGAACGAGTGATTTATGAATGCGTTGAAAAATGTAAACCACAGGAATAACTGGTCCACGAGACACATCTGTTCATTTCTCTAAGTTTGGGGATTATTTTTTAATCTGATTTGCACGCTTTGTGTAGTGTGGGCCCGGTTCGCGGTGTTCCGACTTTGAAATTTACTTTTTTTAAACGGCTTCCTGAAAATGTTAATTACAAAAGGCATCGACGATGATATGGAAGCTACGACTGGTTTCACCGCTTACTCGGTAATTAAATTTCTAATTAACAGATCTTACGCTCGAAGTCTCTAATCTGACCGATTACGGTCAACGACGGATAACATTTACTTTCCTTCATTCATTACCAGAAAATTGTACCGACGCGTGCTTCTGGTAACGCTATCTCGAAAATGTTACTCGAACCTACGAAAAAAGTTTTCAAACAGTCTCTTTTCTTTTTCCTTCATTTTCATTGAGACAATTATTCACTAGTTTACGGCGCAATTACTCCGGCGATAACGTTCTTGCTTGCGCGACAAGCACAGGGTCGCGTAAATTGCTATAAAACCGCGGTAGCTGCCACTTAACGAACGTGGTATTTTTCAATCACCTCCGTCTCGTCAAGCTGTATTGCCAGAGAATTTCAGAAGTAATCTTCCAAACTGTTTCTCGTGTTATATCTTGCGCTAAGCGTAATCGCATGGGGATTAGTTTCTCCCTTTCGCCATTGTATCATTTTTGTTTTAAACGGTTTTTGTTAAACAATGGGTTCATTCTTTACCCGCGAATGAATTTCCGTAGTTAATTTCTTTTTGCTCCTCGCTCGAATAATTTTGCCCCCCGTTTTATCCAATGGATCGATCGATTACACCCGTGTCGTCAATGTACTCTGTTATCAGAGAGATATTTTAACGATGCTTACGATTTTCACATCGGTGACGGAACACCACTGTGACAATAGCAATTTCATGGAATCGTTCAATAAAACGCCGAAAAACCGCGGCAGGATTCGCGGGAAATGAGCCGGTCGGTTTTTCGTCCACTTGTTTGACTCTTCGTACACATTTCTTCGGCCACAATAATCCAACGGCATCGTAGGACAGAGAGCCGTTGGAGTAGTTTGAGCACGCGTGCGCGGCCCCGTGTCGTAGCAGCTACTGACTGGCTCTGCGACTGTATCAACACTACCCTCCTGTGGAACGCATCAACCCTCCGCCACCCTCGAAGCCCTGCCTCGTTTCCTACTACCCTACCTTCCCTCTCCCTCCCGTTCATTCTCTTCCTCGTTTCCTCCAAACCGTCTTACCCTGTCCCACGTCACGCCTCGCGAACCCTGTTCCTTTCATTTTGCCGCGTGCGACTGTTTAAATCGTCGATCATAATTCTCTCGCGGGTAGGAATTAAAGAAAGCCAGAACGAAATGTAAAGAAGAGAGGAACGGAAGAAGTGGAAGTTTTCTTTATTCCACCGGTTGTCAGCATTGGCACTTTTAGTCTTGTAAGAAGTACTTTGATAAATTATTGTCGTCGTACGTAAGGAGCTAATCCCGTGATGGCCGGTATGCGCGTGTGCGCGTGTCCCATGTAGATGGTCTGGGAGCGAAAGGCGAGGAAAATAACGGGGCCGGGGTTGTGTCTTTTATTTATTTCTCGAAGAGTTCCCGGAGGGAGGACCGACGCGCCAGTCATAACGCTGGGACGGTACTTCGATGCGACTTCTTCTGCTTATCTGCTGTTTTCTTTGGTAATGTTCTTTAGATTGCTGCGATAGTTGGTTCACGGGGAGGCTGGAAGTAATAAAAGACAAATTGTAGAATATTACGATTCGGTTAAGCGGAGCAGGTTACTTCTCGCAGAATGAAGCTGCAGAATTTTCCCTTCTTCGGTTCACAACTTCGGTTCTGTCACCGAGATAGAAGAAAAAATTTGACGAGTAATTATAAATTTCCAAGCCGTCAGGTCGCGAGTTGAGAGTTTCATATCGAATCCACATTGAGCATTACTTACTACGCGTTTCAGCGTTGCTTTGTATTTGCAACCAGCGCGGTTCTGTTTCGTTGTCCGAAAGTTTCGCGCAACGCGTTCTCATTAAATTCAGGCATCGAAGTTAATCAGGTTCGTAGCGATTCCCGGAACAAGTTCCCGCAACAGGAACGAACAGTGAGGGAAAACTGATGCGAGCCATCCAATTATAGCGGCGGATCGTGTAGCTATGTCGGACAAGACGCGCGATTATCGGGTTTGTCAAATGGCGGACAGATTCATTTTTCGTAAAAGAATTTCCCTTTTGACGGGTGCGTGACAGTTATACGACACGTCGGATGCTTTTTCATGGAGCCAGCGCATCGATTCGGACCGCTTTTGGCGTTGCTTTACTTTGACGTTTCTCTTTTTTCGCTCGTTCCCCTTGTATTATTATTCCTTTCATTGCATCACGCCGGATCGCTCCTTCTATTGGAAACTTGTAATGGGTGCGGTAGGTTTGAAAAGATTCGAGACCAACATCGCAGGAAATGCCATAACGGTATTGCTCGGGCATTACGTCGCGTCGATGGTATTGGTGTGCAGCGACATAAAAAAAATTCCCATGTTGCAAAAGGACGGAAATTACTTCAAAAGCGAGTTCAAGCTCCTCCTTCTTTGACCTCTCCGTCGAGACTTTAATTTCGTTTTCCTTTTGGCTCGAGTAAAACGGCGATGTTTGGAATGGAACTTGGAACGAGATGGATACACTGGAATAAAAGTGAATGATGTGTAGTAAGCATCTGTGCGGATAAAGTATGCGATGCCGAAAAACATCATCGGCGACGTGAATTTCATTGGTTCCTCTAGACTCGATGAATCTCCATATCCCTTCCAGTCGATGGTGAAAAATAGGATGACACGTGCAAGCGTTAAACGTTCCTTCACTACGTTCCGAGAACTGCGTGCCCAGAACTCGTTGCGGAGTATCTTATTAACGAAAGCATTCGCTTTTTGCCTACGATATCCTAACTGAATATTATCCCTCGCAACAAGCAGAGAGGCGTTATATTTACACGATAAGGAAAGTTTATGAGGCAACTTTCTTCACGAACAAGCCACAAACTTCTGCGTAATTTCAGTCCTTTCCTTTCAGTGGTTTCGTTCCTTCTTTTCCCCTAACTTTCCCGCCCCATTTTTTGATATTTATCGTCTAGTGGTAAAAAACCAGAAAATAAGTATCTACACCTGAGACATCTCTCTGGAAAAAGAAGAAATTTCGCGCGATCATTGTATCCCATTGAACGTTACCCTAAATAATTCGTGGATTGATGGTTAATTGAACGTTTAATCGACCGTTTCCTTCAGTGGACAAGGTTGCTTGTATCTTATCTAGTCGGATTATCACAATTAAAACGAAATCCGATAAGGGCGATTCGATATTTCAGGATAATTGATTCGATGCGAATAATGGGAGAGCTTTCTAGACCGTTGAAAATTCCAGGTTTAAAATGTTACAGGCATTGTTGCATTATTCATCGAGGAAAATGCGATGAACGCGGGAAACGCGTAGTCTAATTTCAAAGAGCAAATATCTGCAGCTACGATCGAAGTTTCATCTTTTTGAAGAAACACTTTCAAGTCGTAGAGGAGAGGTCAGAAAGTGGAGAGTGGCTGCGCATGAGCGGACGTAGAGAATATTTTTTCAGACTGCTGTTGTTATCGCTAGGCGAATTAACTTTTTAATCGCCGCGTGATAAAAGAAGATAACGATGGATAAATTAAAATCTGCATTTTAACAGGTTATGAAATGACGTTGCTAATGAACAAGTTTGTATCTTATAAATATTGAAAATCGATAAACGCAGAGGCAGAAATGATACAACTTTCATTTTTTTTTCTCACTTTCTCTCGAACAAAACGTATGCGGCGAAACCGACGAGTCTGTTCGATTTCGTCGGCACAAAGGGTGTATGATTGTGTTTGGTGGTTCGCTATAAATTGGTTACAACTACCTTTAAATATACCAGCATCGAAACATCGTCGATCGTTACACAATTCTCGAGTCGTATAGGAAATGCGTATGAAGTCTATTATACTGGGCTTCCTCTGTTACACTAGGCATCCTTTATGGTACGAGTTTTCATATTTTCTTCACAGTTTGCAGCATGAAAATTTAATGCAGTCATTTCGAATTGGCTGCGAGGTGAAGAGGTGTATCATTTTAATTCGAAACGTTACATTATTCAGTTAACAGGAACGTTGCTGAACCAGGATGCTTTAATTTTTCCATAATGAAATGTTGCTTCTTATTTTTGCCTCCTTTTAATTAAATTTTATTATTCTGTAACGAGGCGTCACTCGTTTCCCTCCGTTGAAGCTGCACACCTCTACCTCTCGCACTTCCGGCTTGTGAGCGAATTTTTTCTCTCTTGTGTTGTTTAACGGGTGTTTATTAACATTCACTCGAGCTTCGCTGTTCGTTTTCAGCGTCTCCTTAAAGTTCTCTCGAGATCTCGTCGTTCTGCTCCCAGCGGTTATGAATACAAACTGCTCCTTCTTTTATTCTTCAGTTCCTTGAAAATCGAATAAATTCGCTATTTTTCCACCTCATCCGCTTCATAAATACAGAATACACCATGGTTCTAATTTTTATTTACATGACTGGCTACCTGGCCGTGTCAAGCGTCGACGGTTATACGAAAAATCGTCCAATAGAGGACGAGTCTTCCACCAGAAGAGATGCTTCCCCGTTTATGGAATATCTGAAGCATCGTTCACGAGTTAATGAGTGTGAACGAGAAATTTCTGTGTCGCTCTTCTTCATACTTTTTTTTCACTTTTTTTCAATTCAATTAATGATTAATTGACACTATCGTAGCGTCTCGTCTTCTTTGATATACTACGTGAAATATCTTTCCGTTTGAACAGGAAAATCGTGGACGGTGACGCCTGATCCGTGCTATTAGTTGTAAATATTTTTGTCTAATGAATAAAAAAGAAGATACGTTAATATACTGCATGTTAATGCAATGAAATTGGAAATTCTTCTCGGAAGCGCGACTAAAAACATTTCCAAACACCAACGTAGTAGAAATTACGACACTGGGTTTGATCTGCAACGACTACAGTCGCAACAAATCGAGGAAGCTTTTCCATCAGGAAATTGCAATTTCTTCGTTCCGGAATTTCCGTTGACCCGAAACACGAATTCTTTCAAAGCTCCGTTTCATAATGAAATCGATAGCTCGATCCCAATTATTTTACACGACGCCCCGCGAGTTACAAAGTAAATTCCTAAAACGCTACGCGAGAGGGAATATTTTAAAAACCTAGCAGCCAACTTAATTTATCCTTTGCGAAATATTGCCAGCGTGCTTTTTAAGTAACGTAGGGAAACAGAGAGAGAGAGAGAGAGAATACGAGCAGGGGCGAAAAAATAGATAAATGCATCTAACAGAAATATGGAACTATTTCAAAGTCAGTTTACCAAAATATGTACGTATCAGAGAATCCGTAACTTTTTCTCGTTTGCCATTTTAATCGATTTCAGTCCTTTCGAAATTACATTTACGTCGTCTGATATGGACACGCAAACGTACTGAAATTTTCAACCGGATAAACATTGTTTTTATCATATCAACAAGTTTTTAATAGATCGTGGCATTGCTTCGATTTTGTCATTATCACCCCCCCCCCCAACTTGAGTTGGTCGCTTCATGAAAAATGGAGGTTCTAAACTGTTTGTCCAGAAGTAAGTCGTGACAAATTATCGCGTCCACTGTTCACAGTAGCGTTATCTACGCGTATTTACGTGCACCTTCTGGCCAGAAATTGATGTTTCCTCGCGGTGAAAATTAATGGAAATTTAATATCAATCCCCCGGTTGTACGCGAATAATGGAGCCGATATTCGCGTGGGAACGTCGCGAAAAGTATCCGCGTAATCGAGCGTCTACATTGGACGATATCAATTGGAAATTTCTGCGAAATAACGAAAATTCTCGTTAATTTATATGCGCGATTTCCCTGACTGTTTTTATACGAGAATATAAACGTTTCCAATTTAACTAGATAATTATAAAAATCGTTCTCTAGGGATCGCTCGACGGTGCCGACATTTTTCTTTTCTGCGCAAATCGTAATTAAAATTGAAAAGCGATTCGACTAATTTCAATGGGAAAGTTAATTATCCACGAATAGCTAGGACGAGGAAAACGAAAAAGCTGGAAGCCTTCACGTGCAAAAGAAGGTCAACGTGGTATTACAATAATCATATGCTAACTCAACTAGTTTGCCTTATATTACATTCATTACCATCGGACTTTCGTGTAGTTATTAACTTCAACCTGTGTAATTTAATAAAATTCACGTTCAGTAAATAGTTCATTTGCAAAGCAGCATATTTGACGTGTTCCTTTATACAGAAGAATTTTATACAGCCAGTGCGCTGGGCACAAAAGTTTGTTCCTTTACGCGAATAAAGTACATAATTTTCATACCATGATTCCTTTTTCATCTCTCTGTTTTATTCAATTTTAGACGAGGTTTTCCTCTAACGCGTCACGATATCGTGGCCAACCAGTGGGTTATGAAAATTGTTGAAATATTTACGCTATGGAATTACGTATGTTCCCTACGTACGAATCTCCCGATACGTATACGTGTTCCACGTTCGCTGAGAAGCTTTAAAAGAAAAAGGAAAAAACAGGAAAAAAGAGGACGTCGGAAAAAGAAAAAAGTGGAAAAGGCTAGGCGAGAGTGGAATAGCAACACCTCCACGTCCGATCTGCAGAATATCCGAGTGCACGCGTTTTAAGCACTGCCCATAAAAGTATTAATAAAAACTCGAATACTACTTTGAATATCAACGAGATTGCGTCAGCAAGAGTAACTGGGTGGAGGAGCTTGGACGTTAAAAACTGTAACCCGCATTACACCTACCATTACTTTGTAGCGAGATTAAACGTTGAGGTTTGAATATTTAATTGAACAAGTAGTGAGGAACGGCATTGCACCGACGATAGACATTCGCGGAGTAATAAAGCGTGCTTCTGATTGAGCTCGTAAAATTTCTGCATTTATGGCTAGCGTGCTTCGTGTTTAGTTTATAATATAGGCAAGTTTCTGGAAAATTATGTGTACGATTGTACAATTTTTGTTACTTTTAATTTTGCTCTTGTTTGAGGAAAATTGTTGGTCACTTAATTGCCAGTCTGGTATATTGATTGATATCACTGAAAATTAGAGAAAGAATAAATGGTTTTATATATCGGCAAATATTTCTAAATCTAATTGAATTACGCAAATAGTTGTAACAATTCGAGTTTCGTGAAGATTTTTAAAAGTTATCAGATTTTGATATTGGAGAGATTGTTGTTACCGGTAAAAGCTACGAGTTAGCAGTGAAAGCTCTACTACTTCCCTTACGACTATGATCAAAGTACGATCACCAAAGTCGTACAATTTTACTGTCTTTCGAAATGTTACCAATTCAGCATATGGCTCCAAATAGGTACCGGAAGTAGCAATAGTGATCCCAGTAGATGCATCTTGTCCGCGATAATAATACATAAATGATTAAGAAGTAAACTCGCGAAAAATAACAATAATTCTCCTTTAAAACGTAAATTTAGCTTTAGTTTACATAAAATTTATAAATCATTATTACCAATAGTTGTGAGTAATCGTTAAGAATATTAATTGGTAAAAAAAATTGCGAAAATAGCTAAATTACGGCCAATTTTAACGAAAAATCAATTTAAAATTTAAGCGCAAGGGTGGGGAGCCATGGGTATATAAGGAGGGCACTTCCGCTGTTTTAATCAGTTGCTCGATAGACGCGGTACCGATCGGAGCTCCTCTTGGGCCTAGTTCAGGAAGATGGACCATGATCAACGTGTTATGATGGTGGTGGGGGACCACGAAGAGGGTGCTGCCCTCCATGGTGGCGGACACTGGTCAGCCTGATGATCCCTTGGTAGGTGACAGTGGTCAAGCGAGCTGAGTCGATGGTGGTGGATCACGGAGAGGCTGCTGAGCCCCATGATAGTGGACACTGGTCATCGCGATAACCCCTTGGTAATGGAAAGTGGTCAGCGAGCTGAGTCGATGCTGGAGGATTACGGAGAGGGTGCTGCCTGCTTAGTAGTGGACAATGGTCAGCTAGCTGAGTCGATGGTAGAGGATCATGGAGAGGATGCTAGCCGCTGATGACGTCACTTGTCTGCGAACGGTGAGTTTGTACAAACCGAATTTTTAATTAGAGGTGGTGGGGTAGATGAGGTAGCAGTAGTAGTAATTTTGATATATACTTGAACAAACTGGAGGGCTATCAGCTAGCGCATTCGACTGAATGCTAGCATATATAGCCCTCCTATTTTATATAATTGTAATCGTTCTTTTTATTAGTTTATCGGTTTAAAAAATGAGAGATTGTTATGTGTTGAGAATAGTTTCGCGATTGAATGACTAGTGTATATCGCGAACACTCTTGGGATTGAACGATTAGTTTTATTACTTTTATTAGTTTTATGATTTATTATTTGTTTTTCTTATTTTTCAATTTTAATTTTCTTTTTGCTACCAAACTTTTGTATTTGAAGAATTTAGCTTTTTGCAATTATTACCGAATTTTTGACGCCGAATTTTTGTCTCCGAATTCTTGACATATTACTGAAATATTTTTGGACTTCAGAGAATTGAAAGTCCACACCTATTATATGTTAGATTTATAATAAAAATAGTTTATTAAAGTAACGATATAACAAAATAAAAATAGTGTATTAGAGTAACGATAAAAGAATTCCTAATAAGTTGCGTGCGTAAGCAAATAGCCGTGCTGCGCACCGTATCCATTTGGCATTACACAAGTTTAAGAGAAAAGTTGAATGAAATCTTGGTACCTCAGTGCCGAGGCTGCATATAATGGAAGGGTGGATGGGATTTGTGTTTGGGGATAGGTCCCTGCGTACTCATCTCTAAACGTGGAGGCAAGTATGCAGGGACCTAATTCCTTGATAACGTTTTTGAAAGACCGGTCTTTCTAAAACGATATCGAGTAACATTAGATTTAAGACTTAGATTTAAGAGTTAAATTTAAGAGTCAGATTCAAGAGTCAGATTTAAGTTATTTGCGTAAGGATATCAATGTTCGTTGCGATGTTCTTGTCAAGTGTCGATATTATTCCATTATTCCATATTCTGTTTTATTTCGCATCTCTTTTCGTTCGAATTCTTACTCTGTCATTCTTCGTTGGTATCTGATCTCGCTCCTTTATCTCGTACTTAAGATTTCTGTGAAAATAAATCAAATTTCTGCGTTACTCGTGGGATCGCCGAGGGATGAGAATACATCTTTAGTTAGAATTAATTTAGATTTATATGCTAAATAAAATAAATAATCTTACCCAAAGTAAACACAACCTATCCCTATTTTTCTTATACTTCTCGTTTAAGAAAACAGAATTACTAATTGATCTAGTGCAAATCAATTCATATTTGCTTGGTATTAATAAATCACTTAGCTGCGCATTCGCTTGCATGCATCGCATGCTGCATGTAAGTAAGGGTCCCTGCGCAGTCACCTCCACGTGGTGGACCTGGGCCCTTGGTAACGTTTTCGAGAGACTGCTCTCTCGAAAACGATATCAAGCTAAGGACTACGCGCGTAGACATAAGTATTGTTGTAAACTCGGTGCTAGAAGTACCAAACTAGTTAGAAGACCATGCTTCGTAACTTCTGATAAAGCTAGATAGATTTTCCACTTGTACAAAGATTACATAGATTTACCTTTAACAATTTTCCATGATGCTCATTCATTCTATTATTTCATTAACTTTACGCGAGATTAGAATAATTTAATTACTGGTACTTTTAGCACCGAATATTTTGCAATACAATTTAAATTTTCCAAGTCCTTTTCAGGACGTTGAAACTTTAAATTGGACAGCAAATAGTTTAGTTTAAGTTAATTTATAAGATCATATTTGTACTCATATAATGTAAATTTATAATTGTGTGAGCCTTTCCCTCTTATCCTGACTCATTTAAGTTAATTTTTACTATTATATTTGTACACTTGTGTAATGTAAATTTGTAATTGTGTAACCCTTTCCCTCTTGTCCTGACTTCTCTCACTTATCACAACCGAGCGTAGTTATTCTCGGTTTAATTAGTTCGTAAGAATGGTATCCCAGTTCATTGGGTACTAACAGATTCTTCGATATGTGGTAGAATAGTTGTTTCGAAACCGGTATCTCGCATTTCTTTGTTGTCAGCGATAAAATCATTCATTTTCTATTCATATTCTATTCATAAAAACACGTCGGTCAAAACTCAGGGGCTCGTTTAAGAGAATCCTGCATAATCTATGGCAATTTCTATCTCTTTGTGGTGTTTGTTCTCGAAAGAGATTGGTCTGATTGTTGGAAATTCACTCCATTCCTAATTTATTTTAATTTCTACGTTCATCGTTGGAACGTCGTTGGATACGTCTCTGAACGTAAAGTTTAATCAATGATTTTATATTTACCTATTTTGTGATCGCAAAGTGGTTTCATTATTCTTTTTACATTTGGAAATAAGAAAATGGTATTTTCGGTGAATATAACGTTGGAGATATCACTATGGTATTATTTTACGTCAAAAAGTCTCCATTTCCACAATCTTTAAGATTCTTTCCAATTGCTTCACGCAAACAGGCTATACGAAATTCTATTAGGAGAATCACTATTAAGAGAATCTTGAAATTGGACGTATTTTCTCCGTTCTTGTCAAAAATTCATTGGTTTTGGGGCGAATTTCAACAACTTCACCAACTTCGTCGAGAATAATACCCCTAATCCTTTCCACTTCCTTTGTTATCAAATTTATATGATTACTATGATGAAATTGTTATGACTATTGTAATGAAATTGTTATGATTATTGCAATGAAATTGTTATGATTACTGTACCAAACTTTGTATATGTATTGTACTGATTATTGTAATAAAATTGTACGGAAACACATTCTTCTTATTCAGAGGGAAACACATTCTTCTTATTCAGAGGGAAACACACACTTTGATTTATTCCGTTTAATTTTGAGTCGTTTTAAAGTAGAATAATAGAATTTAAAGTATCCTTTCGTATTGCTTTTTGTGCAATACTTTAACTTTTGTAAAATAGAATCATCGTATAATCATTCTATAATAATGTTTCTCTCTGAATAAGAAAGTGTTTCCTTTTGCGATTCGTAAAGTCCATACTGCAATTTCTAGAATTCTTTGGTAGATTTTAGAAAATGTATTATGGATCTCGGTTTTTTAACTGAAATAGAGTCAGATCTCGGTACCTTCTGTAACGAGATCGTAAATATGTAATGGAGAGTGGATGGGATTTGGGTTTAGGGGTGGGTCCTTGCGTAGTCACCTCCACGGGGTGGACCTGGGCCCTTGGTAACGTTTTCGAGAGATTGCCTTCTCGAAAACGATATCAAGCTAAGGACTACGCGCGTAGACATAAGTATAATTGTAAACTTGACGCTAGAAATACCAAGCTGATCAAAAGATCGTGGTTCGTAGCTTCTAATAGAGATAGTTTGATTTTTCATTTGTATAAAGATTTCATAGATTCACTTTTAACAATTTTTTATTATTTCATTAATTTCGTTAGAGATTAGAATAATTTAATCACTGGTACTTCTAGCGTCGAGTCTTTTTCAGTACAATTGAAATTTCCAAGTCCTTCTCAGGACTTTGAAACTTTAAATTGGACTGCGAATAGTTTAGTTTAAGTTAATTATTGCCATCCAATTTGTACATTCATGTAATGTAATTTTAATCATCCCCTTTTATCCCGATTTCCCCCGTTTTTATTATTAATTATATATGGTGACTTCTATCTCGCTATGGTGTCCCTTCGATGAAGGGTTGTTTGATCGTTCGACGTCTGATGGTTTGACGTTTGAAGGTTTGATGGTTTGATGTTTGATGGCTTGATGTTTGATGGCTTGATTCGCCGTTGGAACGCCGTTGGATCGCCGCTGGATCGCTGACGGATGCGTGCGTTTTTAGTCATAAGTACTTGTATATTGTATATCTCTGTAATTTAATTGTAATCGTATTGTAAAGAAATACGTTTTCTTACCCGGAGAGAGAAATAACTGCTCCCCTTTCTTGCACCCCTCGTTTATCAAGACAGAACTTTTAATTTTTCTCGCGTAAATTAGTTCGCGTTTATTTGCTCGAGCACTCTAACTTTATGCTTCGTAAGATCGCTTCACGTAGATTTCCTCTTTTTTTCTTCTTCCTTTTTTCCCTTTCCTTTTTTTCTCCTTCGCTCGAGATTTAGATTTTAATCGTCACGCAGGGAAACAGTTGCGACTCAATCAAACCGATGCGTGTTTGTCGTGGCCACCTGGATCTTCACGGGTTCAGCCGTGGACGCGCTCACGATGGAGCGGGCTGAGTGGTTCCCAACCCGAGGCGCTGGGGTCTGACCTGCTGTAAGACGGATTCGGGCGGTTCCACGAGGTTCGTCTCTATCGCAGAGCAATCCTAGAGTTGGGCCTCGCTGGGGTTCAGATGGACATCTCACTCACCGTCGGGGAGAGCGCGGTTGCGATTGTTTCGACGTAAGACGTGGCATAAAACTTGCTCGCGATTCGCGTCGGGTACGGTTTGCCAAATGGCTAACGCGGAAGCATCGGATTGGAATGCTCTTTAATATAATAGTAGAATTTAGAGTATCGTACCGTAGAACCTTTTGCGAGACACTTTCGTTTGTCGAAAGTGTTGGAAGAGTCACTTAATAAATCTCTCTTCGGGTAAGACAGTGGTATTTCTCGTCACCCCTTTCGTAAAGTCCATACTGCAGTTTCTAAATATCTGATAGATTTTAGGAAATGTATTATGGATTTCGCGTGTATTAAATTCAAGTAGAGTCAGATCTCGGTACCTTCTGTACCGAGATCGTAAATATATAATGGAGGGTGGATGGGATTAGGGTTTAGGGATGGGTCCCTGCGTAGTCACCTCCACGGGGTGGACCTGGGCCCTTGGTAACGTTTTCGAGAGACCGGCCTCCCGAAAACGATATCATGCTAAGGACTACGCACGTAGATTATATAATTAGTGTAATTAGAGAATAAGATATAGTTTAAGTTAATTTTTGCGTTCGCCGCTGGATCGCCGCTGGACCGCCGTTGGATGACTTGATATAACTTGTTAAATTTATCGTGCCTCATCGAAGGAGGGTTGTTTGATTCTTTAATGTTCGATGGGTAGGTGATTGATGTTCGGAAATCCGCTTAGTTTTTGGTTTATTCTGATTTATTTTAACCCCTCCCTTCGCCGCTGGAACGCGGCTGGATGTCGTGATATAACTTACTACATATTCTCCATTAATATAATTTAATTACGTTCCATCTTTGTTCCTTTCCCATGACTATTCTCATGCTAATCAATTCATTCGGTATTAGTAATCTATTCAGTGATCGGTAGATGAGTTATCTTAAGTATTGAAACTGAGAGCAGGTGTAGTTGAAATAGAAGTAATCATTCTGTGATTAAAGAAATATATGCGACGGTGGAAAATCAGGGAATTGTTTAAATAATCCGGCATCTCTCTCTCTCCATCTCTCTTTCTCTCTCTTTCTGTCTCCATGGTATCTTCCCTTGATCAAAGGTTGGCTCTTGATTTCAATAATTACAACAACAGAAAATTTAATTCTGTAGTCGCAAAGTGACTTCATTATTCTCTTTAAATTTGGAAATGAGGAAATGATATTTTCGGTGAATGCAGCGTTTGACGCATGGTATTGTTTTACGTAAAGAAATTGCCATTTCCACGTTTTCCAAGGTTCTTTCCAATTGTTTCACGCAAATAGGCTGTACGAAATTATAATTGAGAATGATTATTAGGGAATCGTGAAATTTGACGTATTTTCTCCGTTCTTGTCAAAAATTCAATGGTTTTGAGTCGAATTTCAACCAATCCTTTTCATTTCCATTCTGTTATCCAATTTTTATGATTTCTATAATAAAATTCCTGTGATGTCAATAAATAATTTCAACAGATATTTCTACGTTCGCCGTTGGATCGCCGCTGGATGCGTATATTATTAGTCATAGATAATAGTAATTATAATTAGATAATAGTAATTGTGATAATAATTGTAATGAAATTGTAAGGGAGTATGTACATTGTCTTATCAAGAGCGAAACCATAGAATTTTTCCTCAAAATCCCCGTTTTATCGAAATTGAATATAATTATTCTTAGTCTCCATTTGCACACTACTGATGTTTATCAGTAATAGTTTTATTACTCTGCGTACTCGCTGGCATGCATCGCATGTGGCAAGCAAGTAGTGAGCACGCTAACTTAATGTTACACGTAAGTCGCTGCCATGAGTAGCTCCATGGGTCGAAAAGACCGTGGTTTGGAAAGTGGACAGCGCCGGAAACATTTAGTTAGCAAATCTACGTGATTACGTAGTACCACGTGAGTATGTAGAGTACCTTTGGTCACGTCGCGAATGTTATGTTCACTTTTCTCTTTGATTTATTACTTATCACAAGTTTGTCCAACTTTAATTACCTTTTTAATTTCTTTTTTTCAGAATAGAGTATAATAGAGTTTAGTGTTTATCGCATCGTAATCCCTTTTGAGAAACGCTTTAATGTTTCTAAAGTGTCGATAAAGAGACTTTGTAAATTACTCTCTGCATAAGAACATGATATATACTTCCAGTCCCTTCTTCCCTTTCGCGATTCGTAAAGTCCACGTTGCAATTTCTAAGAAAATGTACCATGGATTTGGCGTGTATTGAATTCAAGTAGAGTTGGATCTCGGTACCTTCTGTACCGAGATCGTCAACATGTAATGGAGGGTGGATGGGATTAAGGAAATATGGATGTGTTCCTGCGTAGTCACCTCCTCGTTGGTGGACCTGGGTACTTGGTAACGTTTTCGAGATCCTGGTCTCTGAAAGACGATATCATGCTAAGGACTGCGCTTGTAGACATAAGTATTGTAGTAAACTTGATGCTAGATGTACCACACTAGTTAAAAGATGGTGGTCGTAGCTTTTGATAGAGATAGATAGATTTTTCACTTGATCAAAGGTTTCATAGATTTACTTTCAACAATTTTCTATGATACTCATTCATTCCATTATTTCATTAACTTTGCGCGAGATTAGAATAACTGGATTACTGGTATTTTTAGCATCGAGTATTTTGCAGTACAATTTAAATTATCTAAGTCCTTTTCAGGACTTGGAAATTCTATTTACGTTGTACTTCAGGTAATAGTTGAAGCCATAATTTAAATTAAGTTAAGTAAAATTTTACTCTCGTGGCATCAACCTGGAACCGTCGAAGAATTCTACTTTCTCTCTGGTCTTTTTGGATTTTAATTTAAATCAAATCTTAATCTGGCAAGAGGTTTTATGTCTGCAATAATTCATATTTTATGAGCTTTGGAAAATTTTTAATTCGGTCCTCCCTTTTGCGTAAAATATATCCACGAATCTTGCAAGAACTGCTACTTTATCAATTTCGAATCCTATATTGTACAGGGTGTAAAAATTTGTACGCGATCAATATTTCGGACAGTAATGGTCATAAAATTCCATTAGATCAGTGGCCTATCTTGTAGCTCGTCGGTACTAGGATAAATCGAGACGAAGTTGTCGACTTGAGCTTGCAGAGTATCACGAGCTTACCGACAGGCGATACTTGAGCTTGCAGTGCACCGTGGAAAGCTTCACGACACCTCCGTATCGACTCGTCTCGATGCCTGCATGTTATCTATGCGGGATTCTAGATTTCTTCAGAAGCAAATTTCTTTGTAGATACAATCGCAGCACGGAGCAGAAAATCTCCTTACCGATATTCAATCAAATAGCGTATATGTTGCAAGTGTATTATATTCGTACAAGAATTCAATTAGTCGATCAGAAATCGTTAGAACCGCGCAACAAGCAAAGACAGAGAATCTCGCGAATTTTTTGAAACATTCGCGACATCAATCTCGAAATTTGTATTAGCATTGCATTCTCATACAGCAACTTATAAAAGGAATTCAGTAATTCAATACTTCTGCCAGAGTTTTTCATTTAGAAACGCTATGTCCGCTCTGCCTCATCTTTGCAGTGTTTGCACGTTTCGTTCGCCTGCTTTCGCATTCGTGCTGCGGTGAAATTGTCAGTATCGCGACGTGATCTCGCGGAAACACATGAATAATGTCAACTTTCAATGCGAATTTGCTTTCACCGAGTGTCGGGCTATTGCTACGGACATCAAATTTTAATATCCGCACTTTACCGCCGAGTGCATGGGAAGTTGTGTTCTTTTCATTGGAATTTTTATGCCTCGTAATGGTCCAGCCGCTAGCGACTGAATGTCTTCTCTAGTTAAGACATGATCTACTCTGGGGAATGGAGTTCCCCTAGCCTGTATAATGGAAGCAAACGAAACGTCAAGTATTCTTCGTTACACGGAAATCTAACAATGGCGAAGGGTAGGAAAGATGCTTTCATTCGGATGAGGCGGTCTTCTATACACGCGTTATTACATCTTTTTTGTACGTAAAAGGATGAGGCTGTATTGTTCTGTTTTGTTGCATCTCGATGGGTATTTAAAAGCAGTGTTGCATGTTTTTGGTGTAGATTCTGATTGTTTCAGAACAAGGGAAATCCTAATTACCTATTTTTGTAGGAGAGTGCAGTATCGTGATATAACGCACGTCTATCACGAATGCAAACTATCTCACGGTAAACTAGCAGTGTGGTAGCTCTGCATTTACGATTTCCTTTTCGAGGAAATTGAATTCTATAGAGCTTATCGTTTCAGAATTGTCTAGTGCCGCTTCTTGTTATATTATATCTTAATTTTTATTCTAATTGAAAGGCAAATATGACAACTACTAGAAAACTTTGGAGAACGTGTATTAATGTTAGAATCATTTTGAAGTTTCGACATTTAGATTAGCGATGTTAACTATTCAGTTGATCTTCATTGTATTTGTGACACAGTAATAATTCAGTAGTTGCGTACGTTAACAATTTTAAACACCAAATTACTTTGTGAAAATGGTTCGATTAAAGAAACTTCGCTCGACACACGATAGGCTTTACAGCGAAGCAGTTTGCGCCCTCTGAATTGTGTTAATCAGAAACTTGATTGTAGGTCCAGCGCGCGTTTTCGCTGGAGCTATCATTCACGTTAATTAAAATAGCTCTGCGCTAACAATTCGTTAACTGGTTTGCTTCAATGCCCTGCGAAATTACCCACTAGCAAAAACGTAATCCGTGTGTTGATTCCATTCAAAGGAAGCAAATTAGATTAAATATCCAGGATTTGAATCTCTGGGGACACGTAAACCGTATGCTGAAATTAATTCATAATTATGTAATGGTCGCTAGGTCATAGATGTTTCTATTGAAGTCTCATTTTCGAAGCGTTGAGCTCGTTAGGCATTGCATATTTTTGGAATCTGAAGTAGAAATACAAATTTTTCTTCTCCGTTCCGAGCGGAGTTTTGTGTAACTTTCCGTTCGATATCCCAACAGAGTATACTCTTCTTTCTTCAAGGGGTACAATTTTTCATCACCACTGAATCGCTATAGAGGCTCATGTTCACTGTCGAAAGAAACGGTCCTAGAATCTATCAAACCTGGTCGCGCATCGATAATCGTGTAGAAAGGATAAATTAACATCTGGCATTGGCCAAATATCTAGGTCGAGAATTTACTGAAGAATCATTAGAGAGAAAAAACGACAATACGAATCTCCGACACAATGTATACAATGTATTCACACTCGCTTCGAAATGAGAAAGGGTGATAAAATGAAATACAAGAAGTAAAAGCAACGGTTCGGTATTTCCACAGACGAATTCGTTACGTCAAAGAACGCGATGTAACCGATGTAAAATTCGACGAAGTTCAAGTACGCGTGACGAGGCTTCTTTTATTATACTACGTTCGTTCTTTGATTTGAAGGTTGATGAAACTTCCTGTCGGGTTGATTCATTTGGTAAACATGAACCTGGCATTTCGCGGAGAATAATAGATTAACATGACTCGTGACAGAGAGGAGAGAACGGAAAAGTTGGAAGAAAGTTGCCGCAATTTCATCTAGCACCGCGCCGCGTAAGTTCGTTACACGAGCGGAATTTTCCATATAAAGCATCGCGCACGCTGAACATCTTATCGCTTCTTTGAGCTATCGCTGTGAGATTCCCCTAGCCTTCAAAGCAGTTAAAATTTTCACAGTTTCAGTGGAATCGTGCCCACAGCGTGACCTACATTCGCGGAATTTCATTTTTCTCCCTATAATGTGAATGCATGTGATTGTATTGTTGGATTGAAAAATTCAGAGTACGCAATGGTTCCGTAGACCTCCGTGAGATGTTCGCGAAGTTTCACATTGTCAATTTCACTTGTCGTATCTTGGAAATGAACGAACTTAAGCAAATCGAACATTCTCTTTATCTCTCAAAAAGAATGAAGTCGGCAAATAAGCGGTGTTCTTTCCATTTTTCTGATCTTCGCAAATAATTAGTAACAATGTGGTGAAGCGGAACATCTTTTTCCTTTAAAGAGAAATTCAATTTTCTTAGTCGTTTAACTCGAATTGTTTCTCTAATCAAAAACGTATTAAACACGTTGACAGTTGCTCGCGGGTATTGCTGAAACTCGTACGAATTTACATTTCCGACGCGCGAATGCATCGCACTCGTCAATCATAACATCAATCTACAACATCGGACACCGACGACCATTGAATTATCAGCCTTCAGCTGATCAACTGACAAAACAACACGTACCTTTGATAAAGTCCACAGCCATTCCCAAGCCGTACGTATCCTTGTCGTAATCGTCGAGAATGTAGGCGCCGATCTTAACACCGGGTACAATTCCACGATCGTTGAGCCTGTCCAGAGTGTAAAGCATCACCTCGAGCGCTTGAACGTCACGTTGCGGCATCACTGGCCCGCAGGTGATGGTATCCTTCCTCTCATGGACCATCATTAGACGACTCAACACTAGATTATACTCGACCATCGCGCTGTGCTTAACTGGCCACTGATTCGGCGGTTCCAGCTCATGCGACGAGTTGTTCGTCGTTTGCGAGGACGCCTCGTCCATGGTAACGGTTCATGGTCAGAAGAAGTGGCGATCATGTCAAAAGTGAACAAAAATTGGTTCACGTCGTTAATCAATCCGATGGTCGACGTTTCGGCGGTAACTGGAAGTTGTTCCCTCTCTGTAGACGAAAGCGCGAGATTTTCGTTAAGGTAGTTGTCCAGAGAACCATTCGTACTTTTCAAACGGGAGCGAAACCTTTGATCAATCCTGCACTCTGGAGACGAATTCTAGTGGACGTGTCAACGAGACTCTTAGCCCCCCGGGAGCATCGTTGCTGGCATTCGCTTGGACGTATTCCATTTGCATGGTCGAGGCGGTTCTTCGTTGGACCTCGTCCTTGACCCACGTCGGCGTAGAAGTTCGTCCCGACACCGGGCCTCCGACCTTCATAGATGAATCAAGTTTCAGGCTCGTCGATGTCGAAGTTTGCACCGTGGACGACCTGGACTTTCGTTCTCTCGTAGGATGATCGATCACCGGGATGGGCATCGTGCTCAAGGAGTTAAACCCGTCGGACGGATTAACTTCATTCACCGTTCCATTATCCAACGAGCGGGTTTGAGCCCTCTCATTTTTCGAGCTAAACCCGACGGACGGTTCATCAGGCTTAATGTCGCAGTCATGTTTGAATATTTCGATTCAACGACTCTGTCGCCCTTGAACCGACGGGTTGCCGTTTCTTCGAAACCATTAGAGGATCGTTAAACGTTACTTCATCATCTTCTGTCAAACCATCCGTAGCTGTATCGAACCGTTCCGCCTGGTCGTCGATTTTCCTATTTATCGTCCCAATTGTTTGGATAACGGCTTTTCTAGACGCGGATGGTCGTTCAGAAGGGGTTAAAGGAAGCTTCGATTTCGAATATTTCGTTTTATTCACGAGCGATTGCTTATGGTTCGCGTTTGTTTTGATATCCTTCGTAATCTTCCGCTCTTGCTCAGTCGAAGGTGAGTTCCTGAACGTATCGTCGGAATTTCCCTCGCCGAATTCAGGAAGGCCACTGTTCTCCGACGTATAGCCCCTTTCGGTTAGACAGTTCATATCGTTTCTTAGGTACGGGGCACTCCTTGGCGCCGCAACAGAGCTATGCTCGGAGTTCACGAGGACGCCGTCAGACTCCTTTGTCACGTTACTTTGCGCAGAAGCCTCTTCCGTTGTCGCTTTATTCGCCTCTTCTTTAGCCTTATCAATCTCGCTCCGCGGAGCGTCTAATTCCATATCTTGCGACGAATCCG
Source organism: Xylocopa violacea (assembly GCA_963969225.1). Classification (NCBI taxonomy): domain Eukaryota; kingdom Metazoa; phylum Arthropoda; class Insecta; order Hymenoptera; family Apidae; genus Xylocopa; species Xylocopa violacea. The sequence goes on along the minus strand of CAXAJV010000500.1, from coordinate 769,867 downwards.
CGCTCAAATTGAGTCTTATCGAGATCACATCGTTACTTAGACTTGAAACGTTTTCCGGTAACTGTGCATTGTCATTTCAACGTCGAATTCGGTTTGCCATTTAACATCGAGCTATCCGATAGCAGTGAATCGTTCTCACTCACCACATCTGGTGCTTCGAGTGTTACTCTGTTAACTCATCCTGTGCTTCCGTCGTGACTTGTTGAACTGAATTCATTGCTCAATGTTAAAGTACTCAAATTTAACGTCGAATCATTCCACTGCTGTACGTGTGCTGCAGCATCTCGATCGTCCAGTGAGTTATACTTAACGTTCTCTGAAATGAAGTCGATCTCCAATTCTGTCTCAACAATTTTCGCATCGTTATCCAAAAAATCATTTGTCGTTTCGTTGAAAGTAACATTCAATGAAGTTCCATCGTATTGCGACGAATGCAACGTGACCGCGTCGCTAGACGGAATAATATTTCTCTTCTCGCGGATCGAAAAATTTCCACGGGTTCTCCTGTCTGCCTCATCATCGCTTCCATTTGTTGATATCTGTTTCACGGAGATTCCATTCAACTGGCGCGTATACTCCATCTCTCTCCGAATCAACGTTGATTTACGAGACGTCGACGTTCACCAGGAACCTTCGAACTCTGAAGAATGAGGAGTCCTCCCTTCTGTCTTGATTGCTTTGACTCTTTTGCCTCGCGGCTCGCAATTCGAGGATCCCGAATTCTGGCAGAGGTACGACCACTCCAGATTTATTACATCACCAAAATCGAACGACCTCGGCTCTTCGTCAAGTTTTATTCCCGAATTTTAATGGACCTTCTGCTCATCAACTGATACATGGAATTATCATGCCCGTCGACTTCTATTTCCGATTTCCCTTTTGGTATCAATTCTCCGTCGAACAGTTCACTAATAGAAGCGGAAGATTTAGGAGTTTCAATGAAATATCGTTTCTGGATGTATCCTTTGGGCTCAACATCTCGCGTATCTTTCTTACCTTTCGTAGATGCTCGTCTCTTCGCGTCTTTTAATCTTTTTCGACCCGTCAGCGTTTTCAATTTCAACCGTCCAATCCTTAATAGTTGATTAATAGAGGTGGAAGACTCGGCGGAATCGATTAAATATTGCTCAACCGAGCCTTCCGACGGCTTCCTACCACTCAATCCCCCTGGATCCGCGAATTTCTCCGATTTCAATCCTGTTTCGAATGCTTTACCGATAGAAACAACGGATTCAGGAATCTCAGTCGAATGTCGCTTCCATTGCGGTTTCCTCGCCATCTCCCAAGCTCCGAGAACCCACGATACCGTCAGCCTGAAAATAGTCCATGGTCCTTTGACCGTCCACCCTATAGGATCTTTTCATCCGAAGACGTCGAAGCTCGCCACTGAATCCCCTTTGCCTTCTCACGTCCTTGTTCTCTCGTCTGAAAGCCTTTAGCGAGTCGTCATTGCACGAATCCACAACAACGTGACCGTAATCAACGGTCGCATCGCCGCCTCTCTAGCGACGTCTTTCATCGCGACACGGGAAACCCGGGAGGATAAGCGGGGCTCTTCCGGAATATTCACTGAACTCCCGGTGAATCCGGTCGATCCCCTCGCAGTTGGCCCGGCTCGGCGTTTATCGCGTCGTTCCTTGTGGCAGTCGTTCGACGGGTCGGGATCCGCGAGTCGACGATCGCTCGACCGGATCGATCGATCGTCATCTTCGTCGGTTTGATTCGCGCCCACCGCCTGGGCGGTTCGCCAGGAAATTGCTCTCGACGACTCCTCCGTGATGTCATTCTTGACGAGTGGACGGAATGTTTGCCGAGCGGTAGTTGATGGCAATGATAACTTTTAAGGGTGCCGGGATGACGGAGTATTTGAATGGTTTTGGAATTTCAGGGATGGTTCATTAGCGCCGCGAGCCCCGTAAGCGACTTCGGCGCGGTTAACCGACAGCTGGTTGTTACCATAATCGAGCGGATACCGTTCGCCCGCCAAACTGTTTCGAAGAATCGATAGCACCACTGACACGGCCAGTACGGCCAGCCAACAGTTGTTCCGCCGCACCACCTGCCTCCCGTGACAAACATGTCCTGGTCCTGCAAAAATACGCAGCGTCTCTGTGAATCCACCACATCGCATAATAAGACCTATCGATCTAGTAATCTTATGCTAATCGAGGAGAAACGTATCGAATATCGTTCTCTACGAGATGTACGTGTTTGTTGCACCGAGACGGTTCGAGGCAATTTGGTTGAAACTATTTGAATGGTACAAAAGGGTTAAATTTGATTCGCTCTGTTTGAGAGCGGTTTAATCTATTTGCAGAGGAATGGAAATGTTTGAAGATTAATTATTCATACGTATATTGTGTATGCAATCAACTTAGAGGTTAAGGGTTGAAGCTTTGTATTACAGATACGTGAAGTGCATTAATATCGTGGAGTTTATTTTGAGCTAAGTTATTAATCATGATGCAATAACGAACCAGTAAATATCTCTGCGAGTGTTGCACATTTTCGAAATTACAGAAGAATACCGCATAGTTGGAACTCCGAGCATTACACGTGCATAGTCAAAGCAGGAACTAACCTCGATCAAACATTGGCTATCAGTTAAGCGTGGAATATTACCACTAAATTTCTCGTATCCAAATCGAAGGAGCCAGTGGCCGCAACAGGCGCATACAGAGTCCTGGTGCACCGTTGTACATATTTTAGCATCGGTGTATTGATTAATTGTGTTCAATGCGTTCATATTAAATTCTCCATCACTTCTGATAGTACCTTCAAGTGACTGTAAAAGATTAATACCCTGGAAATCCATTTATTTGAACAGCGTCGGTGGAAATCTCGCTCGTGCGAATGCTTTTTGTAGCCATAACACGTTGATCCGATTACTCTTAGTACAAGCGTTTTCATTTGGTTGGCACGGAGCCAAACTGCGATTTGATCGAGAGTGATTTTCCTAGTTTCTATAAATCAGATTTATCGATCGCCTTTCTATAGACCGATACGATCAGCAGTATCGTTGATGGATCACCCTCGCGCAGTTAATCGAATGAAATTTTAATAATCCGAGAATATGATAGCTTAGGAACGAAGCTATCGCGATGTCGATATAATCTATACAATTGATGCAGAATTAATTACCACTCGGTTAACGCTATCTCGAAAGCCAATATAATCTCTTTAAGCGACATCTTATTGTTGCCAGGCCGCGCAGCGATCCCCTAGTCGCTCTTCCAGAAAATTAACCCCTCGCGCTATAACCGTTGTATCTTATCTAACCGTGGATCGTCGCGATTCAACGCGAGCATCCATTATTTTAACACTGCTTGCGCGTTAATTAGTCCGTTTCGAGGCACGGTCTTTCCTCTTTGTCCAATAAATTTCGCGCGGCTGCGAATCCTGAAGGAAAGCCTCGGAAACGAAGGTTATATTACTTGATCTCCTTTCCGTGCTCGTGTCCAGGTTTGACGCGTTCGTGGGCTAAATATCTGTCGGAACAATGGAGTTACAGGGCTTTAATAAGGCCGTTACTTTATCGAAGGGCTGCCGCGCTCGATAGGATTGAATCGTACGAAATGGACCCCGTTTCGCCCCGTCTCTCGGAGTAGGCACATGCCAGGTTTATTGTCAGATGTATCGACGGAAACGGTGATTTCGCGGGGACAGCGATAGGTTGGTAGGAATCGACCGAGCCCCGTTAAACGGTTATTGGACGATTTAGGTGAGGTAAGCATACTTCCTTGCAGAGCGTATTAAACTTGGTCTTCGATTCTCACGACACTTTCCAGCTTAAATTGACATTTTGGAGGTCTCAGATGTCTTTAATTCAATTATCTTCACGGGTAATTTCAACGGTAACTTTGATTTCCTAATCTTCTCTTATCCGTGGGTGATAATTTGAATGGAATATCCGAAGGATTCATTTTTTACCTTTCAGTTGATGAAATCAGTAATTCACGTTGTAAGTAGTTCATTTCTGTTTTATCGCTTGACGAATTCACTAGAGAATTTGACGGTTTACGGAAAGGAACCAGCATTAGTAAGAAACTTGAAAATTTGTTTGAAAAGAGAGCAACATTAACTGGATATGGTGAATACTGGGTAGTACATATTACTATCTGGATGTGGATTTTGGGAGCGATGCCTTCATCAAGAGAAAATAAGAAGCCAATATTGAAGAGGAAGAGAATAAGAAGAACAGTATGCCGCGGGAAAAATTCAGGGACTCTTCCATTGTTCGTGTTTGAACATTTTTTTCATCTACCCCCGTATTTCGAGGTATAAAGTTAAACTGATAATAAATATTACATACAAGAATGCATGTTTTCATGAAATTTTATCACGACAGTCTATCATTATCCTCAACAGCGAAAATTAGTAGCCAATATTGTGTTCCGTTCCTTCTCAACCCCTGAAAGAGAAATTACACTTTCTAAAAGACATTAGACATCCTGTAGAATCCGCAACTGAAGGGGTTACCGTAAATACCTTTCGTGGTGTTAAAATTTGACACGCGTGTGACAGAGATAATCTGTCGTGAATTTATTCAAACGGAATCTGAATTGTCATCTTTTAATGATCGATCTCTTAATCGCGACCAGTAGAAGGAATTCAGCGCGAAGTGATCAGCAAATCCTCATTGTTGGATCGTTTAACTGGTGCATGTAATTACGACTGTATATTGTACATTTGTATCAGCTCCTCGCCCTAATTGGTCTGGTTCGAGCCGCTGACATCTGCATTGTCTATGACAACATATGTTGTCGTAACTTTCTCAATCGTATTCGGGATCCGTTCAATTATACAGGCTTGTATAAGGTACATGTGCGCGAAACAGATGGGTGTGATCACTCCTTGGTTCGATTGAGGAATCCGCGTGGCATTTTTCTAAGGATTTTAATCATTTCGACGAGTTCCATGACGGCGTTTCCACCTGGCATTCAAGTGCTACAAAATATTTTTCGTCAAGCGAATTCCACGGATACAATTTCGAACGTGATCGCGTACGTTCTTTCGTCCGCGAGAAGAAAGAACCCATAGAATGGAGTTCCGCGGCGACGCAGCATCCCCTGCAAGTCAAAAGGGGACCAAGGTGGGAACAAAGGGAATCCTTAATGGCACGCAAAGATCGTCTACTGGCAAATAATTGGAGACAAAAGTCTCCATTCCCGTGACGTGTAAAGTGGATTGATTATTCTTCTGACGATATATCTTTGTTCGATTATACGGAACTGCACTTTAGAAGAGGGAAGTTGTTTTTGTTCTCGATAGGTATCCCTCGTTTACTTTCGAGAACACTCGCTAATGGAGCGATTTTTCCATTTGATGGGTTTACATTGGTTCAGCGGCCGTGCTCCTTTTGTTTCACGAGCGACTTCGCGGCCGGCGCAAGGGTCTCCGCTTTAATCTCCCGCATAGACGGTGAGAATGGACCTTTAATCTTCTCCGAACGATCAGTGCTACCTCTTTTGAAAAGCAAGCAATGTATTGTTAATATTGGATGCTTTCCAACCGACCTTTTAAATCGGCGCTATCATTTAAATTCGCAGCTAGATTGGTCCGTGATCTGTTGGCGAGCTTAACTGCTCCCTTCTTTTTTTGTTTGTCCGCTACGATGTACCACTGTTGATAATCTGTGGCGAACGATGACTGGAATGTGATAAGAGGAATTTTTATCGGGAGCCAGCGAACGATTTTTTCCCAGGGAAAAGCTTCTATAAACACAGCAAGGTTTTATTTCTTACGAAACTTTAATGCTCTTATAATTTCTCTTAAAGTTTTTATTAAAACTCCATGAAGATTTAAGCTGAGTTTTTCTCCCCTCCGCCGATGGGAGGGATCGCGAGATTTTTATTAGAAATTTCGTAGACTGGCTGTAAGCAGCTTTCGTTGTACCTTGGATTTTCTTATCGTCGCGTATAGGAAATGATACCATGAACTATTTGAACTAGAAGTTCGTTGATACAGTTTTATAACCGCCTATAACGCCGTGTAATTGAGGAAGGGTAGCACGTTCGCGTAAGCACACACAACGCGATATAGGACACGAGGAATTCATTTTTCCATTTTCCGCATTGATTGGCAAAGCAGAAAGTCCAAGAAAAAGCGCGAGGTCCTAAGAGGCGACGTTCCAAAGGGGTGGCTAGCGTAGAGTCATAATGCTCGCAGATGTGCCTGCGAACAAAAATTGCGACCAGTGACATTTCGCGTTTGTATCCGCTTCACGGATCTCGAGATTTCGATACTCCTTGACACCGAATGATTCCGCGATTTTCGCAATAAATAGCGGAGACACGCGTGCATCGTAACGCATCAGCTACCGGTCCTACAAATTCTACACCTAGGAGATGACATACCGAATCTCGGGCCTCTAGAATTTTTTTCATTCAAGTACATATTGTCTATGGGCCACTAGTGACCGCTCCAGGAGTTCGCTCTCCACATATTTCGACTCCCAGAGCCAGACATGCCGTATCTGGTACCCCTAGAATTGACTTCACTTATGTACTGATTCGCTCTGCGCCATTAATAACCAATCCATGAGTTCTACCTCCTTATACGAAACATAGGGTCGGACATATCATGTCTGTGGACCCTAGTATTGGTTTGATTTAAGTATATATTGTCTGTTGGCCATTAACGACCCCTCCAGAAGTTCGTCAGCCTCCACTTACTTGACACCTAGGGCCGGATATGCCGTGCCTGGGGCCCCTAATATTGGATTCATTTAAGTACTTATTGGCTCTTGGCCAGTAGTAATCGCTCCAGGAGTTCTATAGCCGACTACTTCGAAACATAGGACCGAACATACTGTAACAGGGGCCACTAGAATTGGATTCATTCAACCCCCTATTGAAGCTGTGCTATTACTAACCGCGCCAAGAGATTCCCTGCCACCTAATTCGACAACCAGGGTCCAAGATGCTTTCCAAGGGCCTGTAGTGTTGGTCTCATTTAATTACTTATTGGATCTGGGTCATTCGTAACCCCCTAGCATTTCGTAACCCGCATATTCAACCCAAGGTATTCCAAACATGATACATTTTATCCGCTCGACAATTATATATAAATACAAACAAATATAACCTAACCCAACAAAACCTAACCTCTCGACGTTAATATTTTATAAAATTCCTGACGTGTCGGCCCCAACTTCTCGGCGGGAACATTATTTACGTCTACAATGTTATATATCCTAACCTAAGGCAACCTAACATCTCGGCAGTAATATTTTACAACATTCCTGACGTGTCGGCCACTACTTCTCGTAGGGAACATTATACATAAATAGAATCTAAAATAAATTAACCTAATTCCACGCAGCACTTGTGTAGTAGTGTTTCACAGGATCCCGGGCATGCTGGCCCTACATCGCGGTGGGAACATTATATGCGTCTATAACGTTATATATTATAACTTACGGCAGCCTAACCTCTCGGCGGTAACATTTTACAACGTTCCTGGCGTGTCGGAACCTACATCTCGGTAATAACATTATATACGTCTATAACGTACTATAACCTAACCTAACCCATCTAGCCCCACGATGGTAGTGTTTTAAAGAATCTAAAACGAAACATGACCGCCGAGACCTCAGCTTGCGTTAGGTCCGGTTACATAACGTTTCAGACGTAGATAACGTTCCGACCGAGAAGTATGGGCCGACCCGCCACTAATGTTGTAAAATATTACGAGCGACAGGTTAGGTTGCGTTACGTTAGGTTATATAACGTCATAGAACGTATATAATGTCCACACCGTGAAGCAGGGACTAACCTGCTAGGAATGTTGTTAAATATTACCCTCGAGAGGTTAGGTTGCCTTAGGTTATGACATATAACGTTATAGACGTATATAATGTTCCCACCTAGAAGAAGGGTCTTGCTTGCCAGGAATGTTGAAAAATATTACATCCGAGATGTACGGTTACCTTAGGTTAGGATATATAACGTTATAGACGTATATAATATTCCCACCCAATACCTAGGAGCTGAAACGTCTGGGCTTTTGTAAAACACTACCACCCAGTGACTAAGTTGTGTCATGCTACGTTATATAACGTTACAAGCGTATATAATGTTCCCACCCAGAAGTAGGGGCCGACACGCCAGAAATGTCGTAAAATATTACATCCAAGATGTTAGGTTGCCTTAGGTTAGGATATATGACATTCTAGACTTATATGATGCCCCACCTAGAAGTACGGGCACACACGACCGGGATTCTGTTAACCATTACCACCGAGGTGTTAGATGGGTTAGGTTAGGTTATAGTACGTTATAGACGTATATAATGTTCCCACCGAGAAGTAGGGGCTGACGCTCCAGGAATGTTGTAAAACATTACATCCGAGATGTTAGGTTGCCTTAGGTTAGGATGTAAAACGATATAAACATATGTACGGTCCTCATCGAGACGTACGGGCCGAGATGACCAGAATTCTGTAAAACATTTCCACCGAGGGGCTAGATGGGACAGGGTAGGTTATAGTACGTTATAGACGTATATAATGTTTCCATCGAGAAGTACGGGCCGACCCGCCAGGAATATAGTAAGGTATTATGGTCGAGAGGTTAGGTTAGGTTATTTAACGTTATGGACCTATATAATGTTCCCATCGGAAAGCAGGGGCCAACACGCCCGGGATATTGTAGAACATTATTACCCACGGGATAACTGGGTTAGGTTAGGTTACAATAGGTTATAGACCTATATAATGTTCCCACCAAGAAGTAGTGGCCGACATGCCAGGAATGTTGTAAAATATTACATCCGTGATTGTTACATTGGCTTAGGTTAGGATATATAACGTTATAGGCGTATATAATGTCTCCACCGAGAAGGACGGGCCGACACGAAGGGAATGTTGTAAAATATTACCGCCGAGAGGTTAGATTTCCTTATGTTAGGATATATAACGATATTGACGTATATAATTAGCCCGCCGTGAAGTAGAGGCCGACGCGCCAGCAATGTTGTAGAATATCACGGTGGGAATATCATATACGTCTATGACGGTATATATCCTCACCTAAGGCAACCTAACTGCTCGACGGTATTATTTTACAATATACCTCGCGGGTCGGCGTGTTGTACCCGGTGGGAACATTATATACGTCTATAGAATAATATAACCTATCCTAACCTATCTAGCATCTCACGGGTAATGTTTTACAGCATCCCGGGCACGTCGGCCCGTACGTCTCGGTGGGGATATTATATACGGCTATATCGTTATTTATCCTAACCTAAGGCAGCCTAACATGTCGGATGTAGTATTTTACAACATTCCTGGTGGGTCGGGCCCTACTTCTCGGTGGGAACATTATATACGTCTATAACGTAATATAACCTAACCTAACCCATCTAACCCTTCGCTGGTATTGTTTTACAGAATCCCGGTCGTGTCGTCCCGTACTTCTGGGTGCGGACATCATATAAGTCTACAACGTTATGTAGCCTAACCTAACCCATCTAGCCCCTAGGTGGTAATGTTTTACTGAATCGCAGTCGTGTCGTCCCGAACTTCTCGGTGGGGACATTATATACGTCTATAACGTTGTATATCCCAACCTAAGGCAACCTAACATCTCGGATGTAGTATTTTCTAACAATCCTGGCGGATCGGCCCTTACATCTCGGTGGGAACATTATAAACATCTATAACGTAATATAACCTAACCGAACCCAACTAGAACCTCGCTGATAAGGTTTTACAGAATCCCGTTCATGTTGTCCCGTACGCCTCGGTTGGGACCTTATATACGTCTATAGCGTTATATATCCTAACCTAAGGCAGCCAAACCACTCGAATGTAGTATTTTACAACATTCCTGGGCAAGTTGGCCTCTACTTCTCGGTGGGAACATTATGTACTTCTATATCGTAATATAACCTAACATAACCCATCTTGCCCCTTGGTAATAATGTTTTACAGAATCCCGGTCGTGTCGGCCCGTACGTCTCGGTTGGGACATTATATACGTCTATAGCGTTATATATCCTAACCTGAGGCAGCGTAACATCTCGGATGTAGTATTTTCCAACACTCCTAGCAGGCCGGTCCCAACTTCTCGATGGGAACATTATACACGTCTATAACGTAATATAACCTAACCTAACCCTTTTAGCCCCTCGCTGGTAATGTTTTACAGAATCCCGGTCTTGTCGGCCCGTACTTCTGGGTGTGGACATTTTATACGTCTATAATGTTATATAGAGTTACCTAAGGCAATCTAACACCTCGGATGTAGTATTTTCCAACATTCCTGGCGGGTCGGCGCCTACTTCTCGATGGCGACATTATATACGTCTATAACGTTGTATATCCTAACCTAATGGAACCTAACGTATGGGATGTAATATTTTACAACATTCCTGGCATGTCGGTCCCTACGTCTCGGTGGGAACATTATATACGCCTATAACGATATATGTCCTAACCTAAGGCAACCTAACATCTCGGAAGTAATAGTTGACAACTTTCCTGGCGTGTCCGCCCGTACTTCTCGGTGGGAACATTATATACATCTATAACGCTATATATCCTAGCCTAAGGCGACCTAACATGTCGAATATAATATTTTACAATATTCCTGGCGTGTCGTCGCCTACTTCTGGATGGGGAGATTATATACGTCTATAACGTTATATATCCTAACCTAAGGCAACCTAACATCTCGGAAGTAATAGTTGACAACTTTCCTGGCGTGTCCGCCCGTACTTCTCGGTGGGAACATTATATACATCTATAACGATATGTATCCAAACCTAAGGGAACCTAAGATCTCGGATGTAATATTTTACAACATTCCTGGCATGTCGGTCCCTACTTCTCGGTGGGAATATTATATACGTCTATAACGTTATATATAATAACCTAAGGCAACCTAACATCTCGGATGTAATATTTTACAACATTCCTGGCATGTCGGTGCCTACGTCTCGGTGGGAACATTATATACGTCTATAACGATGTATATCCTAACCTAAGGCAACCTAACACCTCGGATGTAATAGTTGACAACATTCCTGGCGTGTATGATCGTACTTGTCGGTGGGAACATTGTATACGTCTATAACGTTATATATTCTAGCCTAAGGCAACCTAACATGTCGAATGCAAAATTTTACAGCATTCCTGGCGTGTCGTCGCCTACTTCTCGGTGGGAACATTGTATACGTCTATAACCTTATATATCCTAGCCTAAGGCGACCTAACATATCGAATTTAATATTTTACATCATTCCTGGCGTGTCGTCGCCTACTTCTCGATGAGGACATTATATACATCTATAACATTGTATATCCTAACCTAAGGCAACCTAACATATCGGATGTAATATTTTACAACATTCTGGCGTGTCGTCGACTGCTTCTCGATGGGGAGATTATATACGTCTATAACGTTGTATATCCTAACCTAACGCAACCTAACATTTGGGATGTAATATTTTACAACATTCCTTGCATGTCGATGCCTACGTCTCGGTGGGAACATTATATACGTCTATAACGAAATATATCCTAACCTAAGGCAACCTAACATATCGGATGTAATAGTTGACAACATTCCTGGCGTGTAGGCCCGAACTTCTCGGTGGGAACATTGTATACGTCTATAACGTTATATAACCTAGCCTAAGGCGACCTAACATGTCGGATGTAATATTTTACATCATTCCTGGCGCGTCGTCGCCTGCTTCTCCATGGGAACATTATATACGTCTATAACGTTGTGTATCCCAAACTAACGCAACCTAACATCTGGGATGTAATATTCCTGGCGTGTCGTCGCCTACTTCTGGATGGGGAGATTATATACGTCTATAACGTTATATATCCTAACCTAAGGCAACCTAACATCTCGGATGTAATAGTTGACAACATTCCTGACGCGTCGGCCCCTATTTTTCAGTGGGAACATTATATACGTCTATAACGTTATATATCCTAGCCTAAGGCCACATAACATGTCGAATGTAATACTTTACAACATTCCTGGCGTGTCGTCGCCTACTTCTCGATGGGGACATTATATACATCTATAACCTTGTATATCCTAACCTAAGGGAACCTAACATCTCGGATGTAATAGTTGACAACATTCCTGGCGTGTAGGCCCGTACTTCTCGGTGGGAACATTGTATACGTCTATAACTTTATATATCCTAGCCTAAGGCGACCTAGCATGTCGAATGTAATATTTTACAGCATTCCTGGCGTGTCGTCGCCTGCTTCTCGATGGGGACATTATATACGTCTATATCGTTGTATATCCTAACTTAAAGCAACCTAACATCTGGGATGTAATATTATACAAGATTCCAGGCATGTCGGTCCCCAAGTCGCGGTAGGAACATTATATACGGCTATAACGATATATATCCAAACCGAAGAGAACCTAACATCTCGGATGTAATATTTTACAACATTCCTGGCGTGTCGTCTCCTGCTTCTCGATGGGGACATTATATACGTCTATAATGTTGCATATCCTAACCTAACGCAACCTTACATCTGAGATGTAATATTTTACAAGATTCCTGGCATGTCGGTCCCCAAGTCTCGGTAGGAACATTATATACGTCTATAACGATATGTATCCAAACCTAAGGGAACCTAACATCTCGGATGTAATATTTTACAACATTCCTGGCATGTCGGTCCCTACTTCTCGGTGGGAAAATTATATACGTCTATAACGTTATATATAATAACCTAAGGCAACCTAACATCTCGGATGTAATATTTTACAACATTCCTGGCATGTCGGTGCCTACGTCTCGGTGGGAACATTATATACGTCTATAACGATATATATCCTAACCTAAGGCAACCTAACACCTCGGATGTAGTAGTTGACAACATTCCTGGCGTGTAGGATCGTACTTCTCGGTGGGAACATTGTATACGTCTATAACGTTATATATTCTAGCCTAAGGCAACCTAACATGTCGAATGCAAAATTTTACAGCATTCCTGGCGTGTCGTCGCCTACTTCTCGGTCGGAACATTGTATACGTCTATAACGTTATATATCCTAGCCTAAGGCGACCTAACATATCGAATTTAATATTTTACATCATTCCTGGCGTGTCGTCGCCTGCTTCTCGATGGGAACATTATATACGTCTATAACGTTGTGTATCCTAACCTAACGCAACCTAACATCTGGGATGTAATATTCCCGGCGTGTCGTCGCCTACTTCTGGATGGGGACATTATATACGTCTATAATGTTATATATCCTAGCCTAAGGCCACCTTTCATGTCGAATGTAATATTTTACAACATTCCTGACGCGTCGGCCCCTATTTTTCGATGGGAACATTATATACGTCTATAACGTTATATATCCTAGCCTAAGGCGACCTAACATGTCGAATTTAATATTTTACATCATTCCTGGCGTGTCGTCGCCTACTTCTCGATGGGGACATTATATACATCTATAACATTGTATATCCTAACCTAAGGCAACCTAACATATCGGATGTAATATTTTACAACATTCTGGCGTGTCGTCGACTGCTTCTCGATGGGGAGATTATATACGTCTATAACGTTGTATATCCTAACCTAACGCAACCTAACATTTGGGATGTAATATTTTACAACATTCCTTGCATGTCGATGCCTACGTCTCGGTGGGAACATTATATACGTCTATAACGAAATATATCCTAACCTAAGGCAACCTAACATATCGGATGTAATAGTTGACAACATTCCTGGCGTGTAGGCCCGAACTTCTCGGTGGGAACATTGTATACGTCTATAACGTTATATATCCTAGCCTAAGGCGACCTAACATGTCGAATGTAATATTTTACATCATTCCTGGCGCGTCGTCGCCTGCTTCTCCATGGGAACATTATATACGTCTATAACGTTGTGTATCCCAAACTAACGCAACCTAACATCTGGGATGTAATATTCCTGGCGTGTCGTCGCCTACTTCTGGATGGGGAGGTTATATACGTCTATAACGTTATATATCCTAACCTAAGGCAACCTAACATCTCGGAGGTAATAGTTGACAACATTCCTGGCGTGTCCGCCCGTACTTCTCGGTGGGAACATTATATACGTCTATAACGTTATATATCCTAGCCTAAGGCCACCTAACATGTCGAATGTAATATTTTACAACATTCCTGACGCGTCGGCCCCTATTTTTCGGTGGGAACATTATATACGTCTATAACGTTATATATCCTAGTCTAAGGCAACCTAACATGTCGAATGTAATACTTTACAACATTCCTGGCGTGTCGTCGCCTACATCTCGATGGGGACATTATATACATCTATAACATTGTATATCCTAACCTAAGGCAACCTATCATCTCGGATGTAATATTTTATAATATGCCTGGCATGTCGGTCCCTACTTCTCGGTGGAAACATTGTATACGTCTATAACGGTATATATCCTAACCTAAGGCAACCTAACATCTCGGATGTAATAGTTGACAACATTCCTGGCGTGTAGGCCCGTACTTCTCGGTGGGAACATTGTATACGTCTATAACGTTATATATCCTAGCCTAAGGCGACCTAACATGTCGAATGTAATATTTTACAACATTCCTGGCGTGTCGTCGCCTACTTCTCGATGGGAACATTATATACGTCTATAACGTTGTGTATCCTAACCTAACGCAACCTAACATCTGGGATGTAATATTCCTGGCGTGTCGTCGCCTACTTCTGGATGGGGAGATTATATACGTCTATAACGTTATATATCCTAACCTAAGGCAACCTAACATCTCGGATGTAATAGTTGACAACATTCCTGACGCGTCGGCCCCTATTTTTCAGTGGGAACATTATATACGTCTATAACGTTATATATCCTAGCCTAAGGCCACATAACATGTCGAATGTAATACTTTAAAACATTCCTGGCGTGTTGTCGCCTACTTCTCGATGGGGACATTATATACATCTATAACCTTGTATATCCTAACCTAAGGCAGCCTAACATCTCGGATGTAATATTTTACAACATTCCTGGCATGTAGGCCCGTACTTCTCGGTGGGAACATTGTATACGTCTATAACGTTATATATCCTAGCCTAAGGCGACCTAGCATGTCGAATGTAATATTTTACAGCATTCCTGGCGTGTCGTCGCCTGCTTCTCGATGGGGACATTATATACGTCTATATCGTTGTATATCCTAACTTAAAGCAACCTAACATCTGGGATGTAATATTATACAAGATTCCAGGCATGTCGGTCCCCAAGTCGCGGTAGGAACATTATATACGGCTATAACGATATATATCCAAACCGAAGAGAACCTAACATCTCGGATGTAATATTTTACAACATTCCTGGCGTGTCGTCGCCTGCTTCTCGATGGGGACATAATATACGTCTATAACGTTGTATATCCTAACCTAACGCAACTTAACACCTGGAATGTAATATTTTACAACATTCCTGGAGTGTCGTCGCCTACTTCTGGATAGGGTCATTATATACATCTATAACCTTGTATATCCTAACCTAAGGCAACCTAACATCTCGGATGTAATATTTTATAACATTCCTGGCGTGTCGTCGTCTGCTTCTCCATGGGGACATTATATACGTCTATAACGTTGTATATCCTAACCTAACGCAACCTAACATCTCGGATGTAATATTTTACAACATTCCTGGCATGTCGGTCCCTACATCTCGGAGGGAACATACTATACGTCTATAACGTTGTATATTCTAACATAAGGGAACCTAACATCTCGGGTGTAATATTTTACAACATTCCTGACGCGTCGGCCCCTATTTTTCAGTGGGAACATTATATACGTCTATAACGTTATATATTCTAGCCTAAGGCAACCTAACATATCGAATGTAAAATTTTACAACATTCCTGGCGTGTCGTCGCCTACTTCTGGATAGGGTCATTATATACATCTATAACACTGTATATCCTAACCTAAGGCAACCTATCATCTCGGATGTAATATTTTATAACATGCCTGGCATGTCGGTCCCTACTTCTCGGTGGAAACATTGTATACGTCTATAACGGTATATATCCTAACCTAAGGCAACCTAACATCTCGGATGTAATAGTTGACAACATTCCTGGCGTGTAGGCCCGTACTTCTCGGTGGGAACATTGTATACGTCTATAACCTTATATATCCTAGCCTAAGGCGACCTAGCATGTCGAATGTAATATTTTACAACATTCCTGGCGTGTCGTCGCCTGCTTCTCGATGGGGAGATTATATACGTCTATAACGTTGTATATCCTAACCTAACGCAACCTAACATTTGGGATGTAATATTTTACAACATTCCTTGCATGTCGGTGCCTACGTCTCGGTGGGAACATTATATACGTCTATAACGATATATATCCTAACCTAAGGCAACCTAACATATCGGATGTAATAGTTGACAACATTCCTGGCGTGTAGGCCCGAACTTCTCGGTGGGAACATTGTATACGTCTATAACGTTATATATCCTAGCCTAAGGCGACAAAACATATCGAATTTAATATTTTACATCATTCCTGGCGTGTCGTCGCCTACTTCTCGATGGGGACATTATATACATCTATAACATTGTACATCCTAACCTAAGGCAACCTAACATCTCGGATGTAATATTTTACAACATTCTGGCGTGTCGTCGACTGCTTCTCGATGGGGAGATTATATACGTCTATAACGTTGTATATCCTAACCTAACGCAACCTAACATTTGGGATGTAATATTTTACAACATTCCTTGCATGTCGCTGCCTACGTCTCGGTGGGAACATTATATACGTCTATAACGATATATATCCTAACCTAAGGCAACCTAACACCTCGGATGTAATAGTTGACAACATTCCTGGCGTGTAGGCCCGTACTTCTCGGTGGGAACATTGTATACGCCTATAACGTTATATATCCTAGCCTAAGGCGACCTAGCATGTCGAATGTAACATTTTACAACATTCCTGGCGTGTCGTCGCCTGCTTCTCGATGGGGACATTATATACGTCTATATCGTTGTATATCCTAACCTAAAGCAACCTAACATCTGGGATGTAATATTATACAAGATTCCAGGCATGTCGGTCCCTACATCTCGGTGGGAACATACTATACGTCTATAACGTTGTATATCCTAACCTAAGGGAACCTAACATCTCGGTTGTAATATTTTACAACATTCCTGACGCGTCGGCCCCTATTTTTCAGTGGGAACATTATATACGTCTATAACGTTATATATCCTAGCCTAAGGCCACATAACATGTCGAATGTAATACTTTACAACATTCCTGGCGTGTCGTCGCCTACTTCTCGATGGGGACATTATATACATCTATAACCTTGTATATCCTAACCTAAGGCAGCCTAACATCTCGGATGTAATATTTTACAACATTCCTGGCATGTCGGTCCCTACATCCCGGTGGGAACATACTATACGTATATAACGTTGTATATCCTAACCTAAGGGAACCTAACATCTCGGATGTAATAGTTGACAACATTCCTGGCGTGTAGGCCCGTACTTCTCGGTGGGAATATTATATACGTCTATAACGTTATATATCCTAGCCTAAGGCAACCTAACATCTCGGGTTTAATATTTTACAACATTCCTGACGCGTCGGCCCCTATTTCTCGGTGGGAACATTATATACGTCTATAACGTTATATATCATAACCTAAGGCAACCTAAATTTTCTACCGTAATAGTTTACAACATTCCTGGCGTGTCGGTTCGTACTTCTCGGTGCGAACATTATATACGTATATAACGTTATATATCCTAACGTAAGGCAACATAACATCTCGGATGTAATATTTTACAACATTCCTGGCGTGTCGTCGCCTGCTTCTCGATGGGGACATTATATACGTCTATAACGTTGTATATCCTAACCTAACGCAACCTAACATCTGGGATGAAATATTTTACAACATTCCTGGCATGTCGGTCCCTACGTCTGGGTGGGAACGTTATATACGTCTATAACGATATATATCCAAACTTAAGGGAAACTAACATCTCGGATATCATATTTTACAACATTTCTGGCGCTTCGGCCCCTATTTCTCGGTGGTAACATTATATACGTCTATAACGTTATATATCATAACCTAAGGCAACCTAAAATCTCTACCGTAATAGTTTACAACATTCCTGGCGTGTCGGCTCGTACTTCTCGGTGCGAACATTATATACGTCTATAACGTTATATATCCTAACGTAAGGCAACATAACATCTCGGATATAATATTTTACAACATTCCTGGCGTGTCGGCCCCTATTTCTCGGTGGGAATATTATATACGTCTATAACGTTATATATCCTAGCCTAAGGCAACCTAACATCTCGGGTTTAATATTTTACAACATTCCTGACGCGTCGGCCCCTATTTCTCGGTGGGAACATTATATACGTCTATAACGTTATATATCATAACCTAAGGCAACCTAAAACCTCTACCGTAATAGTTTACAACATTCCTGGCGTGTCGGCTCGTACTTCTCGGTGGGAACATTATATACGTCTATAAAGTTATATATCATAACCTAAGGCAACCTAAAATCTCTACCGTAATAGTTTACAACATTCCTGGCGTGTCGGTTCGTACTTCTCGGTGCGAACATTATATACGTCTATAACGTTATATATCCTAACGTAAGGCAACATAACATCTCGGATGTAATATTTTACAACATTCCTGGCGTGTCGTCGCCTGCTTCTCGATGGGGACATTATATTCGTCTATAACGTTGTATATCCTAACCTAACGCAACCTAACATCTGGGATGTAATATTTTACAACATTCCTGGCATGTCGGTCCCTACGTCTCGGTGGGAACGTTATATACGTCTATAACGTTATATATCATAACCTAAGGCAACCTAAAATCTCTACCGTAATAGTTTATAACATTCCTGGCGCTTCGGCTCTAACTTTTCGGTGGGAACATTATATACGTCTATAACGTTACATATCCTAACGTAAGGCAACCTAAAACCTCTACCGTAATAGTTTACAACATTCCTGGCGTGTCGGCTCGTACTTCTCGGTGGGAACATTATATACGTCTATAACGTTATATATCCTAACGTAACGCAACATAACATCTCGGATATAATATTTTACAACATTCCTGGCGTGTCGTCGCCTGCTTCTCGATGGGGACATTATATACGTCTATAACGTTGTATATCCTAACCTAACGCAACCTAACATCTGGGATGTAATATTTTACAACATTCCTGGCATATCGGTCCCTACGTCTCGTTGGGAACGTTATATACGTCTATAACGACATATATCCAAACTTAAGGGAAACGAACATCTCGGATGTAATATTTTACAACATTCCTGGCGCTTCGGCTCCTACTTTTCGGTGGGAACATTATATACGTCTATAACGTTACATATCCTAACGTAAGGCAACATAACATCTCGGATGTAATATTTTACAACATTCCTGGCGTGTCGTCGCCTGCTTCTCGATGGGGACATTATATACGTCTATAACGTTGTATATCCTAACCTAACGCAACCTAACATCTGGGATGTAATATTTTACAACATTCCTGGCATGTCCGCCCCTATTTCTCGGTGGGAATATTATATACGTCTATAACGTTATATATCCTAACCTAAGGCAACCTAACATCTCGGATGTAATATTTTACAACATTCTGGCTTGTCGGTCCCCACGTCTCGATCTGCACATTATATACGTCTATAACGTTATATATCATAACCTAAGGCAACCTAAAATCTCTACCGTAATAGTTTACAACATTCCTGGCGTGTCGGCTCGTACTTCTCGGTGCGAACATTATATACGTCTATAACGTTACATATCCTAACGTAAGGCAACATAACATCTCGGATGTAATATTTTACAACATTCCTGGCGTGTCGTCGCCTGCTTCTCGATGGGGACATTATATACGTCTATAACGTTGTATATCCTAACCTAACGCAACCTAACATCTGGGATGTAATATTTTACAACATTCCTGGCATGTCGGCCCCTATTTCTCGGTGGGAATATTATATACGTCTATAACGTTATATATCCTAGCCTAAGGCAACCTAACATCTCGGGTTTAATATTTTACAACATTCCTGACGCGTCGGCCCCTATTTCTCGGTGGGAACATTATATACGTCTATAACGTTGTATATCCTAACCTAACGCAACCTAACATCGCGGGTTTAATACTGTACAACATTCCTGACGCGTCGGCCCCTATTTCTCGGTGGGAACATTATATACGTCTATAAAGTTATATATCATAACCTAAGGCAACCTAAAATCTCTACCGTAATAGTTTACAACATTCCTGGCGTGTCGGCTCGTACTTCTCGGTGCGAACGTTATATACGTCTATAACGTTATATATCCTAACGTAAGGCAACATAACATCTCGAATATAATATTTTACAACATTCCTGGCGTGTCGTCGCCTGCTTCTCGATGGGGACATTATATACGTCTATAACGTTGTATATCCTAACCTAACGTAACCTAACATCTGGTATGTAATATTTTACAACATTCCTGGCATGTCGGTCCCTACGTCTCGGTGGGAACGTTATATACGTCTATAACGTTATATATCATAACCTAAGGCAACCTAAAATCTCTACCGTAATAGTTTATAACATTCCTGGCGCTTCGGCTCTAACTTTTCGGTGGGAACATTATATACGTCTATAACGTTACATATCCTAACGTAAGGCAACATAACATCTCGGATGTAATATTTTACAACATTCCTGGCGTGTCGTCGCCTGCTTCTCGATGGGGACATTATATACGTCTATAACGTTGTATATCCTAACCTAACGCAACCTAACATCTGGGATGTAATATTTTACAACATTCTGGCTTGTCGGTCCCCACGTCTCGATCTGCACATTATATACGTCTATAACGATATATATCCAAACTTAAGGGAAACTAACATCTCGGATGTAATATTTTAGAACATTCCCGGCGCTTCGGCTCCTACTTTTCGGTGGGAACATTATATACGTCTATAACGTTACATATCCTAACGTAAGGCAACATAACATCTCGGATGTTATATTTTACAACATTCCTGGCGTGTCGTCGCCTGCTTCTCGATGGGGACATTATATACGTCTATAACGTTGTATATCCTAACCTAACGCAACCTAACATCTGGGATGTAATATTTTACAACATTCTGGCTTGTCGGTACCCACGTCTCGATCTGCACATTATATACGTCTATAACGATATATATCCAAACTTAAGGGAAACTAACATCTCGGATGTAATATTTTAGGACATTCCTGGCGCTTCGGCTCCTACTTTTCGGTGGGAACATTATATACGTCTGTAACGTTACATATCCTAACGTAAGGCAACATAACATCTCGGATGTTATATTTTACAACATTCCTGGCGTGTCGTCGCCTGCTCCTCGATGGGGTCATTATATACGTCTATAACGTTGTATATCCTAACCTAACGCAACCTAACATCTGGGATGTAATATTTTACAACATTCCTGGCATGTCGGCCCCTATTTCTCGGTGGGAATATTATATACGTCTATAACGTTATATATCCTAGCCTAAGGCAACCTAACATCTCGGGTTTAATATTTTACAACATTCCTGACGCGTCGGCCCCTATTTCTCGGTGGGAACATTATATACGTCTATAACGTTGTATATCCTAACCTAACGCAACCTAACAGCGCGGGTTTAATATTTTACAACATTCCTGACGCGTCGGCCCCTATTTCTCGGTGGGAACATTATATACGTCTATAAAGTTATATATCATAACCTAAGGCAACCTAAAATCTCTACCGTAATAGTTTACAACATTCCTGGCGTGTCGGTTCGTACTTCTCGGTGCGAACATTATATACGTCTATAACGTTATATATCCTAACGTAAGGCAACATAACATCTCGGATGTAATATTTTACAACATTCCTGGCGTGTCGTCGCCTGCTTCTCGATGGGGACATTATATACGTCTATAACGTTGTATATCCTAACCTAACGCAACCTAACATCTGGGATGTAATATTTTACAACATTCTGGCTTGTCGGTACCCACGTCTCGATCTGCACATTATATACGTCTATAACGATATATATCCAAACTTAAGGGAAACTAACATCTCGGATGTAATATTTTAGGACATTCCTGGCGCTTCGGCTCCTACTTTTCGGTGGGAACATTATATACGTCTGTAACGTTACATATCCTAACGTAAGGCAACATAACATCTCGGATGTTATATTTTACAACATTCCTGGCGTGTCGTCGCCTGCTCCTCGATGGGGTCATTATATACGTCTATAACGTTGTATATCCTAACCTAACGCAACCTAACATCTGGGATGTAATATTTTACAACATTCCTGGCATGTCGGCCCCTATTTCTCGGTGGGAATATTATATACGTCTATAACGTTATATATCCTAGCCTAAGGCAACCTAACATCTCGGGTTTAATATTTTACAACATTCCTGACGCGTCGGCCCCTATTTCTCGGTGGGAACATTATATACGTCTATAACGTTGTATATCCTAACCTAACGCAACCTAACAGCGCGGGTTTAATATTTTACAACATTCCTGACGCGTCGGCCCCTATTTCTCGGTGGGAACATTATATACGTCTATAAAGTTATATATCATAACCTAAGGCAACCTAAAATCTCTACCGTAATAGTTTACAACATTCCTGGCGTGTCGGTTCGTACTTCTCGGTGCGAACATTATATACGTCTATAACGTTATATATCCTAACGTAAGGCAACATAACATCTCGGATGTAATATTTTACAACATTCCTGGCGTGTCGTCGCCTGCTTCTCGATGGGGACATTATATACGTCTATAACGTTGTATATCCTAACCTAACGCAACCTAACATCTGGGATGTAATATTTTACAACATTCTGGCTTGTCGGTCCCTACGTCTCGATCTGCACATTATATACGTCTGTAACGATGTATATCCAAACTTAAGGGAAACTAACATCTCGGATGTAATATTTTAGAACATTCCTGGCGCTTCGGCTCCTACTTTTCGGTGGGAACATTATATACGTCTATAACGTTACATATCCTAACGTAAGGCAACATAACATCTCGGATGTAATATTTTACAACATTCCTGGCGTGTCGTCGCCTGCTTCTCGATGGGGACATTATATACGTCTATAACGTTGTATATCCTAACCTAACGCAACCTAACATCTGGGATGTAATATTTTACAACATTCCTGGCATGTCGGCCCCTATTTCTCGGTGGGAATATTATATACGTCTATAACGTTATATATCCTAGCCTAAGGCAACCTAACATCTCGGGTTTAATATTTTACAACATTCCTGACGCGTCGGCCCCTATTTCTCGGTGGGAACATTATATACGTCTATAACGTTGTATATCCTAACCTAACGCAACCTAACATCGCGGGTTTAATATTGTACAACATTCCTGACGCGTCGGCCCCTATTTCTCGGTGGGAACATTATATACGTCTATAAAGTTATATATCATAACCTAAGGCAACCTAAAATCTCTACCGTAATAGTTTACAACATTCCTGGCGTGTCGGCTCGTACTTCTCGGTGCGAACGTTATATACGTCTATAACGTTATATATCCTAACGTAAGGCAACATAACATCTCGAATATAATATTTTACAACATTCCTGGCGTGTCGTCGCCTGCTTCTCGATGGGGACATTATATACGTCTATAACGTTGTATATCCTAACCTAACGTAACCTAACATCTGGTATGTAATATTTTACAACATTCCTGGCATGTCGGTCCCTACGTCTCGGTGGGAACGTTATATACGTCTATAACGTTATATATCATAACCTAAGGCAACCTAAAATCTCTACCGTAATAGTTTATAACATTCCTGGCGCTTCGGCTCTAACTTTTCGGTGGGAACATTATATACGTCTATAACGTTACATATCCTAACGTAAGGCAACATAACATCTCGGATGTAATATTTTACAACATTCCTGGCTTGTCGTCGCCTGCTTCTCGATGGGGACATCATATACGTCTATAACGTTGTATATCCTAACCTAACGCAACCTAACATCTGGGATGTAATATTTTACAACATTCTGGCTTGTCGGTCCCCACGTCTCGATCTGCACATTATATACGTCTATAACGATATATATCCAAACTTAAGGGAAACTAACATCTCGGATGTAATATTTTAGAACATTCCTGGCGCTTCGGCTCCTACTTTTCGGTGGGAACATTATATACGTCTATAACGTTACATATCCTAACGTAAGGCAACATAACATCTCGGATGTTATATTTTACAACATTCCTGGCGTGTCGTCGCCTGCTTCTCGATGGGGACATTATATACGTCTATAACGTTGTATATCCTAACCTAACGCAACCTAACATCTGGGATGTAATATTTTACAACATTCTGGCTTGTCGGTCCCCACGTCTCGATCTGCACATTATATACGTCTATAACGATATATATCCAAACTTAAGGGAAACTAACATCTCGGATGTAATATTTTAGAACATTCCTGGCGCTTCGGCTCCTACTTTTCGGTGGGAACATTATATACGTCTATAACGTTACATATCCTAACGTAAGGCAACATAACATCTCGGATGTTATATTTTACAACATTCCTGGCGTGTCGTCGCCTGCTCCTCGATGGGGTCATTATATACGTCTATAACGTTGTATATCCTAACCTAACGCAACCTAACATCTGGGATGTAATATTTTACAACATTCCTGGCATGTCGGTCCCTACGTCTCGTTGGGAACGTTATATACGTCTATAACGACATATATCCAAACTTAAGGGAAACTAACATCTCGGATGTAATATTTTACAACATTCCTGGCGCTTCGGCTCCTACTTTTCGGTGGGAACATTATATACGTCTATAACGTTACATATCCTAACGTAAGGCAACATAACATCTCGGATGTAATATTTTACAACATTTCTGGCGCTTCGGCCCCTATTTCTCGGTGGTAACATTATATACGTCTATAACGTTATATATCATAACCTAAGGCAACCTAAAATCTCTACCGTAATAGTTTACAACATTCCTGGCGTGTCGGCTCGTACTTCTCGGTGCGAACATTATATACGTCTATAACGTTATATATCCTAACGTAAGGCAACATAACATCTCGGATATAATATTTTACAACATTCCTGGCGTGTCGTCGCCTGCTTCTCGATGGGGACATTATATACGTCTATAACGTTGTATATCCTAACCTAACGCAACCTAACTTCTGGGATGTAATATTTTACAACATTCCTGGCATGTCGGTCCCTACGTCTCGGTGGGAACGTCATATACGTCTATAACGACATATATCCAAACTTAAGGGAAACTAACATCTCGGATGTAATATTTTACAACATTCCTGGCGATGCGGCTACTACTTTTCGGTGGGAACATTATATACGTCTATAACGTTACATATACTAACGTAAGGCAACATAACATCTCGGATGTTATATTTTACAACATTCCTGGCGTGTCGTCGCCTGCTCCTCGTTGGGCTCATTATATACGTCTATAACGTTGTATATCCTAACCTAAGGCAACCTAACATCTCGGATGTAATATTTTACAACATTCTGGCTTGTCGGTCCCCACGTCTCGATCTGCACATTATATACGTCTATAACGATATATATCCAAACTTAAGGGAAACCTACATCTCGGATGTAATATTTTACATCATTCCTGGCGCTTCGGCTCCTACTTTTCGGTGGGAACATTATATACGTCTATAACGTTACATATCCTAACGTAAGGCAACATAACATCTCGGATGTAATATTTTACAACATTCCTGGCGTGTCGTCGCCTGCTTCTCGATGGGGACATTATATACGTCTATAACGTTGTATATCCTAACCTAACGCAACCTAACATCTGGGATGTAATATTTTACAACATTCCTGGCATGTCGGCCCCTATTTCTCGGTGGGAATATTATATACGTCTATAACGTTATATATCCTAGCCTAAGGCAACCTAACATCTCGGGTTTAATATTTTACAACATTCCTGACGCGTCGGCCCCTATTTCTCGGTGGGAACATTATATACGTCTATAACGTTATATATCATAACCTAAGGCAACCTAAAACCTCTACCGTAATAGTTTACAACATTCCTGGCGTGTCGGCTCGTACTTCTCGGTGGGAACATTATATACGTCTATAACGTTATATATCCTAACGTAACGCAACATAACATCTCGGATATAATATTTTACAACATTCCTGGCGTGTAGTCGCCTGCTTCTCGATGGGGACATTATATACGTCTATAACGTTGTATATCCTAACCTAACGCAACCTAACATCTGGGATGTTATATTTTACAACATTCCTGGCATGTCGGCCCCTATTTCTCGGTGGGAATATTATATACGTCTATAACGTTATATATCCTAGCCTAAGGCAACCTAACATCTCGGGTTTAATATTTTACAACATTCCTGACGCGTCGGCCCCTATTTCTCGGTGGGAACATTATATACGTCTATAACGTTGTATATCCTAACCTAACGCAACCTAACAGCGCGGGTTTAATATTTTACAACATTCCTGACGCGTCGGCCCCTATTTCTCGGTGGGAACATTATATACGTCTATAAAGTTATATATCATAACCTAAGGCAACCTAAAATCTCTACCGTAATAGTTTACAACATTCCTGGCGTGTCGGTTCGTACTTCTCGGTGCGAACATTATATACGTCTATAACGTTATATATCCTAACGTAAGGCAACATAACATCTCGGATGTAATATTTTACAACATTCCTGGCGTGTCGTCGCCTGCTTCTCGATGGGGACATTATATTCGTCTATAACGTTGTATATCCTAACCTAACGCAACCTAACGTCTGGGATGTAATATTTTACAACATTCCTGGCATGTCGGTCCCTACGTCTCGGTGGGAACGTTATATACGTCTATAACGTTATATATCATAACCTACGGCAACCTAAAATCTCTACCGTAATAGTTTATAACATTCCTGGCGCTTCGGCTCTAACTTTTCGGTGGGAACATTATATACGTCTATAACGTTACATATCCTAACGTAAGGCAACATAACATCTCGGATGTAATATTTTACAACATTCCTGGCGTGTCGTCGCCTGCTTCTCGATGGGGACATTATATACGTCTATAACGTTGTATATCCTAACCTAACGCAACCTAACATCTGGGATGTAATATTTTACAACATTCTGGCTTGTCGGTCCCTACGTCTCGATCTGCACATTATATACGTCTATAACGATATATATCTAAACTTAAGGGAAACTAACATCTCGGATGTAATATTTTAGAACATTCCTGGCGCTTCGGCTCCTACTTTTCGGTGGGAACATTATATACGTCTATAACGTTACATATCCTAACGTAAGGCAACATAACATCTCGGATGTAATATTTTACAACATTCCTGGCGTGTCGTCGCCTGCTTCTCGATGGGGACATTATATACGTCTATAACGTTGTATATCCTAACCTAACGCAACCTAACATCTGGGATGTAATATTTTACAACATTCCTGGCATGTCGGCCCCTATTTCTCGGTGGGAATATTATATACGTCTATAACGTTATATATCCTAGCCTAAGGCAACCTAACATCTCGGGTTTAATATTTTACAACATTCCTGACGCGTCGGCCCCTATTTCTCGGTGGGAACATTATATACGTCTATAACGTTGTATATCCTAACCTAACGCAACCTAACATCGCGGGTTTAATATTGTACAACATTCCTGACGCGTCGGCCCCTATTTCTCGGTGGGAACATTATATACGTCTATAAAGTTATATATCATAACCTAAGGCAACCTAAAATCTCTACCGTAATAGTTTACAACATTCCTGGCGTGTCGGCTCGTACTTCTCGGTGCGAACGTTATATACGTCTATAACGTTATATATCCTAACGTAAGGCAACATAACATCTCGAATATAATATTTTACAACATTCCTGGCGTGTCGTCGCCTGCTTCTCGATGGGGACATTATATACGTCTATAACGTTGTATATCCTAACCTAACGTAACCTAACATCTGGTATGTAATATTTTACAACATTCCTGGCATGTCGGTCCCTACGTCTCGGTGGGAACGTTATATACGTCTATAACGTTATATATCATAACCTAAGGCAACCTAAAATCTCTACCGTAATAGTTTATAACATTCCTGGCGCTTCGGCTCTAACTTTTCGGTGGGAACATTATATACGTCTATAACGTTACATATCCTAACGTAAGGCAACATAACATCTCGGATGTAATATTTTACAACATTCCTGGCTTGTCGTCGCCTGCTTCTCGATGGGGACATCATATACGTCTATAACGTTGTATATCCTAACCTAACGCAACCTAACATCTGGGATGTAATATTTTACAACATTCTGGCTTGTCGGTCCCCACGTCTCGATCTGCACATTATATACGTCTATAACGATATATATCCAAACTTAAGGGAAACTAACATCTCGGATGTAATATTTTAGAACATTCCTGGCGCTTCGGCTCCTACTTTTCGGTGGGAACATTATATACGTCTATAACGTTACATATCCTAACGTAAGGCAACATAACATCTCGGATGTTATATTTTACAACATTCCTGGCGTGTCGTCGCCTGCTTCTCGATGGGGACATTATATACGTCTATAACGTTGTATATCCTAACCTAACGCAACCTAACATCTGGGATGTAATATTTTACAACATTCTGGCTTGTCGGTCCCCACGTCTCGATCTGCACATTATATACGTCTATAACGATATATATCCAAACTTAAGGGAAACTAACATCTCGGATGTAATATTTTAGAACATTCCTGGCGCTTCGGCTCCTACTTTTCGGTGGGAACATTATATACGTCTATAACGTTACATATCCTAACGTAAGGCAACATAACATCTCGGATGTTATATTTTACAACATTCCTGGCGTGTCGTCGCCTGCTCCTCGATGGGGTCATTATATACGTCTATAACGTTGTATATCCTAACCTAACGCAACCTAACATCTGGGATGTAATATTTTACAACATTCCTGGCATGTCGGTCCCTACGTCTCGTTGGGAACGTTATATACGTCTATAACGACATATATCCAAACTTAAGGGAAACTAACATCTCGGATGTAATATTTTACAACATTCCTGGCGCTTCGGCTCCTACTTTTCGGTGGGAACATTATATACGTCTATAACGTTACATATCCTAACGTAAGGCAACATAACATCTCGGATGTAATATTTTACAACATTTCTGGCGCTTCGGCCCCTATTTCTCGGTGGTAACATTATATACGTCTATAACGTTATATATCATAACCTAAGGCAACCTAAAATCTCTACCGTAATAGTTTACAACATTCCTGGCGTGTCGGCTCGTACTTCTCGGTGCGAACATTATATACGTCTATAACGTTATATATCCTAACGTAAGGCAACATAACATCTCGGATATAATATTTTACAACATTCCTGGCGTGTCGTCGCCTGCTTCTCGATGGGGACATTATATACGTCTATAACGTTGTATATCCTAACCTAACGCAACCTAACTTCTGGGATGTAATATTTTACAACATTCCTGGCATGTCGGTCCCTACGTCTCGGTGGGAACGTCATATACGTCTATAACGACATATATCCAAACTTAAGGGAAACTAACATCTCGGATGTAATATTTTACAACATTCCTGGCGATGCGGCTACTACTTTTCGGTGGGAACATTATATACGTCTATAACGTTACATATACTAACGTAAGGCAACATAACATCTCGGATGTTATATTTTACAACATTCCTGGCGTGTCGTCGCCTGCTCCTCGTTGGGCTCATTATATACGTCTATAACGTTGTATATCCTAACCTAAGGCAACCTAACATCTCGGATGTAATATTTTACAACATTCTGGCTTGTCGGTCCCCACGTCTCGATCTGCACATTATATACGTCTATAACGATATATATCCAAACTTAAGGGAAACCTACATCTCGGATGTAATATTTTACATCATTCCTGGCGCTTCGGCTCCTACTTTTCGGTGGGAACATTATATACGTCTATAACGTTACATATCCTAACGTAAGGCAACATAACATCTCGGATGTAATATTTTACAACATTCCTGGCGTGTCGTCGCCTGCTTCTCGATGGGGACATTATATACGTCTATAACGTTGTATATCCTAACCTAACGCAACCTAACATCTGGGATGTAATATTTTACAACATTCCTGGCATGTCGGCCCCTATTTCTCGGTGGGAATATTATATACGTCTATAACGTTATATATCCTAGCCTAAGGCAACCTAACATCTCGGGTTTAATATTTTACAACATTCCTGACGCGTCGGCCCCTATTTCTCGGTGGGAACATTATATACGTCTATAACGTTATATATCATAACCTAAGGCAACCTAAAACCTCTACCGTAATAGTTTACAACATTCCTGGCGTGTCGGCTCGTACTTCTCGGTGGGAACATTATATACGTCTATAACGTTATATATCCTAACGTAACGCAACATAACATCTCGGATATAATATTTTACAACATTCCTGGCGTGTAGTCGCCTGCTTCTCGATGGGGACATTATATACGTCTATAACGTTGTATATCCTAACCTAACGCAACCTAACATCTGGGATGTTATATTTTACAACATTCCTGGCATGTCGGCCCCTATTTCTCGGTGGGAATATTATATACGTCTATAACGTTATATATCCTAGCCTAAGGCAACCTAACATCTCGGGTTTAATATTTTACAACATTCCTGACGCGTCGGCCCCTATTTCTCGGTGGGAACATTATATACGTCTATAACGTTGTATATCCTAACCTAACGCAACCTAACAGCGCGGGTTTAATATTTTACAACATTCCTGACGCGTCGGCCCCTATTTCTCGGTGGGAACATTATATACGTCTATAAAGTTATATATCATAACCTAAGGCAACCTAAAATCTCTACCGTAATAGTTTACAACATTCCTGGCGTGTCGGTTCGTACTTCTCGGTGCGAACATTATATACGTCTATAACGTTATATATCCTAACGTAAGGCAACATAACATCTCGGATGTAATATTTTACAACATTCCTGGCGTGTCGTCGCCTGCTTCTCGATGGGGACATTATATTCGTCTATAACGTTGTATATCCTAACCTAACGCAACCTAACGTCTGGGATGTAATATTTTACAACATTCCTGGCATGTCGGTCCCTACGTCTCGGTGGGAACGTTATATACGTCTATAACGTTATATATCATAACCTACGGCAACCTAAAATCTCTACCGTAATAGTTTATAACATTCCTGGCGCTTCGGCTCTAACTTTTCGGTGGGAACATTATATACGTCTATAACGTTACATATCCTAACGTAAGGCAACATAACATCTCGGATGTAATATTTTACAACATTCCTGGCGTGTCGTCGCCTGCTTCTCGATGGGGACATTATATACGTCTATAACGTTGTATATCCTAACCTAACGCAACCTAACATCTGGGATGTAATATTTTACAACATTCTGGCTTGTCGGTCCCTACGTCTCGATCTGCACATTATATACGTCTATAACGATATATATCTAAACTTAAGGGAAACTAACATCTCGGATGTAATATTTTAGAACATTCCTGGCGCTTCGGCTCCTACTTTTCGGTGGGAACATTATATACGTCTATAACGTTACATATCCTAACGTAAGGCAACATAACATCTCGGATGTAATATTTTACAACATTCCTGGCGTGTCGTCGCCTGCTTCTCGATGGGGACATTATATACGTCTATAACGTTGTATATCCTAACCTAACGCAACCTAACATCTGGGATGTAATATTTTACAACATTCCTGGCATGTCGGCCCCTATTTCTCGGTGGGAATATTATATACGTCTATAACGTTATATATCCTAGCCTAAGGCAACCTAACATCTCGGGTTTAATATTTTACAACATTCCTGACGCGTCGGCCCCTATTTCTCGGTGGGAACATTATATACGTCTATAACGTTGTATATCCTAACCTAACGCAACCTAACATCGCGGGTTTAATATTGTACAACATTCCTGACGCGTCGGCCCCTATTTCTCGGTGGGAACATTATATACGTCTATAAAGTTATATATCATAACCTAAGGCAACCTAAAATCTCTACCGTAATAGTTTACAACATTCCTGGCGTGTCGGCTCGTACTTCTCGGTGCGAACGTTATATACGTCTATAACGTTATATATCCTAACGTAAGGCAACATAACATCTCGAATATAATATTTTACAACATTCCTGGCGTGTCGTCGCCTGCTTCTCGATGGGGACATTATATACGTCTATAACGTTGTATATCCTAACCTAACGTAACCTAACATCTGGTATGTAATATTTTACAACATTCCTGGCATGTCGGTCCCTACGTCTCGGTGGGAACGTTATATACGTCTATAACGTTATATATCATAACCTAAGGCAACCTAAAATCTCTACCGTAATAGTTTATAACATTCCTGGCGCTTCGGCTCTAACTTTTCGGTGGGAACATTATATACGTCTATAACGTTACATATCCTAACGTAAGGCAACATAACATCTCGGATGTAATATTTCACAACATTCCTGGCGTGTCGTCGCCTGCTTCTCGATGGGGACATCATATACGTCTATAACGTTGTATATCCTAACCTAACGCAACCTAACATCTGGGATGTAATATTTTACAACATTCTGGCTTGTCGGTCCCCACGTCTCGATCTGCACATTATATACGTCTATAACGATATATATCCAAACTTAAGGGAAACTAACATCTCGGATGTAATATTTTAGAACATTCCTGGCGCTTCGGCTCCTACTTTTCGGTGGGAACATTATATACGTCTATAACGTTACATATCCTAACGTAAGGCAACCTAAAACCTCTACCGTAATAGTTTACAACATTCCTGGCGTGTCGGCTCGTACTTCTCGGTGGGAACATTATATACGTCTATAACGTTATATATCCTAACGTAACGCAACATAACATCTCGGATATAATATTTTACAACATTCCTGGCGTGTCGTCGCCTGCTTCTCGATGGGGACATTATATACGTCTATAACGTTGTATATCCTAACCTAACGCAACCTAACATCTGGGATGTAATATTTTACAACATTCCTGGCATATCGGTCCCTACGTCTCGTTGGGAACGTTATATACGTCTATAAAGACATATATCCAAACTTAAGGGAAACTAACATCTCGGATGTAATATTTTACAACATTCCTGGCGTGTCGTCGCCTGCTTCTCGATGGGGACATTATATACGTCTATAACGTTGTATATCCTAACCTAACGCAACCTAACATCTGGGATGTAATATTTTACAACATTCTGGCTTGTCGGTACCCACGTCTCGATCTGCACATTATATACGTCTATAACGATATATATCCAAACTTAAGGGAAACTAACATCTCGGATGTAATATTTTAGGACATTCCTGGCGCTTCGGCTCCTACTTTTCGGTGGGAACATTATATACGTCTGTAACGTTACATATCCTAACGTAAGGCAACATAACATCTCGGATGTTATATTTTACAACATTCCTGGCGTGTCGTCGCCTGCTCCTCGATGGGGTCATTATATACGTCTATAACGTTGTATATCCTAACCTAACGCAACCTAACATCTGGAATGTAATATTTTACAACATTCCTGGCATGTCGGCCCCTATTTCTCGGTGGGAATATTATATACGTCTATAACGTTATATATCCTAGCCTAAGGCAACCTAACATCTCGGGTTTAATATTTTACAACATTCCTGACGCGTCGGCCCCTATTTCTCGGTGGGAACATTATATACGTCTATAACGTTGTATATCCTAACCTAACGCAACCTAACAGCGCGGGTTTAATATTTTACAACATTCCTGACGCGTCGGCCCCTATTTCTCGGTGGGAACATTATATACGTCTATAAAGTTATATATCATAACCTAAGGCAACCTAAAATCTCTACCGTAATAGTTTACAACATTCCTGGCGTGTCGGTTCGTACTTCTCGGTGCGAACATTATATACGTCTATAACGTTATATATCCTAACGTAAGGCAACATAACATCTCGGATGTAATATTTTACAACATTCCTGGCGTGTCGTCGCCTGCTTCTCGATGGGGACATTATATACGTCTATAACGTTGTATATCCTAACCTAACGCAACCTAACATCTGGGATGTAATATTTTACAACATTCTGGCTTGTCGGTCCCTACGTCTCGATCTGCACATTATATACGTCTGTAACGATGTATATCCAAACTTAAGGGAAACTAACATCTCGGATGTAATATTTTAGAACATTCCTGGCGCTTCGGCTCCTACTTTTCGGTGGGAACATTATATACGTCTATAACGTTACATATCCTAACGTAAGGCAACATAACATCTCGGATGTAATATTTTACAACATTCCTGGCGTGTCGTCGCCTGCTTCTCGATGGGGACATTATATACGTCTATAACGTTGTATATCCTAACCTAACGCAACCTAACATCTGGGATGTAATATTTTACAACATTCCTGGCATGTCGGCCCCTATTTCTCGGTGGGAATATTATATACGTCTATAACGTTATATATCCTAGCCTAAGGCAACCTAACATCTCGGGTTTAATATTTTACAACATTCCTGACGCGTCGGCCCCTATTTCTCGGTGGGAACATTATATACGTCTATAACGTTGTATATCCTAACCTAACGCAACCTAACATCGCGGGTTTAATATTGTACAACATTCCTGACGCGTCGGCCCCTATTTCTCGGTGGGAACATTATATACGTCTATAAAGTTATATATCATAACCTAAGGCAACCTAAAATCTCTACCGTAATAGTTTACAACATTCCTGGCGTGTCGGCTCGTACTTCTCGGTGCGAACGTTATATACGTCTATAACGTTATATATCCTAACGTAAGGCAACATAACATCTCGAATATAATATTTTACAACATTCCTGGCGTGTCGTCGCCTGCTTCTCGATGGGGACATTATATACGTCTATAACGTTGTATATCCTAACCTAACGTAACCTAACATCTGGTATGTAATATTTTACAACATTCCTGGCATGTCGGTCCCTACGTCTCGGTGGGAACGTTATATACGTCTATAACGTTATATATCATAACCTAAGGCAACCTAAAATCTCTACCGTAATAGTTTATAACATTCCTGGCGCTTCGGCTCTAACTTTTCGGTGGGAACATTATATACGTCTATAACGTTACATATCCTAACGTAAGGCAACATAACATCTCGGATGTAATATTTTACAACATTCCTGGCTTGTCGTCGCCTGCTTCTCGATGGGGACATCATATACGTCTATAACGTTGTATATCCTAACCTAACGCAACCTAACATCTGGGATGTAATATTTTACAACATTCTGGCTTGTCGGTCCCCACGTCTCGATCTGCACATTATATACGTCTATAACGATATATATCCAAACTTAAGGGAAACTAACATCTCGGATGTAATATTTTAGAACATTCCTGGCGCTTCGGCTCCTACTTTTCGGTGGGAACATTATATACGTCTATAACGTTACATATCCTAACGTAAGGCAACATAACATCTCGGATGTTATATTTTACAACATTCCTGGCGTGTCGTCGCCTGCTTCTCGATGGGGACATTATATACGTCTATAACGTTGTATATCCTAACCTAACGCAACCTAACATCTGGGATGTAATATTTTACAACATTCTGGCTTGTCGGTCCCCACGTCTCGATCTGCACATTATATACGTCTATAACGATATATATCCAAACTTAAGGGAAACTAACATCTCGGATGTAATATTTTAGAACATTCCTGGCGCTTCGGCTCCTACTTTTCGGTGGGAACATTATATACGTCTATAACGTTACATATCCTAACGTAAGGCAACATAACATCTCGGATGTTATATTTTACAACATTCCTGGCGTGTCGTCGCCTGCTCCTCGATGGGGTCATTATATACGTCTATAACGTTGTATATCCTAACCTAACGCAACCTAACATCTGGGATGTAATATTTTACAACATTCCTGGCATGTCGGTCCCTACGTCTCGTTGGGAACGTTATATACGTCTATAACGACATATATCCAAACTTAAGGGAAACTAACATCTCGGATGTAATATTTTACAACATTCCTGGCGCTTCGGCTCCTACTTTTCGGTGGGAACATTATATACGTCTATAACGTTACATATCCTAACGTAAGGCAACATAACATCTCGGATGTAATATTTTACAACATTTCTGGCGCTTCGGCCCCTATTTCTCGGTGGTAACATTATATACGTCTATAACGTTATATATCATAACCTAAGGCAACCTAAAATCTCTACCGTAATAGTTTACAACATTCCTGGCGTGTCGGCTCGTACTTCTCGGTGCGAACATTATATACGTCTATAACGTTATATATCCTAACGTAAGGCAACATAACATCTCGGATATAATATTTTACAACATTCCTGGCGTGTCGTCGCCTGCTTCTCGATGGGGACATTATATACGTCTATAACGTTGTATATCCTAACCTAACGCAACCTAACTTCTGGGATGTAATATTTTACAACATTCCTGGCATGTCGGTCCCTACGTCTCGGTGGGAACGTCATATACGTCTATAACGACATATATCCAAACTTAAGGGAAACTAACATCTCGGATGTAATATTTTACAACATTCCTGGCGATGCGGCTACTACTTTTCGGTGGGAACATTATATACGTCTATAACGTTACATATACTAACGTAAGGCAACATAACATCTCGGATGTTATATTTTACAACATTCCTGGCGTGTCGTCGCCTGCTCCTCGTTGGGCTCATTATATACGTCTATAACGTTGTATATCCTAACCTAAGGCAACCTAACATCTCGGATGTAATATTTTACAACATTCTGGCTTGTCGGTCCCCACGTCTCGATCTGCACATTATATACGTCTATAACGATATATATCCAAACTTAAGGGAAACCTACATCTCGGATGTAATATTTTACATCATTCCTGGCGCTTCGGCTCCTACTTTTCGGTGGGAACATTATATACGTCTATAACGTTACATATCCTAACGTAAGGCAACATAACATCTCGGATGTAATATTTTACAACATTCCTGGCGTGTCGTCGCCTGCTTCTCGATGGGGACATTATATACGTCTATAACGTTGTATATCCTAACCTAACGCAACCTAACATCTGGGATGTAATATTTTACAACATTCCTGGCATGTCGGCCCCTATTTCTCGGTGGGAATATTATATACGTCTATAACGTTATATATCCTAGCCTAAGGCAACCTAACATCTCGGGTTTAATATTTTACAACATTCCTGACGCGTCGGCCCCTATTTCTCGGTGGGAACATTATATACGTCTATAACGTTATATATCATAACCTAAGGCAACCTAAAACCTCTACCGTAATAGTTTACAACATTCCTGGCGTGTCGGCTCGTACTTCTCGGTGGGAACATTATATACGTCTATAACGTTATATATCCTAACGTAACGCAACATAACATCTCGGATATAATATTTTACAACATTCCTGGCGTGTAGTCGCCTGCTTCTCGATGGGGACATTATATACGTCTATAACGTTGTATATCCTAACCTAACGCAACCTAACATCTGGGATGTTATATTTTACAACATTCCTGGCATGTCGGCCCCTATTTCTCGGTGGGAATATTATATACGTCTATAACGTTATATATCCTAGCCTAAGGCAACCTAACATCTCGGGTTTAATATTTTACAACATTCCTGACGCGTCGGCCCCTATTTCTCGGTGGGAACATTATATACGTCTATAACGTTGTATATCCTAACCTAACGCAACCTAACAGCGCGGGTTTAATATTTTACAACATTCCTGACGCGTCGGCCCCTATTTCTCGGTGGGAACATTATATACGTCTATAAAGTTATATATCATAACCTAAGGCAACCTAAAATCTCTACCGTAATAGTTTACAACATTCCTGGCGTGTCGGTTCGTACTTCTCGGTGCGAACATTATATACGTCTATAACGTTATATATCCTAACGTAAGGCAACATAACATCTCGGATGTAATATTTTACAACATTCCTGGCGTGTCGTCGCCTGCTTCTCGATGGGGACATTATATTCGTCTATAACGTTGTATATCCTAACCTAACGCAACCTAACGTCTGGGATGTAATATTTTACAACATTCCTGGCATGTCGGTCCCTACGTCTCGGTGGGAACGTTATATACGTCTATAACGTTATATATCATAACCTACGGCAACCTAAAATCTCTACCGTAATAGTTTATAACATTCCTGGCGCTTCGGCTCTAACTTTTCGGTGGGAACATTATATACGTCTATAACGTTACATATCCTAACGTAAGGCAACATAACATCTCGGATGTAATATTTTACAACATTCCTGGCGTGTCGTCGCCTGCTTCTCGATGGGGACATTATATACGTCTATAACGTTGTATATCCTAACCTAACGCAACCTAACATCTGGGATGTAATATTTTACAACATTCTGGCTTGTCGGTCCCTACGTCTCGATCTGCACATTATATACGTCTATAACGATATATATCTAAACTTAAGGGAAACTAACATCTCGGATGTAATATTTTAGAACATTCCTGGCGCTTCGGCTCCTACTTTTCGGTGGGAACATTATATACGTCTATAACGTTACATATCCTAACGTAAGGCAACATAACATCTCGGATGTAATATTTTACAACATTCCTGGCGTGTCGTCGCCTGCTTCTCGATGGGGACATTATATACGTCTATAACGTTGTATATCCTAACCTAACGCAACCTAACATCTGGGATGTAATATTTTACAACATTCCTGGCATGTCGGCCCCTATTTCTCGGTGGGAATATTATATACGTCTATAACGTTATATATCCTAGCCTAAGGCAACCTAACATCTCGGGTTTAATATTTTACAACATTCCTGACGCGTCGGCCCCTATTTCTCGGTGGGAACATTATATACGTCTATAACGTTGTATATCCTAACCTAACGCAACCTAACATCGCGGGTTTAATATTGTACAACATTCCTGACGCGTCGGCCCCTATTTCTCGGTGGGAACATTATATACGTCTATAAAGTTATATATCATAACCTAAGGCAACCTAAAATCTCTACCGTAATAGTTTACAACATTCCTGGCGTGTCGGCTCGTACTTCTCGGTGCGAACGTTATATACGTCTATAACGTTATATATCCTAACGTAAGGCAACATAACATCTCGAATATAATATTTTACAACATTCCTGGCGTGTCGTCGCCTGCTTCTCGATGGGGACATTATATACGTCTATAACGTTGTATATCCTAACCTAACGTAACCTAACATCTGGTATGTAATATTTTACAACATTCCTGGCATGTCGGTCCCTACGTCTCGGTGGGAACGTTATATACGTCTATAACGTTATATATCATAACCTAAGGCAACCTAAAATCTCTACCGTAATAGTTTATAACATTCCTGGCGCTTCGGCTCTAACTTTTCGGTGGGAACATTATATACGTCTATAACGTTACATATCCTAACGTAAGGCAACATAACATCTCGGATGTAATATTTCACAACATTCCTGGCGTGTCGTCGCCTGCTTCTCGATGGGGACATCATATACGTCTATAACGTTGTATATCCTAACCTAACGCAACCTAACATCTGGGATGTAATATTTTACAACATTCTGGCTTGTCGGTCCCCACGTCTCGATCTGCACATTATATACGTCTATAACGATATATATCCAAACTTAAGGGAAACTAACATCTCGGATGTAATATTTTAGAACATTCCTGGCGCTTCGGCTCCTACTTTTCGGTGGGAACATTATATACGTCTATAACGTTACATATCCTAACGTAAGGCAACCTAAAACCTCTACCGTAATAGTTTACAACATTCCTGGCGTGTCGGCTCGTACTTCTCGGTGGGAACATTATATACGTCTATAACGTTATATATCCTAACGTAACGCAACATAACATCTCGGATATAATATTTTACAACATTCCTGGCGTGTCGTCGCCTGCTTCTCGATGGGGACATTATATACGTCTATAACGTTGTATATCCTAACCTAACGCAACCTAACATCTGGGATGTAATATTTTACAACATTCCTGGCATATCGGTCCCTACGTCTCGTTGGGAACGTTATATACGTCTATAAAGACATATATCCAAACTTAAGGGAAACTAACATCTCGGATGTAATATTTTACAACATTCCTGGCGCTTCGGCTCCTACTTTTCGGTGGGAACATTATATACGTCTATAACGTTACATATCCTAACGTAAGGCAACATAACATCTCGGATGTAATATTTTACAACATTCCTGGCGTGTCGTCGCCTGCTTCTCGATGGGGACATTATATACGTCTATAACGTTGTATATCCTAACCTAACGCAACCTAACATCTGGGATGTAATATTTTACAACATTCCTGGCATGTCCGCCCCTATTTCTCGGTGGGAATATTATATACGTCTATAACGTTATATATCCTAGCCTAAGGCAACCTAACATCTCGGGTTTAATATTTTACAACATTCCTGACGCGTCGGCCCCTATTTCTCGGTGGGAACATTATATACGTCAATAACGTTATATATCATAACCTAAGGCAACCTAAAATCTCTACCGTAATAGTTTACAACATTCCTGGCGTGTCGGCTCGTACTTCTCGGTGCGAACATTATATACGTCTATAACGTTATATATCCTAACGTAAGGCAACATAACATCTCGGTTATAATATTTTTCATCATTCCTGGCGTGTCGTCGCCTGCTTCTCGATGGGGACATTATATACGTCTATAACGTTGTATATCCTAACCTAACGCAACCTAACATCTCGGATGTAATATTTTACAACATTCCTGGCGCTTCGGCTCCTACTTTTCGGTGGGAACACTATATACGTCTATAACGTTACATATCCTAACGTAAGGCAACATAACATCTCGGATGTAATATTTTACAACATTCCTGGCGTGTCGTCGCCTGCTTCT
Organism: Xylocopa violacea; assembly: GCA_963969225.1. Taxonomy (NCBI): domain Eukaryota; kingdom Metazoa; phylum Arthropoda; class Insecta; order Hymenoptera; family Apidae; genus Xylocopa; species Xylocopa violacea. Next base: position 728,575 of record CAXAJV010000500.1, on the reverse strand, counting down.
CGATGGGGACATTATATACGTCCATAACGTTGTATATCCGAACCTAACGCAACCTAACATCTGGGATGTAATATTTTACAACATTCCTGGCATGTCGGCCCCTACTTCTCGGTGGGAATATTATATACGTCTATAACGTTATATATCCTAGCCTAAGGCAACCTAACATCTCGGGTTTAATATTTTACAACATTCCTGACGCGTCGGCCCCTATTTCTCGGTGGGAACATTATATACGTCTATAACGTTATATATCATAACCCAAGGCAACCTAAAATCTCTACCGTAATAGTTTACAACATTCCTGGCGTGTCGGCTCGTACTTCTCGGTGCGAACATTATATACGTCTATAACGTTATATATCCTAACGTAAGGCAACATAACATCTCGGATATAATATTTTTCATCATTCCTGGCGTGTCGTCGCCTGCTTCTCGATGGGGACATTATATACGTCTATAACGTTGTATATCCTAACCTAAGGCAACCTAACATCTCGGATGTAATATTTTACAACATTCTGGCTTGTCGGTCCCCACGTCTCGATCTGCACATTATATACGTCTATAACGTTATATATCATAACCTAAGGCAACCTAAAATCTCTACCGTAATAGTTTACAACATTCCTGGCGTGTCGGCTCGTACTTCTCGGTGCGAACATTATATACGTCTATAACGTTATATATCCTAACGTAAGGCAACATAACATCTCGGATATAATATTTTACAACATTCCTGGCGTGTCGTCGCCTGCTTCTCGATGGGGACATTATATACGTCTATAACGTTGTATATCCTAACCTAACGCAACCTAACATCTGGGATGTAATATTTTACAACATTCCTGGCATGTCGGTCCCTACGTCTCGGTGGGAACGTCATATACGTCTATAACGACATATATCCAAACTTAAGGGAAACTAACATCTCGGATGTAATATTTTACAACATTCCTGGCGATTCGGCTCCTACTTTTCGGTGGGAACATTATATACGTCTATAACGTTACATATACTAACGTAAGGTAACATAACATCTCGGATGTAATATTTTACAACATTCCTGGCGTGTCGTCGCCTGCTTCTCGATGGGGACATTATATACGTCTATAACGTGGTATATCCTAACCTAACGCAACCTAACATCTGGGATGTAATATTTTACAACATTCCTGGCATGTCGGCCCCTATTTCTCGGTGGGAATATTATATACGTCTATAACGTTATATATCCTAGCCTAAGGCAACCTAACATCTCGGGTTTAATATTTTACAACATTCCTGACGCGTCGGCCCCTATTTCTCGGTGGGAACATTATATACGTCTATAACGTTATATATCATAACCTAAGGCAACCTAAAACCTCTACCGTAATAGTTTACAACATTCCTGGCGTGTCGGCTCGTACTTCTCGGTGGGAACATTATATACGTCTATAACGTTATATATCCTAACGTAACGCAACATAACATCTCGGATATAATATTTTACAAAATTCCTGGCGTGTAGTCGCCTGCTTCTCGATGGGGACATTATATACGTCTATAACGTTGTATATCCTAACCTAACGCAACCTAACATCTGGGATGTAATATTTTACAACATTCCTGGCATGTCGGCCCCTATTTCTCGGTGGGAATATTATATACGTCTATAACGTTGTATATCCTAGCCTAAGGCAACCTAACATCTCGGGTTTAATATTTTACAACATTCCTGACGCGTCGGCCCCTATTTCTCGGTGGGAACATTATATACGTCTAAAACGTTGTATATCCTAACCTAACGCAACCTAACATCGCGGGTTTAATATTTTACAACATTCCTGACGCGTCGGCCCCTACTTTTCGGTGGGAACATTATATACGTCTATAAAGTTATATATCATAACCTAAGGCAACCTAAAATCTCTACCGTAATAGTTTACAACATTCCTGGCGTGTCGGTTCGTACTTCTCGGTGCGAACATTATATACGTCTATAACGTTATATATCCTAACGTAAGGCAACATAACATCTCGGATGTAATATTTTACAACATTCCTGGCGTGTCGTCGCCTGCTTCTCGATGGGGACATTATATTCGTCTATAACGTTGTATATCCTAACCTAACGCAACCTAACATCTGGGATGTAATATTTTACAACATTCCTGGCATGTCGGTCCCTACGTCTCGGTGGGAACGTTATATACGTCTATAACGTTATATATCATAACCTAAGGCAACCTAAAATCTCTACCGTAATAGTTTATAACATTCCTGGCGCTTCGGCTCTAACTTTTCGGTGGGAACATTATATACGTCTATAACGTTACATATCCTAACGTAAGGCAATATAACATCTCGGATGTAATATTTTACAACATTCCTGGCGTGTCGTCGCCTGCATCTCGATGGGGACATTATATACGTCTATAACGTTGTATATCCTAACCTAACGCAACCTAACATCGCGGGTTTAATATTTTACAACATTCCTGACGCGTCGGCCCCTATTTCTCGGTGGGAACATTATATACGTCTATAACGTTATATATCATAACCTAAGGCAACCTAAAACCTCTACCGTAATAGTTTACAACATTCCTGGCGTGTCGGCTCGTACTTCTCGGTGGGAACATTATATACGTCTATAACGTTATATATCCTAACGTAACGCAACATAACATCTTGGATATAATATTTTACAACATTCCTGGCGTGTCGTCGCCTGCTTCTCGATGGGGACATTATATACGTCTATAACGTTTTATATCCTAACCTAACGCAACCTAACATCTGGGATGTAATATTTTACAACATTCCTGGCATATCGGTCCCTACGTGTCGTTGGGAACGTTATATACGTCTATAACGACATATATCCAAACTTAAGGGAAACTAACATCTCGGATGTAATATTTTACAACACTCCTGGCGCTTCGGCTCCTACTTTTCGGTGGGAACATTATATACGTCTATAACGTTACATATCCTAACGTAAGGCAACATAACATCTCGGATGTAATATTTTACAACATTCCTGGCGTGTCGTCGCCTGCTTCTCGATGGGGACATTATATACGTCTATAACGTTGTATATCCTAACCTAACGCAACCTAACATCTGGGATGTAATATTTTACAACATTCCTGGCGCTTCGGCCCCTATTTCTCGGTGCGAACATTATATACGTCTATAACGTTATATATCCTAACGTAAGGCAACATAACATCTCGGATGTAATATTTTACAACATTCCTGGCGTGTCGTCGCCTGCTTCTCGATGGGGACATTATATACGTCAATAACGTTATATATCATAACCTAAGGCAACCTAAAATCTCTACCGTAATAGTTTACAACATTCCTGGCGTGTCGGCTCGTACTTCTCGGTGCGAACATTATATACGTCTATAACGTTATATATCCTAACGTAAGGCAACATAACATCTCGGATATAATATTTTTCATCATTCCTGGCGTGTCGTCGCCTGCTTCTCGATGGGGACATTATATACGTCTATAACGTTGTATATTCTAACCTAACGCAACCTAACATCTCGGATGTAATATTTTACAACATTCCTGGCGCTTCGGCTCCTACTTTTCGGTGGGAACACTATATACGTCTATAACGTTACATATCCTAACGTAAGGCAACATAACATCTCGGATGTAATATTTTACAACATTCCTGGCGTGTCGTCGCCTGCTTCTCGATGGGGACATTATATACGTCCATAACGTTGTATATCCGAACCTAACGCAACCTAACATCTGGGATGTAATATTTTACAACATTCCTGGCATGTCGGCCCCTACTTCTCGGTGGGAATATTATATACGTCTATAACGTTATATATCCTAGCCTAAGGCAACCTAACATCTCGGGTTTAATATTTTACAACATTCCTGACGCGTCGGCCCCTATTTCTCGGTGGGAACATTATATACGTCTATAACGTTATATATCATAACCCAAGGCAACCTAAAATCTCTACCGTAATAGTTTACAACATTCCTGGCGTGTCGGTTCGTACTTCTCGGTGCGAACATTATATACGTCTATAACGTTATATATCCTAACGTAAGGCAACATAACATCTCGGATGTAATATTTTACAACATTCCTGGCGTGTCGTCGCCTGCTTCTCGATGGGGACATTATATTCGTCTATAACGTTGTATATCCTAACCTAACGCAACCTAACATCTGGGATGTAATATTTTACAACATTCCTGGCATGTCGGTCCCTACGTCTCGGTGGGAACGTTATATACGTCTATAACGTTATATATCATAACCTAAGGCAACCTAAAATCTCTACCGTAATAGTTTATAACATTCCTGGCGCTTCGGCTCTAACTTTTCGGTGGGAACATTATATACGTCTATAACGTTACATATCCTAACGTAAGGCAACCTAAAACCTCTACCGTAATAGTTTACAACATTCCTGGCGTGTCGGCTCGTACTTCTCGGTGGGAACATTATATACGTCTATAACGTTATATATCCTAACGTAAGGCAACATAACATCTCGGATATAATATTTTACAACATTCCTGGCGTGTCGTCGCCTGCTTCTCGATGGGGACATTATATACGTCTATAACGTTGTATATCCTAACCTAACGCAACCTAACATCTCGCATGTAATATTTTACAACATTCCTGGCATGTCGGTCCCTACGTCTCGGTGGGAATGTTACATACGTCTATAACGATATATATCCAACTTAAGGGAAACTAACATCTCGGATGTCATATTTTACAACATTCCTGGCGCTTCGGCCCCTATTTCTCGGTGGTAACATTATATACGTCTATAACGTTATATATCATAACCTAAGGCAACCTCAAATCTCTACCGTAATAGTTTACAACATTCCTGGCGTGTCGCCTCGTACTTCTCGGTGCGGACATTATATACGTCTATAACGTTATATATCCTAACGTAAGGCAACATAACATCTCGGATGTAATATTTTACAACATACCTGGCGTGTCGTCGCCTGCTTCTCGATGGGGACATTATATACGTCTATAACGTTGTATATTCTAACCTAACGCAACCTAACATCTCGGATGTAATATTTTACAACATTCCTGGCGCTTCGGCTCCTACTTTTCGGTGGGAATATTATATACGTCTATAACGTTATATATCCTAGCCTAAGGCAACCTAACATCTCGGGTTTAATATTTTACAACATTCCTGACGCGTCGGCCCCTATTTCTCGGTGGGAACATTATATACGTCTATAACGTTATATATCCTAACGTAAGGCAACATAACATCTCGGATGTAATATTTTACAACATACCTGGCGTGTCGTCGCCTGCTTCTCGATGGGGACATTATATACGTCTATAACGTTGTATATTCTAACCTAACGCAACCTAACATCTCGGATGTAATATTTTACAACATTCCTGGCGCTTCGGCTCCTACTTTTCGGTGGGAACATTATATACGTCTATAACGTTACATATCCTAACGTAAGGCAACATAACATCTCGGATGTTATATTTTACAACATTCCTGGCGTGTCGTCGCCTGCTCCTCGATGGGGTCATTATATACGTCTATAACGTTGTATACCCTAACCTAAGGCAACCTAACATCTCGGATGTAATATTTTACAACATTCTGGCTTGTCGGTCCCCACGTCTCGATCTGCACATTATATACGTCTATAGCGATATATATCCAAACTTAAGGGAAACCTACATCTCGGATGTAATATTTTACATCATTCCTGGCGCTTCGGCTCCTACTTTTCGGTGGGAACATTATATACGTCTATAACGTTACATATCCTAACGTAAGGCAACATAACATCTCGGATGTAATATTTTACAACATTCCTGGCGTGTCGTCGCCTGCTTCTCGATGGCGACATTATATACGTCTATAACGTTGTATATCCTAACCTAACGCATCCTAACGTCTGGGATGTAATATTTTACAACATTCCTGGCATATCGGCCCCTATTTCTCGGTGGGAATATTATATACGTCTATAACGTTATATATCCTAGCCTAAGGCAACCTAACATCTCGAGTTTAATATTTTACAACATTCCTGACGCGTCGGCCCCTATTTCTCGGTGGGAACATTATATACGTCTATAACGTTATACATCATAACCTATGGCAACCTAAAATCTCTACCGTAATATTTTACAACATTCCTGGCGTGTCGGCTCGTACTTCTCGGTGCGAACATTATATACGTCTATAACGTTATATATCCTAACGTAAGGCAACATAACATCTCGGATATAATATTTTACAACATTCCTGGCGTGTCGTCGCCTGCTTCTCGATGGGGACATTATATACGTCTATAACGTTGTATATCCTAACCTAACGCAACCTAACATCTGGGATGTAATATTTTACAACATTCCTGGCATGTCGGTCCCTACGTCTCGGTGGGAACGTCATATACGTCTATAACGACATATATCCAAACTTAAGGGAAACTAACATCTCGGATGTAATATTTTACAACATTCCTGGCGATTCGGCTCCTACTTTTCGGTGGGAACATTATATACGTCTATAACGTTACATATACTAACGTAAGGTAACATAACATCTCGGATGTAATATTTTACAACATTCCTGGCGTGTCGTCGCCTGCTTCTCGATGGGGACATTATATACGTCTATAACGTGGTATATCCTAACCTAACGCAACCTAACATCTGGGATGTAATATTTTACAACATTCCTGGCATGTCGGCCCCTATTTCTCGGTGGGAATATTATATACGTCTATAACGTTATATATCCTAGCCTAAGGCAACCTAACATCTCGGCTTTAATATTTTACAACATTCCTGACGCGTCGGCCCCTATTTCTCGGTGGGAACATTATATACGTCTATAACGTTATATATCATAACCTAAGGCAACCTAAAACCTCTACCGTAATAGTTTACAACATTCCTGGCGTGTCGGCTCGTACTTCTCGGTGGGAACATTATATACGTCTATAACGTTATATATCCTAACGTAACGCAACATAACATCTCGGATATAATATTTTACAAAATTCCTGGCGTGTAGTCGCCTGCTTCTCGATGGGGACATTATATACGTCTATAACGTTGTATATCCTAACCTAACGCAACCTAACATCTGGGATGTAATATTTTACAACATTCCTGGCATGTCGGCCCCTATTTCTCGGTGGGAATATTATATACGTCTATAACGTTGTATATCCTAGCCTAAGGCAACCTAACATCTCGGGTTTAATATTTTACAACATTCCTGACGCGTCGGCCCCGATTTCTCGGTGGGAACATTATATACGTCTAAAACGTTGTATATCCTAACCTAACGCAACCTAACATCGCGGGTTTAATATTTTACAACATTCCTGACGCGTCGGCCCCTATTTTTCGGTGGGAACATTATATACGTCTATAAAGTTATATATCATAACCTAAGGCAACCTAAAATCTCTACCGTAATAGTTTACAACATTCCTGGCGTGTCGGTTCGTACTTCTCGGTGCGAACATTATATACGTCTATAACGTTATATATCCTAACGTAAGGCAACATAACATCTCGGATGTAATATTTTACAACATTCCTGGCGTGTCGTCGCCTGCTTCTCGATGGGGACATTATATTCGTCTATAACGTTGTATATCCTAACCTAACGCAACCTAACATCTGGGATGTAATATTTTACAACATTCCTGGCATGTCGGTCCCTACGTCTCGGTGGGAACGTTATATACGTCTATAACGTTATATATCATAACCTAAGGCAACCTAAAATCTCTACCGTAATAGTTTATAACATTCCTGGCGCTTCGGCTCTAACTTTTCGGTGGGAACATTATATACGTCTATAACGTTACATATCCTAACGTAAGGCAATATAACATCTCGGATGTAATATTTTACAACATTCCTGGCGTGTCGTCGCCTGCATCTCGATGGGGACATTATATACGTCTATAACGTTGTATATCCTAACCTAACGCAACCTAACATCGCGGGTTTAATATTTTACAACATTCCTGACGCGTCGGCCCCTATTTCTCGGTGGGAACATTATATACGTCTATAACGTTATATATCATAACCTAAGGCAACCTAAAACCTCTACCGTAATAGTTTACAACATTCCTGGCGTGTCGGCTCGTACTTCTCGGTGGGAACATTATATACGTCTATAACGTTATATATCCTAACGTAACGCAACATAACATCTTGGATATAATATTTTACAACATTCCTGGCGTGTCGTCGCCTGCTTCTCGATGGGGACATTATATACGTCTATAACGTTTTATATCCTAACCTAACGCAACCTAACATCTGGGATGTAATATTTTACAACATTCCTGGCATATCGGTCCCTACGTGTCGTTGGGAACGTTATATACGTCTATAACGACATATATCCAAACTTAAGGGAAACTAACATCTCGGATGTAATATTTTACAACACTCCTGGCGCTTCGGCTCCTACTTTTCGGTGGGAACATTATATACGTCTATAACGTTACATATCCTAACGTAAGGCAAGATAACATCTCGGATGTAATATTTTACAACATTCCTGGCGTGTCGTCGCCTGCTTCTCGATGGGGACATTATATACGTCTATAACGTTGTATATCCTAACCTAACGCAACCTAACATCTGGGATGTAATATTTTACAACATTCCTGGCGCTTCGGCCCCTATTTCTCGGTGCGAACATTATATACGTCTATAACGTTATATATCCTAACGTAAGGCAACATAACATCTCGGATGTAATATTTTACAACATTCCTGGCGTGTCGTCGCCTGCTTCTCGATGGGGACATTATATACGTCAATAACGTTATATATCATAACCTAAGGCAACCTAAAATCTCTACCGTAATAGTTTACAACATTCCTGGCGTGTCGGCTCGTACTTCTCGGTGCGAACATTATATACGTCTATAACGTTATATATCCTAACGTAAGGCAACATAACATCTCGGATATAATATTTTTCATCATTCCTGGCGTGTCGTCGCCTGCTTCTCGATGGGGACATTATATACGTCTATAACGTTGTATATTCTAACCTAACGCAACCTAACATCTCGGATGTAATATTTTACAACATTCCTGGCGCTTCGGCTCCTACTTTTCGGTGGGAACACTATATACGCGTATAACGTTGTATATCCGAACCTAACGCAACCTAACATCTGGGATGTAATATTTTACAACATTCCTGGCATGTCGGCCCCTACTTCTCGGTGGGAATATTATATACGTCTATAACGTTATATATCCTAGCCTAAGGCAACCTAACATCTCGGGTTTAATATTTTACAACATTCCTGACGCGTCGGCCCCTATTTCTCGGTGGGAACATTATATACGTCTATAACGTTATATATCATAACCCAAGGCAACCTAAAATCTCTACCGTAATAGTTTACAACATTCCTGGCGTGTCGGTTCGTACTTCTCGGTGCGAACATTATATACGTCTATAACGTTATATATCCTAACGTAAGGCAACATAACATCTCGGATGTAATATTTTACAACATTCCTGGCGTGTCGTCGCCTGCTTCTCGATGGGGACATTATATTCGTCTATAACGTTGTATATCCTAACCTAACGCAACCTAACATCTGGGATGTAATATTTTACAACATTCCTGGCATGTCGGTCCCTACGTCTCGGTGGGAACGTTATATACGTCTATAACGTTATATATCATAACCTAAGGCAACCTAAAATCTCTACCGTAATAGTTTATAACATTCCTGGCGCTTCGGCTCTAACTTTTCGGTGGGAACATTATATACGTCTATAACGTTACATATCCTAACGTAAGGCAACCTAAAACCTCTACCGTAATAGTTTACAACATTCCTGGCGTGTCGGCTCGTACTTCTCGGTGGGAACATTATATACGTCTATAACGTTATATATCCTAACGTAACGCAACATAACATCTCGGATATAATATTTTACAACATTCCTGGCGTGTCGTCGCCTGCTTCTCGATGGGGACATTATATACGTCTATAACGTTGTATATCCTAACCTAACGCAACCTAACATCTGGGATGTAATATTTTACAACATTCCTGGCATGTCGGTCCCTACGTCTCGGTGGGAACGTCATATACGTCTATAACGACATATATCCAAACTTAAGGGAAACTAACATCTCGGATGTAATATTTTACAACATTCCTGGCGCTTCGGCTCCTACTTTTCGGTGGGAACATTATATACGTCTATAACGTTACATATCCTAACGTAAGGCAACATAACATCTCGGATGTTATATTTTACAACATTCCTGGCGTGTCGTCGCCTGCTCCTCGATGGGGTCATTATATACGTCTATAACGTTGTATATCCTAACCTAAGGCAACCTAACATCTCGGATGTAATATTTTACAACATTCTGGCTTGTCGGTCCCCACGTCTCGATCTGCACATTATATACGTCTATAACGATATATATCCAAACTTAAGGGAAACCTACATCTCGGATGTAATATTTTACATCATTCCTGGCGCTTCGGCTCCTACTTTTCGGTGGGAACATTATATACGTCTATAACGTTACATATCCTAACGTAAGGCAACATAACATCTCGGATGTAATATTTTACAACATTCCTGGCGTGTCGTCGCCTGCTTCTCGATGGGGACATTATATACGTCTATAACGTTGTATATCCTAACCTAACGCATCCTAACATCTGGGATGTAATATTTTACAACATTCCTGGCATATCGGCCCCTATTTCTCGGTGGGAATATTATATACGTCTATAACGTTATATATCCTAGCCTAAGGCAACCTAACATCTCGAGTTTAATATTTTACAACATTCCTGACGCGTCGGCCCCTATTTCTCGGTGGGAACATTATATACGTCTATAACGTTATACATCATAACCTATGGCAACCTAAAATCTCTACCGTAATATTTTACAACATTCCTGGCGTGTCGGCTCGTACTTCTCGGTGCGAACATTATATACGTCTATAACGTTATATATCCTAACGTAAGGCAACATAACATCTCGGATATAATATTTTACAACATTCCTGGCGTGTCGTCGCCTGCTTCTCGATGGGGACATTATATACGTCTATAACGTTGTATATCCTAACCTAACGCAACCTAACATCTCGGATGTAATATTTTACAACATTCCTGGCATGTCGGTCCCTACGTCTCGGTGGGAATGTTACATACGTCTATAACGATATATATCCAACTTAAGGGAAACTAACATCTCGGATGTCATATTTTACAACATTCCTGGCGCTTCGGCCCCTATTTCTCGGTGGTAACATTATATACGTCTATAACGTTATATATCATAACCTAAGGCAACCTCAAATCTCTACCGTAATAGTTTACAACATTCCTGGCGTGTCGCCTCGTACTTCTCGGTGCGGACATTATATACGTCTATAACGTTATATATCCTAACGTAAGGCAACATAACATCTCGGATGTAATATTTTACAACATACCTGGCGTGTCGTCGCCTGCTTCTCGATGGGGACATTATATACGTCTATAACGTTGTATATTCTAACCTAACGCAACCTAACATCTCGGATGTAATATTTTACAACATTCCTGGCGCTTCGGCTCCTACTTTTCGGTGGGAATATTATATACGTCTATAACGTTATATATCCTAGCCTAAGGCAACCTAACATCTCGGGTTTAATATTTTACAACATTCCTGACGCGTCGGCCCCTATTTCTCGGTGGGAACATTATATACGTCTATAACGTTATATATCCTAACGTAAGGCAACATAACATCTCGGATGTAATATTTTACAACATACCTGGCGTGTCGTCGCCTGCTTCTCGATGGGGACATTATATACGTCTATAACGTTGTATATTCTAACCTAACGCAACCTAACATCTCGGATGTAATATTTTACAACATTCCTGGCGCTTCGGCTCCTACTTTTCGGTGGGAACATTATATACGTCTATAACGTTACATATCCTAACGTAAGGCAACATAACATCTCGGATGTTATATTTTACAACATTCCTGGCGTGTCGTCGCCTGCTCCTCGATGGGGTCATTATATACGTCTATAACGTTGTATATCCTAACCTAAGGCAACCTAACATCTCGGATGTAATATTTTACAACATTCTGGCTTGTCGGTCCCCACGTCTCGATCTGCACATTATATACGTCTATAGCGATATATATCCAAACTTAAGGGAAACCTACATCTCGGATGTAATATTTTACATCATTCCTGGCGCTTCGGCTCCTACTTTTCGGTGGGAACATTATATACGTCTATAACGTTACATATCCTAACGTAAGGCAACATAACATCTCGGATGTAATATTTTACAACATTCCTGGCGTGTCGTCGCCTGCTTCTCGATGGCGACATTATATACGTCTATAACGTTGTATATCCTAACCTAACGCATCCTAACGTCTGGGATGTAATATTTTACAACATTCCTGGCATATCGGACCCTATTTCTCGGTGGGAATATTATATACGTCTATAACGTTATATATCCTAGCCTAAGGCAACCTAACATCTCGAGTTTAATATTTTACAACATTCCTGACGCGTCGGCCCCTATTTCTCGGTGGGAACATTATATACGTCTATAACGTTATACATCATAACCTATGGCAACCTAAAATCTCTACCGTAATATTTTACAACATTCCTGGCGTGTCGGCTCGTACTTCTCGGTGCGAACATTATATACGTCTATAACGTTATATATCCTAACGTAAGGCAACATAACATCTCGGATATAATATTTTACAACATTCCTGGCGTGTGGTCGCCTGCTTCTCGATGGGGACATTATATACGTCTATAACGTTGTATATCCTAACCTAACGCAACCTAACATCTCGGATGTAATATTTTACAACATTCCTGGCATGTCGGTCCCTACGTCTCGGTGGGAATGTTACATACGTCTATAACGATATATATCCAACTTAAGGGAAACTAACATCTCGGATGTCATATTTTACAACATTCCTGGCGCTTCGGCCCCTATTTCTCGGTGGTAACATTATATACGTCTATAACGTTATATATCATAACCTAAGGCAACCTCAAATCTCTACCGTAATAGTTTACAACATTCCTGGCGTGTCGGCTCGTACTTCTCGGTGCGGACATTATATACGTCTATAACGTTATATATCCTAACGTAAGGCAACATAACATCTCGGATGTAATATTTTACAACATACCTGGCGTGTCGTCGCCTGCTTCTCGATGGGGACATTATATACGTCTATAACGTTGTATATCCTAACCTAACGCAATCTAACATCTGGGATGTAATATTTTCCAACATTCCTGGCATGTCGGTCCCTACGTCTCGGAGGGAACGTTATATACGTCTATAACGATATATATCCAAACTTAAGGGAAACTAACATCTCGGGTGTCATATTTTACAACATTCCTGGCGCTTCGGCTCCTACTTTTCGATGGGAACATTATATACGTCTATAACGTTACATATCCTAACGTAAGGCAACATAACATCTCGGATGTTATATTTTACAACATTCCTGGCGTGTGGTCGCCTGCTTCTCGATGGGGTCATTATATACTTCTATAACATTGTATATCCTAACCTAACGCAATGTAACATCTGGGATGTAATATTTTACAACATTCCTGGCATGTCGGCCCCTATTTCTCGGTGGGAATATTATATACGTCTATAACGTTATATATCCTAGCCTAAGGCAACCTAACATCTCGAGTTTAATATTTTACAACATTCCTGACGCGTCGGCCCCTATTTCTCGGTGGGAACATTATATACGTCCATAACGTTATATATCATAACCTAAGGCACCCTAAAATCTCTACCGTAACAGCTTACAACATTCCTGGCGTGTCGGCTCGTACTTCTCGGTGCGAACATTATATACGTCTATAACGTTATATATCCTAACGTAGGGCAACATAACATCTCGGATGTAATATTTTACAACATACCTGGCGTGTCGTCGCCTGCTTCTCGATGGGGACATTATATACGTCTATAACGTTGTATATCCTAACCTAACGCAATCTAACATCTGGGATGTAATATTTTCCAACATTCCTGGCATGTCGGTCCCTACGTCTCGGAGGGAACGTTATATACGTCTATAACGATATATATCCAAACTTAAGGGAAACTAACATCTCGGGTGTCATATTTTACAACATTCCTGGCGCTTCGGCTCCTACTTTTCGGTGGGAACATTATATACGTCTATAACGTTACATATCCTAACGTAAGGCAACATAACATCTCGGATGTTATATTTTACAACATTCCTGGCGTGTGGTCGCCTGCTTCTCGATGGGGTCATTATATACGTCTATAACATTCTATATCCTAACCTAAGGCAACCTAACATCTCGGATGTAATATTTTACAACATTCTGGCTTGTCAGTCCCCACGTCTCGATCTGGACATTATATACATTTATAACGATATATATCCAAACTTAAGGGAAACTAACATCTCGGATGTAATATTTTACAACATTCCTGGTGCTTCGGCTCCTACTTTTCGGTGGGAACATTATACACGTCTATAACGTTACATATCCTAACGTAAGGCAACATAACATCTCGGATGTTATATTTTACAACATTCCTGGCGTGTCGTCGCCTGCTTCTCGATGGGGACATTATATACGTCTATAACGTTGTATATCCTAGCCTAAGCAATCTAACATCTCGGATGTAATATTTTACAACATTCCTGGCATGTCGGCCCCTATTTCTCGGTGGGAATATTATATACGTCTATAACGTTATATATCCTAGCCTAAGGCAACCTAACATCTCGAGTTTATATTTTACAACATTCCTGACGCGTCGGCCCCTATTTCTCGGTGGGAACATTATATACGTCTATAACGTTATACATCATAACCTATGGCAACCTAAAATCTCTACAGTAATAGTTTACAACATTCCTGGCGTGTCGGCTCGTACTTCTCGGTGCGAACATTATATACGTCTATAACGTTATATATCCTAACGTAAGGCAACATAACATCTCGGATATAATATTTTACAACATTCCTGGCGTGTCGTCGCCTGCTTCTCGATGGGGACATTATATACGTCTATAACGTTGTATATCCTAACCTAACGCAACCTAACATCTCGGATGTAATATTTTACAACATTCCTGGCATGTCGGTCCCTACGTCTCGGTGGGAATGTTATATACGTCTATAACGATATATATCCAAACTTAAGGGAAACTAACATCTCGGATGTCATATTTTACAACATTCCTGGCGCTTCGGCCCCTATTTCTCGGTGGTAACATTATATACGTCTATAACGTTATATATCATAACCTAAGGCAACCTAAAATCTCTACCGTAATAGTTTACAACATTCCTGGCGTGTTGGCTCGTACTTCTCGGTGCGAACATTATATACGTCTATAACGTTATATATCCTAACGTAAGGCAACATAACATCTCGGATATAATATTTTTCATCATTCCTGGCGTGTCGTCGCCTGCTTCTCGATGTGGACATTATATACGTCTATAACATTTTATATCCTAACCTAACGCAACCTAACATCTCGGATGTAATATTTTACAACATTCCTGGCGCTTCGGATCCTACTTTTCGGTGGGAACATTATATACGTCTATAACGTTGTATATCCTAACCTAACGCAACCTAACATCTGGGATGTAATATTTTACAACATTCCTGACATGTCGGCCCCTATTTCTCGGTGGGAATATTATATACGTCTATAACGTTATATATCCTAGCCTAAGGCAACCTAACATCTCGAGTTTAATATTTTACAACATTCCTGACGCGTCGGCCCCTATTTCTCGGTGGGAACATTATATACGTCCATAACGTTATATATCATAACCTAAGGCAACCTAAAATCTCTACCGTAACAGTTTACAACATTCCTGGCGTGTCGGCTCGTACTTCTCGGTGCGAACATTATATACGTCTATAACGTTATATATCCTAACGTAAGGCAACATAACATCTCGGATGTAATATTTTACAACATACCTGGCGTGTCGTCGCCTGCTTCTCGATGGGGACATTATATACGTCTATAACGTTGTATATCCTAACCTAACGCAATCTAACATATGGGATGTAATATTTTCCAACATTCCTGGCATGTCGGTCCCTACGTCTCGGAGGGAACGTTATATACGTCTATAACGATATATATCCAAACTTAAGGGAAACTAACATCTCGGATGTAATATTTTACAACATTCCTGGTGCTTCGGCTCCTACTTTTCGGTGGGAACATTATATACGTCTATAAAGTTACATATCCTAATGTAAGGCAACATAACATCTCGGATGTTATATTTTACAACATTCCTGGCGTGTCGTCGCCTGCTTCTCGATGGGGACATTATATACGTCTATTAGGTTGTATATCCTAACCTAACGCAACCTAACATCTCGGATGCAATATTTTACAACATTCTGGCTTGTCGGTCCCGACGTCTCGATCTGGACATTATATACGTCCATAACGATATATATCCGAACTTAAGGGAAACTAACATCTCGGATGTAATATTTTATAGCATTCCTGGCGCTTCGGCTCCTACTTTTCGGTGGGAACATTATATACGTCTATAACGTTGTATATCCTAACCTAACGCAACCTAACATCTGGGATGTAATATTTTACAACATTCCTGGCATGACGGCCCCTATTTCTCGGTGGGAATATTATATACGTCTATAACGTTATATATCCTACACTAAGGCAACCTAACATCTCGAGTTTAATATTTTACAACATTCCTGACGCGTCGGCCCCTATTTCTCGGTGGGAACATTATATACATCCATAACGTTATATGTCATAACCTAAGGCAACCTAAAATCTCTACCGTAACAGTTTACAACATTCCTGGCGTGTCGGCTCGTACTTCTCGGTGCGAACATTATATATGTCTATAACGTTATATATCCTAACGTAAGGCAACATAACATCTCGGATGTAATATTTTACAACATACCTGGCGTGTCGTCGCCTGCTTCTCGATGGGGACATTATATACGTCTATAACGTTATATATCCTAACCTAACGCAATCTAACATCTGGGATGTAATATTTTCCAACATTCCTGGCATGTCGGTCCCTACGTCTCGGAGGGAACGTTATATACGTCTATCACGATATATATCCAAACTTAAGGGAAACTAACATCTCGGGTGTCATATTTTACAACATTCCTGGCGCTTCGGCTCCTACTTTTCGGTGGGAACATTATATACGTCTATAACGTTACATATCCTAATGTAAGGCAACATAACATCTCGGATGTTATATTTTACAACATTCCTGGCGTGTCGTCGCCTGCTTCTCGATGGGGACATTATATACGTCTATTAGGTTGTATATCCTAACCTAACGCAACCTAACATCTCGGATGTAATATTTTACAACATTCCTGGCATGTCGGTTCCTACGTCTCGGTGGGAACGTTATATACGTCTATAACGATATATATCCAAACTTAAGGGAAACTAACATCTCGGATGTCATATTTTACAACATTCCTGACGCGTCGGCCCCTATCTCTCGGTGGGAGCATTATATACGTCTATAACGTTATATATCATAACCTAAGGCAACCTATAATCTCTACCGTAATAGTTTACGACGTTCCTGGCGTGTCGGCTCGTACTTCTCGGTGCGAACATTATATACGTCTATAACGTTATATATCCTAACGTAAGGCAACATATCATCTCGGATGTAATATTTTACAACATTCCTGGCGTGTCGTCGCCAGCTTCTCGATGGGGACATTATATACGTCTATAACGTTGTATATCCTAACCTAACGCAACCTATCATCTCGGATGTAATATTTTACAACATTCTGGCTTGTCAGTCCCCACGTCTCGATCTGGACATTATATACATTTATAACGACATATATCCAAACTTAAGGGAAACTAACATCTCGGATGTAATATTTTACAACATTCCTGGCGCTTCGGCTCCTACTTTTCGGTGGGAACATTATATACGTCTATAACGTTACATATCCTAACGTAAGGCAACATAACATCTCGGATGTTATATTTTACAACATTCCTGGCGCGTCGTCGCCTGCTTCTCGATGGGGACATTATATACGTCTATAACGTTGTATATCCTAGCCTAAGCAAACTAACATCTGGGATGTAATATTTTACAAAATTCCTGGCATGTCGGTTCCTACGTCTCGGTGGGAACGTTATATACGTCTATAACGATATATATCCAAACTTAAGGGAAACTAACATCTCGGATGTCATATTTTACAACATTCCTGACGCGTCGGCCCCTATCTCTCGGTGGGAGCATTATATACGTCTATAACGTTATATATCATAACCTAAGGCAACCTATAATCTCTACCGTAATAGTTTACGACGTTCCTGGCGTGTCGGCTCGTACTTCTCGGTGCGAACATTATATACGTCTATAACGTTATATATCCTATCGTAAGGCAACATATCATCTCGGATGTAATATTTTACAACATTCCTGGCGTGTCGTCGCCAGCTTCTCGATGGGGACATTATATACGTCTATAACGTTGTATATCCTAACCTAACGCAACCTATCATCTGGGATGTAATATTTTACAACATTCCTGGCATGTCGGTCCCTACGTCTCGGTGGGAACGTTATATACGTCTATAACGATATATATCCAAACTTAAGGGAAACTAACATCTCGGATGTCATATTTTACAACATTCCTGGCGCTTCGGCCCCTATTTCTCGGTGGTAACATTATATACGTCTATAACGTTATATATCATAACCTAAGGCAACCTAAAATCTCTACCGTAATAGTTTACAACATTCCTGGCGTGTCGGCTCGTACTTCTCGGTGCGAACATTATATACGTCCATAACGTTATATATCCTAACGTAAGGCAACATAACATCTCGGATGTAATATTTTACAACATTCCTGGCCTGTCGTCGCCTGCTTCTCGATGGGGACATTACATACGTCTATAACGTTGTATATCCTAACCTAACGCAACCTAACATCTGGGATATAATATTGTACAACATTCCTGGCATGTCGGTCCCTACGTTTCGGTGGGAACGTTATATACGTCTATAACGATATATATCCAAACTTAAGGGAAACTAACATCTCGGATGTCATATTTTACCACATTCCTGGCGCTTCGGCCCCTATTTCTTGGTGGTAACATTATATACGTCTATAACGTTATATATCATAACCTAAGGCAACCTAAAATCTCTACCGTAATAGTTTACAACATTCCTGGCGTGTCGGCTCGTACTTCTCGGTGCGAACATTATATACGTCTATAACGTTATATATCCTAACGTAAGGCAACATACCATCTCGGATATAATATTTTACAACATTCCTGGCGTGTCGTCGCCTGCTTCTCGGTGGGGTCATTATATACGTCTATAACGTTGTATATCCTAACCTAACGCAACCTAACATCTGGGATGTAATATTTTACAACATTACTGGCATGTCGGTTCCTACGTCTCGGTGGGAACGTTATATACGTCTATAACGACATATATCCAAACTTAAGGGAAACTAACATCTCGGATGTAATATTTTACAACATTCCTGGCGATCCTCTACCACTTTTCGGTGGGAACATTATATACGTCTATAACGTTACATATCCTAACGTAAGGCAACATAACATCTCGGATGTTATATTTTACAACATTCCTGGCGTGTGGTCGCCTGCTTCTCGATGGGGTCATTATATACGTCTATAACATTCTATATCCTAACCTAAGGCAACCTAACATCTCGGATGTAATATTTTACAACATTCTGGCTTGTCAGTCCCCACGTCTCGATCTGGACATTATATACATTTATAACGATATATATCCAAACTTAAGGGAAACTAACATCTCGGATGTAATATTTTACAACATTCCTGGTGCTTCGGCTCCTACTTTTCGGTGGGAACATTATACACGTCTATAACGTTACATATCCTAACGTAAGGCAACATAACATCTCGGATGTTATATTTTACAACATTCCTGGCGTGTCGTCGCCTGCTTCTCGATGGGGACATTATATACGTCTATAACGTTGTATATCCTAGCCTAAGCAATCTAACATCTCGGATGTAATATTTTACAACATTCCTGGCATGTCGGCCCCTATTTCTCGGTGGGAATATTATATACGTCTATAACGTTATATATCCTAGCCTAAGGCAACCTAACATCTCGAGTTTATATTTTACAACATTCCTGACGCGTCGGCCCCTATTTCTCGGTGGGAACATTATATACGTCTATAACGTTATACATCATAACCTATGGCAACCTAAAATCTCTACAGTAATAGTTTACAACATTCCTGGCGTGTCGGCTCGTACTTCTCGGTGCGAACATTATATACGTCTATAACGTTATATATCCTAACGTAAGGCAACATAACATCTCGGATATAATATTTTACAACATTCCTGGCGTGTCGTCGCCTGCTTCTCGATGGGGACATTATATACGTCTATAACGTTGTATATCCTAACCTAACGCAACCTAACATCTCGGATGTAATATTTTACAACATTCCTGGCATGTCGGTCCCTACGTCTCGGTGGGAATGTTATATACGTCTATAACGATATATATCCAAACTTAAGGGAAACTAACATCTCGGATGTCATATTTTACAACATTCCTGGCGCTTCGGCCCCTATTTCTCGGTGGTAACATTATATACGTCTATAACGTTATATATCATAACCTAAGGCAACCTAAAATCTCTACCGTAATAGTTTACAACATTCCTGGCGTGTTGGCTCGTACTTCTCGGTGCGAACATTATATACGTCTATAACGTTATATATCCTAACGTAAGGCAACATAACATCTCGGATATAATATTTTTCATCATTCCTGGCGTGTCGTCGCCTGCTTCTCGATGTGGACATTATATACGTCTATAACATTTTATATCCTAACCTAACGCAACCTAACATCTCGGATGTAATATTTTACAACATTCCTGGCGCTTCGGATCCTACTTTTCGGTGGGAACATTATATACGTCTATAACGTTGTATATCCTAACCTAACGCAACCTAACATCTGGGATGTAATATTTTACAACATTCCTGACATGTCGGCCCCTATTTCTCGGTGGGAATATTATATACGTCTATAACGTTATATATCCTAGCCTAAGGCAACCTAACATCTCGAGTTTAATATTTTACAACATTCCTGACGCGTCGGCCCCTATTTCTCGGTGGGAACATTATATACGTCCATAACGTTATATATCATAACCTAAGGCAACCTAAAATCTCTACCGTAACAGTTTACAACATTCCTGGCGTGTCGGCTCGTACTTCTCGGTGCGAACATTATATACGTCTATAACGTTATATATCCTAACGTAAGGCAACATAACATCTCGGATGTAATATTTTACAACATACCTGGCGTGTCGTCGCCTGCTTCTCGATGGGGACATTATATACGTCTATAACGTTGTATATCCTAACCTAACGCAATCTAACATCTGGGATGTAATATTTTCCAACATTCCTGGCATGTCGGTCCCTACGTCTCGGAGGGAACGTTATATACGTCTATAACGATATATATCCAAACTTAAGGGAAACTAACATCTCGGATGTAATATTTTACAACATTCCTGGTGCTTCGGCTCCTACTTTTCGGTGGGAACATTATATACGTCTATAAAGTTACATATCCTAATGTAAGGCAACATAACATCTCGGATGTTATATTTTACAACATTCCTGGCGTGTCGTCGCCTGCTTCTCGATGGGGACATTATATACGTCTATTAGGTTGTATATCCTAACCTAACGCAACCTAACATCTCGGATGCAATATTTTACAACATTCTGGCTTGTCGGTCCCGACGTCTCGATCTGGACATTATATACGTCCATAACGATATATATCCGAACTTAAGGGAAACTAACATCTCGGATGTAATATTTTATAGCATTCCTGGCGCTTCGGCTCCTACTTTTCGGTGGGAACATTATATACGTCTATAACGTTGTATATCCTAACCTAACGCAACCTAACATCTGGGATGTAATATTTTACAACATTCCTGGCATGACGGCCCCTATTTCTCGGTGGGAATATTATATACGTCTATAACGTTATATATCCTACACTAAGGCAACCTAACATCTCGAGTTTAATATTTTACAACATTCCTGACGCGTCGGCCCCTATTTCTCGGTGGGAACATTATATACATCCATAACGTTATATGTCATAACCTAAGGCAACCTAAAATCTCTACCGTAACAGTTTACAACATTCCTGGCGTGTCGGCTCGTACTTCTCGGTGCGAACATTATATATGTCTATAACGTTATATATCCTAACGTAAGGCAACATAACATCTCGGATGTAATATTTTACAACATACCTGGCGTGTCGTCGCCTGCTTCTCGATGGGGACATTATATACGTCTATAACGTTATATATCCTAACCTAACGCAATCTAACATCTGGGATGTAATATTTTCCAACATTCCTGGCATGTCGGTCCCTACGTCTCGGAGGGAACGTTATATACGTCTATCACGATATATATCCAAACTTAAGGGAAACTAACATCTCGGGTGTCATATTTTACAACATTCCTGGCGCTTCGGCTCCTACTTTTCGGTGGGAACATTATATACGTCTATAACGTTACATATCCTAATGTAAGGCAACATAACATCTCGGATGTTATATTTTACAACATTCCTGGCGTGTCGTCGCCTGCTTCTCGATGGGGACATTATATACGTCTATTAGGTTGTATATCCTAACCTAACGCAACCTAACATCTCGGATGTAATATTTTACAACATTCCTGGCATGTCGGTTCCTACGTCTCGGTGGGAACGTTATATACGTCTATAACGATATATATCCAAACTTAAGGGAAACTAACATCTCGGATGTCATATTTTACAACATTCCTGACGCGTCGGCCCCTATCTCTCGGTGGGAGCATTATATACGTCTATAACGTTATATATCATAACCTAAGGCAACCTATAATCTCTACCGTAATAGTTTACGACGTTCCTGGCGTGTCGGCTCGTACTTCTCGGTGCGAACATTATATACGTCTATAACGTTATATATCCTAACGTAAGGCAACATATCATCTCGGATGTAATATTTTACAACATTCCTGGCGTGTCGTCGCCAGCTTCTCGATGGGGACATTATATACGTCTATAACGTTGTATATCCTAACCTAACGCAACCTATCATCTCGGATGTAATATTTTACAACATTCTGGCTTGTCAGTCCCCACGTCTCGATCTGGACATTATATACATTTATAACGACATATATCCAAACTTAAGGGAAACTAACATCTCGGATGTAATATTTTACAACATTCCTGGCGCTTCGGCTCCTACTTTTCGGTGGGAACATTATATACGTCTATAACGTTACATATCCTAACGTAAGGCAACATAACATCTCGGATGTTATATTTTACAACATTCCTGGCGCGTCGTCGCCTGCTTCTCGATGGGGACATTATATACGTCTATAACGTTGTATATCCTAGCCTAAGCAAACTAACATCTGGGATGTAATATTTTACAAAATTCCTGGCATGTCGGTTCCTACGTCTCGGTGGGAACGTTATATACGTCTATAACGATATATATCCAAACTTAAGGGAAACTAACATCTCGGATGTCATATTTTACAACATTCCTGACGCGTCGGCCCCTATCTCTCGGTGGGAGCATTATATACGTCTATAACGTTATATATCATAACCTAAGGCAACCTATAATCTCTACCGTAATAGTTTACGACGTTCCTGGCGTGTCGGCTCGTACTTCTCGGTGCGAACATTATATACGTCTATAACGTTATATATCCTATCGTAAGGCAACATATCATCTCGGATGTAATATTTTACAACATTCCTGGCGTGTCGTCGCCAGCTTCTCGATGGGGACATTATATACGTCTATAACGTTGTATATCCTAACCTAACGCAACCTATCATCTGGGATGTAATATTTTACAACATTCCTGGCATGTCGGTCCCTACGTCTCGGTGGGAACGTTATATACGTCTATAACGATATATATCCAAACTTAAGGGAAACTAACATCTCGGATGTCATATTTTACAACATTCCTGGCGCTTCGGCCCCTATTTCTCGGTGGTAACATTATATACGTCTATAACGTTATATATCATAACCTAAGGCAACCTAAAATCTCTACCGTAATAGTTTACAACATTCCTGGCGTGTCGGCTCGTACTTCTCGGTGCGAACATTATATACGTCCATAACGTTATATATCCTAACGTAAGGCAACATAACATCTCGGATGTAATATTTTACAACATTCCTGGCCTGTCGTCGCCTGCTTCTCGATGGGGACATTACATACGTCTATAACGTTGTATATCCTAACCTAACGCAACCTAACATCTGGGATATAATATTGTACAACATTCCTGGCATGTCGGTCCCTACGTTTCGGTGGGAACGTTATATACGTCTATAACGATATATATCCAAACTTAAGGGAAACTAACATCTCGGATGTCATATTTTACCACATTCCTGGCGCTTCGGCCCCTATTTCTTGGTGGTAACATTATATACGTCTATAACGTTATATATCATAACCTAAGGCAACCTAAAATCTCTACCGTAATAGTTTACAACATTCCTGGCGTGTCGGCTCGTACTTCTCGGTGCGAACATTATATACGTCTATAACGTTATATATCCTAACGTAAGGCAACATACCATCTCGGATATAATATTTTACAACATTCCTGGCGTGTCGTCGCCTGCTTCTCGGTGGGGTCATTATATACGTCTATAACGTTGTATATCCTAACCTAACGCAACCTAACATCTGGGATGTAATATTTTACAACATTACTGGCATGTCGGTTCCTACGTCTCGGTGGGAACGTTATATACGTCTATAACGACATATATCCAAACTTAAGGGAAACTAACATCTCGGATGTAATATTTTACAACATTCCTGGCGATCCTCTACCACTTTTCGGTGGGAACATTATATACGTCTATAACGTTACATATCCTAACGTAAGGCAACATAACATCTCGGATGTTATATTTTACAACATTCCTGGCGTGTGGTCGCCTGCTTCTCGATGGGGTCATTATATACGTCTATAACATTCTATATCCTAACCTAAGGCAACCTAACATCTCGGATGTAATATTTTACAACATTCTGGCTTGTCAGTCCCCACGTCTCGATCTGGACATTATATACATTTATAACGATATATATCCAAACTTAAGGGAAACTAACATCTCGGATGTAATATTTTACAACATTCCTGGTGCTTCGGCTCCTACTTTTCGGTGGGAACATTATACACGTCTATAACGTTACATATCCTAACGTAAGGCAACATAACATCTCGGATGTTATATTTTACAACATTCCTGGCGTGTCGTCGCCTGCTTCTCGATGGGGACATTATATACGTCTATAACGTTGTATATCCTAACCTAAAGCAACCTAACATCTGGGATGTAATATTTTACAAGATTCCTGGCATGTCGGTCCCCAAGTCTCGGTAGGAACATTATATACGTCTATAACGATATATATCCAAACCGAAGGGAACCTGACATCTCGGATGTAATATTTTAAAACATTCCTGGCGTGTCGTCGCCTGCTTCTCGATGGGGACATTATATACGTCTATAACGTTGTATATCCTAACCTAACGCAACCTAACATCTCGGATGTAATATTTTACAACATTCTTGGCATGTCGGACCCTACATCTCGGTGGGAACATACTATACGTCTATAAAGTTGTATATCCTAACCTAAGGGAACATAACATCTCGGGTGTAATATTTTACAACATTCCTGACTCGTCGGCCCCTATTTTTAGGTGGGAACATTATATACGTCTATAACGCTATACATCCTAGCCTAAGGCAACCTAAGATGTCGAATGTAATATTTTACAACATTCTGGCGTGTCGTCGCCTGCTTCTCGATGGGGAGATTATATACGTCTATAGCGTTGTATACCCTAACCTAAGGGAACCTAACATCTCGGGTGTAATGTTTTACAACATTCCTGACGCGTCGACCCCTATTTTTCGGTGGGAATATTATATACGTCTATAACGTTATATATCCTAGCCTAAGGCATCCTAACACCTCGGATTTAATAGTTGACAACATTCCTGGCGTGTAGGCACGTACTTCTCGGTGGGAACATTGTATACGACTATAACGTTATATATCCTAGCCTAAGGCGACCTAACATATCGAATGTAATATTTTACATCATTCCTGGCGTGTCGTCGCCTGCTTCTCGATGGGAACATTATATACGTCTATAACGTTGTGTATCCTAACCTAACGCAACCTAACATCTGGGATGTAATATTCCTGGCGTGTCGTACCCTACTTCTGGACGGGGACATTTTATACGTCTATAACGTGATATATCCTAGCCTAAGGCAACCTAACATCTCGGATGTAATATTTTATATCATTCCTGGCGTGTCGTCGCCTGCTTCTCGATGGGAACATTATATACGTCTATAACGTTGTGTATCCTAACCTAACGCAACCTAACATCTGGGATGTAATATTCCTGGTGTGTCGTCGCCTGCTTCTCGATGGGGACATAATAAACGCCTATAACGTTGTATATCCTAACGTAACGCAACCTAACATCTGGAATGTAATATTTTACAACATTCCTGGCGTGTCGTCGCCTGCTTCCCGATGGGAACATAATATACGTCTATAACGTTGTATATCCTTACCTAACGCAACCTAACATCTGGGATGTAATATTTTACAAGATTCCTGGCATGTCGGTCCACATGTCTCGGTGGAAACATTGTATACGTCTATAACGATATATATCCTAACCTAAGGCAACCTAACATCTCGGATGTAATAGTTGACAACATTCCAGGCGTGTCCGCCCGTACTTCTCGGTGGGAACATTGTATACGTCTATAACGTTATATATCCTAGCCTAAGGCGACCTAACATGTCGAATGTAATATTTTACAACATTCCTGGCGTGTCGTCGCCTACTTCTCGATGGGGACATTATATACATATATAACATTGTATATCCTAACCTAAGGCAGCCTAAAATCTCGGATGTAATATTTTACAACATTCCTGTCATATCGGTCCCTACGTCTCGGTGTAAACATTGTATACGTCTATAACGATATATATCCTAGCCTAAGGCAACCTAACATCTCGGATGTAATATTTTACAACATTCTGGCATGTCGTCGCCTGCTTCTCGATGGGGACATTATATACGTCTATAACGTTGTATATCCTAATCTAACGCAACCAAACATTTGGGATGTAATATTTTAGAACATTCCTGGCATGTCGTTCCCTACGACTCGGTGGGAACATTATATACGTCTATAACGATATATATCCTAAGCTAAGGCTACCTAACACCTCGGCTGTAATAGTTGTCAACATTCCTGGCGTGTAGGCCCGTACTTCTTGGTGGGAACATTGTATACGTCTATAACGTTATATATCCTAGCCTAAGGCGACCTAACATGTCGAATGTAATATTTTACATCATTCCTGGCGTGTCGTCACCTGCTTCTCGATGGGAACATTATATACGTCTATAATCTTGTATATCCTAACCTAAGGCAGCCTAACATCTCGGATGTAATATTTTACAACATTCCTGGCGTGTCGTCGTCTACTTCTGGATGGGACATTATATACATCTATAACGTTGTATATCCTAACCTAAGGGAACCTAACATCTCGGGTGTAATATTTTACAACATTCCTGACGCGTCGGCCCCTATTTTTCGGTGGGAATATTATATACGTCTATAACGTTATATATCCTAACCTAAGGCAACCTAACATCTCGGATGCAATAGTTCACAACATTCCTGGCGTGTCCACACGTACTTCTCGGTGGGAACATTATATACGTCTATATCGTTATATATCCTAGCATAAGGCCACATAACATGTCGAATGTAATATTTTACAACATTCCTGGCGTGTCGTCGCCTGCTTCTCGATGGGGATATTATATACGTCTATAACGTTGTATATACTAACCTAAAGCAACCTAACATCTGGGATGTAATATTTTACAAGATTCCTGGCATGTCGGTCCCCAAGTCTCGGTAGGAACATTATATACGTCTATAACGATATATATCCAAACCTAAGGGAACCTAACATCTCGGATGTAATATTTTACAACATTCCTGGCGTGTCGTCGCCTGCTTCTTGATGGGGACATAATATGCGCCTATAACGTTGTATATCCTAACCTAAGGCAACCTAACATCTCGGATGTAATATTTTATTACATTCCTGGCATCTCGTCGCCTGCTTCTCGATGGGGAGATTATATACGTCTATAACGTTGTATATCCTAACCCAAGGCAACCTAACATCTCGGATGGAATATTTTACAACATTCCTGGCATATCGATCCCTACTTCTCGGTGGAAACATTGCATACGTCTATAACGATATATATCCTAGCCTAAGGCAACCTAACAGGTCGAATGTAATATTTTACATCATTCCTGGCGTGTCGTTGCCTGCTTCTCGATGGGAACATTATATACGTCTATAACGTTGTGTATCCTAACCTAACGCAACCTAACATCTGGGATGTAATATTCCTGGCGTGTCGTCGCCTACTTCTGGATGGGGAGATTATATACGTCTATAACGTTATATATCCTAACCTAAGGCAACCTAACATCTCGGATGTAATAGTTGACAACATTCCTGGCGTGTCGTCGCCTGCTTCTCGATGGGGACATTATATACGTCTATAACGTTGTATATCCTAACCTAAAGCAACCTAACATCTGGGATGTAATATTTTACAACATTCCTGGCGTGTAGTCGCCTACTTCTGGATGGGGACATTATATACATCTATAACTTTGTATATCCTAACCTAAGGCAGCCTAACATCTCGGATGTAATATTTTACAACATTCCTGGCATGTCGGTCAATACATCTCGGTGGGAACATACTATACGTCTATAACGTTGTATATCCTAACCTAAGGGAACCTAACATCTCGGGTGTAATATTTTACAACATTCCTGACGCGTCGGCCCCTATTTCTCGGTGGGAACATTATATACGTCTATAACGTTATATATCCTAGCCTAAGGCGACCTAACATGTCGGATGAAATAGTTGATAACATTCCTGGCGTGTCGGCCCGTACTTCTCGGTGGTAACATTACATACGTCTATAACGTTATATATCCTAGCCTAAGTCAACCTAACATGTCGAATGTAATATTTTACAACATTCCTGGCGTGTCG
This sequence comes from Xylocopa violacea, assembly GCA_963969225.1. Classification (NCBI taxonomy): domain Eukaryota; kingdom Metazoa; phylum Arthropoda; class Insecta; order Hymenoptera; family Apidae; genus Xylocopa; species Xylocopa violacea. The sequence continues at coordinate 699,103 of CAXAJV010000500.1, read as the reverse complement.
TCGCCTGCTTCTCGATGAGAACATTATATACGTGTATAACGTTGTGTATCCTAACCTAACGCAACCTAACATCTGAGATGTAATATTCCTGGCGTGTCGTCGCCTGCTTCTCGATGGGGACATTATATACGTCTATAACGTTGTATATCCTAACCTAACGCAACCTAACATCTCGGATGTAATATTTTACAACATTCCTGGCATGTCGGTCCCTACATCTCGGTGGGAACATACTATACGTCTATAAAGTTGTATATCCTAACCTAAGGGAACCTAACATCTCGGGTGTAATATTTTACAACATTCCTGACGCGTCGGCCCCTATTCCTCGCTGAGAACATTATATATGTCTATAACGTTATATATCATAACCTAAGGCAACCTAACATCTCTACCGTAATATTTTACAACATTCCTGTCGTGACGGCCCCTATTTCCCGATGGGGATATTATATACGTCCATAACGTTGTATACTCTAACCTAAGGCTATCTAACATCTCGGATGTAATAGTTGATAACATTCCTGGCGTGTCGGCCCGAACTTCTCGGTGGGAACATTATATACGTCTATAACGATACATATCCTAACGTAAGGCAACATGACATCTTGGATGTAATATTTTACAACATTCCTGGCGTATCGTCGCCTGCTTCTCGATGGGGACACTATATACGTCTATAACGATATATATCCTAACCTAAAGCAACCTAACATCTCGGGTGTAATATTTTACAACATTCCTGACGCGTCGCCCCATATTTCTCGGTGGGAACATAATACACGTCTATAACGTTATATATCCTAGCCTAAGGTAACCTAACATCTCGGATGTAATATTTTACAACATTTCTGGCGTGTCGTCGCCTGCTTCTCGATGGGGACACTATATTCGTCTATATCGTTGTATATCCTAACCTAACGCAACCTAACGTCTGGGATGTAATATTTTACAACATTCCTGGCATGTCGGTCCCTACGTCTCGGTGGGAACATTATATACGTCTATAACGACATATGTCCTAACCTAAGGCAACCTAACATCTCGGAAGCAATAGTTGACAACTTTCCTGGCGTGTCCGCCCTTACTTCTCGGTGGGAACATTATGTACATCTATAACGTTATATATCCTAGCCTAAGGCGACCTAACATGTCGAATGTAATATTTTACAACATTCCTGGCGTGTCGGTCCCTACTTCTCGGTGGGAATATTATATACGTCTATAACGATATATGTCCCAACCAAAGGCAACCTAACACCTCGGATGTAATAGTTGACAACATTCCTGGCGTCTAGGCCCGTACTTCTCGGTGGGAACATTGTATATGTCTATAACGTTATATATCCTAGCCTAAGGCGACCTAACATGTCGAATGTAATATTTTACATCATTCCTGGCGTGTCGTCGCCTGCTTCTCGATGAGAACATTATATACGTCTATAACGTTGTGTATCCTAACCTAACGCAACCTAACATCTGAGATGTAATATTCCTGGCGTGTCGTCGCCTGCTTCTCGATGGGGACATTATATACGTCTATAACGTTGTATATCCTAACCTAACGCAACCTAACATCTCGGATGTAATATTTTACAACATTCCTGGCATGTCGGTCCCTACATCTCGGTGGGAACATACTATACGTCTATGAAGTTGTATATCCTAACCTAAGGGAACCTAACATCTCGGGTGTAATATTTTACAACATTCCTGACGCGTCGGCCCCTATTCCTCGCTGAGAACATTATATATGTCTATAACGTTATATATCATAACCTAAGGCAACCTAACATCTCTACCGTAATATTTTACAACATTCCTGTCGTGACGGCCCCTATTTCCCGATGGGGATATTATATACGTCCATAACGTTGTATACTCTAACCTAAGGCTATCTAACATCTCGGATGTAATAGTTGATAACATTCCTGGCGTGTCGGCCCGAACTTCTCGGTGGGAACATTATATACGTCTATAACGATACATATCCTAACGTAAGGCAACATGACATCTTGGATGTAATATTTTACAACATTCCTGGCGTATCGTCGCCTGCTTCTCGATGGGGACACTATATACGTCTATAACGATATATATCCTAACCTAAAGCAACCTAACATCTCGGGTGTAATATTTTACAACATTCCTGACGCGTCGCCCCATATTTCTCGGTGGGAACATAATACACGTCTATAACGTTGTATATCCTAGCCTAAGGTAACCTAACATCTCGGATGTAATATTTTACAACATTTCTGGCGTGTCGTCGCCTGCTTCTCGATGGGGACATTATATTCGTCTATATCGTTGTATATCCTAACCTAACGCAACCTAACGTCTGGGATGTAATATTTTACAACATTCCTGGCATGTCGGTCCCTACGTCTCGGTGGGAACATTATATACGTCTATAACGACATATGTCCTAACCTAAGGCAACCTAACATCTCGGAAGTAATAGTTGACAACTTTCCTGGCGTGTCCGCCCTTACTTCTCGGTGGGAACATTATGTACATCTATAACGTTATATATCCTAGCCTAAGGGGACCTAACATGTCGAATGTAATATTTTACAACATTCCTGGCGTGTCGGTCCCTACTTCTCGGTGGGAATATTATATACGTCTATAACGTTATATATCATAACCTAAGGCAACCTAACTTCTCGGATGTAATATTTTATAACATTTCTGGCATGTCGGTCCCTACTTCTCGGTGGGAATATTATATACGTCTATAACGTTGTGTATCCTAACCTAACGCAACCTAACATCTGGGATGTAATATTCCTGGCGTGTCGTCGCCTACTTCTGGATGGGGAGATTATATACGTCTATAACGTTATATATCCTAACCTAAGGCAACCTAACATCTCGGATGTAATAGTTGACAACATTCCTGGCGTGTCCGCCCGTACTTCTCGGTGGGAACATTATATACGTCTATAACGTTATATATCCTAGCCTAAGGCCACATAACATGTCGAATGTAATATTTTACAACATTCCTGGCGTGTCGTCGCCTGCTTCTCGATGGGGACATTATATACGTCTTTAACGTTGTATATCCTAACCTAAAGCAACCTAACATCTGGGATGTAATATTTTACAAGATTCCTGGCATGTCGGTCCCCAAGTCTCGGTAGGAACATTATATACGTCTATAACGATATATATCCAAACCGAAGGGAACCTAACATCTCGGATGTAATATTTTACAACATTCCGGGCGTGTCGTCGCCTGCTTCTCGATGGGGACATTATATACGTCTATAACGTTGTATATCCTAACCTAACGCAACCTAACATCTCGGATGTAATATTTTACAACATTCTTGGCATGTCGGACCCTACATCTCGGTGGGAACATACTATACGTCTATAAAGTTGTATATCCTAACCTAAGGGAACATAACATCTCGGGTGTAATATTTTACAACATTCCTGACTCGTCGGCCCCTATTTTTAGGTGGGAACATTATATACGTCTATAACGCTATATATCCTAGCCTAAGGCAACCTCAGATGTCGAATGTAATATTTTACAACATTCTGGCGTGTCGTCGCCTGCTTCTCGATGGGGAGATTATATACGTCTATAGCGTTGTATATCCTAACCTAAGGGAACCTAACATCTCGGGTGTAATGTTTTACAACATTCCTGACGCGTCGACCCCTATTTTTCGGTGGGAATATTATATACGTCTATAACGTTATATATCCTAGCCTAAGGCATCCTAACACCTCGGATTTAATAGTTGACAACATTCCTGGCGTGTAGGCACGTACTTCTCGGTGGGAACATTGTATACGACTATAACGTTATATATCCTAGCCTAAGGCGACCTAACATATCGAATGTAATATTTTACATCATTCCTGGCGTGTCGTCGCCTGCTTCTCGATGGGAAAATTATATACGTCTATAACGTTGTGTATCCTAACCTAACGCAATCTAACATCTGGGATGTAATATTCCTGGTGTGTCGTCGCCTGCTTCTCGATGGGGACATAATAAACGCCTATAACGTTGTATATCCTAACGTAACGCAACCTAACATCTGGAATGTAATATTTTACAACATTCCTGGCGTGTCGTCGCCTGCTTCCCGATGGGAACATAATATACGTCTATAACGTTGTATATCCTTACCTAACGCAACCTAACATCTGGGATGTAATATTTTACAAGATTCCTGGCATGTCGGTCCACATGTCTCGGTGGAAACATTGTATACGTCTATAACGATATATATCCTAACCTAAGGCAACCTAACATCTCGGATGTAATAGTTGACAACATTCCAGGCGTGTCCGCCCGTACTTCTCGGTGGGAACATTGTATACGTCTATAACGTTATATATCCTAGCCTAAGGCGACCTAACATGTCGAATGTAATATTTTACAACATTCCTGGCGTGTCGTCGCCTACTTCTCGATGGGGACATTATATACATATATAACATTGTATATCCTAACCTAAGGCAGCCTAAAATCTCGGATGTAATATTTTACAACATTCCTGTTATATCGGTCCCTACGTCTCGGTGTAAACATTGTATACGTCTATAACGATATATATCCTAGCCTAAGGCAACCTAACATCTCGGATGTAATATTTTACAACATTCTGGCATGTCGTCGCCTGCTTCTCGATGGGGACATTATATACGTCTATAACGTTGTATATCCTAATCTAACGCAACCAAACATTTGGGATGTAATATTTTAGAACATTCCTGGCATGTCGTTCCCTACGACTCGGTGGGAACATTATATACGTCTATAACGATATATATCCTAAGCTAAGGCTACCTAACACCTCGGCTGTAATAGTTGTCAACATTCCTGGCGTGTAGGCCCGTACTTCTTGGTGGGAACATTGTATACGTCTATAACGTTATATATCCTAGCCTAAGGCGACCTAACATGTCGAATGTAATATTTTACATCATTCCTGGCGTGTCGTCACCTGCTTCTCGATGGGAACATTATATACGTCTATAATCTTGTATATCCTAACCTAAGGCAGCCTAACATCTCGGATGTAATATTTTACAACATTCCTGGCGTGTCGTCGTCTACTTCTGGATGGGACATTATATACATCTATAACGTTGTATATCCTAACCTAAGGGAACCTAACATCTCGGGTGTAATATTTTACAACATTCCTGACGCGTCGGCCCCTATTTTTCGGTGGGAATATTATATACGTCTATAACGTTATATATCCTAACCTAAGGCAACCTAACATCTCGGATGCAATAGTTCACAACATTCCTGGCGTGTCCACACGTACTTCTCGGTGGGAACATTATATACGTCTATATCGTTATATATCCTAGCATAAGGCCACATAACATGTCGAATGTAATATTTTACAACATTCCTGGCGTGTCGTCGCCTGCTTCTCGATGGGGATATTATATACGTCTATAACGTTGTATATCCTAACCTAAAGCAACCTAACATCTGGGATGTAATATTTTACAAGATTCCTGGCATGTCGGTCCCCAAGTCTCGGTAGGAACATTATATACGTCTATAACGATATATATCCAAACCTAAGGGAACCTAACATCTCGGATGTAATATTTTACAACATTCCTGGCGTGTCGTCGCCTGCTTCTTGATGGGGACATAATATGCGCCTATAACGTTGTATATCCTAACCTAACGCAACCTAACATCTAGAATGTAATATTTTACAACATTCCTGGTGTGTCGTCGCCTGCTTCCAGATGGGGACGTAATATACGTCTATAACGTTGTATATCCTTACCTAACGCAAACTAACATCTGGAATGTAATATTTTACAACATTCCTGGAGTGTCGTCGCCTGCTTCTGGATGGGGTCATTATATACATCTATAACGTTGTATATCCTAACCTAAGGCAACCTAACATCTCGGATGTAATATTTTATAACATTCCTGGCATCTCGTCGCCTGCTTCTCGATGGGGAGATTATATACGTCTATAACGTTGTATATCCTAACCCAAGGCAACCTAACATCTCGGATGGAATATTTTACAACATTCCTGGCATATCGATCCCTACTTCTCGGTGGAAACATTGCATACGTCTATAACGATATATATCCTAGCCTAAGGCAACCTAACAGGTCGAATGTAATATTTTACATCATTCCTGGCGTGTCGTTGCCTGCTTCTCGATGGGAACATTATATACGTCTATAACGTTGTGTATCCTAACCTAACGCAACCTAACATCTGGGATGTAATATTCCTGGCGTGTCGTCGCCTACTTCTGGATGGGGAGATTATATACGTCTATAACGTTATATATCCTAACCTAAGGCAACCTAACATCTCGGATGTAATAGTTGACAACATTCCTGGCGTGTCGTCGCCTGCTTCTCGATGGGGACATTATATACGTCTATAACGTTGTATATCCTAACCTAAAGCAACCTAACATCTGGGATGTAATATTTTACAACATTCCTGGCGTGTCGTCGCCTAGTTTGGATGGGGTCATTATATACATCTATAACGCTGTATATTCTAACCTAAGGCAACCTAACATCTCGGATGTAATATTTTACAACATTCCTGGCATGTCGGTCCCTACTTCTCGGTGGAAACATTGTATACGTCTATAACGATATATATCCTAGCCTAAGGCAACCTAACATCTCGCATGTAATATTTTACAACATTCCTGGCGTGTCGTCGCCTACTTCTCGATGGGGACATTATATACGTCGATAACGTTATATATCCTAGCCTAAGGCAACCTAACATGTCGAATGTAATATTTTACAACATTCCTGGCTTGTCGTCGCCTACTTCTCGATGGGGACATTATATACATCTATAACATTGTATATCCTAACCCAAGGCAACCTAACATCTCGGATGGAATATTTTACAACATTCCTGGCGTGTCGTTGCCTGCTTCTCGATGGGGACATTTTATACGTCTATAACGTTGTATATCCTAACCTACCGCAACCAAACATCTCGGATGTAATATTTCACAACATTCCTGGCATGTCGGTCCCTACTTCTCGGTGGGAATATTATATACGTCTATAACGTTATATATCATAACCTAAGGCAACCTAACATCTCGGATGTAATATTTTACAACATTCCTGGCATATCGGTACCTACTTCTCGGTGGAAACATTGTATACGTCTATAACGATATATATCCTAGCCTAAGGCAACCTAACATCTCGGATGTAATATTTTACAACATTCCTGGCGCGTCGGCTCCTATTTTTCGGTGGGAACATTATATACGTCTATAACGTTATATATCCTAACCTAAGGGACCCTAACATGTCGTATGTAATGTTTTACAACATTCCTGGCGTGTCGTAGCCTGCTTCTCGATGGGGACATTATATACGTCTATAACGTTGTATATCCTAACTTAAAGCAACCTAACATCTGGGATGTAATATTTTACAACATTCCTGGCGTGTCGTCGCCTAGTTTGGATGGGGTCATTATATACATCTATAACGCTGTATATCCTAACCTAAGGCAACCTAACATCTCGGATGTAATATTTTACAACATTCCTGGCATGTCGGTCCCTACATCTCGGTGGGAACATACTATACGTCTATAACGTTGTATATCCTAACCTAAGGGAACCTAACATCTCGAGTGTAAACTTTTACAACATTCATGACGCGTCGGGCCCTATTTTTCGGTGGGAACATTATATACGGCTATAACGTTATATATCCTAGCCTAAGGCAACCTAACATGTCGAATGTAATATTTTACAACATTCCTGTCGTGTCGTCGCCTGGTTCTCGATGGGGAGATTATATACGTCTATAACGTTGTATATCCTAACCTAACGCAACCTAACATTTGGGATGTAATATTTTACAACATTCCTTGCATGTCGGTGCCTACGTCTCGGTGGGAACATTATATACGTCTATAACGATATATATCCTAACCTAAGGCAACCTAACACCTCGGATGTAATAGTTGACAACATTCCTGGCGTGTAGGCCCGTACTTCTCGGTGGGAACATTGTATACGTCTATAACGTTATATATCCTAGCCTAAGGCAACCTAACATATCGAATGTAATATTTTACATCATTCCTGGCGTGTCGTCGCCTGCTTCTCGATGGGAACATTATATACGTCTATAACGTTGTGTATCCTAACCTAACGCAACCTAACATCTGGGATGTAATATTCCTGGCGTGTCGTCGCCTACTTCTGGATGGGGACATTATATACGTCTATAACGTTATATATCCTAACCTAAGGCAACCTAACATCTCGGATGTAATATTTTACAACATTCTGGCGTGTCGTCGCCTGCTTCTCGATGGGAACATTATATACGTCTATAACGTTATATATCATAACCTAAGGCAACCTAACATCTCGGATATAATATTTTACAACATTCTGGCGTTTCGTCGCCTGCTTCTCGATGGGGAGATTATATACTTCTATAACGTTGTATATCCTAAACTAACGCAACCTAACATTTGGGATGTATTATTTTACAACATTCCTTGCATGTCGGTGCCTACCTCTCGGTGGGAACATTATATACGTCTATAACGATATATATCCTAACCTAAGGCAACCTAACACCTCGGATGTTATAGTTGACAACATTCCTGGCGTGTAGGTCCGTACTTCTCGGTGGGAGCATTGTATACGTCTATAACGTTATATATCCTAGCCTAAGGCGACCTAACATATCGAATGTAATATTTTACATCATTCCTGGCGTGTCGTCGCCTGCTTCTCGATGGGAACATTATATACGTCTATAACGTTGTGTATCCTAACCTAACGCAACCTAACATCTGGGATGTAATATTCCTGGCGTGTCGTCGCCTACTTCTGGATGGGGACATTATATACGTCTATAACATTATATATCCTAACCTAAGGCAACCTAACATCTCGGATGTAATATTTTACAACATTCCTGGCATGTCGGTTCCTACATCTCGGTGGGAACATACTATACGTCTATAACGTTGTATATGCTATCCTAAGGGAACATAACATCTCGGGTGTAATATTTTACAACATTCCTGACGCGTCGGTCCCTATTTTTCGGTGGAAACATTGTATACGTCTATAACGATATATATCCTAGCCTAAGGCAACCTAACATCTCGGATGTAATATTTTACAACATTCCTGGCATGTCGGTCCCTACTTCTCGGAGGGAATATTATATACGTCTATAACGTTATATATCATAACCTAAGGCAACCTAACTTCTCGGATGTAATATTTTACAACATTCCTGGCATATCGGTGCCTACATCTCGGTGGGGAGATTATATACGTCTATAACGTTGTATATCCTAACCTAACGCAACCTAACATTTGGGATGTAATATTTTACAACATTCCTTGCATGTCGGTGCCTACGTCTCGGTGGAAACATTATGTACGTCTATAACGATATATATCCTAGCCTAAGGCAACCTAACATCTCGGATGTAATATTTTACAACATTCCTGGCGTGTCGTCGCCTACTTCTCGATGGGGACATTATATACATCTATAACATTGTATATCCTAACCTGAGGCAACCTAACATCTCGGATGTAATATTTTACAACATTCTTGCGTGTCGTCGCATGCTTCTCGATGGGGAGATTATATACGTCTATAACGTTGTATATCCTAACCTAACGCAACCTAACATTTGGGATGTAATATTTTACAACATTCCTGGCATGTCGGTGCCTACGTCTCGGTGGGAACATTGTATACGTCTATAACGATATATATCCTAGTCTGAGGCAACCTAGTATGTCAAATGTAATATTTTACAACATTCCTGGCGTGTCGTCGCCTACTTCTCGATGGGGACATTATATAAATCTATAACCTTGTATATCCTAACCTAAAGCAGCCTAACATCTCGGATGTAATATTTCACAACATTCCTGGCATGTCGGTCCCTACTTCTCGGTGGAAACATTGTATACGTCTATAACGTTATATATCCTAACCTAAGGGAACCTAACATCTCGGGTGTAATATTTGATAACATTCCCGGCGTGTTAGCCCGTACTTCTCGGTGGGAACATCATATACGTCTATAGCGATATATATCATAGCCTAAGGCAACCTAACATCTCGGATGTAATATTTTACAACATTCCTGGCGCGTCGGCTCCTATTTTTTGGTGGGAACATTATATACGTCTATAACGTTATATATCCTAACCTAAGGGAATCTAACATCTCGGGTGTAATATTTTACAACATTCATGACACGTCGTTGCCTCCTTCTCGATGGGGACATTATATAAGTCTATAACGTTGTATATCCTAACCTAACGCAACCTAACATCTGGGATGTAATATTTTACAACATTCCTGGCATATCGGTCCCTACGTCTCGGTGGAAACATTGTATACGTCTATAACGATATATATCCTAGCCTAATGCGACCTAACATATCGAATGTAATATTTTACAACATTCCTGGAGTGTCGTCGCCTGCTTCTCGGAGGGGACATTATATACATCTATTACGTTGTATATCCTAACCTAACGCAACTTAACATCTGGGATGTAATATTTTACAACATTCCTGGCATGACGGGCCCTACGTCTTGATGGGAACATTCTATACGTCTATAGCGTTGTATATCCTAACCTAAGGGAACCTAACATCTCGGGTGTAATATTTTACAACATTTCTGACGCGTCGGCCCCTATTTCTCGGTGGGAACATTAGATACGTCTATAACGTTATATATCATAGCCTAAGGCGACCTAACATGTCGAATGTAATATTTTACATCATTCCTGGCCTGTCTGCCCGTAGTTCTCGGTGGTAACATTATATACGTCTATAACGTTATATATCCTAGCCTAAGGCAAGATAACATGCCGAATGTAATATTTTACAACATTCCTGGCGTGTCGTCGCCTGCTTCTCGATGGGAACATTATATACGTCTATAACGTTGTGTATCCTAACCTAACGCAACCTAACATCTGGGATGTAATATTTTACAAGATTCCTGGCATGTCGGTCCCCAAGTCTCGGTAGGAACATTATATACGTCTATAACGATATATATCCAAACCTAAGGGAACCTAACATCTCGGATGTAATATTTTACAACATTCCTGGCATGTCGGTCCCTACTTCTCGGTGGGAATATTATATACGTCCAAAACGTTATATATCATAACCTAAGGCAACCTAACATCTGGGATGTAATATTTTACAACATTCCTGGAGTGTCGTCGCCTACTTCTGGGTAGGGTCATAATATACATCTATAACGTTGTATATCCTAACCTAAGGCAACCTAACATCTCGAATGTAATATTTTACAACATTCCTGGCCTGTCGTCTCCTGCTCCTCGATGGGGACATTATATACGTCTATAACGTTGTATATCCTAACCTAAAGCAACCTAACATCTCGGATGTAATATTCCTGGCGTGTCGTCGCCTACTTCTGGATAGGGACATTATATACGTCTATAACGTTATATATCCTAACCTAAGGGAACCTAACAGCTCGGGTGTAATATTTGAAAACATTCCCGGCGTGTTAGCCCGTACTTCTCGGTGGTAACATCATATACGTCTATAGCGATATATATCATAGCCTAAGGCAACCTAACATCTCGGATGTAATATTTTACAACATTCCTGGCATGTCGGCCCCTATTTCTCGGTGGGAATATTATATACGTCTATAACGTTATATATCCTAGCCTAAGGCAACCTAACATCTCGAGTTTAATATTTTACAACATTCCTGACGCGTCGGCCCCTATTTCTCGGTGGGAACATTATATACGTCTATAACGTTATATATCATAACCTAAGGCAACCTAAAATCTCTACCGTAACAGTTTACAACATTCCTGGCGTGTCGGCTCGTACTTCTCGGTGCGAACATTATATACGTCTATAACGTTATATATCCTAACGTAAGGCAACATAACATCTCGGATGTAATATTTTACAACATACCTGGCGTGTCGTCGCCTGCTTCTCGATGGGGACATTATATACGTCTATAACGTTGTATATCCTAATCTAACGCAATCTAACATCTGGGATGTAATATTTTCCAACATTACTGGCACGTCGGTCCCTACGTCTCGGAGGGAACGTTATATACGTCTATAACGATATATGTCCAAACTTAAGGGAAACTAACATCTCGGGTGTCATATTTTACAACATTCCTGGCGCTTCGGCCCCTATTTCTCGGTGGTAACATTATATACGTCTATAACGTTATATATCATAACCTAAGGCAACCTAAAATCTCTACCGTAATAGTTTACAACATTCCTGGCTTGTCGGCTCGTACTTCTCGGTGCGAACATTATATACGTCTATAACGTTATATATCCTAACGTAAGGCAACATAACATCTCGGATATAATATTTTACAACATTCCTGGCGTGTCGTCGCCTGCTTCTCGATGGGGACATTATATACGTCTATAACGTTGTATATCCTAACCTAACGCAACCTAACATCTGGGATGTAATATTTTACAACATTCCTGGCATGTCGGTCCCTACGTCTCGGTGGGAACGTTATATACGTCTATAACGACATATATCCAAACTTAAGGGAAACTAACTTCTCGGATGTAATATTTTACAACATTCCTGGATCTTCGGCTCCTACTTTTCGGTGGGAACATTATATACTTCTATAACGTTACATATCCTAACGTAAGGCAACATAACATCTCGGATGTTATATTTTACAACATTCCTGGCGTGTCGTCGCCTGCTTCTCGATGGGGACATTATATACGTCTATAACGTTATATATCCTAGCCTAAGGCAACCTAACATCTCGGGTTTAATATTTTACAACATTCCTGACGCGTCGGCCCCTATTTCTCGGTGGGAACATTATATACTTCTTTAACGTTATATATCATAACCTAAGGCAACCTAAAATCTCAACCGTAATAGTTTACAACATTCCTGGCGCTTCGGCGCCTATTTCTCGGTGGGAATATTATATACGTCTATAACGTTATATATCATAACCTAAGGCAACCTAAAATCTCTACCGTAATAGTTTACGACGTTCCTGGCGTGTCGGCTCGTACTTCTCGGTGCGAACATTATATACGTCTATAACGTTATATATCCTAACGTAAGGCAACATAACATCTCGGATGTAATATTTTACAACATTCCTGGCGTGTCGTCGCCTGCTTCTCGATGGGGACATTACATACGTCTATAACGTTGTATATCCTAACCTAACGCAACCTAACATCTGGGATGTAATATTGTACAACATTCCTGGCATGTCGGTCCCTACGTCTCGGTGGGAACGTTATATACGTCTATAACGATATATATCCAAACTTAAGGGAAACTAACATCTCGGATGTCATATTTTAGAACATTCCTGGCGCTTCGGCCCCTATTTCTCGGTGGTAACATTATATACGTCTATAACGTTATATATCATAACCTAAGGCAACCTAAAATCTCTACCGTAATTGTTTACAACATTCCTGGCGTGTCGGCTCGTACTTGTCGGTGCGAACATTATATACGTCTATAACGTTATATATCCTAACGTAAGGCAACATACCATCTCGGATATAATATTTTACAACATTCCTGGCGTGTCGTCGCCTGCTTCTCGATGGGGGCGTTATATACGTCTATAACGTTGTATACCCTAACCTAACGCAACCTAACATCTGGGATGTAATATTTTACAACATTCCTGGCATGTCGTCGCCTGCTTCTCGATGGGGACATTATATACTTCTATAGCGTTGTATATCCTAACCTAACGCAACCTAACATCTGGGATGTATCATTTTACAACATTCCTGGCATGTCGGTCCCTACGTTTCTGTGGGAACATCATATACGTCTATAGCGGTATATATCCTAACCGAAGGCAACGTAACATCTCAGATGTAATATTTTACAACATTCCTGGCGCGTCGGCTCCTATTTTTCGGTGGGAACATTATATACGTCTATAACGTTATATATCATAACCTAAGGCAACCTAAAATCTCTACCGTAATAGTTTACGACGTTCCTTGCGTGTCGGCTCGTACTTCTCGGTGCGAACATTATATACGTCTATAACGTTATATATCCTAGCCTAAGGCAACCTAAGATGTCGAATGTAATATTTTACATCATTCCTGGCGTGTCGGCCCGTAGTTCTCGGTGGTAACAATATATTCGTCTATAACGTTATGTATCCTAGCCTAAGGCAACCTAACATGCCGAATGTAATATTTTACAACATTCCTGGCGTGTCGTCGCCTACTTCTCGATGGGGACATTATATACGTCTATAACGTTGTATATCCTAACCTAACGCAACCTAACATCTGGGATGTATCATTTTACAACATTCCTGGCATATCGGTCCCTACGTTTCTGTGGGAACATCATATACGTCTATAGCGATATATATCCTAACCGAAGGCAACCTAACATCTCGGATGTAATATTTTACAACATTCCTGGCGCGTCGGCTCCTATTTTTCGGTGGGAACATTATATACGTCTATAACGTTATATATCCTAACGTAAGGCAACATAACATCTCGGAAGCAATATTTTACAACATTACTGACTCGTCGGCCCCTATTTCTCGGTGGGAACATAATATACGTCTATAACGTTATATATCCTAGCCTAAGGTAACCTAACATGTCGGATGTAATATTTTACAACATTCCTGGCGTGTCGTCGCCTGCTTCTCGATGGGGACATTATATACGTCTATATCGTTGTATATCCTAACCTAACGCAACCTAACTTCTGGGATGTAATATTTTACAACATTCCTGGCGCGTCGGCCCCTATTTCTCGGTGGGAACATTATATACGTCTATAACGTTATATATCCTAGCCTAAGGCGACCTAACATGTCGGATCTAATAGTTGATAACATTCCTGGCGTGTCGGCCCGTACTTCTCGGTGGTAACATTACATACGTCTATAACGTTATATATCCTAGCCTAAGGCAACCTAACATGTCGAATGTAATATTTTACAACATTCCTGGCGTGTCGTCCCCTGCTTCTCGATGGGGACATTATATACGTCTATAACGTTGTATATCCTAACCTAACGCAACCTAACATCTCGGATGTAATATTTTACAACATTCTTGGCATGTCGGACCCCACATCTCGGTGGGAACATACTATACGTCTATAAAGTTGTATATCCTAACCTAAGGGAACATAATATCTCGGGTGTAATATTTTACAACATTCCTGACTCGTCGGCCCCTATTTTTAGGTGGAAACATTATATACGTCTATAACGCTATATATCCTAGCCTAAGGCAACCTAAGATGTCGAATGTAATATTTTACAACATTCTGGCGTGTCGTCGCCTGCTTCTCGATGGGGAGATTATATACGTCTATAACTTTGTATATCCTAACCTAAGGCAGCCTAACATCTCGGATGTAATATTTTACAACATTCCTGGCATGTCGGTCCCTACATCTCGGTGGGAACATACTATACGTCTATAACGTTGTATATCCTAACCTAAGGGAACCTAACATCTCGGGTGTAATATTTTACAACATTCCTGACGCGTCGGCCCCTATTTCTCGGTGGGAACATTATATACGTCTATAACGTTATATATCCTAGCCTAAGGCGACCTAACATGTCGGATGTAATAGTTGATAACATTCCTGGCGTGTCGGCCCGTACTCCTCGGTGGTAACATTACATACGTCTATAACGTTATATATCCTAGCCTAAGTCAACCTAACATGTCGAATGTAATATTTTTCAACATTCCTGGCGTGTCGTCGCCTGCTTCTCGATGGGGACATTATATACGTCTATAACGTTGTATATCCTAACCTAACGCAACCTAACATCTGGGATGTAATATTTTACAACATTCCCGGCGTGTCGTCGCCTACTTCTGGATGGGGATATTATATACATCTATATCGTTGTATATCCTAACCTAAAGCAACCTAACATCTCGGGTGTAATATTTTACAACATTCCTGACGCGTCGGCCCCTATTTCTCGGTGGGAACATTATATACGTCTATAACGTTATATATCCTAGCCTAAGGCGACCTAACATGTCGGATCTAATAGTTGATAACATTCCTGGCGTGTCGGCCCGTACTTCTCGGTGGTAACATTACATACGTCTATAACGTTATATATCCTAGCCTAAGGCAACCTAACATGTCGAATGTAATATTTTACAACATTCCTGGCGTGTCGTCCCCTGCTTCTCGATGGGGACATTATATACGTCTATAACGTTGTATATCCTAACCTAACGCAACCTAACATCTCGGATGTAATATTTTACAACATTCCTGGCATGTCGGTCCCTACATCTCGGTGGGAACATACTATACGTCTATAACGTTGTATATCCTAACCTAAGGGAACCTAACATCTCGGGTGTAATATTTTACAACATTCCTGACGCGTCGGCCCCTATTTTTCGGTGGGAACATTATATACGTCTATAACGTTATATATCCTAGCCTAAGGCCACATAACATGTCGAATGTAATATTTTACAACATTCCTGGCGTGTCGTCGCCTGCTTCTCGATGGGGACATTATATACGTCTATAACGTTGTATATCCTAACCTAAAGCAACCTAACATCTGGGATGTAATATTTTACAAGATTCCTGGCATGTCGGTCCCCAAGTCTCGGTAGGAACATTATATACGTCTATAACGATATATATCCAAACCGAAGGGAACCTAACATCTCGGATGTAATATTTTACAACATTCCTGGCGTGTCGTCGCCTGCTTCTCGATGGGGCCATTATGTACGTCTATAACGTTGTATATCCTAACCTAACGCAACCTAACATCTCGGATGTAATATTTTACAACATTCTTGGCATGTCGGACCCCACATCTCGGTGGGAACATACTATACGTCTATAAAGTTGTATATCCTAACCTAAGGGAACATAACATCTCGGGTGTAATATTTTACAACATTCCTGACTCGTCGGCCCCTATTTTTAGGTGGAAACATTATATACGTCTATAACGCTATATATCCTAGCCTAAGGCAACCTAAGATGTCGAATGTAATATTTTACAACATTCTGGCGTGTCGTCGCCTGCTTCTCGATGGGGAGATTATATACGTCTATAACTTTGTATATCCTAACCTAACGCAACCTAAGATTTGGGATGTAATATTTTACAACATTCCTTGCATGTCGGTGCCTACGTCTCGGTGGGAACATTATATACGTCTATAACGTTATATATCCTAGCCTAAGGCAACCTAACATGTCGAATGTAATATTTTACAACATTCCTGACGCGTCGGCCCCTATTTTTCGGTGGCAACATTACATACGTCTATAACATTATATATCCTAGTCTAAGGCAACCTGACATGTCGAATGTAATATTTTACAACACTCCTGTCGTGTAGTCGCCTACTTCTGGATGGGGACATTATATACATCTATAACTTTGTATATCCTAACCTAAGGCAGCCTAACATCTCGGATGTAATATTTTACAACATTCCTGGCATGTCGGTCCCTACATCTCGGTGGGAACATACTATACGTCTATAACGTTGTATATCCTAACCTAAGGGAACCTAACATCTCGGGTGTAATATTTTACAACATTCCTGACGCGTCGGCCCCTATTTCTCGGTGGGAACATTATATACGTCTATAACGTTATATATCCTAGCCTAAGGCGACCTAACATGTCGGATGTAATAGTTGATAACATTCCTGGCGTGTCGGCCCGTACTCCTCGGTGGTAACATTACATACGTCTATAACGTTATATATCCTAGCCTAAGTCAACCTAACATGTCGAATGTAATATTTTACAACATTCCTGGCGTGTCGTCGCCTGCTTCTCGATGGGGACATTATATACGTCTATAACGTTGTATATCCTAACCTAACGCAACCTAACATCTGGGATGTAATATTTTACAACATTCCTGGCGTGTCGTCGCCTACTTCTGGATGGGGATATTATATACATCTATATCGTTGTATATCCTAACCTAAAGCAACCTAACATCTCGGGTGTAATATTTTACAACATTCCTGACGCGTCGGCCCCTATTTCTCGGTGGGAACATTATATACGTCTATAACGTTATATATCCTAGCCTAAGGCCACCTAACATGTCGAATGTAATATTTTACAACATTCCTGACGCGTCGGCCCCCAATTTTTCGGTGGGAACATTACATACGTCTATAACGTTATATATCCTAGTCTAAGGCAACCTGACATGTCGAATGTAATATTTTACAACACTCCTGTCGTGTAGTCGCCTACTTCTGGATGGGGACATTATATACATCTATAACTTTGTATATCCTAACCTAAGGCAGCCTAACATCTCGGATGTAATATTTTACAACATTCCTGACGCGTCGGCCCCTATTTCTCGGTGGGAACATTATATACGTCTATAACGTTATATATCCTAGCCTAAGGCGACCTAACATGTCGAATGTAATATTTTACAACATTCCTGGCGTGTCGTCCCCTGCTTCTCGATGGGGACATTATATACGTCTATAACGTTGTATATCCTAACCTAACGCAACCTAACATCTCAGATGTAATATTTTACAACATTCCTGGCATGTCGGTCCCTACATTTCGGTGGGAACATACTATACGTCTATAACGTTGTATATCCTAACCTAAGCTAACCTAACATCTCGGGTGTAATATTTTACAACATTCCTGACGCGTCGGCCCCTATTTTTCGGTGGGAACATTATATACGTCTATAACATTATATATCCTAGCCTAAGGCAACCCAAGATGTCGAATGTAATATTTTACAACATTCCTGGTGTGTCGTCGCCTACTTCACGATGGGGACATTATATACATCTATAACAATGTATATCCTAACTTAAGGCAACCTAACATCTCGGATGTAATATTTTACAACATTCTGGCGTGTCGTCGCCTGCTTCTCGATGGGGAGATTATATACGTCTATAACGTTGTATATCCTAACCTAACGCAACCTAACATTTGGGATGCAATATTTTACAACATTCCTGGCATGTCGGTGCCTACGTCTCGGTGGGAACATTATATACGTCTATAAAGATATATGTCCCAACCTAAGGCAACCTAACACCTCGGATGTAATAGTTGACAACATTCCTGGCGTCTAGGCCCGTACTTCTCGGTGGCAACATTGTATACGTCTATAACGTTATATATCCTAGCCTAAGGCGACCTAACATGTCGAATGTAATATTTTACATCATTCCTGGCGTGTCGTCGCCTGCTTCTCGATGGGAACATTATATACGTCTATAACGTTGTGTATCCTAACCTAACGCAACCTAACATCTGGGATGTAATATTCCTGGCGTGTCGTCGCCTACTTCTGGATGGGGAGATTATATACGTCTATAACGTTATATATCCTAACCTAAGGCAACCTAACATCTCGGATGTAATAGTTGACAACATTCCTGGCGTGTCCGCCCGTACTTCTCGGTGGGAACATTATATACGTCTATAACGTTATATATCCTAGCCTAAGGCCACATAACATGTCGAATGTAATATTTTACAACATTCCTGGCGTGTCGTCGCCTGCTTCTCGATGAGGACATTATATACGTCTTTAACGTTGTATATCCTAACCTAAAGCAACCTAACATCTGGGATGTAATATTTTACAAGATTCCTGGCATGTCGGTCCCCAAGTCTCGGTAGGAACATTATATACGTCTATAACGATATATATCCAAACCGAAGGGAACCTAACATCTCGGATGTAACATTTTACAACATTCCTGGCGTGTCGTCGCCTGCTTCTCGATGGGGACATTATATACGTCTATAACGTTGTATATCCTAACCTAACGCAACCTAACATCTCGGATGTAATATTTTACAACATTCCTGGCATGTCGGTCCCTACATCTCGGTGGGAACATACTATACGTCTATAACGTTGTATATCCTAACCTAAGGGAACCTAACATCTCGGGTGTAATATTTTACAACATTCCTGACGCGTCGGCCCCTATTTTTCGGTGGGAACATTATATACGTCTATAACGTTATATATCCTAGCCTAAGGCCACATAACATGTCGAATGTAATATTTTACAACATTCCTGGCGTGTCGTCGCCTGCTTCTCGATGGGGACATTATATACGTCTATAACGTTGTATATCCTAACCTAAAGCAACCTAACATCTGGGATGTAATATTTTACAAGATTCCTGGCATGTCGGTCCCCAAGTCTCGGTAGGAACATTATATACGTCTATAACGATATATATCCAAACCGAAGGGAACCTAACATCTCGGATGTAATATTTTACAACATTCCAGGCGTGTCGTCGCCTGCTTCTCGATGGGGACATTATATACGTCTATAACGTTGTATATCCTAACCTAACGCAACCTAACATCTCGGATGTAATATTTTACAACATGCCTGGCATGTCGGTCCCTACATCTCGGTGGGAACATACTATACGTCTATAAAGTTGTATATCCTAACCTAAGGGAACATAACATCTCGGATGTAATATTTTACAACATTCTGGCGTGTCGTCGCCTGCTTCTCGATGGGGACATTATATACGTCTATAACGCTATATATCCTAGCCTAAGGCCACATAACATGTCGAATGTAATATTTTACAACATTCCTGGCGTGCCGTCGCCTGCTTCTCGATGGGGACATTATATACGTCTATAACGTTGTATATCCTAACCTAACGCAACCTAACATCTGGGATGTAATATTTTACAACATTCTGGCGTGTCGTCGCCTGCTTCTCGATGGGGACATTATATACGTCTATAACGTCATAAATCCTAACGTAAGGCAACATAACATCTCGGGTGCAATATTTTACAACATTCCTGACGCGTCGGTCCCTATTTTTCGGTGGGAACATTATATACGTCGATAACGTTATATATCCTAGTCTAAGGCAACCTAACATGCCGAATGTAATATTTTACAACATTCCTGGCATGTCAGTCCCTACTTCTCGGTGGGAATATTATATACGTCTATAACGTTATATATCATAACCTAAGGCAACCTAACATCTCGGATGTAATATTTTACAACATTCTGGCATGTCGTCGCCTGCTTCTCGATGGGGACATTATATACGTCTATAACGTTGTATATCCTAATCTAACGCAACCGAACATTTGGGATGTAATATTTTACAACATTCCTGGCATGTCGGTCCCTACGACTCGGTGGGAACATTATATACGTCTATAACGATATATCCTAACCTAAGGCTACCTAACACCTCGGCTGTAATAGTTGTCAACATTCCTGGCGTGTAGGCCCGTACTTCTTGGTGGGAACATTGTATACGTCTATAACGTTATATATCCTAGCCTAAGGCGACCTAACATGTCGAATGTAATATTTTACATCATTCCTGGCGTGTCGTCGCCTACTTCTGGATGGGACATTGTATACATCTATAACGTTGTATATCCTAACCTAAGGGAACCTAACATCTCGGGTGTAATATTTTACAACATTCCTGACGCGTCGGCCCCTATTTTTCGGTGGGAATATTATATCCGTCTATAACGTTGTATATCCTAACCTAAGGGAACCTAACATCTCGGGTGTAATATTTTACAACATTCCTGACGCGACGACCCCTATTTTTCGGTGGGAATATTATATACGTCTATAACGTTATATATCATAACCTAAGGCAACCTAACATCTCGGATGTAATAGTTGACAACATTCCAGGCGTGTCCGCCCGTACTTTTCGGTGGGAACATTGTATACGTCTATAACGTTATATATCCTAGCATAAGGCCACCTAACATATCGAATGTAATATTTTACATCATTCGTGGCGTGTCGTCGCCAGCTTCTCGATGGGAACATTATATACGACTATAACGTTGTGTAGCCTAACCTAACGCAACCTAACATCTGGGATGTAATATTTCTGGCGCGTCTTCGCCTACCTCTGGATGGGGACATTATATACGTCTATAACGTTATATATCCTAACCTAAGGCAACCTAACATCTCGGATGTAATAGTTGACAACATTCCTAGCGTGTCCGCCCGTACTTCTCGGTGGGAACCTTATATACGTCTATAACGTTATATATCCTAGCCTAAGGCCACCTAACATGTCGAATGTAATATTTTACATCATTCCTGGCGTGTCGTCGCCTGCTTCTCGATGGGAACATTATATACGTCTATAACGTTGTGTATCCTAACATAACGCAACCTAACATCTGGGATGTAATATTCCTGGCGTGTCGTCGCCTACTTCTGGATGGGGACATTATATACGTCTATAACGTTATATATCCTAACCTAAGGCAACCTAACATCTCGGATGTAATATTTTACAACATTCTGGCGTGTCGTCGCCTGCTTCTCGATGGGGAGATTATATACGTCTATAACGTTGTATATCCTAACCTAACGCAACCTAACATTTGGGATGTAATATTTTACAACATTCGTTGCATGTCGGTGCCTACGTCTCGGTGGGAACATTATATACGTCTATAACGATATATATCCTAACCTAAGGCAACCTAACACCTCGGATGTAATAGTTGACAACATTCCTGGCGTGTAGGCCCGTACTTCTCGGTGGGAACATTGTATACGTCTATAACGTTATATATCCTAACCTAAGGCCACCTAACATGTCGAATGTAATATTTTACGACATTCCTGACGCGTCGGCCTCTATTTTTCGGTGGGAACATTATATACGTCTATAACGTTATATATCCTAGTCTAAGGCAACCTAACATGGCGAATGTAATATTTTACAACATTCCTGGCGTGTTGTCGCCTACTTCTCGATGGGGACATTATATACATCTATAATCTTGTATATCCTAACCTAAGGCAGCCTAACATCTCGGATGTAGTATTTAACAACATTTCTGGCGTGTCGTCTCCTACTTCTGGATGGGGTCATTATATACATCCATAACGTTGTATATCCTAACCTAAGAGAACCTAACATCTCGGGTGTAATATTTTACAACATTACTGACGCGTCGGTCCCTATTTTTCGGTGGGAATATTATATACGTCTGTAACGTTATATAACCTAGCCTAAGGCAACCTAACACCTCGGATGTAATAGTTGACAACATTCCTGGCGTGTAGGCCCGTACTTCTCGGTGGGAACGTTGTATACATCTATAACGTTATATATCCTAGCCTAAGGCGACCTAACATATCGAATGTAATATTTTACATCATTGCTGGCGTGTCGTCGCCTGCTTCTCGATGGGAACATTATATACGTCTATAACGTTGTGTATCCTAACCTAACGCAACCTAACATCTGGGATGTAATATTCCTGGCGTGTCGTCGCCTACTTCTGGATGGGGACATTATATACGTCTATAACGTTATATATCCTAGCCTAAGGCGACCTAACATATCGAATGTAATATTTTACATCATTCCTGGCTTGTCGTCGCCTGCTTCTCGATGGGAACATTATATACGTCTATAACGTTTTGTATCCTAACCTAACGCAACCTAGCATCTGGGATGTAATATTCCTGGCGTGTCGTCGCCTACTTCTGGATGGGGACATTATATACGTCTATAACGTTATATATCCGAACCTAAGGCAACCTAACATCTCGGATGTAATAGTTGACAACATTCCTGGCGTGTGCGCCCGTACTTCTCGGAGGAAACATTGTATACGTCTAGAACGATATATATCCTAGCCTAAGGCAACCTAACATCTCGGACGTAATATTTTACAACATTCTTGGCGTGTCGTCGCCTACTTCTCGATGGGGACATTATATACATCTATAACATTGTATATCCTAACCTAAGGCAACCTAACATCTCGGATGTAATATTTTACAACATTCTGGCGTGTCGTCGCCGGCTTCTCGATGGGGAGATTATAGACGTCTATAACGTTGTATATCCTAACCTAACGCAACCTAACATTTGGGATGTAATATTTTACAACGTTCCTTGCATGTCGGTGCCTACGTCTCGGTAGGAACATTATATACGTCTATAACGATATATATCCTGACCCAAAGCAACCTAACACCTCGGATGTAATAGTTGACAACATTCCTGGCGTGTAGGCCCGTACTTCTCGGTGGGAACATTGTATACGTCTATAACGTTATATATCCTAGCCTAAGGCGACCTATCATATCGAATGTAATATTTTACATCATTCCTGGCGTGTCGTCGCCTGCTTCTCGATGGGAACATTATATACGTCTATAACGTTGTGTATCCTAACCTAACGCAACCTAACATCTGGAATGTAATATTCCTGGCGTGTCGTCGCCTACTTCTGGATGGGGACATTATATACGTCTATAACGTTATATATCCTAACCTAAGGCAACCTAACATCTCGGATGTAATAGTTGGCAAAATTCCTGGCGTGTCCGCCCGTACTTCTCGGTGGGAACATTATATACGTCTATAACGATATATATCCTAACCCAAGGCAACCTAACACCTCGGATGTAATAGGTGACCACATTCCTGGCATGTAGGCCCGTACTTCTCGGTGGGAACATTGTATACGCCTATAACGTTATATATCCTAGCCTAAGGCGACCTAACATGTCGAATGTAATATTTTACATCATTCCTGGCGTGTCGTCTCCTGCTTCTCGATGGGAACATTATATACGTCTATAACGTTATATATCATAACCTAAGGCAACCGAACATCTGGGATGTAATATTTTACAACATTCCTGGAATATCGGTCCCTACTTCTCGGTGGAAACATTGTATACGTCTATAACGATATATATCCTAGCCTAAGGCAACCTAACATCTCGCATGTAATATTTTACAACATTCCTGGCGTGTCGTCGCCTACTTCTCGATGGGGACATTATATACGTCGATAACGTTATATATCCTAGCATAAGGCAACCTAACATCTCGGATGTAATAGTTGACAACATTCCTGGCGTGTCGTCGCCTGCTTCTAGATGGGGACATTATATACGTCTATAACGTTGTATATCCTAACCTAAAGCAACCTAACATCTGGGATTTAATATTTTACAACATTCCTGGCGTGTCGTCGCCTAGTTTGGATGGGGTCATTATATACATCTATAACGCTGTATATCCTAACCTAAGGCAACCTAACATCTCGGATGTAATATTTTACAACATTCCTGGCATGTCGGTCCCTACATCTCGGTGGGAACATACTATACGTCTATAACGTTGTATATCCTAACCTAAGGGAACCTAACATCTCGGGTGTAAACTTTTACAACATTCCTGACGCGTCGGGCCCTATTTTTCGGTGAGAACATTATATACGGCTATAACGTTATATATCCTAGCCTAAGGCAACCTAACATGTCGAATGTAATATTTTACAATATTCCTGTCGTGTCGTCGCCTGCTTCTCGATGGGGAGATTATATACGTCTATAACGTTGTATATCCTAACCTAACGCAACCTAACATTTGGGATGTAAAATTTTACAACATTCCTTGCATGTCGGTGCCTACGTCTCGGTGGGAACATTATATACGTCTATAACGATATATATCCTAACCTAAGGCAACCTAACACCTCGGATGTAATAGTTGACAACATTCCTGGCGTGTAGGCCCGTACTTCTCGGTGGGAACATTGTATACGTCTATAACGATATATATCCTGGCCTAAGGCGACCTAAACATGTCGAATGTAATATTTTACATCATTCCTGGCGTGTCGTCGCCTGCTTCTCGATGGGAACATTACATACGTCTATAACGTTATATATCATAACCTAAGGCAACCGAACATCTGGAATGTAATATTTTACAACATTCCTGGCATATCAGTCCCTACTTCTCGGTGGAAACATTGTATACGTCTATAACGATATATATCCTAGCCTAGGGCAACCTAACATCTCGGATGTAATATTTTACAACATTCCTGGCGTGTCGTCGCCTACTTCTCGATGGGGACATTATATACGTCTATAACGATATACATCCAAACCTAAGGGAACCTAACATCTCGGATGTAATATTTTAAAACATTCCTGGCATGTCGGTCCCTACTTCTCGGTGGGAATATTATATACGTCTATAACGTTATATATCATAACCTAAGGCAACCTAACATCTCGGATGTAATATTTTACAACATTCCTTGCATATCGGTCCCTACTTCTCGGAGGAAACATTGTATACGTCTATAACGATATATATCCTAGCCTAAGGCAACCTAACATCCCGGATGTAATATTTTACAACATTCCTGGCGTGTCGTCGCCTACTTCTCGATGGGGACATTATATACGTCTATAACGTTGTGTATCCTAACCTAACGCAACCTAACATCTGGGATGTAATATTCCTGGCGTGTCGTCGCCTACTTCTGGATGGGGACATTATATACGTCTATAACGTTATATATCCTAACCTAAGGCAACCTAACATCTCGGATGTAATAGTTGGCAAAATTCCTGGCGTGTCCGCCCGTACTTCTCGGTGGGAACATTATATACGTCTATAACGTTGTATATCCTAGCCTAAGGCCAGCTAACATGTCGAATGTAATATTTTACAACATTCCTGACGCGTCGGCCCCTATTTTTCGGTGGGAACATTATATACGTCTATAACGTTATATATCCTAGTCTAAGGCAACCTAACATGTCGACTGTAATATTTTACAACATTCCTGGCGTGTCGTCGCCTGCTTCTCGATGGGGACATAATATACATCTATAACATTGTATATCCTAACCTAAGGCAACCTAACATCTCGGATGTAATATTTTACAACATTCCTGTCGTGTCGTCGCCTGCTTCTCGATGGGGAGATTATATACGTCTATAACGTTGTATATCCTAACCTAACGCAACCTAACATTTGGGATGTAATATTTGACAACATTCCTTGCATGTCGGTGCCTACGTCTCGGTGGGAACATTATATACGTCTATAACGATATATATCCTAACCTAAGGCAACCTAACACCTCGGATGTAATAGTTGACAACATTCCTGGCGTGCAGGCCCGTACTTCTCGGTGGGAACATTGTATACGTCTATAACGATATATATCCTAGCCTAAGACGACCTAACATGTCGAATGTAATATTTTACATCATTCCTGGCGTGTCGTCGCCTGCTTCTCGATGGGAACATTACATGCGTCTATAACGTTATATATCATAACCTAAGGCAACCGAACATCTGGAATGTAATATTTTACAACATTCCTGGCATATCAGTCCCTACTTCTCGGTGGAAACATTGTATACGTCTATAACGATATATATCCTAGCCTAGGGCAACCTAACATCTCGGATGTAATATTTTACAACATTCCTGGCGTGTCGTCGCCTACTTCTCGATGGGGACATTATATACGTCTATAACGATATACATCCAAACCTAAGGGAACCTAACATCTCGGATGTAATATTTTAAAACATTCCTGGCATGTCGGTCCCTACTTCTCGGTGGGAATATTATATACGTCTATAACGTTATATATCATAACCTAAGGCAACCTAACATCTCGGATGTAATATTTTACAACATTCCTTGCATATCGGTCCCTACTTCTCGGAGGAAACATTGTATACGTCTATAACGATATATATCCTAGCCTAAGGCAACCTAACATCTCGGATGTAATATTTTACAACATTCCTGGCGTGTCGTCGCCTACTTCTCGATGGGGACATTATATACGTCTATAACGTTATATATCATAACCTAAGGCAACCTAACATCTCGGATGTAATATTTTACAACATTCCTGGCATATCGGTCCCTATTTCTCGGTGGAAACATTGTGTACGTCTATAACGATATATATCCTAGCCTAAGGCAACCTAACATCTCGGATGTAATATTTTACAACATTCCTGGCGCGTCGGTTCCTATTTTTCGGTGGGAACATTATATACGTCTATAACGTTATATATCCTAACCTAAGGGACCCTAACATGTCGTATGTAATATTTTACAACATTCCTGGCGTGTCGTAGCCTGCTTCTCGATGGGGACATTATATACGTCTATAACGTTGTATATCCTAACTTAAAGCAACCTAACATCTGGGATGTAATATTTTACAACATTCCTGGCGTGTCGTCGCCTAGTTTGGATGGGGGGGAGATTATATACGTCTATAACGTTGTATATCCTAACCTAACGCAACCTAACATTTGGGATGTAATATTTTACAACATTCCTTGCATGTCGGTGCCTACGTCTCGGTGGGAACATTATATACGTCTATAACGATATATATCCCAGCCTAAGGCAACCTAACATCTCGCATGTAATATTTTACAACATTCCTGGCGTGTCGTCGCCTACTTCTCGATGGGGACATTATATACGTCTATAACGTTATATATCCTAGCCTAAGGCAACCTAACATGTCGAATGTAATATTTTACAACATTCCTGGCATATCAGTCCCTACTTCTCGGTGGAAACATTGTATACGTCTATAACGATATATATCCTAGCCTAGGGCAACCTAACATCTCGGATGTAATATTTTACATCATTCCTGGCGTGTCGTCGCCTGTTTCTCGATGGGAACATTATATACGTCTATAACGTTGTGTATCCTAACCTAACGCAACCTAACATCTGGGATGTAATATTCCTGGCGTGTCGTCGCCTACTTCTGGATGGGGACATTATATACGTCTATAACGTTATATATCCTAACATAAGGCAACCTAACATCTCGGATGTAATAGTTGGCAAAATTCCTGGCGTGTCCGCCCGTACTTCTCGGTGGGAACATTATATACGTCTATAACGTTGTATATTCTAGCCTAAGACCAGCTAACATGTCGAATGTAATATTTTACAACATTCCTGTCGCGTCGGCCCCTATTTTTCGGTGGGAACATTATATACGTCTATAACGTTATATATCCTAGTCTAAGGCAACCTAACATGTCGACTGTAATATTTTACAACATTCCTGGCGTGTCGTCGACTGCTTCTCGATGGGGACATAATATACATCTATAACATTGTATATCCTAACCTAAGGCAACCTAACATCTCGGATGTAATATTTTACAACATTCCTGTCGTGTCGTCGCCTGCTTCTCGATGGGGAGATTATATACGTCTATAACGTTGTATATCCTAACCTAACGCAACCTAACATTTGGGATGTAATATTTTACAACATTCCTTGCATGTCGGTGCCTACGTCTCGGTGGGAACATTATATACGTCTATAACGATATATATCCTAACCTAAGGCAACCTAACACCTCGGATGTAATAGTTGACAACATTCCTGGCGTGCAGGCCCGTACTTCTCGGTGGGAACATTGTATACGTCTATAACGATATATATCCTAGCCTAAGGCAACCTAACATCTCGGATGTAATATTTTACAACATTCCTGGCGCGTCGGTTCCTATTTTTCGGTGGGAACATTATATACGTCTATAACGTTATATATCCTAACCTAAGGGACCCTAACATGTCGTATGTAATATTTTACAACATTCCTGGCGTGTCGTAGCCTGCTTCTCGATGGGGACATTATATACGTCTATAACGTTGTATATCCTAACTTAAAGCAACCTAACATCTGGGATGTAATATTTTACAACATTCCTGGCGTGTCGTCGCCTAGTTTGGATGGGGGGGAGATTATATACGTCTATAACGTTGTATATCCTAACCTAACGCAACCTAACATTTGGGATGTAATATTTTACAACATTCCTTGCATGTCGGTGCCTACGTCTCGGTGGGAACATTATATACGTCTATAACGATATATATCCTAGCCTAAGGCAACCTAACATCTCGCATGTAATATTTTACAACATTCCTGGCGTGTCGTCGCCTACTTCTCGATGGGGACATTATATACGTCTATAACGTTATATATCCTAGCCTAAGGCAACCTAACATGTCGAATGTAATATTTTACAACATTCCTGGCGTGTCGTCGCCTACTTTTCGATGGGGACATTATATACATCTATAACATTGTATATCCTAACCCAAGGCAACCTAACATCTCGGATGGAAGATTTTACAACATTCCTGGCATATCGGTCCCTACTTCTCTTTGGAAACATTGCATACACCTATAACGATATATATCCTAGCCTAAGGCAACCTAACATGTCGAATGTCATATTTTACATCATTCCTGGCCTGTCGTCGCCTGTTTCTCGATGGGAACATTATATACGTCTATAACGTTGTGTATCCTAACGTAACGCAACCTAACATCTGGGATGTAATATTCCTGGCGTGTCGTCGCCTACTTCTGGATGGGGAGATTTTATACGTCTATAACGTTATATATCCTAACCTAAGGCAACCTAACATCTCGGATGTAATAGTTGACAACATTCCTGGCGTGTCCGCCCGTACTTCTCGGTGGGAACATTATATACGCCTATAACGTTATATATCCTAGCCTAAGGCCACATAACATGTCGAATGTCATATTTTACAACATTCCTGGCGTGTCGTCGCCTGCTTCTCGATGGGGACATTATATACGTCTATAACGTTGTATATCCTAACCTAAAGCAACCTAACATCTGGGATGTAATATTTTACAAGATTCCTGGCATGTCGGTCCCCAAGTCTCGGTAGGAACATTATATACGTCTATAACGATATATATCCTAACCTAGGGCAACCTAACATCTCGGATGTAATAGTTGACAACATTCCTGGCGTGTCCGCCCGCACATCTCCTTGGGAACATTATATACGTCTATAACGTTATATATCCTAGCCTAAGGCGACCTAACATGTCGAATGTAATATTTTACATCATTCCTGGCGTGTCGTCCCCTGCTTCTCGATGGGAACATTATATACATCTATAACGTTATATATCATAACCTAAGGCAACCGAACATCTGGGATGTAATATTTTACAACATTCCTGGCATATCGGTCCCTACTTCTCCGTGGAAACATTGTATACGTCTATAACGATATATATCCTAGCCTAAGGCAACTTAACATCTCGCATGTAATATTTTACAACATTCCTGGCGTGTCGTCGCCTATTTCTCGATGGGGACATTATATACGTCTATAACGTTATATATCCTAGCCTAAGGCAACCTAACATGTCGAATGTAATATTTTACAACATTCCTGGCGTGTCGTCGCCTACTTCTAAATGGGGACATTATATACGTCTATAACGTTGTATATCCTAACCTAAAGCAACCTAACATCTGGGATTTAATATTTTACAACATTCCTGGCGTGTCGTCGCCTAGTTTGGATGGGGTCATTATATACATCTATAGCGCTGTATATCCTAACCTAAGGCAACCTAACATCTCGGATGTAATATTTTACAACATTCCTGGCATGTCGGTCCCTACATCTCGGTGGGAACATACTATACGTCTATAGCGTTGTATATCCTAACCTAAGGGAACCCAACATCTCGAGTGTAAACTTTTACAACATTCCTGACGCGTCGGGCCCTATTTCTCGGTGGGAACATTATATACGGCTATAACGTTATATATCCTAGCCTAAGGCAACCTAACATGTCGAATGTAATATTTTACAACATTCCTGTCGTGTCGTCGCCTGGTTCTCGATGGGGAGATTATATACGTCTATAACGTTGTATATCCTAACCTAACGCAACCTAAGATTTGGGATGTAATATTTTACAACATTCCTTGCATGTCGGTGCCTACGTCTCGGTGGGAACATTATATACGTCTATAACGATATATATCCTAACCTAAGGCAACCTAACACCTCGGATGTAATAGTTGACAACATTCCTGGCGTGTAGGCCCGTACTTCTCGGTGGGAACATTGTATACGTCTATAACGATATATATCCTAGCCTAAGGCGACCTAAACATGTCGAATGTAATATTTTACATCATTCCTGGCGTGTCGTCGCCTGCTTCTCGATGGGAACATTACATACGTCTATAACGTTATATATCATAA
The DNA here is from genome assembly GCA_963969225.1 of Xylocopa violacea. Taxonomy (NCBI): domain Eukaryota; kingdom Metazoa; phylum Arthropoda; class Insecta; order Hymenoptera; family Apidae; genus Xylocopa; species Xylocopa violacea. The sequence goes on along the minus strand of CAXAJV010000500.1, from coordinate 667,078 downwards.
CCTAAGGCAACCGAACTTCTGGAATGTAATATTTTACAACATTCCTGGCATATCAGTCCCTACTTCTCGGTGGAAACATTGTATACGTCTATAACGATATATATCCTAGCCTAGGGCAACCTAACATCTCGGATGTAATATTTTACATCATTCCTGGCGTGTCGTCGCCTGCTTCTAGATGGGGACATTATATACGTCTATAACGTTGTATATCCTAACCTGAAGCAACCTAACATCTGGGATTTAATATTTTACAACATTCCTGGCGTGTCGGTCCCTACATCTCGGTGGGAACATACTATACGTCTATAACGTTGTATATCCTAACCTAAGGGAACCTAACATCTCGGGTGTAAACTTTTACAACATTCCTGACGCGTCGGGCCCTATTTTTCGGTGAGAACATTATATACGGCTATAATGTTATATATCCTAGCCTAAGGCAACCTAACATGTCGAATGTAATATTTTACAACATTCCTGTCGTGTCGTCGCCTGCTTCTCGATGGGGAGATTATATACGTCTATAACGTTGTATATCCTAACCTAACGCAACCTAACATTTGGGATGTAATATTTTACAACATTCCTTGCATGTCGGTGCCTACGTCTCGGTGGGAACATTATATACGTCTATAACGATATATATCCTAACCTAAGGCAACCTAACACCTCGGATGTAATAGTTGACAACATTCCTGGCGTGCAGGCCCGTACTTCTCGGTGGGAACATTGTATACGTCTATAACGATATATATCCTAGCCTAAGGCGACCTAACATGTCGAATGTAATATTTTACATCATTCCTGGCGTGTCGTCGCCTGCTTCTCGATGGGAACATTACATGCGTCTATAACGTTATATATCATAACCTAAGGCAACCGAACATCTGGAATGTAATATTTTACAACATTCCTGGCATATCAGTCCCTACTTCTCGGTGGAAACATTGTATACGTCTATAACGATATATATCCTAGCCTAGGGCAACCTAACATCTCGGATGTAATATTTTACAACATTCCTGGCGTGTCGTCGCCTACTTCTCGATGGGGACATTATATACGTCTATAACGATATACATCCAAACCTAAGGGAACCTAACATCTCGGATGTAATATTTTAAAACATTCCTGGCATGTCGGTCCCTACTTCTCGGTGGGAATATTATATACGTCTATAACGTTATATATCATAACCTAAGGCAACCTAACATCTCGGATGTAATATTTTACAACATTCCTTGCATATCGGTCCCTACTTCTCGGAGGAAACATTGTATACGTCTATAACGATATATATCCTAGCCTAAGGCAACCTAACATCCCGGATGTAATATTTTACAACATTCCTGGCGTGTCGTCGCCTACTTCTCGATGGGGACATTATATACGTCTATAACGTTGTGTATCCTAACCTAACGCAACCTAACATCTGGGATGTAATATTCCTGGCGTGTCGTCGCCTACTTCTGGATGGGGACATTATATACGTCTATAACGTTATATATCCTAACCTAAGGCAACCTAACATCTCGGATGTAATAGTTGGCAAAATTCCTGGCGTGTCCGCCCGTACTTCTCGGTGGGAACATTATATACGTCTATAACGTTGTATATCCTAGCCTAAGGCCAGCTAACATGTCGAATGTAATATTTTACAACATTCCTGACGCGTCGGCCCCTATTTTTCGGTGGGAACATTATATACGTCTATAACGTTATATATCCTAGTCTAAGGCAACCTAACATGTCGACTGTAATATTTTACAACATTCCTGGCGTGTCGTCGCCTGCTTCTCGATGGGGACATAATATACATCTATAACATTGTATATCCTAACCTAAGGCAACCTAACATCTCGGATGTAATATTTTACAACATTCCTGTCGTGTCGTCGCCTGCTTCTCGATGGGGAGATTATATACGTCTATAACGTTGTATATCCTAACCTAACGCAACCTAACATTTGGGATGTAATATTTGACAACATTCCTTGCATGTCGGTGCCTACGTCTCGGTGGGAACATTATATACGTCTATAACGATATATATCCTAACCTAAGGCAACCTAACACCTCGGATGTAATAGTTGACAACATTCCTGGCGTGCAGGCCCGTACTTCTCGGTGGGAACATTGTATACGTCTATAACGATATATATCCTAGCCTAAGACGACCTAACATGTCGAATGTAATATTTTACATCATTCCTGGCGTGTCGTCGCCTGCTTCTCGATGGGAACATTACATGCGTCTATAACGTTATATATCATAACCTAAGGCAACCGAACATCTGGAATGTAATATTTTACAACATTCCTGGCATATCAGTCCCTACTTCTCGGTGGAAACATTGTATACGTCTATAACGATATATATCCTAGCCTAGGGCAACCTAACATCTCGGATGTAATATTTTACATCATTCCTGGCGTGTCGTCGCCTGCTTCTAGATGGGGACATTATATACGTCTATAACGTTGTATATCCTAACCTGAAGCAACCTAACATCTGGGATTTAATATTTTACAACATTCCTGGCGTGTCGGTCCCTACATCTCGGTGGGAACATACTATACGTCTATAACGTTGTATATCCTAACCTAAGGGAACCTAACATCTCGGGTGTAAACTTTTACAACATTCCTGACGCGTCGGGCCCTATTTTTCGGTGAGAACATTATATACGGCTATAATGTTATATATCCTAGCCTAAGGCAACCTAACATGTCGAATGTAATATTTTACAACATTCCTGTCGTGTCGTCGCCTGCTTCTCGATGGGGAGATTATATACGTCTATAACGTTGTATATCCTAACCTAACGCAACCTAACATTTGGGATGTAATATTTTACAACATTCCTTGCATGTCGGTGCCTACGTCTCGGTGGGAACATTATATACGTCTATAACGATATATATCCTAACCTAAGGCAACCTAACACCTCGGATGTAATAGTTGACAACATTCCTGGCGTGCAGGCCCGTACTTCTCGGTGGGAACATTGTATACGTCTATAACGATATATATCCTAGCCTAAGGCGACCTAACATGTCGAATGTAATATTTTACATCATTCCTGGCGTGTCGTCGCCTGCTTCTCGATGGGAACATTACATGCGTCTATAACGTTATATATCATAACCTAAGGCAACCGAACATCTGGAATGTAATATTTTACAACATTCCTGGCATATCAGTCCCTACTTCTCGGTGGAAACATTGTATACGTCTATAACGATATATATCCTAGCCTAGGGCAACCTAACATCTCGGATGTAATATTTTACAACATTCCTGGCGTGTCGTCGCCTACTTCTCGATGGGGACATTATATACGTCTATAACGATATACATCCAAACCTAAGGGAACCTAACATCTCGGATGTAATATTTTAAAACATTCCTGGCATGTCGGTCCCTACTTCTCGGTGGGAATATTATATACGTCTATAACGTTATATATCATAACCTAAGGCAACCTAACATCTCGGATGTAATATTTTACAACATTCCTTGCATATCGGTCCCTACTTCTCGGAGGAAACATTGTATACGTCTATAACGATATATATCCTAGCCTAAGGCAACCTAACATCCCGGATGTAATATTTTACAACATTCCTGGCGTGTCGTCGCCTACTTCTCGATGGGGACATTATATACGTCTATAACGTTGTGTATCCTAACCTAACGCAACCTAACATCTGGGATGTAATATTCCTGGCGTGTCGTCGCCTACTTCTGGATGGGGACATTATATACGTCTATAACGTTATATATCCTAACCTAAGGCAACCTAACATCTCGGATGTAATAGTTGGCAAAATTCCTGGCGTGTCCGCCCGTACTTCTCGGTGGGAACATTATATACGTCTATAACGTTGTATATCCTAGCCTAAGGCCAGCTAACATGTCGAATGTAATATTTTACAACATTCCTGACGCGTCGGCCCCTATTTTTCGGTGGGAACATTATATACGTCTATAACGTTATATATCCTAGTCTAAGGCAACCTAACATGTCGACTGTAATATTTTACAACATTCCTGGCGTGTCGTCGCCTGCTTCTCGATGGGGACATAATATACATCTATAACATTGTATATCCTAACCTAAGGCAACCTAACATCTCGGATGTAATATTTTACAACATTCCTGTCGTGTCGTCGCCTGCTTCTCGATGGGGAGATTATATACGTCTATAACGTTGTATATCCTAACCTAACGCAACCTAACATTTGGGATGTAATATTTGACAACATTCCTTGCATGTCGGTGCCTACGTCTCGGTGGGAACATTATATACGTCTATAACGATATATATCCTAACCTAAGGCAACCTAACACCTCGGATGTAATAGTTGACAACATTCCTGGCGTGCAGGCCCGTACTTCTCGGTGGGAACATTGTATACGTCTATAACGATATATATCCTAGCCTAAGACGACCTAACATGTCGAATGTAATATTTTACATCATTCCTGGCGTGTCGTCGCCTGCTTCTCGATGGGAACATTACATGCGTCTATAACGTTATATATCATAACCTAAGGCAACCGAACATCTGGAATGTAATATTTTACAACATTCCTGGCATATCAGTCCCTACTTCTCGGTGGAAACATTGTATACGTCTATAACGATATATATCCTAGCCTAGGGCAACCTAACATCTCGGATGTAATATTTTACAACATTCCTGGCGCTTCGGCTGCTACTTTTCGGTGGGAACATTATATACGTCTATAACGTTACATATCCTAACGTATGGCAACATAACATCTCGGATGTTATATATTACAACATTCCTGGCGTGTCGTCGCCTGCTTCTCGATGGGGACTTTTTGTACGTCTATAACGTTGAATATCCTAACCTAAAGCAACCTAACATCTGGGATGTAATATTTTACAAGATCCCTGGCATGTCGGTCCCCACGTCTCGGTGGGAACATTATATACGTCTATAACGATATATATCATAACCTAAAGCAACCTAACATCTCGGATGTAATATTTTACAACATTCTGGCGTGTCGTCGCCTGCTTCTTGATGGGGACATTATATACGTCTATAACCTTGTATATACTAACCTAACGCAACCTAACATCTGGGATGTAATATTTTCAACATTCCTGGCATGTCGGTCCCTACGTCTCGGTGGGAACGTTATATACGTCTATAACGATATATATCCTAACCTAAGGGAACCTTACATCTCGGATGTAATATTTTACAACATTCCTGGCATGTTGGGCCCTACTTCTCGGTGGGAACATTGTATACGTCTATAACTATATATATCCTAGCCTAAGGCAACCTAACATGTCGAATGTAATATTTTACAACATTCCTGTCGTGTCGTCTCCTGCATCTCGATGGGGACATTATATACGTCCATAACGTTGAATATCCTAACCTAAAGCAACCTAACATCTGGGATGTAATATTTTACAACATTCCTGGCATGTCGGTCCCTACTTCTCGGCGGATACAATGTATACGTCTATAACGACATATATCCTAGCCTAAGGCAACCCAAAATGTAGAATGTAATATTTTACAACGTTCCTGGCGTGTCGTCGCCTACTTCTCGATGGGGACGTTATATACATCTATAACGTTGTATATCCTCCCCTAAGGCAACCTAACATCTCGGATGTAATATTTTACAACATTCCTGGCATGTCGGGCCCTACTTCTCGGTGGGAACATTGTATACGTCTATAACGATATAAACCCTAGCCTAACGCAACCTAACATGTCGAATGTAATATTTTACAACATACCTGTATTGTCGTCTCCTGCATCTCGATGGGGACATTATATACGTCTATAACGTTGAATATCCTAACCTAAAGCAACCTACCATCTGGGATGTAATGTTTTACAACATTCCTGGCATGTCGGTCCCTACTTCTCGGTGGAAACAATGTATACGTCTATAACGACATATATCCTAGCCTAAGGCAACCCAACATGTAGAATGTAATATTTTACAACATTCCTGGCGTGTCGTCGCCTACTTCTAGATGGGGACATTATATACATCTATAACGTTATATATCCTAACCTAAGGGAACCTAACATCTCGGGTGTAATACTTTACAACATTCCTGGCGTGTCGTCGCCTACTTCTCGGTTGGAACATTGTATACGTCTATAACTATATATATCCTAGCTTAAGGCAACCTAACATGTCGAATGTAATATTTTACAACATTCCTGTCGTGTCGTCTCCTGCATCTCGATGGGGACACTATATACGTCTATAACGTTGAATATCCTAACCTAAAGCAACCTAACATCTGGGATGTAATATTTTACAACATTCCTGGCATGTCGGTCCCTACTTCTCGGCGGAAACAATGTATACGTCTATAACGACATATATCCTAGCCTAAGGCAACCCAAAATGTAGAATGTAATATTTTACAACGTTCCTGGCGTGTCGTCGCCTACTTCTCGATGGGGACGTTATATACATCTATAACGTTATATATCCTAACCTAAGGGAACCTAACATCTCGGGTGTAATATTTTACAACATTCCTGGCGTGTCGTCGCCTACTTCTCGGTTGGAACATTGTATACGTCTATAACTATATATATCCTAGCCTAAGGCAACCTAACATGTCGAATGTAATATTTTACAACATTCCTGTCGTGTCGTCTCCTGCATCTCGATGGGGACATTATATACGTCTATAACGTTGAATATCCTAACCTAAAGCAACCTAACATCTGGGATGTAATATTTTACAACATTCCTGGCATGTCGGTCCCTACTTCTCGGCGGAAACAATGTATACGTCTATAACGACATATATCCTAGCCTAAGGCAACCCAAAATGTAGAATGTAATATTTTACAACGTTCCTGGCGTGTCGTCGCCTACTTCTCGATGGGGACGTTATATACATCTATAACGTTATATATCTTAACCTAAGGGAACCTAACACCTCGGGTGTAATATTTTACAACATTCCTGGCGTGTCGTCGCCTACTTCTCGGTTGGAACATTGTATACGTCTATAACTATATATATCCTAGCCTAAGGCAACCTAACATGTCGAATGTAATATTTTACAACATTCCTGTCGTGTCGTCTCCTGCATCTCGATGGGGACATTATATACGTCTATAACGTTGAATATCCTAACCTAAAGCAACCTAACATCTGGGATGTAATATTTTACAACATTCCTGGCATGTCGGTCCCTACTTCTCGGTGGAAACAATGTATACGTCTATAACGACATATATCCTAGCCTAAGGCAACCCAAAATGTAGAATGTAATATTTTACAACGTTCCTGGCGTGTCGTCGCCTACTTCTCGATGGGGACATTATATACATCTATAACGTTGTATATTCTAACCTAACGCAACCTAACATCTGGGATTTAATATTTTAGAACATTCCTGGCATGTAGGTCCCTACTTCTCGGTGGGAACATTCTATACGTCTATAACGTTGTATATCCTAACCTAAGGGAACCTAACATCTCGGGTGTAATATTTTACAACATTCCTGGCATGTCGGGCCCTACTTCTCGGTGGGAACATTGTATACGTCTATAACGACATATATCCTAGCCTAAGACAACCCAACATGTAGAATGTAATATTTTACAACATTCCTGGCGTGTCGTCGCCTGCTTCTCGATGGGGACATTCTATACGTCTATAACGCTGTATGTCCTCACCTAAGGGAACCTAACATCTCGGGTGTAATATTTTAGAACATTCCTGACGCGTCAGTCCCTATTTCTCGGTGGGAACATTATATACGTCTATAACGTTATATATCCTAGCCTAAGGCAACCTAACTTGTAGAATGTAATATTTTACAACATTCCTGGCGTGTCATCGCCTACTTCTGGATGGGGACATTATATACATCTATAACGTTATATATCCTAACCTAAGGGAACCTAACATCTCGGGTGCAATATTTTACAACATTTCTGGCGTGTCGTCGCCTACTTCTCGGTGGGAACATTGTATACGTCTATAATTATATATATCCTAGCCTAAGGCAACCTAACATGTCGAATGTAATATTTTACAACATACCTGTATTGTCGTCTCCTGCATCTCGATGGGGACATTATATACGTCTATAACGTTGAATATCCTAACCTAAAGCAACCTACCATCTGGGATGTAATGTTTTACAACATTCCTGGCATGTCGGTCCCTACTTCTCGGTGGAAACAATGTATACGTCTATAACGACATATATCCTAGCCTAAGGCAACCCAACATGTAGAATGTAATATTTTACAACATTCCTGGCGTGTCGTCGCCTACTTCTAGATGGGAACATTATATACATCTATAACGTTATATATCCTAACCTAAGGGAACCTAACATCTCGGGTGTAATATTTTACAACATTCCTGGCGTGTCGTCGCCTACTTCTGGATGGGGACATTATATACATCTATAACGTTATATATCCTAACCTAAGGGAACCTAACATCTCGGGTGTAATATTTTACAACATTCCTGGCGTGTCGTCGCCGACTTCTCGGTGGGAACATTGTATACGTCTATAACTATATATATCCTAGCCTAAGGCAACCTAACATGTCGAATGTAATATTTTACAACATTCCTGTCGTGTCGTCGCCTGCTTCTCGATGGGTACATTATATACGTCTATAACGTTGTATATTCTAACCTAACGCAACCTAACATCTGGGATGTAATATTTTACAACATTCCTGATGTGTCGTCGCCTACTTCTGGATGGGGACATTATATACATCTATAACGTCATATATCCTAGCCTAAGGGAACCTAACATCTCGGGTGTAATATTTTACAACATTCCTGGCGTGTCGTTGCCTACTTCTCGATGGGGACATTATATACATCTATAACGTTGTATATCCTAACCTAAGGCAACCTAACATATCGGATGTAATATTTTACAACATTCTGGCGTGTCGTCGCCTGCTTCTCCGTGGGGACATTATATACGTCTATAACCTTGTATATACTAACCTAACGCAACCTGACATCTGGGATGTAATATTTTACAATATTCCTGGCATGTCGGTCCCTACGTCACCGTGGGTACATAATATACGTCTATAACGTTGTATATCCTAACCTAACGCAACCTAACATCTGGGATGTAATATTTTACAACAGTCCTGGCGTGTCGTCGCCTACTTCTGGATGGGGACATTATATACATCTATAACGTCATATATCCTAACCTAAGGGAACCTAACGTCTCGGGTGTAATATTTTACAACATTCCTGTCGTGTCGTCGCCTGCTTCTCGATGGGGACATTCTATACGTCTATAACGTTGTATATCCTAACCTAAGGGAACCTAACATCTGGGATGTAATATTTTACAACATTCCTCGCATGTCGGTCCCTACGTCTCCGTGGGTACATTATATACGTCTATAACGTTGTATATCCTAACCTAACGCAACCTAACATCTGGGATGTAATATTTTAAAACATTCCTGGCATGTCGGTCCCTACGTCTCGGTGGGAACGTTATATACGTCTATAACGATATATATCCTAAGCTAAGGGTACCTTACATCTCGGATGTAATATTTTACAACATTCCTGGCGCTTCGGCTGCTACTTTTCGGTGGGAACATTATATACGTCTATAACGTTACATATCCTAACGTATGGCAACATAATATCTCGGATGTTATATTTTACAACATTCCTGCCGATTCCGAGCCTGCTTCTCGATGGGGACTTTATATACATCTATAACGTTGTATATCCTAACCTAAGGCAACCTAACATATCGGATGTAATATTTTACAACATTCTGGCGTGTCGTCGCCTGCTTCTCCATGGGGACATTATATACGTTTATAACCTTGTATATACTAACCTAACGCCACCTAACATCTGGGATGTAATATTTTACAACATTCCTGGCGTGTCGTCGCCTACTTCTGGATGGGGACATTATATACATCTATAACGTCATATATCCTAACCTAAGGGAACCTAACATCTCGGGTGTAATATTTTACAAAATTCCTGTCGTGTCGTCGCCTGCTTCTCGATGGGGACATTCTATACGTCTATAACGTTGTATATCCTAACCTAAGGGAACCTAACATCTCGGGTGTAATATTTTAGAACATTCCTGACGCGTCAGTCCCTATTTCTCGGTGGGAACATTATATACGTCTATAACGTTATATATCCTAGCCTAAGGCAACCCAACTTGTAGAATGTAATATTTTACAACATTCCTGGCGTGTCGTCGCCTACTTCTCGATGGGGACAATATATACATCTATAACGTTGTATATCCTAACCTAAGGCAACCTAACATCTCGGATGTAGTATTTTACAACATTCCTGGCATGTCGGTCCCTACTTCTCGGTGGGAACATTGTATACGTCTATAACGATATATATCCTAGCCTAAGGCAACCTAACATGTCGAATGTAATATTTTACAACATTCCTTTCGTGTCGTCGCCTGCTTCTCGATGGGTACATTATATACGTCTATAACGTTGTATATTCTAACCTAACGCAACCTAACATCTGGGATGTAATATTTTACAACATTCCTGGCATGTCGGTCCCTACGTCTCCGTGGGTACATTATATACGTCTATAACGTTGTATATCCTAACCTAACGCAACCTAACATCTGGGATGTAATATTTTAAAACATTCCTGGCATGTCGGTCCCTACGTCTCGGTGGGAACGTTGTATACGTCTATAACGATATATATCCTAATCTAAGGGAACCTTACGTCTCGGATGTAATATTTTACAACATTCCTGGCATGTCGGGCCCTACTTCTCGGTGGGAACATTGTATACGTCTATAACGATATATATCCTAGCCTAAGGCAACCTAACATGTCGAATGTGATATTTTACAACATTCCTGTCGTGTCGTCGCCTGCTTCTCGATGGGTACATTATATACGTCTATAACGTTGTATATTCTAACCTAACGCAACCTAACATCTGGGATGTAATATTTTACAACATTCCTGATGTGTCGTCGCCTACTTCTGGATGGGGACATTATATACATCTATAACGTCATATATCCTAGCCTAAGGGAACCTAACATCTCGGGTGTAATATTTTACAACATTCCTGGCGTGTCGTTGCCTACTTCTCGATGGGGACATTATATACATCTATAACGTTGTATATCCTAACCTAAGGCAACCTAACATATCGGATGTAATATTTTACAACATTCTGGCGTGTCGTCGCCTGCTTCACCGTGGGGACATTATATACGTCTATAACCTTGTATATACTAACCTAACGCAACCTGACATCTGGGATGTAATATTTTACAATATTCCTGGCATGTCGGTCCCTACGTCACCGTGGGTACATAATATACGTCTATAACGTTGTATATCCTAACCTAACGCAACCTAACATCTGGGATGTAATATTTTAAAACATTCCTGGCATGTCGGTCCCTACGTCTCGGTGGGAACGTTATATACGTGTATAACGATATATATCCTAACCTAAGGGTACCTTACATCTCGGATGTAATTTTTTACAACATTCCTGGTATGTCGGGCCCTACTTCTCGGTGGGAACATTGTATACGTCTATAACGATATATATCCTAGCCTAAGGCAACCCAAAATGTAGAATGTAATATTTTACAACGATCCTGGCGTGTCGTCGCCTACTTCTCGATGGGGACGTTATATACATCTATAACGTTGTATATACTCCCCTAAGGCAACCTAACATCTCGGATGTAATATTTTACAACATTCCTGGCATGTCAGGCCCTACTTCTCGGTGGGAACATTGTATACGTCTATAACGATATAAACCCTAGCCTAACGCAACCTAACATGTCGAATGTAATATTTTACAACATTCCTGTCGTGTCGTCGCCTGCATCTCGATGGGGACATTATATACGTCTATAACGTTGAATATCCTAACCTAAAGCAACCTAACATCTGGGATGTAATATTTTACAACATTCCTGGCATGTCGGTCCCTACTTCTCGGTGGAAACAATGTATACGTCTATAACGACATATATCCTATCCTAAGGCAACCTAACATGTCGAATGTAATATTTTACAACATTCCTGTCGTGTCGTCTCCTGCATCTCGATGGGGACATTATATACGTCTATAACGTTGAATATCCTAACCTAAAGCAACCTAACATCTGGGATGTAATATTTTACAACATTCCTGGCATGTCGGTCCCTACTTCTCGGTGGAAACAATGTATACCTCTATAACGACATATATCCTAGCCTAAGGCAACCCAAAATGTAGAATGTAATATTTTACAACGTTCCTGGCGTGTCGTCGCCTACTTCTCGATGGGGACATTATATACATCTATAACGTTGTATATTCTAACCTAACGCAACCTAACATCTGGGATTTAATATTTTAGAACATTCCTGGCATGTAGGTCCCTACTTCTCGGTGGGAACATTCTATACGTCTATAACGTTGTATATCCTAACCTAAGGGAACCCAACATCTCGGGTGTAATATTTTACAACATTGCTGACGCGTCGGCCCCTATTTCTCGGTGGGAACATTCTATACGTCTATAACGTTGTATATCCTAACCTAAGGGAACCTAACATCTCGGGTGTAATATTTTACAACATTCCTGGCATGTCGGGCCCTACTTCTCGGTGGGAACATTGTATACGTCTATAACGACATATATCCTAGCCTAAGACAACCCAACATGTAGAATGTAATATTTTACAACATTCCTGGCGTGTCGTCGCCTGCTTCTCGATGGGGACATTCTATACGTCTATAACGCTGTATGTCCTAACCTAAGGGAACCTAACATCTCGGGTGTAATATTTTAGAACATTCCTGACGCGTCAGTCCCTATTTCTCGGTGGGAACATTATATACGTCTATAACGTTATATATCCTAGCCTAAGGCAACCTAACTTGTAGAATGTAATATTTTACAACATTCCTGGCGTGTCGTCGCCTACTTCTCGATGGGGACAATATATACATCTATAACGTTGTATATCCTAACCTAAGGCAACCTAACATCTCGGATGTAGTATTTTACAACATTCCTGGCATGTCGGTCCATACTTCTCGGTGGGAACATTGTGTACGTCTATAACGATATATATCCTAGCCTAAGGCAACCTAACGTGTCGAATGTAATATTTTACTACATTTCTGTCGTGTCGTCGCCTGCTTCTCGATGGGGACATTATATACGTCTATAACGTTGTATATTCTAACCTAACGCAACCTAACATCTGGGATGTAATATTTTACAACAGTCCTGGCGTGTCGTCGCCTACTTCTGGATGGGGACATTATATACATCTATAACGTCATATATTCTAACCTAAGGGAACCTAACGTCTCGTGTGTAATATTTTACAACATTCCTGTCGTGTCGTCGCCTGCTTCTCGATGGGGACATTCTATACGTCTATAACGTTGTATATCCTAACCTAAGGGAACCTAACATCTGGGATGTAATATTTTACAACATTCCTCGCATGTCGGTCCCTACGTCTCCGTGGGTACATTATATACGTCTATAACGTTGTATATCCTAACCTAACGCAACCTAACATCTGGGATGTAATATTTTAAAACATTCCTGGCATGTCGGTCCCTACGTCTCGGTGGGAACGTTATATACGTCTATAACGATATATATCCTAAGCTAAGGGTACCTTACATCTCGGATGTAATATTTTACAACATTCCTGGCGCTTCGGCTGCTACTTTTCGGTGGGAACATTATATACGTCTATAACGTTACATATCCTAACGTATGGCAACATAACATCTCGGATGTTATATTTTACAACATTCCTGCCGATTCCGAGCCTGCTTCTCGATGGGGACTTTATATACATCTATAACGTTGTATATCCTAACCTAAGGCAACCTAACATATCGGATGTAATATTTTACAACATTCTGGCGTGTCGTCGCCTGCTTCTCCATGGGGACATTATATACGTTTATAACCTTGTATATACTAACCTAACGCAACCTAACATCTGGGATGTAATATTTTACAACATTCCTGGCGTGTCGTCGCCTACTTCTGGATGGGGACATTATATACATCTATAACGTCATATATCCTAACCTAAGGGAACCTAACATCTCGGGTGTAATATTTTACAAAATTCCTGTCGTGTCGTCGCCTGCTTCTCGATGGGGACATTCTATACGTCTATAACGTTGTATATCCTAACCTAAGGGAACCTAACATCTCGGGTGTAATATTTTAGAACATTCCTGACGCGTCAGTCCCTATTTCTCGGTGGGAACATTATATACGTCTATAACGTTATATATCCTAGCCTAAGGCAACCCAACTTGTAGAATGTAATATTTTACAACATTCCTGGCGTGTCGTCGCCTACTTCTCGATGGGGACAATATATACATCTATAACGTTGTATATCCTAACCTAAGGCAACCTAACATCTCGGATGTAGTATTTTACAACATTCCTGGCATGTCGGTCCCTACTTCTCGGTGGGAACATTGTATACGTCTATAACGATATATATCCTAGCCTAAGGCAACCTAACATGTCGAATGTAATATTTTACAACATTCCTTTCGTGTCGTCGCCTGCTTCTCGATGGGTACATTATATACGTCTATAACGTTGTATATTCTAACCTAACGCAACCTAACATCTGGGATGTAATATTTTACAACATTCCTGGCATGTCGGTCCCTACGTCTCCGTGGGTACATTATATACGTCTATAACGTTGTATATCCTAACCTAACGCAACCTAACATCTGGGATGTAATATTTTAAAACATTCCTGGCATGTCGGTCCCTACGTCTCGGTGGGAACGTTATATACGTCTATAACGATATATATCCTAACCTAAGGGTACCTTACATCTCGGATGTAATTTTTTACAACATTCCTGGTATGTCGGGCCCTACTTCTCGGTGGGAACATTGTATACGTCTATAACGATATATATCCTAGCCTAAGGCAACCTAACATGAAGGAATGTAATATTTTACAACATTCCTGGCGTGTCGTCGCCTACTTCTCGATGGGGACATTATATACGTCTGTAACGTTGCATATTCTATCCTAACTCAACCTAACATCTGGGATGTAATATTTTACAACATTCCTGGCATGTCGGTCCCTACTTCTCGGTGGGAGCATACTATATGTCTATAACGTTGTATATCCTAACCTAAGGGAACCTAACATCTCGGATGTAATATTTTAAAACTTTCCTGGCACGTCGGTCCCTGCGTCTCGGTGGGATCATTATATACGTCTATAACGATATATATCCTAGCCTAAGGCAACCTAACATGAAGGAATGTAATATTTTACAACATTCCTGTCGTGTCGTCGCCTGCTTCTCGATGGGGACATTCTATACGTCTATAACGTTGTATGTCCTAACCTAAGGGAACCTAACATCTCGGGTGTAATATTTTAGAACATTCCTGACGCTTCAGTCCCTATTTCTCGGTGGGAACATTATATACGTCTATAACGTTATATATCCTAGCCTAAGGCAACCCAACTTGTAGAATGTAATATTTTACAACATTCCTGGCGTGTCGTCGCCTACTTCTCGATGGGGACATTATATACATCTATAACGTTGTATATCATAACCTAATGCAACCTAACATCTGGGATGTAATATTTTACAACATTTCTGGCATGTCGGACACTAGGTCTCAGTGGGAACATTATATACGTCTGTAACGATATATACCCTAACCTAAGGCAACCTAACATCTCGGATTTAATATTTTACAACATTCCTGGCATGTAGGTCCCTACTTCTCGGTGGGAACATTATATACGTCTATAACGTTATATATTGTAGCCTAAGGCAACCTAACATGTCGAATGTAATATTTTACAACATTCCTGTCGTGTCGTCGCCTGCTTCTCGATGGGTACATTATATACGTCTATAACGTTGTATATTCTAACCTAACGCAACCTAACATCTGGGATGTAATATTTTACAACATTCCTGGCGTGTCGTCGCCTACTTCTGGATGGGGACATTATATACATCTATAACGTCATATATCCTAGCCTAAGGGAACCTAACATCTCGGGTGTAATATTTTAGAACATTCCTGACGCGTCAGTCCCTATTTCTCGGTGGGAACATTATATACGTCTATAACGTTATATATCCTAGCCTAAGGCAACCTAACTTGTAGAATGTAATATTTTACAACATTCCTGGCGTGTCGTCGCCTACTTCTCGATGGGGACAATATATACATCTATAACGTTGTATATCCTAACCTAAGGCAACCTAACATCTCGGATGTAGTATTTTACAACATTCCTGGCATGTCGGTCCATACTTCTCGGTGGGAACATTGTGTACGTCTATAACGATATATATCCTAGCCTAAGGCAACCTAACGTGTCGAATGTAATATTTTACTACATTTCTGTCGTTCGTCGCCTGCTTCTCGATGGGGACATTATATACGTCTATAACGTTGTATATTCTAACCTAACGCAACCTAACATCTGGGATGTAATATTTTACAACAGTCCTGGCGTGTCGTCGCCTACTTCTGGATGGGGACATTATATACATCTATAACGTCATATATCCTAACCTAAGGGAACCTAACGTCTCGGGTGTAATATTTTACAACATTCCTGTCGTGTCGTCGCCTGCTTCTCGATGGGGACATTCTATACGTCTATAACGTTGTATATCCTAACCTAAGGGAACCTAACATCTGCGATGTAATATTTTACAACATTCCTCGCATGTCGGTCCCTACGTCTCCGTGGGTACATTATATACGTCTATAACGTTGTATATCCTAACCTAACGCAACCTAACATCTGGGATGTAATATTTTAAAACATTCCTGGCATGTCGGTCCCTACGTCTCGGTGGGAACGTTATATACGTCTATAACGATATATATCCTAAGCTAAGGGTACCTTACATCGCGGATGTAATATTTTACAACATTCCTGGCGCTTCGGCTGCTACTTTTCGGTGGGAACATTATATACGTCTATAACGTTACATATCCTAACGTATGGCAACATAACATCTCGGATGTTATATTTTACAACATTCCTGCCGATTCCGAGCCTGCTTCTCGATGGGGACTTTATATACATCTATAACGTTGTATATCCTAACCTAAGGCAACCTAACATATCGGATGTAATATTTTACAACATTCTGGCGTGTCGTCGCCTGCTTCTCCATGGGGACATTATATACGTCTATAACCTTGTATATACTAACCTAACGCAACCTAACATCTGAGATGTAATATTTTACAACATTCCTGGCGTGTCGTCGCCTACTTCTCGGTGGGAACATTGTATACGTCTATAACGATATATATCCTAGCCTAAGGCAACCTAACATGTCGAATGTAATATTTTACAACATTCCTTTCGTGTCGTCGCCTGCTTCTCGATGGGTACATTATATACGTCTATAACGTTGTATATTCTAACCTAACGCAACCTAACATCTGGGATGTAATATTTTACAACATTCCTGGCATGTCGGTCCCTACGTCTCCGTGGGTACATTATATACGTCTATAACGTTGTATATCCTAACCTAACGCAACCTAACATCTGGGATGTAATATTTTAAAACATTCCTGGCATGTCGGTCCCTACGTCTCGGTGGGAACGTTATATACGTCTATAACGATATATATCCTAACCTAAGGGTACCTTACATCTCGGATGTAATTTTTTACAACATTCCTGGTATGTCGGGCCCTACTTCTCGGTGGGAACATTGTATACGTCTATAACGATATATATCCTAGCCTAAGGCAACCTAACATGAAGGAATGTAATATTTTACAACATTCCTGGCGTGTCGTCGCCTACTTCTCGATGGGGACATTATATACGTCTGTAACGTTGCATATTCTATCCTAACTCAACCTAACATCTGGGATGTAATATTTTACAACATTCCTGGCATGTCGGTCCCTACTTCTCGGTGGGAGCATACTATATGTCTATAACGTTGTATATCCTAACCTAAGGGAACCTAACATCTCGGATGTAATATTTTAAAACTTTCCTGGCACGTCGGTCCCTGCGTCTCGGTGGGATCATTATATACGTCTATAACGATATATATCCTAGCCTAAGGCAACCTAACATGAAGGAATGTAATATTTTACAACATTCCTGTCGTGTCGTCGCCTGCTTCTCGATGGGGACATTCTATACGTCTATAACGTTGTATGTCCTAACCTAAGGGAACCTAACATCTCGGGTGTAATATTTTAGAACATTCCTGACGCTTCAGTCCCTATTTCTCGGTGGGAACATTATATACGTCTATAACGTTATATATCCTAGCCTAAGGCAACCCAACTTGTAGAATGTAATATTTTACAACATTCCTGGCGTGTCGTCGCCTACTTCTCGATGGGGACATTATATACATCTATAACGTTGTATATCATAACCTAATGCAACCTAACATCTGGGATGTAATATTTTACAACATTCCTGGCATGTCGGTCCCTACTTCTCGGTGGGAGCATACTATATGTCTATAACGTTGTATATCCTAACCTAAGGGAACCTAACATCTCGGATGTAATATTTTAAAACTTTCCTGGCACGTCGGTCCCTGCGTCTCGGTGGGATCATTATATACGTCTATAACGATATATATCCTAACCTAAGGCAACCTAACATCTCGGATGTAATATTTTACAACATTTCTGGCATGTCGGACACTAGGTCTCAGTGGGAACATTATATACGTCTGTAACGATATATACCCTAACCTAAGGCAACCTAACATCTCGGATTTAATATTTTACAACATTCCTGGCATGTAGGTCCCTACTTCTCGGTGGGAACATTATATACGTCTATAACGTTATATATTGTAGCCTAAGGCAACCTAACATGTCGAATGTAATATTTTACAACATTCCTGTCGTGTCGTCGCCTGCTTCTCGATGGGTACATTATATACGTCTATAACGTTGTATATTCTAACCTAACGCAACCTAACATCTGGGATGTAATATTTTACAACATTCCTGGCGTGTCGTCGCCTACTTCTGGATGGGGACATTATATACATCTATAACGTCATATATCCTAGCCTAAGGGAACCTAACATCTCGGGTGTAATATTTTAGAACATTCCTGACGCGTCAGTCCCTATTTCTCGGTGGGAACATTATATACGTCTATAACGTTATATATCCTAGCCTAAGGCAACCTAACTTGTAGAATGTAATATTTTACAACATTCCTGGCGTGTCGTCGCCTACTTCTCGATGGGGACAATATATACATCTATAACGTTGTATATCCTAACCTAAGGCAACCTAACATCTCGGATGTAGTATTTTACAACATTCCTGGCATGTCGGTCCATACTTCTCGGTGGGAACATTGTGTACGTCTATAACGATATATATCCTAGCCTAAGGCAACCTAACGTGTCGAATGTAATATTTTACTACATTTCTGTCGTTCGTCGCCTGCTTCTCGATGGGGACATTATATACGTCTATAACGTTGTATATTCTAACCTAACGCAACCTAACATCTGGGATGTAATATTTTACAACAGTCCTGGCGTGTCGTCGCCTACTTCTGGATGGGGACATTATATACATCTATAACGTCATATATCCTAACCTAAGGGAACCTAACGTCTCGGGTGTAATATTTTACAACATTCCTGTCGTGTCGTCGCCTGCTTCTCGATGGGGACATTCTATACGTCTATAACGTTGTATATCCTAACCTAAGGGAACCTAACATCTGCGATGTAATATTTTACAACATTCCTCGCATGTCGGTCCCTACGTCTCCGTGGGTACATTATATACGTCTATAACGTTGTATATCCTAACCTAACGCAACCTAACATCTGGGATGTAATATTTTAAAACATTCCTGGCATGTCGGTCCCTACGTCTCGGTGGGAACGTTATATACGTCTATAACGATATATATCCTAAGCTAAGGGTACCTTACATCGCGGATGTAATATTTTACAACATTCCTGGCGCTTCGGCTGCTACTTTTCGGTGGGAACATTATATACGTCTATAACGTTACATATCCTAACGTATGGCAACATAACATCTCGGATGTTATATTTTACAACATTCCTGCCGATTCCGAGCCTGCTTCTCGATGGGGACTTTATATACATCTATAACGTTGTATATCCTAACCTAAGGCAACCTAACATATCGGATGTAATATTTTACAACATTCTGGCGTGTCGTCGCCTGCTTCTCCATGGGGACATTATATACGTCTATAACCTTGTATATACTAACCTAACGCAACCTAACATCTGAGATGTAATATTTTACAACATTCCTGGCGTGTCGTCGCCTACTTCTCGGTGGGAACATTGTATACGTCTATAACGATATATATCCTAGCCTAAGGCAACCTAACATGTCGAATGTAATATTTTACAACATTCCTTTCGTGTCGTCGCCTGCTTCTCGATGGGTACATTATATACGTCTATAACGTTGTATATCCTTACCTAAGGGAACCTAACATCTCGGGTGTAATATTTTACAACATTCCTGACGCGTCAGTCCCTATTTCTCGGTGGGAACATTGTATACGTCTATAACGATATATATACTAGCCTAAGGCAACCTAACATGTCGAATGTAATATTTTACAACATTCCTTTCGTGTCGTCGCCTGCTTCTCGATGGGTACATTATATACGTCTATAACGTTGTATATTCTAACCTAACGCAACCTAACATCTGGGATGTAATATTTTACAACATTCCTGGCGTGTCGTCGCCTACTTCTGGATGGGGACATTATATACATCTATAACGTCATATATCCTAGCCTAAGGGAACCTAACGTCTCGGGTGCAATATTTTACAACATTCCCGGCGTGTCGTCGCCTACTTCTCGATGGGGACATTATATACATCTATAACGTTGTATATCCTAACCTAAGGCAACCTAACATATCGGATGTAATATTTTACAACATTCTGGCGTGTCGTCGCCTGCTTCTCCATGGGGACATTATATACGTCTATAACCTTGTATATACTAACCTAACGCAACCTAACATCTGGGATGTAATATTTTACAACATTCCTGACGGGTCGTCGCCTGCTTCTCCATGGGGACATTATATACGTCTATAACCTTGTATATACTAACCTAACGCAACCTAACATCTGGGATGTAATATTTTACAACATTCCTGGCATGTCGGTCCCTACGTCTCCGTGGGTACATTATATACGTCTGTAACGTTGTATATCCTAACCTAACGCAACCTAACGTCTGGGATGTAATATTTTACAACATTCCTGGCATGTCGGTCCCTACGTCTCGGTGGGAACGTTATATACGTCTATAACGATATATATCCTAACCTAAGGCAACCTAACATGTCGAATGTAATATTTTACAACATTCCTTTCGTGTCGTCGCCTGCTTCTCGATGGGTACATTATATACGTCTATAACGTTGTATATTCTAACATAACGCAACCTAACATCTGGGATGTAATATTTTACAACATTCCTGGCGTGTCGTCGCCTACTTCTGGATGGGGACATTATATACATCTATAACGTCATATATCCTAGCCTAAGGGAACCTAACGTCTCGGGTGCAATATTTTACAACATTCCCGGCGTGTCGTCGCCTACTTCTCGATGGGGACATTATATACATCTATAACGTTGTATATCCTAACCTAAGGCAACCTAACATATCGGATGTAATATTTTACAACATTCTGGCGTGTCGTCGCCTGCTTCTCCATGGGGACATTATATACGTCTATAACCTTGTATATACTAACCTAACGCAACCTAACATCTGGGATGTAATATTTTACAACATTCCTGGCGTGTCGTCGCCTACTTCTGGATGGGGACATTATATACATCTATAACGTCATATATCCTAACCTAAGGGAACCTAACATCTCGGGTGTAATATTTTACAACATTCCTGTCGCGTCGTCGCCTGCTTCTCGATGGGGACATTCTATACGTCTATAACATTGTATATCCTAACCTAAGGGAACCTAACATCTCGGGTGTAATATTTTACAACATTCCTGGCGTGTCGTCGCCTACTTCTCGATGGGGACATTATATACATCTATAACGTTGTATATCCTAACCTAAGGCAACCTAACATATCGGATGTAATATTTTACAACATTCCTTGCGTGTCGTCGCCTACTTCTCGATGGGGACAATATATACATCTATAACGTTGTATATCCTAACCTAAGGCAACCTAACATCTCGGATGTAGTATTTTACAACATTCCTGGCATGTCGGTCCCTACTTCTCGGTGGGAACATTGTGCACGTCTATAACGATATATATCCTAGCCTAAGGCAACCTGACATGTCGAATGTAATATTTTACTACATTCCTGTCGTGTCGTCGCCTGCTTCTCGATGGGGACATTCTATACGTCTATAACATTGTATATCCTAACCTAAGGGAACCTAACATCTCGGGTGTAATATTTTACAACAGTCCTGGCGTGTCGTCGCCTACTTCTGGATGGGGACATTATATACATCTATAACGTCATATATCCTAACCTAAGGGAACCTAACATCTCGGGTGTAATATTTTACAACTTTCCTGGCGTGTCGTTGCCTACTTCTCGATGGGGACATTATATACATCTATAACGTTGTATATCATAACCTAAGGCAACCTAACATCTCGGATGTAGTATTTTACAACATTCCTGGCATGTCGGTCCCTACTTCTCGGTGGGAACATTGTGCACGTCTATAACGATATATATCCTAGCCTAAGGCAACCTGACATGTCGAATGTAATATTTTACTACATTCCTGTCGTGTCGTCGCCTGCTTCTCGATGGGGACATTATATACGTCTATAACGTTGTATATTCTAACCTATCGCAACCTAACATCAGGGATGTAATATTTTACAACAGTCCTGGCGTGTCGTCGCCTACTTCTGGATGGGGACATTATATACATCTATAACGTCATATATCCTAGCCTAAGGGAACCTAACGTCTCGGGTGCAATATTTTACAACATTCCCGGCGTGTCGTCGCCTACTTCTCGATGGGGACATTATATACATCTATAACGTTGTATATCCTAACCTAAGGCAACCTAACATATCGGATGTAATATTTTACAACATTCTGGCGTGTCGTCGCCTGCTTCTCCATGGGGACATTATATACGTCTATAACCTTGTATATACTAACCTAACGCAACCTAACATCAGGGATGTAATATTTTACAACATTCCTGGCGTGTCGTCGCCTACTTCTGGATGGGGACATTATATACATCTATAACGTCATATATCCTAACCTAAGGGAACCTAACATCTCGGGTGTAATATTTTACAACATTCCTGGCGTGTCGTTGCCTACTTCTCGATGGGGACATTATATACATCTATAACGTTGTATATCCTAACCTAAGGGAACCTAACAACTCGGGTGTAATATTTTAGAACATTCCTGACGCGTCAGTCCCTATTTCTCGGTGGGAACATTATATACGTCTATAACGTTATATATCCTAGCCTAAGGCAACCTAACTTGTAGAATGTAATATTTTACAACAGTCCTGGCGTGTCGTCGCCTACTTCTGGATGGGGACATTATATACATCTATAACGTCATATATCCTAACCTAAGGGAAACAACATCTCGGGTGTAATATTTTACAACATTCCTGGCGTGTCGTTGCCTACTTCTCGATGGGGACATTATATACATCTATAACGTTGTATATCCTAACCTAAGGCAACCTGACATCTCGGATGTAATATTTTACAACATTCTGGCGTGTCGTCGCCTGCTTCTCGATGGGGACATTATATACGTCTATAACGTTGTATATTCTAACCTAACGCAACCTAACATCTGGGATGTAATATTTTACAACATTCCTGGCGTGTCGTCGCCTACTTCTGGATGGGGACATTATATACATCTATAACGTCATATATCCTAACCTAAGGGAACCTATCATCTCGGGTGTAATATTTTAAAACATTCCTGACGGGTCGGCCCGTAGTTCACGGTGGTAACATTATATACGCCTATAACGTTATATATCCTAGCCTAAAGCAACCTAACATCTCGGATGTAATATTTTACAACATTCCTGGCGTGTCGTCGCCTACTTCTCGATGGGGACATTATATACATCTATAACCTTGTATATACTAACCTAACGCAACCTAACATCAGGGATGTAATATTTTACAACATTCCGGGCGTGTCGTCGCCTACTTCTGGATGGGGACATTATATACATCTATAACGTCATATATCCTAACCTAAGGGAACCTAACATCTCGGGTGTAATATTTTACAACATTCCTGGCGTGTCGTTGCCTACTTCTCGATGGGGACATTATATACATCTATAACGTTGTATATCCTAACCTAAGGGAACCTAACAACTCGGGTGTAATATTTTAGAACATTCCTGACGCGTCAGTCCCTATTTCTCGGTGGGAACATTATATACGTCTATAACGTTATATATCCTAGCCTAAGGCAACCTAACTTGTAGAATGTAATATTTTACAACAGTCCTGGCGTGTCGTCGCCTACTTCTGGATGGGGACATTATATACATCTATAACGTCATATATCCTAACCTAAGGGAAACAACATCTCGGGTGTAATATTTTACAACATTCCTGGCGTGTCGTTGCCTACTTCCCGATGGGGACATTATATACATCTATAACGTTGTATATCCTAACCTAAGGCAACCTAACATATCGGATGTAATATTTTACAACATTCTGGCGTGTCGTCGCCTGCTTCTCCATGGGGACATTATATACGTCTATAACCTTGTATATACTAACCTAACGCAACCTAACATCTGGGATGTAATATTTTACAACATTCCTGGCGTGTCGTCGCCTACTTCTGGATGGGGACATTATATACACCTATAAAGTCATATATCCTAACCTAAGGGAACCTAACATCTCGGGTGTAATATTTTACAACATTCCTGTCGTGTCGTCGCCTGCTTCTGGATGGGGACATTATATACATCTATAACGTCATATATCCTAACCTAAGGGAAACAACATCTCGGGTGTAATATTTTACAACATTCCTGGCGTGTCGTTGCCTACTTCTCGATGGGGACATTATATACATCTATAACGTTGTATATCCTAACCTAAGGCAACCTGACATCTCGGATGTAATATTTTACAACATTCTGGCGTGTCGTCGCCTTCTTCTCGATGGGGACATTATATACGTCTATAACGTTGTATATTCTAACCTAACGCAACCTAACATCTGGGATGTAATATTTTACAACATTCCTGGCGTGTCGTCGCCTACTTCTGGATGGGGACATTATATACATCTATAACGTCATATATCCTAACCTAAGGGAACCTATCATCTCGGGTGTA
This sequence comes from Xylocopa violacea, assembly GCA_963969225.1. Lineage (NCBI taxonomy): Eukaryota > Metazoa > Arthropoda > Insecta > Hymenoptera > Apidae > Xylocopa > Xylocopa violacea. The sequence goes on along the minus strand of CAXAJV010000500.1, from coordinate 641,579 downwards.
ATATTTTAAAACATTCCTGACGGGTCGGCCCGTAGTTCACGGTGGTAACATTATATACGCCTATAACGTTATATATCCTAGCCTAAAGCAACCTAACATCTCGGATGTAATATTTTACAACATTCCTGGCGTGTCGTCGCCTACTTCTCGATGGGGACATTATATACATCTATAACGTTGTATATCCTAACCTAAGGCAACCTAACATCTCGGATGTAATATGTTACAACATTCCTGACGCGTCGGTTCCTATTTCTCGGTGGGAACATTATATACGTCTATAACTTTATATATCCTAGCCTACGGCGCCTAACTTGTCGAATGTAATATTTTGCAACATTCCTGGCGTGTCGTCGCCTACTTCTCGATGGGGACATTATATACATCTACAACGTTGTATATCCTACCCTAAGGCAACCTAACATCTCGGATGTAATATTTTACAACATTCCTGGCGTGTCGTTGCCTGCTTCTCGATGGGGACTTTATAAACGTCTATAACGTTATATATCCTAACCAAAGGCAACCTAACATCTCGGATGTAATAGTTGGCAACATGCCTAGCGTGTCGGCCCCTATTTCTCGGTGGGAACATTATATACGTCTATAGCGTTATATATCCTAGCCTATGGCGACCTAACATGTCGAATGTAATATTTTACATCATTCCCTCCGTGTCGGCCCGTAGTTCTCTGTGGTAACATTACATACGACTATAACGGTATATATCCTAGCCTAAGGCAACCTGACATCTCGGATGTAATATCTTGCAGCATTCCTGGCGTGTCCGCCCGTACTTCTCGGTGGGGACATTATATACGTCTATAACGGTGTATACCCTAACCTAAGGGAACCTAACATCTCGCATGTAATATTTTACAACATTCTGGCGTGTCGTCGCCCGCTTCTCGATGGGGACATTATATACGTCTATAACGTTGTATATCCTAACCTAACGCAACCTAACATCTGGGATGTAATATTTTACAACATTCCTGGCATGTCGGTCCCTACGTCTCGGTGGGAACGTTATATACGTCTATAACGATATATATCCTAACCTAAGGGAACCTTACATCTCGGATGTAATATTTTACAACATTCCTGGCATGTCGGGCCCTACTTCTCGGTGGGAGCATTGTATACGTCTATAACGATATATATCCTAGTCTATGGCAACCTAACATCTCGGATGTAATATTTTACAACATTCCTTTCGTGTCGTAGCCTGCTTCTCGATGGGTACATTATATACGTCTATAACGTTGTATATTCTAACCTAACGCAACCTAACATCTGGGATGTAATATTTTACAACATTCCTGGCGTGTCGTCGCCTACTTCTGGATGGGGACATTATATACATCTATAACGTCATATATCCTAGCCTAAGGGAACCTAACATCTCGGGTGCAATATTTTACAACATTCCTGGCGTGTGGTCGCCTACTTCTCGATGGGGACATTATATACATCTATAACGTTGTATATCCTAACCTAAGGCAACCTAACATATCGGATGTAATATTTTACAACATTCTGGCGTGTCGTCGCCTGCTTCTCCATGGGGACATTATATACGTCTATAACCTTGTACATACTACCCTAACGCAACCTAACATCTGGGATGTAATATTTTACAACATTCCTGGCGTGTCGTCGCCTACTTCTGGATGGGGACATTATATACATCTATAACGTCATATATCCTAACCTAAGGGAACCTAACATCTCGGGTGTAATATTTTACAACATTCCTGTCGTGTCGTCGCCTGCTTCTCGATGGGGACATTCTATACGTCTATAACGTTGTATATTCTAACCTATCGCAACCTAACATCAGGGATGTAATATTTTACAACAGTCCTGGCGTGTCGTCGCCTAATTCTGGATGGGGACATTATATACATCTATAACGTCATATATCCTAACCTAAGGGAACCTAACATCTGGGATGTAATATTTTACAACATTCCTGGCATGTCGGTCCCTACGTCTCCGTGGGTACATTATATACGTCTGTAACGTTGTATATCCTAACCTAACGCAACCTAACGTCTGGGATGTAATATTTTAAAACATTCCTGGCATGTCGGTCCCTACGTCTCGGTGGGAACATTATATACGTCTATAACGATATATATCCTAACCTAAGGCAACCTAACATCTCGGATGTAATATTTGACAACATTCCTGGCGTGTTAACCCGCACTTCTCGGTGGGAACATCATATACGTCTATAGCGATATATATCCTAGCCTAAGGCGACCTAATATGTCGAATGTAATATTTTACATCATTCCTGACGTGTCGGCCCCTATTTCTCGGTGGGAACATTATATACGTCTATAACGTTATATATGCTAGCCTAAGGCAACCTAACATGTCGAATGTAATATTTTACAACATTCCTGGCGTGTCGTCGCCTACTTCTCGATGGGGACATTATATACATCTATAACGTTGTATATCATAACCTAAGGCAACCTAACATCTCGGATGTAATATTTTACAACATTCCTGGTATGTCGGGCCCTACTTCTCGGTGGGAACATTGTATACGTCTATAACGTTATATATCCTAGCCTAAGGCAACCCAACTTGTAGAATGTAATATTTTACAACATTCCTGGCGTGTCGTCGCCTACTTCTCGATGGGGACATTATATACATCTATAACGTTGTATATCATAACCTAATGCAACCTAACATCTCGGATGTAATATTTTACAACATTCCTGGCATGTCGGTCCCTACGTCTCGGTGGGAACATTATATACGTCTATAACGATATATATCCTAACCTTAGGCAACCTAACATCTCGGATGTAATATTTTACAACATTCCTGGGGCTTCGGCTGCTACTTTTCGGTGGGAACATTATATACGTCTATAACGTTACATATCCTAACGTATGGCAACATAACAGCTCGGATGTTATATTTTACAACATTCCTGCCGTGTCGTCGCCTGCTTCTCGATGGGGACATTATATACGTCTATAACGTTGTATATCCTAACCTAAGGGAACCTAACATCTCGGGTGTAATATTTTAGAACATTCCTGACGCGTCAGTCCCTATTTCTCGGTGGGAACATTATATACGTCTATAACGTTATATATCCTAGCCTAAGGCAACGTAACTTGTAGAATGTAATATTTTACAACATTCCTGGCGTGTCGTCGCCTACTTCTGGATGGGGACATTATATACATCTATAACGTTGTATATCCTAACCTAAGGCAACCTAACATCTCGGATTTAGTATTTTACAACATTCCTGTCATGTCGGTCCCTACTTCTCGGTGGGGATATTGTGTACGTCTATAACGATATATATCCTAGCCTAAGGCAACCTAACATGTCGAATGTAATATTTTACTACATTCCTGTCGTGTCGTCGCCTGCTTCTCGATGGGGACATTATATACATCTATAACGTTGTATATCCTAACCTAACGCAACCTAACATCTGGGATGTAATATTTTACAACATTCCTGGCGTGTCGTCGCCTACTTCTGGATGGGGACATTACATACATCTATAACGTCATATATCCTAACCTAAGGGAACCTAACATCTCGGGTGTAATATTTTACAACTTTCCTGGCGTGTCGTTGCCTACTTCTCGATGGGGACATTATATACATCTATAACGTTGTATATCATAACCTAAGGCAACCTAACATCTCGGATGTAATATTTTACAACATTCTGGCGTGTCGTCGCCTGCTTCTCCATGGGGACATTATATACGTCTATAACCTTGTATATACTAACCTAACGCAACCTAACATCTGGGATGTAATATTTTACAACATTCCTGGCGTGTCGTCGCCTACTTCTGGATGGGGACATTATATACATCTATAACGTCATATATCCTAACCTAAGGGAACCTAACATCTCGGGTGTAATATTTTACAACATTCCTGGCGTGTCGTTGCCTACTTCTCGATGGGGACATTATAAACATCTATAACGTTGTATATCCTAACCTAAGGGAACCTAACAACTCGGGTGTAATATTTTAGAATATTCCTGACGCGTCAGTCCCTATTTCTCGGTGGGAACATTATATACGTCTATAACGTTATATATCCTAGCCTAAGGCAACCTAACTTGTAGAATGTAATATTTTACAACAGTCCTGGCGTGTCGTCGCCTACTTCTGGATGGGGACATTATATACATCTATAACGTCATATATCCTAACCTAAGGGAAACAACATCTCGGGTGTAATATTTTACAACATTCCTGGCGTGTCGTTGCCTACTTCTCGATGGGGACATTATATACATCTATAACGTTGTATATTCTAACCTAAGGCAACCTGACATCTCGGATGTAATATTTTACAACATTCTGGCGTGTCGTCGCCTGCTTCTCGATGGGGACATTATATACGTCTATAACCTTGTATATACTAACCTAACGCAACCTAACATCTGGGATGTAATATTTTACAACATTCCTGGCATGTCGGTCCCTACGTCTCCGTGGGTACATTATATACGTCTGTAACGTTGTATATCCTAACCTAACGCAACCTTACGTCTCGGATGTAATATTTTACAACATTCCTGGCATGTCGGGCCCTACTTCTCGGTGGGAACATTGTATACGTCTATAACGATATATATCCTAGCCTAAGGCAACCTAACATGTCGAATGTAATATTTTACAACATTCCTTTCGTGTCGTAGCCTGCTTCTCGATGGGTACATTATATACGTCTATAACGTTGTATATTCTAACCTAACGCAACCTAACATCTGGGATGTAATATTTTACAACATTCCTGGCGTGTCGTTGCCTACTTCTGGATGGGGACATTATATACATCTATAATGTCATATATCCTAGCCTAAGGAAACCTAACATCTCGGGTGCAATATTTTACAACATTCCTGGCGTGTCGTGGCCTACTTCTCGATGGGGACATTATATACATCTATAACGTTGTATATCCTAACCTAAGGCAACCTAACATATCGGATGTAATATTTTACAACATTCTGGCGTGTCGTCGCCTGCTTCTCCATGGGGACATTATATACGTCTATAACCTTGTATATACTAACCTAACGCAACCTAACATCTGGGATGTAATATTTTACAACATTCCTGGCGTGTCGTCGCCTACTTCTGGATGGGGACATTATATACACCTATAAAGTCATATATCCTAACCTAAGGGAACCTAACATCTCGGGTGTAATATTTTACAACATTCCTGTCGTGTCGTCGCCTGCTTCTGGATGGGGACATTATATACATCTATAACGTCATATATCCTAACCTAAGGGAAACAACATCTCGGGTGTAATATTTTACAACATTCCTGGCGTGTCGTTGCCTACTTCTCGATGGGGACATTATATACATCTGTAACGTTGTATATCCTAACCTAAGGCAACCTGACATCTCGGATGTAATATTTTACAACATTCTGGCGTGTCGTCGCCTGCTTCTCGATGGGGACATTATATACGTCTATAACGTTGTATATTCTAACCTAACGCAACCTAACATCTGGGATGTAATATTTTACAACATTCCTGGCGTGTCGTCGCCTACTTCTGGATGGGGACATTATATACATCTATAACGTCATATATCCTAGCCTAAGGGAACCTAACATCTCGGGTGTAATATTTTACAACATTCCTGTCATGTCGGTCCCTACTTATCCTTGGGAACATTATGTACGTCTATAACGATATATATCCTAGCCAAAGGCAACCTAACATGTCGAATGTAATATTTTACTACATTCCTGTCGTGTCGTCGCCTGCTTCTCGATGGGGACATTATATACGTCTATAACGTTGTATATTCTAACCTAACGCAACCTAACATCTGGGATGTAATATTTTACAACATTCCTGGCGTGTCGTCGCCTACTTCTGGATGGGGACATTATATACATCTATAACGTCATATATCCTAACCTAAGGGAACCTATCATCTCGGGTGTAATATTTTACAACATTCCTGACGGGTCGGCCCGTAGTTCACGGTGGTAACATTATATACGCCTATAACGTTATATATCCTAGCCTAAAGCAACCTAACATCTCGGATGTAATATTTTACAACATTCCTGGCGTGTCGTCGCCTACTTCTCGATGGGGACATTATATACATCTATAACGTTGTATATCCTAACCTAAGGCAACCTAACATCTCGGATGTAATATTTTACAACATTCCTGGCATGTCGGTCCCTACTTCTTGGTGGAAACATTGTATACGTCTATAGCTATATATATACTACTCTAAGGCAACCTAACATCTCGGATGTAATATTTTACAACATTCCTGACGCGTCGGTTCCTATTTCTCGGTGGGAACATTATATACGTCTATAACTTTATATATCCTAGCCTACGGCGCCTAACTTGTCGAATGTAATATTTTACAACATTCCTGGCGTGTCGTCGCCTACTTCTCGATGGGGACACTATATACATCTATAACGTTGTATATCCTAACCTAAGGCAACCTAACATCTCGGATGTAATATTTTACAACATTCCTGGCGTGTCGTTGCCTGCTTCTCGATGGGGACTTTATAAACGTCTATAACGTTATATATCCTAACCAAAGGCAACCTAACATCTCGGATGTAATAGTTGGCAACATGCCTAGCGTGTCGGCCCCTATTTCTCGGTGGGAACATTATATACGTCTATAGCGTTATATATCCTAGCCTATGGCGACCTAACATGTCGAATGTAATATTTTACATCATTCCCTCCGTGTCGGCCCGTAGTTCTCTGTGGTAACATTACATACGACTATAACGGTATATATCCTAGCCTAAGGCAACCTGACATCTCGGATGTAATATCTTGCAGCATTCCTGGCGTGTCCGCCCGTACTTCTCGGTGGGGACATTATATACGTCTATAACGGTGTATACCCTAACCTAAGGGAACCTAACATCTCGGATGTAATATTTTACAACATTCTGGCGTGTCGTCGCCCGCTTCTCGATGGGGACATTATATACGTCTATAACGTTGTATATCCTAACCTAACGCAACCTAACATCTGGGATGTAATATTTTACAACATTCCTGGCATGTCGGTCCCTACGTCTCGGTGGGAACGTTATATACGTCTATAACGATATATATCCTAACCTAAGGGAACCTTACGTCTCGGATGTAATATTTTACAACATTCCTGGCATGTCGGGCCCTACTTCTCGGTGGGAACATTGTATACGTCTATAACGATATATATCCTAGCCTAAGGCAACCTAACATGTCGAATGTAATATTTTACAGCATTCCTTTCGTGTCGTAGCCTGCTTCTCGATGGGTACATTATATACGTCTATAACGTTGTATATTCTAACCTAACGCAACCTAACATCTGGGATGTAATATTTTACAACATTCCTGGCGTGTCGTCGCCTACTTCTGGATGGGGACATTATATACATCTATAACGTCATATATCCTAGCCTAAGGAAACCTAACATCTCGGGTGCAATATTTTACAACATTCCTGGCGTGTCGTCGCCTACTTCTCGATGGGGACATTATATACATCTATAACGTTGTATATCCTAACCTAAGGCAACCTAACATATCGGATGTAATATTTTACAACATTCTGGCGTGTCGTCGCCTGCTTCTCCATGGGGACATTATATACGTCTATAACCTTGTATATACTAACCTAACGCAACCTAACATCTGGGATGTAATATTTTACAACATTCCTGGCGTGTCGTCGCCTACTTCTGGATGGGGACATTATATACATCTATAACGTCATATATCCTAGCCTAAGGGAACCTAACATCTCGGGTGTAATATTTTACAACATTCCTGTCATGTCGGTCCCTACTTATCCTTGGGAACATTATGTACGTCTATAACGATATATATCCTAGCCAAAGGCAACCTAACATGTCGAATGTAATATTTTACTACATTCCTGTCGTGTCGTCGCCTGCTTCTCGATGGGGACATTATATACGTCTATAACGTTGTATATTCTAACCTAACGCAACCTAACATCTGGGATGTAATATTTTACAACATTCCTGGCGTGTCGTCGCCTACTTCTGGATGGGGACATTATATACATCTATAACGTCATATATCCTAACCTAAGGGAACCTATCATCTCGGGTGTAATATTTTACAACATTCCTGACGGGTCGGCCCGTAGTTCACGGTGGTAACATTATATACGCCTATAACGTTATATATCCTAGCCTAAAGCAACCTAACATCTCGGATGTAATATTTTACAACATTCCTGGCGTGTCGTCGCCTACTTCTCGATGGGGACATTATATACATCTATAACGTTGTATATCCTAACCTAAGGCAACCTAACATCTCGGATGTAATATTTTACAACATTCCTGGCATGTCGGTCCCTACTTCTTGGTGGAAACATTGTATACGTCTATAGCTATATATATACTACTCTAAGGCAACCTAACATCTCGGATGTAATATTTTACAACATTCCTGACGCGTCGGTTCCTATTTCTCGGTGGGAACATTATATACGTCTATAACTTTATATATCCTAGCCTACGGCGCCTAACTTGTCGAATGTAATATTTTACAACATTCCTGGCGTGTCGTCGCCTACTTCTCGATGGGGACACTATATACATCTATAACGTTGTATATCCTAACCTAAGGCAACCTAACATCTCGGATGTAATATTTTACAACATTCCTGGCGTGTCGTTGCCTGCTTCTCGATGGGGACTTTATAAACGTCTATAACGTTATATATCCTAACCAAAGGCAACCTAACATCTCGGATGTAATAGTTGGCAACATGCCTAGCGTGTCGGCCCCTATTTCTCGGTGGGAACATTATATACGTCTATAGCGTTATATATCCTAGCCTATGGCGACCTAACATGTCGAATGTAATATTTTACATCATTCCCTCCGTGTCGGCCCGTAGTTCTCTGTGGTAACATTACATACGACTATAACGGTATATATCCTAGCCTAAGGCAACCTGACATCTCGGATGTAATATCTTGCAGCATTCCTGGCGTGTCCGCCCGTACTTCTCGGTGGGGACATTATATACGTCTATAACGGTGTATACCCTAACCTAAGGGAACCTAACATCTCGGATGTAATATTTTACAACATTCTGGCGTGTCGTCGCCCGCTTCTCGATGGGGACATTATATACGTCTATAACGTTGTATATCCTAACCTAACGCAACCTAACATCTGGGATGTAATATTTTACAACATTCCTGGCATGTCGGTCCCTACGTCTCGGTGGGAACGTTATATACGTCTATAACGATATATATCCTAACCTAAGGGAACCTTACCTCTCGGATGTAATATTTTACAACATTCCTGGCATGTCGGGCCCTACTTCTCGGTGGGAGCATTGTATACGTCTATAACGATATATATCCTAGTCTATGGCAACCTAACATCTCGGATGTAATATTTTACAACATTCCTTTCGTGTCGTAGCCTGCTTCTCGATGGGTACATTATATACGTCTATAACGTTGTATATTCTAACCTAACGCAACCTAACATCTGGGATGTAATATTTTACAACATTCCTGGCGTGTCGTCGCCTACTTCTGGATGGGGACATTATATACACCTATAAAGTCATATATCCTAACCTAAGGGCACCTAACATCTCGGGTGTAATATTTTACAACATTCCTGTCGTGTCGTCGCCTGCTTCTCGATGGGGACATTCTATACGTCTATAACGTTGTATATCCTAACCTAAGGGAACCTAACAACTCGGGTGTAATATTTTAGAACATTCCTGACGCGTCAGTCCCTATTTCTCGGTGGGAACATTATATACGTCTATAACGTTATATATCCTAGCCTAAGGCAACCTAACTTGTAGAATGTAATATTTTACAACAGTCCTGGCGTGTCGTCGCCTACTTCTGGATGGGGACATTATATACATCTATAACGTCATATATCCTAACCTAAGGGAAACAACATCTCGGGTGTAATATTTTACAACATTCCTGGCGTGTCGTTGCCTACTTCTCGATGGGGACATTATATACATCTATAACGTTGTATATCCTAACCTAAGGCAACCTGACATCTCGGATGTAATATTTTACAACATTCTGGCGTGTCGTCGCCTGCTTCTCGATGGGGACATTATATACGTCTATAACCTTGTATATACTAACATAACGCAACCTAACATCTGGGATGTAATATTTTACAATATTCCTGGCATGTCGGTCCCTACGTCTCCGTGGGTACATTATATACGTCTATAACGTTGTATATCCTAACCTAACGCAACCTAACATCTGGGATGTAATATTTTACAACATTCCTGGCGTGTCGTCGCCTACTTCTGGATGGGGACATTATATACATCTATAACGTCATATATCCTAACCTAAGGGAACCTATCATCTCGGGTGTAATATTTTACAACAATCCTGACGGGTCGGCCCGTAGTTCACGGTGGTAACATTGTATACGTCTATAACGATATATATCCTAGCCTATGGCAACCTAACATCTCGGATGTAATATTTTACAACATTCTGGCGTCTCGTCGCCTGCTTCTCGATGGGGACATTATATACGTCTATAACCTTGTATATACTAACCTAACGCAACCTAACATCTGGGATGTCATATTTTACAACATTCCTGGCATGTCGGTCCCTACGTCTCCGTGGTTACATTATATACGTCTATAACGTTGTATATCATAACCTAACGCAACCTAACATCTGGGGTGTAATATTTTACTACATTCCTGGCGTGTCGTCGCCAACTTCTGGATGGGGACATTATATACATCTATAACGTTATATATCTTAACCTAAGGGAACCTAACATCTCGGATGTAATATTTTACAACATTCCTGGCATGTCGGTCCCTACTTCTCGGTGGAAACATTGTACACGTCTATAACGATGTATATACTACTCTAAGGCAACCTAACATCTCGGATGTAATATTTTACAACATTCCTGACGCGTCGGTCCCTATTTCTCGGTGGGAACATTATATACGTCTATAACGTTATATATCCTAGCCTGCGGCAACCTAACTTGTCGAATGTAATATTTTACAACATTCCTGGCGTGTGGTCGCCTACTTCTCGATGGGGACATTATATACATCTATAACGTTGTATATCCTAACCTAAGGCAACCTAACATCTCGGATGTAATATTTTACAACATTCTGGCGTGTCGTCGCCTGCTTCTCGATGGGGACATTATATACGTCTATAACGTTGTATATTCTAACCTAACGCAACCTAACATCTGGGATGTAATATTTTACAACATTCCTGGCGTGTCGTCTCCTACTTCTGGATGGGGACATTATATACATCTATAACGTCACATATCCTAACCTAAGGGAACCTATCATCTCGGGTGTAATATTTTACAACAATCCTGACGGGTCGGCCCGTAGTTCACGGTGGTAACATTATATACGCCTATAACGTTATATATCCTAGCCTAAAGCAACCTAACATCTCGGATGTAATATTTTACAACATTCCTGGCGTGTCGTCGCCTACTTCTCGATGGGGACATTATATACATCTATAACGTTGTATATCCTAACCTAAGGCAACCTAACATCTCGGATGTAATATTTTACAACATTCCTGGCATGTCGGTCCCTACTTCTTGGTGGAAACATTGTATACGTCTATAGCTATATATATACTACTCTAAGGCAACCTAACATCTCGTATGTAATATTTTACAACATTCCTGACGCGTCGGTTCCTATTTCTCGGTGGGAACATTATATACGTCTATAACCTTATATATCCTAGCCTACGGCGCCTAACTTGTCGAATGTAATATTTTCCAACATACCTGGCGTGTCGTCGCCTACTTCTCGATGGGGACATTATATACATCTATAACGTTGTATATCCTAACCTAAGGCAACCTAACATCTCGGATGTAATATTTTACAACATTCCTGGCGTGTCGTTGCCTGCTTCTCGATGGGGACTTTATAAACGTCTATAACGTTATATATCCTAACCAAAGGCAACCTAACATCTCGGATGTAATAGTTGGCAACATGCCTAGCGTGTCGGCCCCTATTTCTCGGTGGGAACATTATATACGTCTATAGCGTTATATATCCTAGCCTATGGCGACCTAACATGTCGAATGTAATATTTTACATCATTCCCTCCGTGTCGGCACCTAGTTCTCTGTGGTAACATTACATACGACTATAACGGTATATATCCTAGCCTAAGGCAACCTGACATCTCGGATGTAATATCTTGCAGCATTCCTGGCGTGTCCGCCCGTACTTCTCGGTGGGGACATTATATACGTCTATAACGGTGTATACCCTAACCTAAGGGAACCTAACACCTCGGATGTAATATTTTACAACATTCTGGCGTGTCGTCGCCCGCTTCTCGATGGGGACATTATATACGTCTATAACGTTGTATATCCTAACCTAACGCAACCTAACATCTGGGATGTAATATTTTACAACATTCCTGGCATGTCGGTCCCTACGTCTCGGTGGGAACGTTATATACGTCTATAACGATGTATATCCTAACCTAAGGGAACCTTACATCTCGGATGTAATATTTTACAACATTCCTGGCATGTCAGTCCCTACTTCTCGGTGGGAGCATTGTATACGTCTATAACGATATATATCCTAGCCTATGGCAACCTAACATCTCGGATGTAATATTTTACAACATTCTGGCGTCTCGTCGCCTGCTTCTCGATGGGGACATTATATACGTCTATAACCTTGTATATACTAACCTAACGCAACCTAAAATCTGGGATGTATTATTTTACAACATTCCTGGCATGTCGGTACCTACGTCTCGGTGGGAACATTCTATATGTCTATAACGTTGTATATCTTAACCTAAGGGAACCTAACATCTCGGGTGTAATATTTTACATCATTCCTGAGGCGTCGGTCCCTATTTCTCGGTGGGAACATTATATACGTCTATAACGTTATATATCCTACCCTACGGCAACCTAACTTGTCGAATGTAATATTTTACAACATTCCTGGCGTGTGGTCGCCTACTTCTCGATGGGGACATTATATACATCTATAACGTTGTATATCCTAACCTAAGGCAACCTAACATCTCGGATGTAATATTTTACAACATTCTGGCGTGTCGTCGCCTGCTTCTCGATGGGGACATTATATACGTCTATAACGTTGTATATTCTAACCTAACGCAACCTAACATCTGGGATGTAATATTTTACAACATTCCTGGCATGTCGGTCCCTACGTCTCCGTGGGTGCATTATATACGTCTGTAACGTTGTATATCCTAACCTAACGCAACCTAACATCTGGGATGTACTATTTTACAACATTCCTGGCGTGTCGTAGCCTACTTCTGGATGGGGACATTATATACGTCTATAACGTTGTATATCCTAACCTAAGGCAACCTAAAATCTGGGATGTATTATTTTACAACATTCCTGGCATGTCGGTACCTACGTCTCGGTGGGAACATTCTATATGTCTATAACGTTGTATATCCTAACCTAAGGGAACCTAACATCTCGGGTGTAATATTTTACATCATTCCTGACGCGTCGGTCCCTATTTCTCGGTGGGAACATTATATACGTCTATAGCGTTATATATCCTATCCTATGGCGACCTAACATGTCGAATGTAATATTTTACATCATTCCCTCCGTGTCGGCCCGTAGTTCTCTGTGGTAACATTACATACGACTATAACGGTATATATCCTAGCCTAAGGCAACCTGACATCTCGGATGTAATATCTTGCAGCATTCCTGGCGTGTCCGCCCGTACTTCTCGGTGGGGACATTATATACGTCTATAACGGTGTATACCCTAACCTAACGCAACCTAACATCTGGGATGTAATATTTTACAACATTCCTGGCATGTCGGTCCCTACGTCTCGGTGGGAACGTTATATACGTCTATAACGATGTATATCCTAACCTAAGGGAACCTTACATCTCGGATGTAATATTTTACAACATTCCTGGCATGTCAGTCCCTACTTCTCGGTGGGAGCATTGTATACGTCTATAACGATATATATCCTAGTCTATGGCAACCTAACATCTCGGATGTAATATTTTACAACATTCTGGCGTCTCGTCGCCTGCTTCTCGATGGGGACATTATATACGTCTATAACCATGTATATACTAACCTAACGCAACTTAACATCTGGGATGTCATATTTTACAACATTCCTGGCATGTCGGTCCCTACGTCTCCGTGGTTACATTATATACGTCTATAACGTTGTATATCATAACCTAACGCAACCTAACATCTGGGATGTAATATTTTAAAACATTCCTGGCATGTCGGTCCCTACGTCTCGGTGGGAACGTTATATACGTCTATAACGATATAATCTCCTAACCTAAGGGAACTTTACATCTCGGATGTAATATTTTACAACATTCCTGGCATGTCGGTCCCTACTTCTCGGTGGGGACATTATATACGTCTATAACGGTGTATACCCTAACCTAAGGGAACGTAACATCTCGGATGTAATATTTTACAACATTCTGGCGTGTCGTCGCCTGCTTCACGATGGGAACATTATATACGTCTATAACGTTGTATATTCTAACCTAACGCAACCTAACATCTGGGATGTAACATTTTACTACATTCCTGGCGTGTCGGTCCCTACGTCTCGGTGGGGACATTATATACGTCTATAACGATATATATCCTAACCTAAGGCAACCTAACATCTCGGACGTAATAGTTGGCAACATTCCTGGCGTGTCGGCCCCTATTTCTCGGTGGGAACATTATATACGTCTATAGCGTTATATATCCTACCCTATGGCGACCTAACATGTCGAATGTAATATTTTACATCATACCCTCCGTGTCGGCCCGTAGTTCTCGGTGGTAACATTACATACGACTATAACGGTATATATCGTAGCCTAAGGCAACCTAACATCTCGGATGTAATAGGTGGCAACATTCCTGGCTTGTCGGCCCCTATATCTCGGTGGGAACATTATATACGTCTATAGCGTTATATATCCTAGCCTATGGCGACCCAACATGTCGAATGTAATATTTTACATCATTCCCTCCGTGTCGGCCCGTAGTTCTCGGTGGTAACATTACATACGACTATAACGGTATATATCCTAGCCTAAGGCAACCTAACATCTCGGATGTAATATTTTACAACATTCCTGGCATTTCGACCCGTAGTTCTCGGTGGTAACATTATATACGTCTATAACGTTATATATCCTATCCTAAGGCAACCTAACATCTCGGATGTAATATTTGACAACATTCCTGACGCGTCGGCCCATATTTCCCGGTGGGGACCTTATATACATCTGTATCGTTGTATATCCTAACCTAAGCCAACCTAACATGTCGAATGTAATATTTTACAACATTCCTGGCGTGTCGTCGCCTACTTCTCGGTGGGGACCTTATATACATCTATAACGTTGTATATCCTAACCTAAGGCAACCTAACATCTCGGATGTAATATTTTACAACATTCTGGCGTGTCGTCGCCTGCTTCTCGATGGGGACATTATATACGTCTATAACGTTGTATATTCTAACCTAACGCAACCTAACATCTGGGATGTAATATTTTACAATATTCCTGGCATGTCGGTCCCTACGTCTCCGTGGGTGCATTATATACGTCTGTAACGTTGTATATCCTAACCTAACGCAACCTAACATCTGGGATGTACTATTTTACAACATTCCTGGCGTGTCGTAGCCTACTTCTGGATGGGGACATTATATACGTCTATAACGTTGTATATCCTAACCTAAGGGAACCTAACATCTCGGGTGTAATATTTTACATCATTCCTGACGCGTCGGCCCCTATTTCTCGGTGGGAACATTATATACGTCTATAACGTTATATATTATAACCAAAGGCAACCTAACATCTCTACCGTAATATTTTACAACATTCCTGGCGTGACAGCTCCTACTTCTCGACGGGGACATTATATACATCTATAACGTTATATATCTTAACCTAAGGGAACCTAACATCTCGGATGTAATATTTTACAACATTCCTGGCATGTCGGTCCCTACTTCTCGGTGGAAACTTTGTATACGTCTATAACGATGTATATACTACTCTAAGGCAACCTAACATCTCGGATGTAATATTTTACAACATTCCTGACGCGTCGGTCCCTATTTCTCGGTGGGAAAATTGTATACGTCTATAACGATATATATGCTAGCCTAAGGCAACCTAACATGTCGAATGTAATATTTTACAACATTCCTGTCGTGTCGTCGCCTGCTTCTCGATGGGGACACTATACACGTCTATAACGATATATATCCTAACCTAAGGGAACCTAACATCTCGGGTGTAATGTTTTACAACATTCCTGACACGTCGTCGCCTGCTTCTCGATGGGGACATTATATACGTCTATAACGTTGTATATACTAACCTAACGCAACCTAACATTTGGGATGTAATATTTTACAACATTGCTGACGCGTCAGCCCCTATTTCTTGGTGGGATCATTCTATACGTCTATAACGTTGTATATCCTAACCTAAGGGAACCTAACATCTCGGGTGTAATATTTTACAACATTCCTGGCGCGTCGGCTCCTACTTTTCGGTGGGAACATTATATACGTCTATAACGTTATATATCCTAACGTAAGGCAACCTAACATCTCGGACGTAATAGTTGGCAACATTCCTGGCGTGTCGGACCGTACGTCGCGGTCGGAACATTCTATACGTCTATAACGTTGTATATCCTCACCGAAGGGAACCTAACATCTCGGGTGTAATATTTTACAACATTGCAGGCATGTCGGTCCCTACGTGTCGGTGGGGACATTATATACGTCTATAACGATATATATCCTAACCTAAGGCAACCTAACATCTCGGACGTAATAGTTGGCAACATTCCTGGCGCGTTGGCCCGTAGTTCTCGGTGGTAACATTATATGCGTCTATAACGTTACATATCCTAGCCTAAGGCGACCTAACATGTCGAATGTAATATTCTACATCATTCCTGGCGTGTCGTCGCCTGCTTCTCGCTGGGGACATTATATACGTCTATAACGTTGGATATCCTAACCTAACGCAACCTAACATCTGGGATGTAATATTTTACAACAATCCTGGCGTGTCGTCTCCTACTTCTAGATGGGGACATTATGTACATCTATAACGTTGTATATCCTAACCTAAGGCAACCTAACATCTCGAAAGTAATATCTGACAACATTGGTGTTGTGTCGGCCCGTACTTCTCGGTGGGAACATCATATACGTCTACAGTGATATATATCCTAACCTAATGGAACCTAACATCTCGGGTGTAATATTTTACAACATTCCTGGCATGTCGGCCCCTACGTCTCTGTGGTAACATTATATACGTCTATAACGCTACATATCCTAGCCTAAGGCAACCTAATATCTCGGATGTAGTATTTTCCTATATTCCTGGCGCGTCGTCCCCTACTTCTCAGTGGGGACTTTATCTACGTCTATAACGCTATATATCCCAACCTAAGGGAATCTAATATCTCGGGTGTAATATTTCACAACATTCCTGGCGTGGCGGCACGTAGTTCTCGGTGGTAACATTATATACGTCTATATCGTTATATATCCTAGCCTAAGGCGACCTAACATATCGAATGTAGTATTTTCCAACATTCCAGGCGGGACGGCCCCTACTTCTCGGTGGGAACATTATATACGTCTATATCGTAATATAACACAACCTAACCCATCTAGACTCTCGCTGGTAATGCTTTACAGAATCCCCGTCGTGTCGGCCCAACTTCTCGGTGGGAACATTATATACGTCTATAACATAATATAACCTACCCTAACCCATCTAGCCGCTCGCTCGTAATGTTTTACAGAATCCAGTACGTGTCGTCTCGTTCGTCTCGGTAGGGACATTGTATGCGTCTATAACGTTATATATCCTAACCTAAGGCAACCTAACATCTGGGATGTTGTATTTTACAACGTTCCTGGCGGGTCGGCCTCTACTTTTCGGTGGGAACATTATATGCGTCTATAACGTTTTATATCCTCACCCAAGGGAAACTAACATCTCGAATGTAGTATTTTACAACATTCCTGGCGTGTCGGTCCCTACATCTCGGTGGGAACTTTCTATACGTCTATAACGTTGTATATCCTAACCTAAGGGAACCTAACATCTCGGGTGTAATATTTTACAACATTCCTGACGCGATGGTCCCCTATTTCTCGGTGGGAACATTATATACGTCTATAACGTTATATATCCTAACCGAAAGCAACCTAACATCTCGGATGTAATATTTTACAACATTCCTATCGTGTCGTCGCCGGCTTCTCGATGGGGATACTATATACGTCTATAACGTTGTATATCCTAACCTAACGCAACCTAACATCTGGTGATGTAATCTTTTACAACATTCCTGTCATCTCGGTCCCTACGCCTCGGTAGGAACATTCTATACGTCTATAACGTTGTATATCCTAACCTAAGGGAACCTAACATCTCGGATGTAATATTTTACAACATTCCTGACGCGTCGGCCCCTATTTCTCGGTGGGAACATTATATACGTCTATAACGTTATATACTAGCGTAAGACGACCTAACATCTCGGATGTAATATTTTTCAACATTCCTGGTGTGTCGGCACTTAGTTCTCCGTGGGAACATTATATACGTATATAACGTTATATATCCTAACCTAAGGCAACCTAACATCTCGGATGTAATATTTTACTACATTCCTGGCACGTCGGCCCCTACTTCTCGGTGGGAATATTATATACGTCTATAACGTAATAGAACCTAATCTAACCCATCTAGACCCTCGCTGGTAATGTTTTACGGAATCCCGTTCGTGTCGCCCCGTACGTCACGGTGCGGACATTATATACGTCTATAACGTTATATATCCTAACCTAAGGCAACCTAATATCTCGAATGTAGTATTTCACAACATTCCTGGCGGGTCAGCCCCACTTCTCGCTGGGAACATTATATACGTCTATAACGTAATATAACCTAACCTAACCCATCTAGCATCTCGCTGGTAATGTTTTACAGAATCCCGGTCGTGTCGTCCCGTACTTCTCGATGGGGACATTATATACGTTTATAGCGTTATACATACTAACCTAAGGCAACTTAACATCTCGGATGTAGTATTTTCCAACATTCCTGGCGGGTCGGCCCCTAAACCTCGGTGGGCACATTATATACGTCTATAACGTTGTATATATTACCATAAGGCAACCTAACATCTCGAGTGTAGTATTTCACAACATTCCTGTCGGGTCGGCCCCACTTCTCGGTGGGAACATTATATACGTCTATAACGCTATATATCCCAACCTAAGGCAACCTAACAACTCGAATGTAGTATATTACCACATTCCAGGCGGGTCGGCCCCTACTTCTCGGTGGGTTCATTATATACGTGTATATCGTAATATAGCCTAAATTAACCCATCTATCTCCTCGGCGGTAAAGTTTTACAGAATCCCGTTCGTGTCGTCCCGTACGTCTCGGTGCGGACATTGTATAAGTCTATAACGTTATATGTACTAACCTAAGACAACCTAACATCTGGCATGTAGTATTTTGCAACATTCCTGGCGTGTCGGCCCCTACTTCTCGCTGGGAACATTATATAAGTCTATATCGTAATATAACCTAACCTAACACATTTTGCCTCTCGGTGATACGGTTTTACAGAATCCCGTTCGTGTCGTACCGTACGTCTCGGTGCGGACATTGTATAAGTCTATAACGTTATATATCTTAACCTAAGGCAACCTAACAACTCGAATGTAGTATTTTACCACATTCCAGGCGGATCGGCCCCTACATCTCGGTGGGAACATTATATACGTCTATAATGTAATATAACCTAACCTAACCGATTTACCCCCTCGCTGGTAATGTTTTACAGAATCCAGTACGTGTCGTCTCGTTCGTCTCGGTAGGGACGTTGTATGCGTCTATAACATTATATATCCTAACCTAAGGCAACCTAACATTTGGGATGTAGTATTTTACAACATTCCTGGCGGGTCGGCCTCTACTTTTCGGTGGGAACATTATATACGTCTATAACGTAATATAGCCTAACCTAACCCATTTTGCCCCTCGGTGATAATATTTTACAGAATCCCGGTCGTGTCGTCCCGTACTTCTCGGTGGGGTCACTATATGGATCTCTAAAGTTATACATCCTAACCTGAGGCTACCTTAGATCTCGGATGTAGTAATTTACAACATTCCTGGCGGGTTGGAACCTACTTCTCGGTGGGATCATTATATACGTCTATAACGTAATATATCCTAACCTAACCCATCTAGCCCATCGCTGGTAATATTTTCCAGAATCCCGTTCGTGTCGTACCGTACATTTCGGTGCGGACATTATATACGTCTATAACGTTATACATCCCAACCTGAGGCTACCTAACATCTCGGAAGTAGTATTTTCCAACATTCCTGGCGGATCGGCCCCTACTTCTCGGTGGGAACATTATATACGTCTATATCGTAATATAGCCTAACCTAACCCATCTAGCTCCTCGGCGGTAATGTTTTACAAAATCCCGTTCGTGTCGTCCCGTACGTCTCGGTGCGGACATTGTATAAGTCTATAACGTTATATGTACTAACCTAAGGCAACCTAGCATCTGGAATGTAGTATTTTACAATATTCCAAGCGGGTCGGCCCCTACTTCTCGGCGGGCACATTATATACGTGTATAACCTAATATAACCTAACCTAACCCATCTAGAATCTCGCTGGTAGTGTTTTACAGAATCTCGTTCGTGTCGTCCCGTACATCACTGTGCGGCCATTATGTAGGTCTATAACGTTATATATCCTAACCTAAGGCAACCTAACATCTCGATTGTAGTATTTTAAACATTCCAGACGGGTCGGCCCCTACTTCTCAGTGGGAACATTATATACGTCTGTAACTTTATATATCGCAACCTAAGGCAACCTAACATCTCGGATGTAGTATTTGCCAACATTCCGAGCAGGTCGGCCCCACTTATCGGTGGGAACATTATATACGTCAATAACGTAATATAACCTAACCTAATCCATCTAGCCCCTCGCTGGTAATGTTTTATAGAATCCCGGTCATGTCGTCCCGTACTTCTCGGTGGGGACACTATATAGATCTCTAACGTTATACATCCTAACCTAAGGCAATCTAACATCTCGAATCTAGTATTTTACAACATTCCATGAGGTTCGGCCCCTACTTCTGAGTGGGATCATTATATACGTCTATATCGTAATATAACCTAACCTAACCCATTTTGCCCCTCGGTGATAATGTTTTACAGAATCCCCGTCGTGTCGGCCCGTACTTCTCGGTGGGGACATCATATGCGTCAATAACGTTATATATCCAAACCTAAGGCAACCTAACATCTCGGATGTAGTATTTTCCAAAATTCCTGGCGGGTCGGCCCCTACTTCTGAGTGGGAACATTATATACGTCTATATCGTAATATAACCTAACCTAACCCATTTTGCCCCTCGGTGATAATGTTTTACAGAATCCCCGTCGTGTCGGCCCGTACTTCTCGGTGGGGACATCATATGCGTCAATAACGTTATATATCCAAACCTAAGGCAACCTAACATCTCGGATGTAGTATTTTCCAAAATTCCTGGCACGTCGGCCCCTACTTCTCGGTGGGAATATTATATACGTCTATAACGTAATATAACCTAACCTAACCCATCTAGCATCTCGCTGGTAATGTTTTACAGAATCCCGGTCGTGTCGTCCCGTACTTCTCGATGGGGACATTATATACGTTTATAACGCTATATATCCCAACCTAAGGCAACCTAACATCTCGGATGTAGTATTTTCCAACATTCCTGGCGAGTCGGACCCTAAACCTCGGTGGGCACATTATATACGTCAATAACGTTGTATATATTACCATAAGGCAACCTAACATCTCGAATGTAGTATTTCACAACATTCCTGGCGGATCGGCCTCTACTTTTCGGTGGGAACATTATATACGTCCATAACGTAATATAACCTAACCTAACCCATCTAGCCCCTCGGTGGTAATGTTTTACAGAATCCCGTTCGTGTCGTCCCGTACGTCTCGGTGCGGACATTATATACGTCTATAACGTTATATATCCTAACCTAAGGCAACCCAACATCTCGAATGTAGTATTTTACAACATTCCAGGCCGGTCGGCCCCTACTTCTCGGTGGGGACATTATATACGTCTATACCGTTGTATATCCTAACCTAAGTAACCTAACATCTCGGATGTAGTATTTTCCAACATTCCTGGCGGGTCGGCCCCTACTTCTCGGGAGGAACATTATATACGTCTATAACCTAATATAACCTAACCTAACGCATTTAGACTCTCGCTGGTAATGTTTTACAGAATCTCGTTCGTGTCGTCCCGTACATCACTGTGCGGTCATTATGTAGGTCTATAACGTTATATATCCTAACCTAAGGCAACCTAACATCTCGATTGTAGTATTTTAAAAATTCCAGACGGGTCGGCACCTACTTCTCAGTAGGAACATTATATACGTCTGTAACTTTATATATCGCAACCTAAGGCAACCTAACTTCTCAGATGTAGTACTTGCCAACATTCCGAGCAGGTCGGCCCCACTTCTCGGTGGGAACATTATATACGTCAATAACGTAATATAACCTAACCTAATCCATCTAGCCCCTCGCTGGTAATGTTTTATAGAATCCTGGTCATGTCGTCCAGTACTTCTCGGTGGGGACACTATATAGATCTCTAACGTTATACATCCTAACCTAAGGCAATCTAACATCTCGAATCTAGTATTTTACAACATTCCATGAGGTTCGGCCCCTACTTCTGAGTGGGAACATTATATACGTCTATATCGTAATATAACCTAACCTAACCCATTTTGCCCCTCGGTGATAATGTTTTACAGAATCCCCGTCGTGTCGGCCCGTACTTCTCGGTGGGGACATCATATGCGTCAATAACGTTTAATATCCAATCCTAAGGCAACCTAACATCTCGGATGTAGTATTTTACAACGTTCCTGGCATGTCGGTCCCTACATCTCGGTGGGAACATTCTATACGTCTATAACGTTGTATATCCTAACCTAAGGGAACCTAACATTTCGGGTGTAATATTTTACAACATTCCTGACGCGTCGGGCCCTACTTCTCTGTGGTAACATTATATACGTCTATAACGTTGTATATGCTAACCTAAGGGAACCTAACATCTCGGGTGTAATATTTTACAACATTCCTGTCGCGTCGGCCCCTATTTCTCGGTGGGAATATTATATACGTCTATAACGTTATATATCCTAGCCTAAGGCAACCTAACATCTCGGGTGTAATATTTTACAACATTCCTGTCGCGTCGGCCCCTATTTCTCGGTGGGAATATTATATACGTCTATAACGTTATATATCCTAGCCTAAGGCAACCTAACATTTCGAATGTAATATTTTACAACATTCTGGCGTGTCGTCGCCTTCTTCTCGAAGGGGACATTATATACGTCTATAACGTTGTATATCCTAACCTAAGGGAACCTAACATCTCGGATGTAATATTTTACAACCTTTCTGGCATGTTGGTCCCCATGTCTCGGTGGGAACATTATATAAGTCTATAACGATATATATCCTAACCTAAAGCAATCTAACAACTCGGATGTAATAGTTTACCACATTCCTGGCGGTCCCTACATCACGGTGGGAACATTCTATGCGTCTATAACGTTGTATATCCTAACCTAAGGGAACCTAACATTTCGAGTGTAATATTTTACAACATTCCTGACGCGTCGGCCCCTATTCCTCGGTGGGAATATTATGTACATCTATAACGTTGCATATCCTAGACTAAGGCAACCTAACATTTCGAATGTAATATTTTACAACATTCTGGCGTGTCGTCGCCTTCTTCTCGAAGGGGACATTATATACGTCTATAACGTTGTATATCCTAACCTAACGCAACCTAACATCTGGGATGTAATATTTTACAACATTCCTGACGCGTCGGTCCCTACATCTCTGTGGGAACATTCTATACGTCTATAACGTTGTATATCCTAACCTAAGGGAACCTAACATTTCGGGTGTAATATTTTTCAACATTCCTGACGCGTCGGCCCCTATTTCTCGGTGGGAATATTATATACGTCTATAACGTTGTATATCCTAACCTAAAGGAACCTAACATTTCGGGTGTAATATTTTGCAATATTCCTGACGCGTCGGTCCCTATTTCTCGGGGGGAATATTATATACGTCTATAACGTTACATATCCTAGCCTAAGGCAACCTAACATGTCGAATGTAATATTTTACAACATTCTGGCGTGTCGTCGCCTGCTTCTCAAAGGGGACATTATATACGTCTATAACGTTGTATATCCTAACCGAACGCAACCTAACATCTGGGATGAAATATTTTACAACAACCATGACGCGTCGGCCCCTATTTCTCGGTGAGAACATTATATACGTCTATCACGTTATATATCCTAGCATAAGCCAACCTAACATCTCGGGTGTAATATTTTACAACATTCCTGTCGCGTCGGCCCCTATTTCTCGGTGGGAATATTATATACGTCTATAACGTTATATATCCTAGCCTAAGGCAACCTAACATGTCGAATGTAATATTTTACAACATTCTGGCGTGTCGTCGCCTGCTTCTCGATGGGGACATTAGATACGTCTATAACGTTGTATATCCTAATCTAAGGGAACCTAACATCTCGGACGTAATATTTTACAACATTCTGGCGTGTCGTCGCCTTCTTCTTGATGGGGACATTATATACGTCTATAACGTTGTATATCCTAATCCAAAGCAACCAAACTTCTGGGATGTAATATTTTACAACATTCCTGGCATGTCGGTCCCCACGTCTCGGCGGGAACATTATATAAGTCTATGACGATGTATATCCTAACCTAAAGCAACCTAACAACTCGGATGTAATAGTTTACCACATTCCTGGCGGGCCCTACATCTCGGTGGGAACATTATATACGTCTATAACGTTGTATATCCTAACCAAAGGGAACCTAAGATCTCGGGTGTAATATTTTACAACATTCCTGACGCGTCGGCCCCTATTTCTCGGTGGGAATATTATATACGTCTATAACGTTATATATCCTAACGTAAGGAAACATAACATCTCGGATGTAATATTTTACAACATTCTGGCGTGTCGTCGCCTTCTTCTTGATGGGGACA
Organism: Xylocopa violacea; assembly: GCA_963969225.1. Taxonomy (NCBI): domain Eukaryota; kingdom Metazoa; phylum Arthropoda; class Insecta; order Hymenoptera; family Apidae; genus Xylocopa; species Xylocopa violacea. The sequence continues at coordinate 616,199 of CAXAJV010000500.1, read as the reverse complement.
TTATATACGTCTATAACGTTGTATATCCTAACCCAAAGCAACCAAACTTCTGGGATGTAATATTTTACAACATTCCTGGCATGTCGGTCTCCACGTCTCGGTGGGAACATTATATAAGTCTATAACGATATATATCCTAACCTAAAGAAACCAAACAACTCGAATGTAATATTTTAGAACATTCCTGGCGTGTCGGTCCCTACATCTCGGTGGGAACATTCTATACGTCTATAACGTTGTATATCCTAACCTAAGGGAACCTAACATTTCGGGTGTAATATTTTACAACATTTCTGACGCGTCGGCCCCTATTTCTCGGTGGGAATATTATATACGTCTATAACGTTGTATATCCTAACCTAAGGGAACCTAACAGTTCGGGTGTAATATTTTGCAACATTCCTGACGCGTCGGTCCCTATTTCTCGGGGGGAATATTATATACGTCTATAACGTTACATATCCTAGCCTAAGGCAACCTAACATGTCGAATGTAATATTTTACAACATTCTGGTGTGTCGTCGCCTGCTTCTCAAAGGGGACATTATATACGTCTATAACGTTGTATATCCTAACCCAACGCAACCTAACATCTGGGATGTAATATTTTACAACATTCATGACGCGTCGGCCCCTATTTCTCGGTGGGAACATTCTATACGTCTATAACGTTGTATATCCTAACCTAAGGGAACCTAACAATTGGGGGTTTAATATTTTACAACATTCCTGTCGCGTCGGCCCCTATTTCTCGGTGGGAATATTATATACGTCTATGACGTTGTATATCCTAACCTAAGGGAACCTAACATCTCGGATGTAATATTTTAGATCATTCCTGGCATGTCGGTCCCTACATCTCGGTGGGAACATTCTATACGTCTATAACGTTGTATATCCTAACCTAAGGGAACCTAACATTTCGGGTGTAATATTTTACAACATTCCTGACGCGTCGGCCAATATTTCTCGGTGGGAATATTATATACGTCTATAACGTTATATATCCTAGCCTAAGGCAACCTAACAAGTCGAATGTACTATTTTACAACATTCTGGCGTGTCGTCGCCTGCTTCTCAAAGGGGACATTATATACGTCTATAACGTTGTATATCCTAACCCAACGCAACCTAACATCTGGGATGTAATATTTTACAACACTAATGACGCGTCGGCCCCTATTTCTCGGTGGGAATATTATATACGTCTATAACGTTATATATCCTAACGTAAGGCAACATAACACCTCGGATGTAATATTTTACAACATTCCTGGCGTGTCGTCGCCTGCTTCTCGATGGGGACATTATATATGTCTATATCGTTGTATATCCTAACCCAAAGCAACTTAACTTCTGGGATGTAATATTTTGCAACATTCCTGGCATGTCGGTCCCCACGTCTCGGTGGGAACATTATATAAGTCTATAACGATATATATCCTAACCTAAAGCAACCTAACATCTCGGATGTCATATTTTACAACATTCCTGGCATGTCGGTCCCTACATCTCGGTGGGAACATTCTATACGTCTATAACGTCGTATATCCTAACCTAAGGGAACCTAACATTTCGGGTGTAATATTTTACAACATTCCTGACCCGTCGGCCCCTATTTCTCGGTGGGAATATTATATACGTCTATAACGTTATATATCCTAGCCTAAGGCAACCTAACATGTCGAATGTAATATTTTACAACATTCTGGCGTGTCGTCGCCTGCTTCTCGATGGGGACATTAGATACGTCTATAACGTTGTATATCCTAATCTAAGGGAACCTAACATCTCGGACGTAATATTTTACAACATTCTGGCGTGTCGTCGCCTTCTTCTTGATGGGGACATTATATACGTCTATAACGTTGTATATCCTAATCCAAAGCAACCAAACTTCTGGGATGTAATATTTTACAACATTCCTGGCATGTCGGTCCCCACGTCTCGGCGGGAACATTATATAAGTCTATGACGATGTATATCCTAACCTAAAGCAACCTAACAACTCGGATGTAATAGTTTACCACATTCCTGGCGGGCCCTACATCTCGGTGGGAACATTATATACGTCTATAACGTTGTATATCCTAACCAAAGGGAACCTAAGATCTCGGGTGTAATATTTTACAACATTCCTGACGCGTCGGCCCCTATTTCTCGGTGGGAATATTATATACGTCTATAACGTTATATATCCTAACGTAAGGAAACATAACATCTCGGATGTAATATTTTACAACATTCTGGCGTGTCGTCGCCTTCTTCTTGATGGGGACATTATATACGTCTATAACGTTGTATATCCTAACCCAAAGCAACCAAACTTCTGGGATGTAATATTTTACAACATTCCTGGCATGTCGGTCTCCACGTCTCGGTGGGAACATTATATAAGTCTATAACGATATATATCCTAACCTAAAGAAACCAAACAACTCGAATGTAATATTTTAGAACATTCCTGGCGTGTCGGTCCCTACATCTCGGTGGGAACATTCTATACGTCTATAACGTTGTATATCCTAACCTAAGGGAACCTAACATTTCGGGTGTAATATTTTACAACATTTCTGACGCGTCGGCCCCTATTTCTCGGTGGGAATATTATATACGTCTATAACGTTGTATATCCTAACCTAAGGGAACCTAACAGTTCGGGTGTAATATTTTGCAACATTCCTGACGCGTCGGTCCCTATTTCTCGGGGGGAATATTATATACGTCTATAACGTTACATATCCTAGCCTAAGGCAACCTAACATGTCGAATGTAATATTTTACAACATTCTGGTGTGTCGTCGCCTGCTTCTCAAAGGGGACATTATATACGTCTATAACGTTGTATATCCTAACCCAACGCAACCTAACATCTGGGATGTAATATTTTACAACATTCATGACGCGTCGGCCCCTATTTCTCGGTGGGAACATTCTATACGTCTATAACGTTGTATATCCTAACCTAAGGGAACCTAACAATTGGGGGTTTAATATTTTACAACATTCCTGTCGCGTCGGCCCCTATTTCTCGGTGGGAATATTATATACGTCTATGACGTTGTATATCCTAACCTAAGGGAACCTAACATCTCGGATGTAATATTTTAGATCATTCCTGGCATGTCGGTCCCTACATCTCGGTGGGAACATTCTATACGTCTATAACGTTGTATATCCTAACCTAAGGGAACCTAACATTTCGGGTGTAATATTTTACAACATTCCTGACGCGTCGGCCAATATTTCTCGGTGGGAATATTATATACGTCTATAACGTTATATATCCTAGCCTAAGGCAACCTAACAAGTCGAATGTACTATTTTACAACATTCTGGCGTGTCGTCGCCTGCTTCTCAAAGGGGACATTATATACGTCTATAACGTTGTATATCCTAACCCAACGCAACCTAACATCTGGGATGTAATATTTTACAACACTAATGACGCGTCGGCCCCTATTTCTCTGTGGGAACATTATATACGTCTATCACGTTATATATCCTAGCCTAAGGCAACGTAACATATCGGATGTAATACTTTACAACATTCCTGACGCGTCGGCCCCTATTTCTCGGTGGGAATATTATATACGTCTATAACGTTATATATCCTAACGTAAGGCAACATAACACCTCGGATGTAATATTTTACAACATTCCTGGCGTGTCGTCGCCTGCTTCTCGATGGGGACATTATATATGTCTATATCGTTGTATATCCTAACCCAAAGCAACTTAACTTCTGGGATGTAATATTTTGCAACATTCCTGGCATGTCGGTCCCCACGTCTCGGTGGGAACATTATATAAGTCTATAACGATATATATCCTAACCTAAAGCAACCTAACATCTCGGATGTCATATTTTACAACATTCCTGGCATGTCGGTCCCTACATCTCGGTGGGAACATTCTATACGTCTATAACGTCGTATATCCTAACCTAAGGGAACCTAACATTTCGGGTGTAATATTTTACAACATTCCTGACCCGTCGGCCCCTATTTCTCGGTGGGAATATTATATACTTCTATAACGTTATATATCCTAACGTAAGGCAACATAACATCACGGATGTAATATTTTACAACATTCCTGTCGCGTCGGCCCCTATTTCTCGGTGGGAATATTATATACGTCTATAACGTTATATATCCTAGCCTAAGGCAACCTAACATGTCGAATGTAATATTTTACAACATTCTGGCGTGTCGTCGCCTGCTTCTCGAAGGGGACATTATATACGTCTATAACGTTGTATATCCTAACCTAACGCAACCTAACATCTGGGATGTAATATTTTACAGCATTCCTGACGCGTCGGTCCCTACTTCTCGGTGGGAACATTGTGTACGTCTATAACGGAGTATGTCCTAGCCTAAGGCAACCTAACATCTCGGATGAAATATTTTACAACATTCCTGGCGTGTCGTCGCCTGCTTCTCGAAGGGGACATTATATACGTCTATAACGTTGTATATCCTAACCTAACGCAACCTAATATCTGGGATGTAATATTTTACAACATTCCTGACGCGTCGGCCCTTATTTCTCGGTGTGCACATTATATACGTCAATAACGTTATATATCCTAGCCTAAGGCAACCTAACATCTCGGATGTAATATTTTACAACATTCTGGCGTGTCGGTCCCCACGTCTCGATATGGACATTATATGCGCCTATAACGATATATATCCTAACCTAAGGGAACCTAACATCTCGGGTGTAATATTTTACAACATTCCCGACGCGTCGGCCCCTATTTCTCGGTGGGAATATTATATACGTCTATAACGTTATATATCCTAGCCTAAGGCATCCTAACATGTCGAATGTAATATTTTACAACATTCTGGCGTGTCGTCGCCCGCTTCTTGAAGGGGACATTATATACGTCTATAACGTTGTATATCCTAACCTAACGCAACCTAACATCTGGGTTGTTTTATTTTACAACATTCCTGACGCGTCGGTCCCTACTTCTCGGTGGGAACATTGTATACGTCTATAACGATATATGTCCTAACCTAAAGCAACCTAACAACTCGGATGTAATATTTTACAACATTCCTGGCATGTCGGTCCCTACATCTCGGTGGGAACATTCTATACGTCTATAACGTTGTATATCCTAACCTAAGGGAACCTAACATTTCGGGTGTAATATTTTACAACATTCCTGACGCGTCGGCCAATATTTCTCGGTGGGAATATTATATACGTCTATAACGTTATATATCCTAGCCTAAGGCAACCTAACATATCGAAAGTAATATTTTACAACATTCTGGCGTGTCGTCGCCTGCTTCTCGAAGGGGACATTATATACGTCTATAACGTTGTATATCCTAACCTAACGCAACCTAACATCTGGGATGTAATATTTTACAACATTCCTGACGCGTCGGTCCCTACTTCTCGGAGGGAACATTGTATACGTCTATAACGGAATATGTCCTAACCTAAAGCAACCTAACAACTCGGATGTAATATTTTACAACATTCCTGGCATGTCGGTCCCTACATCTCGGTGGGAACATTCTATACGTCTATAACGTTGTATATCCTAACCCAAAGCAACCTATCTTCTGGGATGTAATATTTTACAACCTTTCTGGCATGTCGGTCCCCACGTCTCGGTGGGAACATTATATAAGTCTATAACGATATAAATCCTAACCTAAAGGAACCTAACATTTCGGGTGTAATATTTTGCAACATACCTGACGCGTCGGTCCCTATTTCTCGGGGGGAATATTATATACGTCTATAACGTTACATATCCTAGCCTAAGGCAACCTAACATGTCGAATGTAATATTTTACAACATTCTGGCGTGTCGTCGCCTGCTTCTCAAAGGGGACATTATATACGTCTATAACGTTGTATATCCTAACCGAACGCAACCTAACATCTGGGATGAAATATTTTACAACAACCATGACGCGTCGGCCCCTATTTCTCGGTGAGAACATTATATACGTCTATCACGTTATATATCCTAGCATAAGCCAACCTAACATCTCGGGTGTAATATTTTACAACATTCCTGACGCGTCGGCCCCTATTTCTCGGTGGGAATATTATATACGTCTATAACGTTATATATCCTAGCCTAAGGCAACCTAACATGTCGAATGTAATATTTTACAACATTCTGGCGTGTCGTCGCCTGCTTCTCGATGGGGACATTAGATACGTCTATAACGTTGTATATCCTAATCTAAGGGAACCTAACATCTCGGACGTAATATTTTACAACATTCTGGCGTGTCGTCGGCTTCTTCTTGATGGGGACATTATATACGTCTATAACGTTGTATATCCTAACCCAAAGCAACCAAACTTCTGGGATGTAATATTTTACAACATTCCTGGCATGTCGGTCCCCACGTCTCGGCGGGAACATTATATAAGTCTATAACGATGTATATCCTAACCTAAAGCAACCTAACAACTCGAATGTAATATTTTAGAACATTCCTGGCGTGTCGGTCCCTACATCTCGGTGGGAACATTCTATACGTCTATAACGTTGTATATCCTAACCTAAGGGAACCTAACATTTCGGGTGTAATATTTTGCAACATTCCTGACGCGTCGGTCCCTACTTCTCGGTGGGAACATTGTATACGTCTATAACGGAATATGTCCTAGCCTAAGGCAACCCAACATCTCGGATGTAATATTTTACAACATTCCTGGCGTGTCGTCGCCTGCTTCTCGATGGGGACATTATATACGTCTATAACGTTGTATATCCTAACCCAAAGCAACCAAACTTCTGGGATGTAATATTTTACAACATTCCTGGCATGTCGGTCCCCACGTCTCGGTGGGAACATTATTTAAGTCTATAACGATATATATCCTAACCTAAAGCAACCAAACAACTCAAATGTAATATTTTAGATCATTCCTGGCATGTCGGCCCCTACATCTCGGTGGGAACATTCTATACGTCTATAACGTTGTATATCCTAACCTAAGGGAACCTAACATTTCGGGTGTAATATTTTGCAACATTCCTGACGCGTCGGTCCCTACTTCTCGGTGGGAACATTGTATACGTCTATAACGGAATATGTCCTAGCCTAAGGCAACCCAACATCTCGGATGTAATATTTTACAACATTCCTGGCGTGTCGTCGCCTGCTTCTCGATGGGGACATTATATACGTCTATAACGTTGTATATCCTAACCCAAAGCAACCAAACTTCTGGGATGTAATATTTTACAACATTCCTGGCATGTCGGTCCCCACGTCTCGGTGGGAACATTATTTAAGTCTATAACGATATATATCCTAACCTAAAGCAACCAAACAACTCAAATGTAATATTTTAGATCATTCCTGGCATGTCGGCCCCTACATCTCGGTGGGAACATTCTATACGTCAATAACGTTGTATATCCTAACCTAAGGGAACCTAACATTTCGGGTGTAATATTTTACAACATTCCTGACGCGTCGGCCAATATTTCTCGGTGGGAATATTATATACGTCTATAACGTTATATATCCTAGCCTAAGGCAACCTAACATATCGAAAGTAATATTTTACAACATTCTGGCGTGTCGTCGCCTGCTTCTCGAAGGGGACATTATATACGTCTATAACGTTGTATATCCTAACCTAACGCAACCTAACATCTGGGATGTAATATTTTACAACATTCCTGACGCGTCGGACCCTACTTCTCGGAGGGAACATTGTATACGTCTATAACGGAATATGTCCTAGCCTAAGGTAACCTAACATCTCGGATGTAATATTTTACAACATTCCTGGCGTGTCGTCGCCTGCTTCTCGATGGGGACATTATATACGTCTATAACGTTGTATATCCTAACCCAAAGCAACCTAACTCCTGGGATGTAATAGTTTACAACATTCCTGGCATGTCGGTCCCCACGTCTCGGTGGGAACATTATATAAGTCTATAACGATATATATCCTAACCTAAAGCAACCAAACAACTCAAATGTAATATTTTAGATCATTCCTGGCATGTCGGTCCCTACATCTCGGTGGGAACATTCTATACGTCTATAACGTTGTATATCCTAACCTAAGGGAACCTAACATTTCGGGTGTAATATATTACAACATTCCTGACGCGTCGGCCAATATTTCTCGGTGGGAATATTATATACGTCTATAACGTTATATATCCTAGCCTAAGGCAACCTAACAAGTCGAATGTAATATTTTACAACATTCTGGCGTGTCGTCGCCTGCTTCTCAAAGGGGACATTATATACGTCTATAACGTTGTATATCCTAACCCAACGCAACCTAACATCTGGGATGTAATATTTTACAACACTCATGACGCGTCGGCCCCTATTTCTCTGTGGGAACATTATATACGTCTATCACGTTGTATATCCTAATCTAAGGGAACCTAACATCTCGGACGTAATATTTTACAACATTCTGGCGTGTCGTCGCCTTCTTCTTGATGGGGACATTATATACGTCTATAACGTTGTATATCCTAACCCAAAGCAACCAAACTTCTGGGATGTAATATTTTACAACATTCCTGGCATGTCGGTCCCCACGTCTCGGCGGGAACATTATATAAGTCTATAACGATATATATCCTAACCTAAAGCAACCAAACAACTCGTATGTACTATTTTAGAACATTCCTGGCATGTCGGTCCCTACATCTCGGTGGGAACATTCTATACGTCTATAACGTTGTATATCATAACCTAAGGGAACCTAACATTTCGGGTGTAATATTTTGCAACATTCCTGACGCCTCGGCCCCTATTTCTCGGTGGAAATATTATATACGTCTATAACGTTACATATCCTAGCCTAAGGCAACCTAACATGTCGAATGTAATATTTTACAACATTCTGGCGTGTCGTCGCCTGCTTCTCAAAGGGGACATTATATACGTCTATAACGTTGTATATCCTAACCTAACGCAACCTAACATCTGGGATGTAATATTTTACAACATTCCTGACGCGTCGGTCCCTACTTCTCGGTGGGAACATTGTATACGTCTATAACGGAATATGTCCTAGCCTAAGGTAACCTAACATCTCGGATGTAATATTTTACAACATTCCTGGCGTGTCGTCGCCTGCTTCTCGATGGGGACATTAGATACGTCTATAACGTTGTATATCCTAATCTAAGGGAACCTAACATCTCGGACGTAATATTTTACAACATTCTGGCGTGTCGTCGGCTTCTTCTTGATGGGGACATTATATACGTCTATAACGTTGTATATCCTAACCCAAAGCAACCAAACTTCTGGGATGTAATATTTTACAACATTCCTGGCATGTCGGTCCCCACGTCTCGGTGGGAACATTATTTAAGTCTATAACGATATATATCCTAACCTAAAGCAACCAAACAACTCAAATGTAATATTTTAGATCATTCCTGGCATGTCGGCCCCTACATCTCGGTGGGAACATTCTATACGTCTATAACGTTGTATATCCTAACCTAAGGGAACCTAACATTTCGGGTGTAATATTTTGCAACATTCCTGACGCGTCGGTCCCTACTTCTCGGTGGGAACATTGTATACGTCTATAACGGAATATGTCCTAGCCTAAGGCAACCCAACATCTCGGATGTAATATTTTACAACATTCCTGGCGTGTCGTCGCCTGCTTCTCGATGGGGACATTATATACGTCTATAACGTTGTATATCCTAACCCAAAGCAACCAAACTTCTGGGATGTAATATTTTACAACATTCCTGGCATGTCGGTCCCCACGTCTCGGTGGGAACATTATTTAAGTCTATAACGATATATATCCTAACCTAAAGCAACCAAACAACTCAAATGTAATATTTTAGATCATTCCTGGCATGTCGGCCCCTACATCTCGGTGGGAACATTCTATACGTCAATAACGTTGTATATCCTAACCTAAGGGAACCTAACATTTCGGGTGTAATATTTTACAACATTCCTGACGCGTCGGCCAATATTTCTCGGTGGGAATATTATATACGTCTATAACGTTATATATCCTAGCCTAAGGCAACCTAACATATCGAAAGTAATATTTTACAACATTCTGGCGTGTCGTCGCCTGCTTCTCGAAGGGGACATTATATACGTCTATAACGTTGTATATCCTAACCTAACGCAACCTAACATCTGGGATGTAATATTTTACAACATTCCTGACGCGTCGGACCCTACTTCTCGGAGGGAACATTGTATACGTCTATAACGGAATATGTCCTAGCCTAAGGTAACCTAACATCTCGGATGTAATATTTTACAACATTCCTGGCGTGTCGTCGCCTGCTTCTCGATGGGGACATTATATACGTCTATAACGTTGTATATCCTAACCCAAAGCAACCTAACTCCTGGGATGTAATAGTTTACAACATTCCTGGCATGTCGGTCCCCACGTCTCGGTGGGAACATTATATAAGTCTATAACGATATATATCCTAACCTAAAGCAACCAAACAACTCAAATGTAATATTTTAGATCATTCCTGGCATGTCGGTCCCTACATCTCGGTGGGAACATTCTATACGTCTATAACGTTGTATATCCTAACCTAAGGGAACCTAACATTTCGGGTGTAATATATTACAACATTCCTGACGCGTCGGCCAATATTTCTCGGTGGGAATATTATATACGTCTATAACGTTATATATCCTAGCCTAAGGCAACCTAACAAGTCGAATGTAATATTTTACAACATTCTGGCGTGTCGTCGCCTGCTTCTCAAAGGGGACATTATATACGTCTATAACGTTGTATATCCTAACCCAACGCAACCTAACATCTGGGATGTAATATTTTACAACACTCATGACGCGTCGGCCCCTATTTCTCTGTGGGAACATTATATACGTCTATCACGTTGTATATCCTAATCTAAGGGAACCTAACATCTCGGACGTAATATTTTACAACATTCTGGCGTGTCGTCGCCTTCTTCTTGATGGGGACATTATATACGTCTATAACGTTGTATATCCTAACCCAAAGCAACCAAACTTCTGGGATGTAATATTTTACAACATTCCTGGCATGTCGGTCCCCACGTCTCGGCGGGAACATTATATAAGTCTATAACGATATATATCCTAACCTAAAGCAACCAAACAACTCGTATGTACTATTTTAGAACATTCCTGGCATGTCGGTCCCTACATCTCGGTGGGAACATTCTATACGTCTATAACGTTGTATATCATAACCTAAGGGAACCTAACATTTCGGGTGTAATATTTTGCAACATTCCTGACGCCTCGGCCCCTATTTCTCGGTGGAAATATTATATACGTCTATAACGTTACATATCCTAGCCTAAGGCAACCTAACATGTCGAATGTAATATTTTACAACATTCTGGCGTGTCGTCGCCTGCTTCTCAAAGGGGACATTATATACGTCTATAACGTTGTATATCCTAACCTAACGCAACCTAACATCTGGGATGTAATATTTTACAACATTCCTGACGCGTCGGTCCCTACTTCTTGGTGGGAACATTGTATACGTCTATAACGGAATATGTCCTAGCCTAAGGTAACCTAACATCTCGGATGTAATATTTTACAACATTCCTGGCGTGTCGTCGCCTGCTTCTCGATGGGGACATTAGATACGTCTATAACGTTGTATATCCTAATCTAAGGGAACCTAACATCTCGGACGTAATATTTTACAACATTCTGGCGTGTCGTCGGCTTCTTCTTGATGGGGACATTATATACGTCTAGAACGTTGTATATCCTAACCCAAAGCAACCAAACTTCTGGGATGTAATATTTTACAACATTCCTGGCATGTCGGTCCCCACGTCTCGGCGGGAACATTATATAAGTCTATAACGATGTATATCCTAACCTAAAGCAACCTAACAACTCGGATGTAATAGCTTACCACATTCCTGGCGGGCCCTACATCTCGGTGGGAGCATTATATACGTCTATAACGTTGTATATCTTAACCAAAGGGAACCTAAGATCTCGGGTGTAATATTTTACAACATTCCTGACGCGTCGGCCCCTATTTCTCGGTGGGAATATTATATACGTCTATAACGTTATATATCCTAACGTAAGGAAACATAACATCTCGGATGTAATATTTTACAACATTCTGGCGTGTCGTCGCCTTCTTCTTGATGGGGACATTATATACGTCTATAACGTTGTATATCCTAACCCAAAGCAACCAAACTTCTGGGATGTAATATTTTACAACATTCCTGGCATGTCGGTCTCCACGTCTCGGTGGGAACATTATATAAGTCTATAACGATATATATCCTAACCTAAAGAAACCAAACAACTCGAATGTAATATTTTAGAACATTCCTGGCGTGTCGGTCCCTACATCTCGGTGGGAACATTCTATACGTCTATAACGTTGTATATCCTAACCTAAGGGAACCTAACATTTCGGGTGTAATATTTTACAACATTCCTGACGCGTCGGCCAATATTTCTCGGTGGGAATATTATATACGTCTATAACGTTATATATCCTAGCCTAAGGCAACCTAACATATCGAAAGTAATATTTTACAACATTCTGGCGTGTCGTCGCCTGCTTCTCGAAGGGGACATTATATACGTCTATAACGTTGTATATCCTAACCTAACGCAACCTAACATCTGGGATGTAATATTTTACAACATTCCTGACGCGTCGGTCCCTACTTCTCGGAGGGAACATTGTATACGTCTATAACGGAATATGTCCTAGCCTAAGGTAACCTAACATCTCGGATGTAATATTTTACAACATTCCTGGCGTGTCGTCGCCTGCTTCTCGATGGGGACATTATATACGTCTATAACGTTGTATATCCTAACCCAAAGCAACCTAACTCCTGGGATGTAATAGTTTACAACATTCCTGGCATGTCGGTCCCCACGTCTCGGTGGGAACATTATATAAGTCTATAACGATATATATCCTAACCTAAAGCAACCAAACAACTCAAATGTAATATTTTAGATCATTCCTGGCATGTCGGTCCCTACATCTCGGTGGGAACATTCTATACGTCTATAACGTTGTATATCCTAACCTAAGGGAGCCTAACATTTCGGGTGTAATATATTACAACATTCCTGACGCGTCGGCCAATATTTCTCGGTGGGAATATTATATACGTCTATAACGTTATATATCCTAGCCTAAGGCAACCTAACAAGTCGAATGTAATATTTTACAACATTCTGGCGTGTCGTCGCCTGCTTCTCAAAGGGGACATTATATACGTCTATAACGTTGTATATCCTAACCCAACGCAACCTAACATCTGGGATGTAATATTTTACAACACTCATGACGCGTCGGCCCCTATTTCTCTGTGGGAACATTACATACGTCTATCACGTTGTATATCCTAATCTAAGGGAACCTAACATCTCGGACGTAATATTTTACAACATTCTGGCGTGTCGTCGCCTTCTTCTTGATGGGGACATTATATACGTCTATAACGTTGTATATCCTAACCCAAAGCAACCAAACTTCTGGGATGTAATATTTTACAACATTCCTGGCATGTCGGTCCCCACGTCTCGGCGGGAACATTATATAAGTCTATAACGATATATATCCTAACCTAAAGCAACCAAACAACTCGTATGTACTATTTTAGAACATTCCTGGCATGTCGGTCCCTACATCTCGGTGGGAACATTCTATACGTCTATAACGTTGTATATCATAACCTAAGGGAACCTAACATTTCGGGTGTAATATTTTGCAACATTTCTGACGCCTCGGCCCCTATTTCTCGGTGGAAATATTATATACGTCTATAACGTTACATATCCTAGCCTAAGGCAACCTAACATGTCGAATGTAATATTTTACAACATTCTGGCGTGTCGTCGCCTGCTTCTCAAAGGGGACATTATATACGTCTATAACGTTGTATATCCTAACCTAACGCAACCTAACATCTGGGATGTAATATTTTACAACATTCCTGACGCGTCGGTCCCTACTTCTCGGTGGGAACATTGTATACGTCTATAACGGAATATGTCCTAGCCTAAGGTAACCTAACATCTCGGATGTAATATTTTACAACAATACTGGCGTGTCGTCGCCTGCTTCTCGATGGGGACATTATATACGTCTATAACGTTGTATATCCTAACCCAAAGCAACCTATCTCCTGGGATGTAATAGTATACAACATTCCTGGCATGTCGGTCCCCACGTCTCGGTGGGAACATTATATAAGTCTATAACGATATATATCCTAACCTAAAGCAACCAAACAACTCAAATGTAATATTTTAGATCATTCCTGGCATGTCGGTCCCTACATCTCGGTGGGAACATTCTATACGTCTATAACGTTGTATATCCTAACCTAAGGGAACCTAACATTTCGGGTGTAATATATTACAACATTCCTGACGCGTCGGCCAATATTTCTCGGTGGGAATATTATATACGTCTATAACGTTATATATCCTAGCCTAAGGCAACCTAACAAGTCGAATGTAATATTTTACAACATTCTGGCGTGTCGTCGCCTGCTTCTCAAAGGGGACATTATATACGTCTATAACGTTGTATATCCTAACCCAACGCAACCTAACATCTGGGATGTAATATTTTACAACACTCATGACGCGTCGGCCCCTATTTCTCTGTGGGAACATTATATACGTCTATCACGTTATATATCCTAGCCTAAGGCAACGTAACATATCGGATGTAATATTTTACAACATTCCTGACGCGTCGGCCCCTATTTCTCGGTGGGAATATTATATACGTCTATAACGTTATATATCCTAACGTAAGGCAACATAACACCTCGGATGTAATATTTTACAACATTCCTGGCGTGTCGTCGCCTGCTTCTCGATGGGGACATTATATATGTCTATATCGTTGTATATCCTAACCCAAAGCAACTTAACTTCTGGGATGTAATATTTTGCAACATTCCTGGCATGTCGGTCCCCACGTCTCGGTGGGAACATTATATAAGTCTATAACGATATATATCCTAACCTAAAGCAACCTAACATCTCGGATGTCATATTTTACAACATTCCTGGCATGTCGGTCCCTACATCTCGGTAGGAACATTCTATACGTCTATAACGTCGTATATCCGAACCTAAGCGAACCTAACATTTCGGGTGTAATATTTTACAACATTCCTGACCCGTCGGCCCCTATTTCTCGGTGGTAATATTATATACTTCTATAACGTTATATATCCTAACGTAAGGCAACATAACATCACGGGTGTAATATTTTACAACATTCCTGACGCGTCGGCCCCTATTTCTCAGTGGGAATATTATATACGTCTATAACGTTATACATCCTAGCCTAAGGCAACTTAACATGTCGAATGTAATATTTTACAACATTCTGGCGTGTCGTCGCCTGCTTCTCGATGGGGACATTAGATACGTCTATAACTTTGTATATCCTAACCTAAGGGAACATAACATCTCGGACGTAATATTTTACAACATTCTGGCGTGTCGTCGCCTGCTTCTCAAAGGGGACATTATATACGTCTATAACGTTGTATATCCTAACCTAACGCAACCTAACATCTGGGATGTAATATTTTACAACATTCCTGACGCGTCGGCCCCTACTTCTCGGTGGGAATATTATATACGTCTACAACGTTATATATCCTAACCTAAGGCAACCTAACATATCGGATGTAATATTTTACAACATTCCTGACGCGTCGGCCCCTATTTCTCTGTGGGAACATTATATACGTCTATCACGTTGTATATCCTAATCTAAGGGAACCTAACATCTCGGACGTAATATTTTACAACATTCTGGCGTGTCGTCGCCTTCTTCTTGATGGGGACATTATATACGTCTATAACGTTGTATATCCTAACCCAAAGCAACCAAACTTCTGGGATGTAATATTTTACAACATTCCTGGCATGTCGGTCCCCACGTCTCGGCGGGAACATTATATAAGTCTATAACGATATATATCCTAACCTAAAGCAACCAAACAACTCGTATGTACTATTTTAGAACATTCCTGGCATGTCGGTCCCTACATCTCGGTGGGAACATTCTATACGTCTATAACGTTGTATATCATAACCTAAGGGAACCTAACATTTCGGGTGTAATATTTTGCAACATTTCTGACGCCTCGGCCCCTATTTCTCGGTGGAAATATTATATACGTCTATAACGTTACATATCCTAGCCTAAGGCAACCTAACATGTCGAATGTAATATTTTACAACATTCTGGCGTGTCGTCGCCTGCTTCTCAAGGGGACATTATATACGTCTATAACGTTGTATATCCTAACCTAACGCAACCTAACATCTGGGATGTAATATTTTACAACATTCCTGACGCGTCGGTCCCTACTTCTCGGTGGGAACATTGTATACGTCTATAACGGAATATGTCCTAGCCTAAGGTAACCTAACATCTCGGATGTAATATTTTACAACATTCCTGGCGTGTCGTCGCCTGCTTCTCGATGGGGACATTATATACGTCTATAACGTTGTATATCCTAACCCAAAGCAACCTAACTCCTGGGATGTAATAGTATACAACATTCCTGGCATGTCGGTCCCCACGTCTCGGTGGGAACATTATATAAGTCTATAACGATATATATCCTAACCTAAAGCAACCAAACAACTCAAATGTAATATTTTAGATCATTCCTGGCATGTCGGTCCCTACATCTCGGTGGGAACATTCTATACGTCTATAACGTTGTATATCCTAACCTAAGGGAACCTAACATTTCGGGTGTAATATATTACAACATTCCTGACGCGTCGGCCAATATTTCTCGGTGGGAATATTATATACGTCTATAACGTTATATATCCTAGCCTAAGGCAACCTAACAAGTCGAATGTAATATTTTACAACATTCTGGCGTGTCGTCGCCTGCTTCTCAAAGGGGACATTATATACGTCTATAACGTTGTATATCCTAACCCAACGCAACCTAACATCTGGGATGTAATATTTTACAACACTCATGACGCGTCGGCCCCTATTTCTCTGTGGGAACATTATATACGTCTATCACGTTATATATCCTAGCCTAAGGCAACGTAACATATCGGATGTAATATTTTACAACATTCCTGACGCGTCGGCCCCTATTTCTCGGTGGGAATATTATATACGTCTATAACGTTATATATCCTAACGTAAGGCAACATAACACCTCGGATGTAATATTTTACAACATTCCTGGCGTGTCGTCGCCTGCTTCTCGATGGGGACATTATATATGTCTATATCGTTGTATATCCTAACCCAAAGCAACTTAACTTCTGGGATGTAATATTTTGCAACATTCCTGGCATGTCGGTCCCCACGTCTCGGTGGGAACATTATATAAGTCTATAACGATATATATCCTAACCTAAAGCAACCTAACATCTCGGATGTCATATTTTACAACATTCCTGGCATGTCGGTCCCTACATCTCGGTAGGAACATTCTATACGTCTATAACGTCGTATATCCGAACCTAAGCGAACCTAACATTTCGGGTGTAATATTTTACAACATTCCTGACCCGTCGGCCCCTATTTCTCGGTGGTAATATTATATACTTCTATAACGTTATATATCCTAACGTAAGGCAACATAACATCACGGGTGTAATATTTTACAACATTCCTGACGCGTCGGCCCCTATTTCTCAGTGGGAATATTATATACGTCTATAACGTTATACATCCTAGCCTAAGGCAACTTAACATGTCGAATGTAATATTTTACAACATTCTGGCGTGTCGTCGCCTGCTTCTCGATGGGGACATTAGATACGTCTATAACTTTGTATATCCTAACCTAAGGGAACATAACATCTCGGACGTAATATTTTACAACATTCTGGCGTGTCGTCGCCTGCTTCTCAAAGGGGACATTATATACGTCTATAACGTTGTATATCCTAACCTAACGCAACCTAACATCTGGGATGTAATATTTTACAACATTCCTGACGCGTCGGCCCCTACTTCTCGGTGGGAATATTATATACGTCTACAACGTTATATATCCTAACCTAAGGCAACCTAACATATCGGATGTAATATTTTACAACATTCCTGACGCGTCGGCCCTATTTCTCGGTGGGAATATTATATACGTCTATAACGTTATATATCCTAGCCTAAGGCAACCTAACATCTCGGATGTAATATTTTACAACATTCCTGGCGTGTCGTCGCCTGCTTCTCGATGGGGACATTATATACGTCTATAACGTTGTATATCCTAACCCAAAGCAACCTAACTTCTGGGATGTAATATTTTACAACATTCCTGGCATGTCGGTCCCCACGTCTCGTTGGGAACATTATATAAGTCTATAATGATATATATCCTAACCTAAAGCAACCTAACAACTCGAATGTAATATTTTAGAATATTCCTGGCATGTCGGTCCCTACATCTCGGTGGGAACATTCTATACGTCTATAACGTCGTATATCCTAACCTAAGGGAACCTAACATTTCGGGTGTAATATTTTACAACATTCCTGACCCGTCGGCCCCTATTTTTCGGTGGGAATATTATATACATCTATAACGTTATATATCCTAACGTAAGGCAACATAACATCACGGATGTAATATTTTACAACATTCCTGACGCGTCGGCCCCTATTTCTCAGTGGGAATATTATATACGTCTATAACGTTATACATCCTAGCCTAAGGCAACCTAACATGTCGAATGTAATATTTTACAACATTCGGGCGTGTCGTCGCCTGCTTCTCGATGGGGACATTAGATACGTCTATAACTTTGTATATCCTAACCTAAGGGAACATAACATCTCGGACGTAATATTTTACAACATTCTGGCGTGTCGTCGCCTGCTTCTCAAAGGGGACATTATATACGTCTATAACGTTGTATATCCTAACCTAACGCAACCTAACATCTGGGATGTAATATTTTACAACATTCCTGACGCGTCGGCCCCTACTTCTCGGTGGGAATATTATATACGTCTACAACGTTATATATCCTAACCTAAGGCAACCTAACATATCGGATGTAATATTTTACAACATTCCTGACGCGTCGGCCCTATTTCTCGGTGGGAATATTATATACGTCTATAACGTTATATATCCTAGCCTAAGGCAACCTAACATCTCGGATGTAATATTTTACAACATTCCTGGCGTGTCGTCGCCTGCTTCTCGATGGGGACATTATATACGTCTATAACGTTGTATATCCTAACCCAAAGCAACCTAACTTCTGGGATGTAATATTTTACAACATTCCTGGCATGTCGGTCCCCACGTCTCGTTGGGAACATTATATAAGTCTATAATGATATATATCCTAACCTAAAGCAACCTAACAACTCGAATGTAATATTTTAGAATATTCCTGGCATGTCGGTCCCTACATCTCGGTGGGAACATTCTATACGTCTATAACGTCGTATATCCTAACCTAAGGGAACCTAACATTTCGGGTGTAATATTTTACAACATTCCTGACCCGTCGGCCCCTATTTCTCGGTGGGAATATTATATACATCTATAACGTTATATATCCTAACGTAAGGCAACATAACATCACGGATGTAATATTTTACAACATTCCTGACGCGTCGGCCCCTATTTCTCAGTGGGAATATTATATACGTCTATAACGTTATACATCCTAGCCTAAGGCAACCTAACATGTCGAATGTAATATTTTACAACATTCTGGCGTGTCGTCGCCTGCTTCTCGATGGGGACATTAGATACGTCTATAACTTTGTATATCCTAACCTAAGGGAACATAACATCTCGGACGTAATATTTTACAACATTCTGGCGTGTCGTCGCCTGCTTCTCAAAGGGGACATTATATACGTCTATAACGTTGTATATCCTAACCTAACGCAACCTAACATCTGGGATGTAATATTTTACAACATTCCTGACGCGTCGGCCCCTATTTCTCGGTGGGAATATTATATACGTCTATAACGTTATATATCCTAGCCTAAGGCAACCTAACATCTCGGATGTAATATTTTACAACATTCCTGGCCTGTCGTCGCCTGCTTCTCGATGGGGACATTATATACGTCTATAACGTTGTATATCCTAACCCAAAGCAACCTAACTTCTGGGATGTAATATTTTACAACATTCCTGGCATGTCGGTCCCCACGTCTCGGTGGGAACATTATATAAGTCTATAACGATATATATCCTAACCTAAAGGAACCTAACAACTCGGATGTAATATTTTAGAACATTCCTGGCATGTCGGTCCCTACATCTCGGTGTGGACATTCTATACGTCTATAACGTTATATATCCTAACCTAAGGGAACCTAACATTTCGGGTGTAATATTTTGCAACATTCCTGACGCGTCGGCCCCTATTTCTCGGTGGGAATATTATATGCGTCTATAACGTTATATATCCTAGCCTAAGGCAACCTAACATATCTGATGTAATATTTTACAACATTCCTGACGCGTCGGCCCCTATTTCTCGGTGGGAATATTATATACGTCTATAACGTTATATATCCTAGCCTAAGGCAACCTAACATCTCGGATGTAATATTTTACAACATTCCTGGCGTGTCGTCGCCTGCTTCTCGATGGGGACATTATATACGTCTATAACGTTGTATATCCTAACCCAAAGCAACCTAACTTCTGGGATGTAATATTTTACAACATTCCTGGCATGTCGGACCCCACGTCTCGTTGGGAACATTATATAAGTCTATAACGATATATATCCTAACCTAAAGCAACCTAACAACTCGAATGTAATATTTTAGAATATTCCTGGCATGTCGGTCCCTACATCTCGGTGGGAACATTCTATACGTCTATAACGTCGTATATCCTAACCTAAGGGAACCTAACATTTCGGGTGTAATATTTTACAACATTCCTGACGCGCCGGCCCCTATTTCTCGGTGGGAATATTATATACGTCTATAACGTTATATATCCTAGCCTAAGGCAACCTAACAAGTCGAATGTAATATTTTACAACACTCATGACGCGTCGGCCCCTATTTCTCTGTGGGAACATTATATACGTCTATCACGTTATATATCCTAGCCTAAGGCAACGTAACATATCGGATGTAATATTTTACAACATTCCTGACGCGTCGGCCCCTATTTCTCGGTGGGAATATTATATACGTCTATAACGTTATATATCCTAACGTAAGGCAACATAACACCTCGGATGTAATATTTTACAACATTTCTGGCGTGTCGTCGCCTGCTTCTCGATGGGGACATTATATATTTCTATATCGTTGTATATCCTAACCCAAAGCAACTTAACTTCTGGGATGTAATATTTTGCAACATTCCTGGCATGTCGGTCCCCACGTCTCGGTGGGAACATTATATAAGTCTATAACGATATATATCCTAACCTAAAGCAACCTAACATCTCGGATGTCATATTTTACAACATTTCTGGCATGTCGGTCCCTACATCTCGGTGGGAACATTCTATACGTCTATAACGTTGTATATCCTAACCTAAGGGAACCTAACATCTCGTGTGTAATATTTTACATCATTCCTGACGTGTCGGCCCGTAGTTCTCGGTGGTAACATTATATACGTCTATAAGGTTAGATATCCTAGCCTAAGGCAATCTAACATGTCGCATGTAATATTGTACAACATTCCTGGCGTGTCGTCACCTACTTCTGGATGGGGACATTATATACATCTATAACGTTGTACATCCTAACCTAAGGCAACCTAACATATCGGATGTAATACTTTACAACATTCCTGACGCGTCGGCCCCTATTTCTCGGTCGGAATATTATATACGTCTATAACGTTATATATCCTAGCCTAAGGTAACCTAACATCTCGGATGTAATATTTCACAACATTCTGGCTTGTCGTCGCCTGCTTCTCGAAGGGGACATTATATACGTCTATAAGGTTGTATATCCTAAGCCAACGCAACCTAACATCTGGGATGTAATATTTTACAACATTCATGACGCGTCGGCCCCTATTTCTCGGTGGGAACATTATATACGTCTATCACGTTATATATACTAGCATAAGGCAACCTAACATGTCGGATGTAATATTTTACAACAGTCCTGACGCGTCAGCCCCTATTTCTCGGTGGGAATATTATATACGTCTATAACGTTATATATCCTAGCCTAAGGCAACCTAACATGTCGAATGTAATATTTTACAACATTCTGGAGTGTCGTCGCCTGCTTCTCAAAGGGGACATTATATACGTCTATAACGTTGAATATCCTAACCTAACGCAACCTAACATCTGGGATGTAATATTTTACAACATTCCTGACGCGTCGGCCCCTATTTCTCCGTGGGAACATTATATACGTCTATAACGTTATATATCCTAGCCTAAGGCGACCTAACATGTCGAATGTAATATTTTACATCATTCCTGACGTGTCGGCCCCTATTTCTCTGTGGGAACATTATATACATCTATAACGTTGTATATCCTAACCTAAGGGAACCTAACATCTCGGGTGTAATATTTTACAACATTCCTGACGCGTCGGCCCCTATTTCTCTGTGGGAACATTATATACGTCTATAACGTTATATATCCTAGCCTAAGGCGACCTAACATGTCGAATGTAATATTTTACATCATTCCTGACGTGTCGGCCCGTAGTTCTCGGTGGTAACATTATATACGTCTATAAGGATAGATATCCTAGCCTAAGGCAACCTATCATGTCGCATGTAATATTGTACAACATTCCTGGCGTGTCGTCACCTACTTCTGGATGGGGACATTATATACATCTATAACGTTGTACATCCTAACCTAAGGCAACCTAACATTTCGGATGTAATATTTAACAACATTCCTGGCGTGTCGGCCCGTAGTTCTCGGTGATAACATTATATGCGTGTATAACATTATGTATCCTAGCGTAAGGAAACCTAACATGTCAAATGTAATATTTTACAACACTCCTGGCGTGTCGTCGCCTACTTCTGAATGAGGACATTATATACATCTATAACTTTGTACATCCTAACCTAAGACAACATAACATCTCGGATGTAATATTTGACAACATTCCTGGCTTGTCGTCGCCTGCTTCTCGATGGGGACATTATATACGTCTATAAAGTTGTATATCCTAACCCAAAGCAACCTAACATCTGGGATGTAATATTTTACAACATTCCTGACGCGTCGGCCCCTATTTCTCGGTGGGAATATTATATACGTCTATAACGTTATATATCCTGGCCTAAGGCAACCCAACATGTCGAATGTAATATTTTACAACATTCCTGGCGTGTTGTCGCCTACTTCGCGATGGGGACATTATATACATCTATAACGTTGTATATCCTAACCTACGGCAACCTAACATTTCGGATGTAATATTTTACAACATTCCTGGCATGTCGGTCCCTACTTCTCGGTGGGAACATTCTATACGTCTATAACGTTGTATATCCTAACCTAAGGGAACCTAACATCTCGGGTGTAATATTTTACATCATTCCTGACGTGTCGGCCCGTAGTTCCCGGTGGTAACATTATATACGTCTATAAGGTTAGATATCCTAGCCTAAGGCAACCTAACATGTCGCATGTAATATTGTACAACATTCCTGGTGTGTCGTCACCTACTTCTGTATGGGGACATTATATACATCTATAACGTTGTACATCCTAACCTAAGGCAACCTAACATATCGGATGTAATATTTTACAACATTCCTGACGCGTCGGCCCTTATTTCTCGGTGGGAATATTATATACGTCTATAACGTTATATATCCTAGCCTAAGGCAACCTAACATCTCGGATGTAATATTTTACAACATTCCTGGCGTGTCGTCGCCTGCTTCTCGATGGGGACATTATATACGTCTATAACGTTGTATATCCTAACCCAAAGCAACCTAACTTCTGGGATGTAATATTTTACAACATTCCTGACGTGTCGGCCCCCACGTCTCGGTGGGAACATTATGTAAGTCTATAACGATATATATCCTAACCTAAAGCAACCTAACATCTCGGATGTCATATTTTACAACATTCCTGGCATGTCGGTCCCTACATCTCGGTGGGAACATTATATACGTCTATAACGTTATATATCCTAGCCTAAGGCAACCTAACATGTCGAAAGTAATATTTTACAACATTCCTGGCGTGTCGTCGCCTACTTCTCGATGGGGACATTATATACATCTATAACGTTGTATATCCTAACCTAAGGGAACCTAACATATCGGATGTAATATTTTACAACATTCCTGGCGCGTCGGCCCTTATTTCTCGGTGGGAATATTATATACATCTATAACGTTGTACATCCTAACCTAAGGCAACCTAACATATCGGATGTAATATTTTACAACATTCCTGACGCGTCGGCCCTTATTTCTCGGTGGGAATATTATATACGTCTATAACGTTATATATCCTAGCCTAAGGCAACCTAACATCTCGGATGTAATATTTTACAACATTCCTGGCGTGTCGTCGCCTGCTTCTCGATGGGGACATTATATACGTCTATAACGTTGTATATCCTAACCCAAAGCAACCTAACTTCTGGGATGTAATATTTTACAACATTCCTGACGCGTCGGCCCCTATTTCTCGGTGGGAATATTATATACGTCTATAACGTTATATATCCTAGCCTAAGGCAACCCAACATGTCAAATGTAATATTTTACAACATTCTGGCGTGTCGTCGCCTGCTTCTCGAAGGGGACATTATATACGTCCATAACGTTGTATATCCTAACCTAACGCAACCTAACATCTGGGATGTAATATTTTACAACATTCCTGACGCGTCGGCCTCTATTTCTCGGTGTGAACATTATATACGTCTATAACGTTATATATCCTAGCCTAAGGCAACCTAACATGTCGAAAGTAATATTTTACAACATTCCTGGCGTGTCGTCGCCTACTTCGCGATGGGGACATTATATACATCTATAACGTTGTATATCCTAACCTAAGGGAACCTAACATATCGGATGTAATATTTTACAACATTCCTGACGCGTCGGCCCCTATTTCTCGGTGGGAATATTATATACGTCTATAACGTTATATATCCTAACGTAAGGCAACATAACATCTCGGATGTAATATTTTACAACATTCCTGGCGTGTCGTCGCCTGCTTCTCGATGGGGACATTATATACGTCTATAACGTTGTATATCCTAACCAAAAGCAACCTAACTTCTGGGATGGAATAGTTTACAACATTCCTGGCATGTCGGTCCCCACGTCTCGGTGGGAACATTATATAAGTCTATGACGATATATATTCTAACCTAAAGCAACCTAACAACTCGGATGTAATAGTTTACCACATTCCTGGCGGTCCGTACATCTCGGTGGGAACATTCTATACGACTATAACGTTGTATATCCTAACCTAAGGCAACCTAACATGTCGAATGTAATATTTTACCACATTCTGGAGTGTCGTCGCCTGCTTCTCAAAGGGAACATTATATACGTCTATAACGTTGAATATCCTAACCTAACGCAACCTAACATCTGGGATGTAATATTTTACAACATTCCTGACGCGTCGGCCCCTATTTCTCTGTGGGAACATTATATACGTCTATAACGTTATATATCCTAGCCTAAGGCGACCTAACATGTCGAATGTAATATTTTACATCATTCCTGACGTGTCGGCCCGTAGTTCTCGGTGGTAACATTATATACGTCTATAAGGATAGATATCCTAGCCTAAGGCAACCTATCATGTCGCATGTAATATTGTACAACATTCCTGGCGTGTCGTCACCTACTTCTGGATGGAGACATTATATACATCTATAACGTTGTACATCCTAACCTAAGGCAACCTAACATTTCGGATGTAATATTTAACAACATTCCTGGCATGTCGGTCCCTACTTCTCGGTGGCAAAATTGTATACGTCTATAACGATATATATACTAGCCTAAGGCAACCTAACATCTCGGATGTAATATTTTACAACATTCTGGCTTGTCGGTCCCCACGTCTCGATCTGGACATTATATACGTCTATAACGATATATATCCTAACCTAAAGCAACCTAACATCTCGGGTGTAATATTTTACAACAGTCCTGACGCGTCGGCCCCTATTTCTCGGTGGGAATATTATATACGTCTATAACGTTATATATCCTAGCCTAAGGCAACCTAATATGTCGAATGTAATATTTTACAACATTCTGGAGTGTCGTCGCCTGCTTCTCAAAGGGGACATTATATACGTCTATAACGTTGTATATCCTAACCTAACGCAACCTAACATCTGGGATGTAATATTTTACAACATTCCTGACGCGTCGGCCCCTATTTCTCGGTGGGAATATTATATACGTCTATAACGTTATATATCCTAGCCTAAGGCAACCCAACATGTCGAATGTAATATTTTACAACATTCCTGACGCGTCGGCCCCTATTTCTCTGTGGGAACATTATATACATCTATAACGTTGTATATCCTAACCTAAGGGAACCTAACATCTCGGGTGTAATATTTTACAACATTCCTGACGCGTCGGCCCCTATTTCTCTGTGGGAACATTATATACGTCTATAACGTTATATATCCTAGCCTAAGGCGACCTAACATGTCGAATGTAATATTTTACATCATTCCTGACGTGTCGGCCCGTAGTTCTCGGTGGTAACATTATATACGTCTATAAGGATAGATATCCTAGCCTAAGGCAACCTATCATGTCGCATGTAATATTGTACAACATTCCTGGCGTGTCGTCACCTACTTCTGGATGGGGACATTATATACATCTATAACGTTGTACATCCTAACCTAAGGCAACCTAACATTTCGGATGTAATATTTAACAACATTCCTGGCGTGTCGGCCCGTAGTTCTCGGTGATAACATTATATGCGTGTATAACATTATGTATCCTAGCGTAAGGAAACCTAACATGTCAAATGTAATATTTTACAACACTCCTGGCGTGTCGTCGCCTACTTCTGAATGAGGACATTATATACATCTATAACTTTGTACATCCTAACCTAAGACAACATAACATCTCGGATGTAATATTTGACAACATTCCTGGCTTGTCGTCGCCTGCTTCTCGATGGGGACATTATATACGTCTATAAAGTTGTATATCCTAACCCAAAGCAACCTAACATCTGGGATGTAATATTTTACAACATTCCTGACGCGTCGGCCCCTATTTCTCGGTGGGAATATTATATACGTCTATAACGTTATATATCCTGGCCTAAGGCAACCCAACATGTCGAATGTAATATTTTACAACATTCCTGGCGTGTTGTCGCCTACTTCGCGATGGGGACATTATATACATCTATAACGTTGTATATCCTAACCTACGGCAACCTAACATTTCGGATGTAATATTTTACAACATTCCTGGCATGTCGGTCCCTACTTCTCGGTGGGAACATTCTATACGTCTATAACGTTGTATATCCTAACCTAAGGGAACCTAACATCTCGGGTGTAATATTTTACATCATTCCTGACGTGTCGGCCCGTAGTTCCCGGTGGTAACATTATATACGTCTATAAGGTTAGATATCCTAGCCTAAGGCAACCTAACATGTCGCATGTAATATTGTACAACATTCCTGGTGTGTCGTCACCTACTTCTGTATGGGGACATTATATACATCTATAACGTTGTACATCCTAACCTAAGGCAACCTAACATATCGGATGTAATATTTTACAACATTCCTGACGCGTCGGCCCTTATTTCTCGGTGGGAATATTATATACGTCTATAACGTTATATATCCTAGCCTAAGGCAACCTAACATCTCGGATGTAATATTTTACAACATTCCTGGCGTGTCGTCGCCTGCTTCTCGATGGGGACATTATATACGTCTATAACGTTGTATATCCTAACCCAAAGCAACCTAACTTCTGGGATGTAATATTTTACAACATTCCTGACGTGTCGGCCCCCACGTCTCGGTGGGAACATTATGTAAGTCTATAACGATATATATCCTAACCTAAAGCAACCTAACATCTCGGATGTCATATTTTACAACATTCCTGGCATGTCGGTCCCTACATCTCGGTGGGAACATTATATACGTCTATAACGTTATATATCCTAGCCTAAGGCAACCTAACATGTCGAAAGTAATATTTTACAACATTCCTGGCGTGTCGTCGCCTACTTCTCGATGGGGACATTATATACATCTATAACGTTGTATATCCTAACCTAAGGGAACCTAACATATCGGATGTAATATTTTACAACATTCCTGACGCGTCGGCCCTTATTTCTCGGTGGGAATATTATATACATCTATAACGTTGTACATCCTAACCTAAGGCAACCTAACATATCGGATGTAATATTTTACAACATTCCTGACGCGTCGGCCCTTATTTCTCGGTGGGAATATTATATACGTCTATAACGTTATATATCCTAGCCTAAGGCAACCTAACATCTCGGATGTAATATTTTACAACATTCCTGGCGTGTCGTCGCCTGCTTCTCGATGGGGACATTATATACGTCTATAACGTTGTATATCCTAACCCAAAGCAACCTAACTTCTGGGATGTAATATTTTACAACATTCCTGACGCGTCGGCCCCTATTTCTCGGTGGGAATATTATATACGTCTATAACGTTATATATCCTAGCCTAAGGCAACCCAACATGTCAAATGTAATATTTTACAACATTCTGGCGTGTCGTCGCCTGCTTCTCGAAGGGGACATTATATACGTCCATAACGTTGTATATCCTAACCTAACGCAACCTAACATCTGGGATGTAATATTTTACAACATTCCTGACGCGTCGGCCCCTATTTCTCGGTGTGAACATTATATACGTCTATAACGTTATATATCCTAGCCTAAGGCAACCTAACATGTCGAAAGTAATATTTTACAACATTCCTGGCGTGTCGTCGCCTACTTCGCGATGGGGACATTATATACATCTATAACGTTGTATATCCTAACCTAAGGGAACCTAACATATCGGATGTAATATTTTACAACATTCCTGACGCGTCGGCCCCTATTTCTCGGTGGGAATATTATATACGTCTATAACGTTATATATCCTAACGTAAGGCAACATAACATCTCGGATGTAATATTTTACAACATTCCTGGCGTGTCGTCGCCTGCTTCTCGATGGGGACATTATATACGTCTATACCGTTGTATATCCTAACCCAAAGCAACTTAACTTCTGGGATGTAATATTTTGCAACATTCCTGGCATGTCGGTCCCTACTTCTCGGTGGGAACATTCTATACGTCTATAACGTTGTATATCCTAACCTAAGGGAACCTAACATCTCGGGTGTAATATTTTACATCATTCCTGACGTGTCGGCACGTAGTTCTCGGTGGTAACATTATATACGTCTATAAGGTTAGATATCCTAGCCTAAGGCAACCTAACATGTCGCATGTAATATTGTACAACATTCCTGGCGTGTCGTCGCCTGCTTCTCGATGGGGACATTATATACGTCTATAACGTTGTATATCCTAGCCTAAGGCAACCTAACATCTCGGATGTAATATTTTACAACATTCCTGGCGTGGCGTCGCCTGCTTCTCGATGGGGACATTATATACGTCTATAACGTTGTATATCCTAACCCAAAGCAACCTAACTTCTGGGATGTAATATTTTACAACATTCCTGGCATGTCGGTCCCTACATCCCGGTGGGAACATTCTATACGTCTATAACGTCGTATATCCTAACCTAAGGGAACCTAACATTTCGGGTGTAATATTTTACAACATTCCTGACGCGTCGGCCCCTATTTCGTGGTGGGAATATTATATACGTCTATAACGTTATGTATCCTAGCCTAAGGCAACCTAACATCTCGGATGTAATATCTTACAACATTCCTGGCGTGTCGTCGCCTGCTTCTCGATGGGGACATTATATACGTCTATAACGTTGTATATCCTTACCTAACGCAACCTAACATCTGGGATGTAATATTTTACAACATTCCTGACGCGTCGGCCCCTATTTCTCGGTGGGAATATTATATACGACTATAACGTTATATATCCTAGCCTAAGGCAACCCAACATGTCGAATGTAATATTTTACAACATTCTGGCGTGTCGTCGCCTGCTTCTCGAAGGGGACATTATATACGTCTATAACGTTGTATATCCTAACCTAACGCAACCTAACATCTGGGATGTAATATTTTACATCATTCCTGGCGTGTCGGCCCGTAGTTCTCGGTGATAACATTATATGCGTGTATAACATTATGTATCCTAGCGTAAGGAAACCTAACATGTCAAATGTAATATTTTACAACATTCCTGGCGTGTCGTCGCCTACTTCGCGATGGGGACATTATATACATCTATAACGTTGTACATCCTAACCTAAGGCAACCTAACATATCGGATGTAATATTTAACAACATTCCTGGCATGTCGGTCGCTACTTCTCGGTGGCAAAATTGTATACGTCTATAACGATATATATACTAGCCTAAGGCAACCTAACATCTCGGATGTAATATTTTACAACATTCTGGCGTGTCGGTCCCCACGTCTCGATCTGGACATTATATACGTCTATAACCATATATATCCTAACCTAAAGCAACCTAACATCTCGGGTGTAATATTTTACAACATTCCTGACGCGTCTGCCCCTATTTCTCGGTGGGAACATTATATATGTCTATAACGTTATATATCCTAGGCTAAGGCGACCTACTATGTCGAATGTAATACTTCACATCATTCCTGGCGTGTCGGCCCGTAGTTCTCGGTGATAACATTATATGCGTGTATAACATTATATATCCTAGCCTAAGGAAACCTAACATGTCAAATGTAATATTTTACAACACTCCTGGCGTGTCGTCGCCTACTTCTGGATGAGGACAATATATACATCTGTAACTTTGTATATCCTAACCGAAGACAACATAACATCTCGGATGTAATATTTGACAACATTCCTGGCTTGTCGTCGCCTGCTTCTCGATGGGGACATTATATACGTCTATAAAGTTGTATATCCTAACCCAAAGCAACCTAACATCTGGGATGTAATATTTTACAACATTCCTGACGCGTCGGCCCGTAGTTCCCGGTGGTAACATTATATACGTCTATAAGGTTAGATATCCTAGCCTAAGGCAACCTAACATGTCGCATGTAATATTGTACAACATTCCTGGTGTGTCGTCACCTACTTCTGGATGGGGACATTATATACATCTATAACGTTGTACATCCTAACCTAAGGCAACCTAACATATCGGATGTAATATTTTACAACATTCCTGACGCGTCGGCCCTTATTTCTCGGTGGGAATATTATATACGTCTATAACGTTATATATCCTAGCCAAAGGCAACCTAACATCTCGGATGTAATATTTTACAACATTCCTGGCGTGTCGTCGCCTGCTTCTCGATGGGGACATTATATACGTCTATAACGTTGTATATCCTAACCCAAAGCAACCTAACTTCTGGGATGTAATATTTTACAACATTCCTGGCGCGTCGGCCCCTATTTCTCGGTGGGAATATTATATACGTCTATAACGTTATATATCCTAGCCTAAGGCAACCCAATATGTCGAATGTAATATTTTACAACATTCTGGCGTGTCGTCGCCTGCTTCTCGAAGGGGACATTATATACGTCTATAACGTTGTATATCCTAACCTAACGCAACCTAACATCTGGGATGTAATATTTTACAACATTCCTGACGCGTCGGCCCCTATTTCTCGGTGTGAACATTATATACGTCTATAACGTTATATATCCTAGCCTAAGGCAACCTAACATGTCGAAAGTAATATTTTACAACATTCCTGGCGTGTCGTCGCCTACTTCGCGATGGGGACATTATACACATCTATAACGTTGTATATCCTAACCTAAGGGAACCTAACATATCGGATGTAATATTTTACAACATTCCTGACGCGTCGGCCCCTATTTCTCGGTGGGAATATTATATACGTCTATAACGTTATATATCCTAACGTAAGGCAACATAACATCTCGGATGTAATATTTTACAACATTCTGGCGTGTCGTCGCCTGCTACTCGAAGGGGACATTATATACGTCTATAACGTTGTATATCCTAACCTACCGCAACCTAAGATCTGGGATGTAATATTTTACAACATTCCTGGCATGTCGGTCCCCACGTCTCGGTGGGAACATTATATAAGTCTATAACGATATATATCCTAACCTAAAGCAACCTAACAGCTCGTGTGTAATATTTTATAACATTCCTGGCGTGTCGTCGCCTGCTTCTCGATGGGGACATTATATACGTCTATAACGTTCTATATCCTAACCCAAAGCAACCTAACTTCTGTGATGTAATATTTTACAACATTCCTGGCATGTCGGTCCCCACGTCTCGGTGGGAACATTCTATACGTCTATAACGTTGTATATCCTAACCTAACGCAACCTAACATCTGGGATGTAATATTTTACAACATTCCTGACGCGTCGGCCCCTATTTCTCGGTGGGAATATTATATACGTCTATAACGTTATATATCCTAACGTAAGGCAACATAACATCTCGGATGTAATATTTTACAACATTCTGGCGTGTCGTCGCCTGCTACTCGAAGGGGACATTATATACGTCTATAACGTTGTATATCCTAACCTACCGCAACCTAAGATCTGGGATGTAATATTTTACAACATTCCTGGCATGTCGGTCCCCACGTCTCGGTGGGAACATTATATAAGTCTATAACGATATATATCCTAACCTAAAGCAACCTAACAGCTCGTGTGTAATATTTTATAACATTCCTGGCGTGTCGTCGCCTGCTTCTCGATGGGGACATTATATACGTCTATAACGTTCTATATCCTAACCCAAAGCAACCTAACTTCTGTGATGTAATATTTTACAACATTCCTGGCATGTCGGTCCCCACGTCTCGGTGGGAACATTCTATACGTCTATAACGTCGTATATCCTAACCTAAGGGAACCTAACATTTCGGGTGTAATATTTTACAACATTCCTGACGCGTCGGCCCCTATTTCTCGGTGGGAATATTATATACGTCTATAACGTTATATATCCTAGCCTAAGGCAACCTAACATGTCGAAAGTAATATTTTACAACATTCCTGGCGTGTCGTCGCCTACTTCGCGATGGGGACATTATATACATCTATAACGTTGTATATCCTAACCTAAGGGAACCTAACATCTCGGGTGTAATATTTTACAACATTCCTGACGTGTCGGCCCGTAGTTCTCGGTGGTAACATTATATACGTCTATAAGGATAGATATCCTAGCCTAAGGCAACCTATCATGTCGCATGTAATATTGTACAACATTCCTGGCGTGTCGTCACCTACTTCTGGATGGGGACATTATATACATCTATAACGTTGTACATCCTAACCTAAGGCAACCTAACATTTCGGATGTAATATTTAACAACATTCCTGGCGTGTCGGCCCGTAGTTCTCGGTGATAACATTATATGCGTGTATAACATTATGTATCCTAGCGTAAGGAAACCTAACATGTCAAATGTAATATTTTACAACACTCCTGGCGTGTCGTCGCCTACTTCTGAATGAGGACATTATATACATCTATAACTTTGTACATCCTAACCTAAGACAACATAACATCTCGGATGTAATATTTGACAACATTCCTGGCTTGTCGTCGCCTGCTTCTCGATGGGGACATTATATACGTCTATAAAGTTGTATATCCTAACCCAAAGCAACCTAACATCTGGGATGTAATATTTTACAACATTCCTGACGCGTCGGCCCGTAGTTCCCGGTGGTAACATTATATACGTCTATAAGGTTAGATATCCTAGCCTAAGGCAACCTAACATGTCGCATGTAATATTGTACAACATTCCTGGTGTGTCGTCACCTACTTCTGGATGGGGACATTATATACATCTATAACGTTGTACATCCTAACCTAAGGCAACCTAACATATCGGATGTAATATTTTACAACATTCCTGACGCGTCGGCCCTTATTTCTCGGTGGGAATATTATATACGTCTATAACGTTATATATCCTAGCCAAAGGCAACCTAACATCTCGGATGTAATATTTTACAACATTCCTGGCGTGTCGTCGCCTGCTTCTCGATGGGGACATTATATACGTCTATAACGTTGTATATCCTAACCCAAAGCAACCTAACTTCTGGGATGTAATATTTTACAACATTCCTGACGCGTCGGCCCCTATTTCTCGGTGGGAATATTATATACGTCTATAACGTTATATATCCTAGCCTAAGGCAACCCAATATGTCGAATGTAATATTTTACAACATTCTGGCGTGTCGTCGCCTGCTTCTCGAAGGGGACATTATATACGTCTATAACGTTGTATATCCTAACCTAACGCAACCTAACATCTGGGATGTAATATTTTACAACATTCCTGACGCGTCGGCCCCTATTTCTCGGTGTGAACATTATATACGTCTATAACGTTATATATCCTAGCCTAAGGCAACCTAACATGTCGAAAGTAATATTTTACAACATTCCTGGCGTGTCGTCGCCTACTTCGCGATGGGGACATTATACACATCTATAACGTTGTATATCCTAACCTAAGGGAACCTAACATATCGGATGTAATATTTTACAACATTCCTGACGCGTCGGCCGCTATTTCTCGGTGGGAATATTATATACGTCTATAACGTTATATATCCTAACGTAAGGCAACATAACATCTCGGATGTAATATTTTACAACATTCCTGGCGTGTCGTCGCCTGCTTCTCGATAGGGACATTATATACGTCTATTACGTTGTATATCCTAACCAAAGCAACATAACTTCTGGGATGTAATATTTTACAACATTCCTGGCATGTCGGTCCCCACGTCTCGGTGGGAACATTATATAAGTCTATAACGATATATATCCTAACCTAAAGCAACCTAACAACTCGAATGTAATATTTTAGAATATTCCTGGCATGTCGGTCCCTACATCTCGGTGGGAACATTCTATACGTCTATAACGTCGTATATCCTAACCTAAGGGAACCTAACATTTCGGGTGTAACATTTTACAACATTCCTGACGCGTCGGCCCCTATTTCTCGGTGGGAATATTATGTACGTCTATAACGTTATATATCCTAGCCTAAGGCAACCTAACATATCGGATGTAATATTTTACAACATTCCTGACCCGTCGGCCCCTATTTCTCGGTGGGAATACTATATAAGTCTATAACGTTATATATCCTAGCCTAAGGCAACCCAACATGTCGAATGTAATATTTTACAACATTCTGGCGTGTCGTCGCCTGCTTCTCGAAGGGGACATCATATACGTCTATAACGTTCTATATCCTAACCTAACGCAACCTAACATCTGGGATGTAATATTTTACAACATTCCTGACGCGTCGGCCCCTATTTCTCGGTGTGAACATTATATACGTCTATAACATTACATATCCTAGCCTAAGGCAACCTAACATGTCGAAAGTAATATTTTACAACATTCCTGGCGTGTCGTCGCCTACTTCGCGATGGGGACATTATAAACATCTATAACGTGGTATATCCTAGCCCAACGCAACCTAACATCTGGGATGTAATATTTTACAACACTCATGACGCGTCGGCCCCTATTTCTCTGTGGGAACATTATATACGTCTATCACGTTTTACATCCTAGCCTAAGGCAACCTAACATATCGGATGTAATATTTTACAACATTCCTGACGCGTCGGCCCCTATTTCTCGGTGGGAATATTATATACGTCTATAACGTTATATATCCTAACGTAAGGCAACATAACATCTCGGATGTAATATTTTACAACATTCCTGGCGTGTCGTCGCCTGCTTCTCGATGGGGACATTATATACGTCTAAATCGTTGTATATCCTAACACAAAGCAACTTAACTTCTGGGATGTAATATTTTGCAACATTCCTGGCATGTCGGTCCCCACGTCTCGGTGGGAACATTATATAAGTCTATAACGATATATATCCTAACCTAAAGCAACCTAACATCTCGGATGTCATATTTTACAACATTCCTGGCATGTCGGTCCCTACATCTCGGTGGGAACATTCTATACGTCTATAACGTCGTATATCCTAACCTAAGAGAACCTAACATTTCGGGTGTAATATTTTACAACATTCCTGACGCGTCGGCCCCTATTTCGCGGTGGGAATATTATATACTTCTATAACGTTATATATCCTAACGTAAGGCAACATAACATCACGGATGTAATATTTTACAACATTCCTGACGCGTCGGCCCCTATTTCTCAGTGGGAATATTATATACGTCTATATCGTTATACATCCTAGCCTAAGGCAACTTAACATGTCGAATGTAATATTTTACAACATTCTGGCGTGTCGTCGCCTGCTTCTGGATGGGGACATTAGATACGTCTATAACTTTGTATATCCTAACCTAAGGGAACCTAACATCTCGGACGTAATATTTTACAAAATTCTGGCGTGTCGTCGCCTTCTTCTTAATGGGGACATTATATACGTCTATAACGTTGTATATCCTAACCGAAAGCAACCAAACGATGGGGACATTATAAACATCTACAACGTGGTATATCCTAACCCAACGCAACCTAACATCTGGGATGTAATATTTTACAACACTCATGACGCGTCGGCCCCTATTTCTCTGTGGGAACATTATATACGTCTATCACGTTATACATCCTAGCCTAAGGCAACCTAACAAATCGGATGTAATATTTTACAACATTCCTGACGCGTCGGCCCCTATTTCTCGGTGGGAATATTATATACGTCTATAACGTTATATATCCTAACGTAAGGCAACATAACATCTCGGATGTAATATTTTACAACATTCCTGGCGTGTCGTCGCCTGCATCTCGATGGGGACATTATATACGTCTAAATCGTTGTATATCCTAACACAAAGCAACTTAACTTCTGGGATGTAATATTTTGCAACATTCCTGGCATGTCGGTCCCCACGTCTCGGTGGGAACATTATATAAGTCTATAACGATATATATCCTAACCTAAAGCAACCACACAACTCGAATGTAATATTTTAGAACATTCCTGGCATGTCGGTCCCTACATCTCGGTGGGAACATTCTATACGTCTATAACGTTGTATATCCTAACCTAAGGGAACCTAACATTTCGGGTGTAATATTTTACAACATTCCTGACGCGTCGGCCCCTATTTCTCGGTGGGAATATTATATACGTCTATAACGTTGCATATCCTAACCTAAGGGAACCTAACATTTCGGGTGTAATATTTTGCAACATTCCTGGCGCGTCGGCCCCTATTTCTCGGGGGGAATATTATATACGTCTATAACGTGACATATCCTAGCCTAAGGCAACCTAACATGTCGAATGTAATATTTTACAACATTCTGGCGTGTCGTCGCCTGCTTCTCAAAGGGGACATTATATACGTCTATAACGTTGTATATCCTAACCTAACGCAACCTAACATCTGGGATGTAATATTTTACAACATTCCTGACGCGTCGGCCCCTATTTCTCGGTGGGAATATTATATACGTCTATAACGTTATATATCCTAGCCTAAGGCAAGCTAACATCTCGGATGTAATATTTTACAACATTCGTGGCGTGTCGTCGCCTGCTTCTCGATGGGGACATTATATACGTCTATAACGTTGTATATCCTAACCCAAAGCAACCTAACTTCTGGGATGTAATATTTTACAACATTCCTGGCATGTCGGTCCCCACGTCTCGGTGGGAACATTATATAAGTCTATAACGATATATATCCTAACCTAAAGCAAGCTAACATCTCGGATGTAATATTTTACAACATTCCTGGCATGTCGGTCCCTACTTCTCGGTGGGAACATTATATACGTCTATAACGTTGTATATGCTAACCCAAGGGAACCTAACATCTCGGGTGTAATATTTTACAACATTCCTGACGCGTCGGCCCCTATTTCGCGGTGGGAATATTATATACTTCTATAACGTTATATATCCTAACGTAAGGCAACATAACATCGCGGATGTAATATTTTACAACATTCCTGACGCGTCGGCCCCTATTTCTCAGTGGGAATATTATATACGTCTATAACGTTATACATCCTAGCCTAAGGCAACTTAACATGTCGAATGTAATATTTTACAACATTCTGGCGTGTCGTCGCCTGCTTCTCGATGGGGACATTAGATACGTCTATAACTTTGTATATCCTAACCTAAGGGAACCTAACATCTCGGACGTAATATTTTACAACATTCTGGCGTGTCGTCGCCTTCTTCTTGATGGGGACATTATATACGTCTATAACGTTGTATATCCTAACCGAAAGCAACCAAACTTCTGGGATGTAATATTTTACAACATTCCTGGCATGTCGGTCCCCACGTCTCGGTGGGAACATTATATAAGTCTATAACGATATATATCCTAACCTAAAGCAACCAAACAACTCGAATGTAATATTTTAGAACATTCCTGGCATGTCGGTCCCTACATCTCGGTGGGAACATTCTATACGTCTATAACGTTGTATATCCTAACCTAAGGGAACCTAACATTTCGGGTGTAATATTTTACAACATTCCTGACGCGTCGGCCCCTATTTCTCGGTGGGAATATTATATACGTCTATAACGTTGTATATCCTAACCTAAGGGAACCTAACATTTCGGGTGTAATATTTTGCAACATTCCTGGCGCGTCGGCCCCTATTTCTCGGGGGGAATATTATATACGTCTATAACGTGACATATCCTAGCCTAAGGCAACCTAACATGTCGAATGTAATATTTTACAACATTCTGGCGTGTCGTCGCCTGCTTCTCAAAGGGGACATTATATACGTCTATAACGTTGTATATCCTAACCTAACGCAACCTAACATCTGGGATGTAATATTTTACAACATTCCTGACGCGTCGGCCCCTATTTCTCGGTGGGAATATTATATACGTCTATAACGTTATATATCCTAGCCTAAGGCAAGCTAACATCTCGGATGTAATATTTTACAACATTCCTGGCGTGTCGTCGCCTGCTTCTCGATGGGGACATTATATACGTCTATAACGTTGTATATCCTAACCCAAAGCAACCTAACTTCTGGGATGTAATATTTTACAACATTCCTGGCATGTCGGTCCCCACGTCTCGGTGGGAACATTATATAAGTCTATAACGATATATATCCTAACCTAAAGCAACCTAACAACTCGGATGTAATATTTTAGAACATTCCTGGCATGTCGGTCCCTACATCTCGGTGTGGACATTCTATACGTCTATAACGTTGTATATCCTAACCTAAGGGAACCTAACATTTCGGGTGTAATATTTTGCAACATTCCTGACGCGTCGGCCCCTACTTCTCGGTGGGAATATTATATACGCCTATAACGTTATATATCCTAGCCTAAGGCAACCTAACGTATCGGATGTAATATTTTACAACATTCCTGACGCGTCGGCACCTATTTCTCGGTGGGAATATTATATACGTCTATGACGTTATATATCCTAGCCTAAGGCAACCCAACATGTCGAATGTAATATTTTACAACATTCTGGCGTGTCGTCGCCTGCTCCTCGAAGGGGACATTATATACGCCTATAACGTTCTATATCCTAACCTAACGCAACCTAACATCTGGGATGTAATATTTTACAACATTCCTGACGCGTCGGCCTCTATTTCTCGGTGTGAACATTATATACGTCTATAACGTTACATATCCTAGCCTAAGGCAACCTAACATGTCGAAAGTAATATTGTACAACATTCCTGGTGTGTCGGTCCCCACGTCTCGGTGGGAACATTATATAAGTCTATAACGATATATATCCTAACCTAAAGCAACCTAACATCTCGGATGTCATATTTTACAACATTCCTGGCATGTCGGTCCCTACATCTCGGTGGGAACATTCTATACGTCTATAACGTCGTATATCCTAACCTAAGAAAACCTAACATTTCGGGTGTAATATTTTACAACATTCCTGACCCGTCGGCCCCTATTTCGCAGTGGGAATATTATATACTTCTATAACGTTATATATCCTAACGTAAGGCAACATAACATCACGGATGTAATATTTTACAACATTCCTGACGCGTCGGCCCCTATTTCTCAGTGGGAATATTATATACGTCTATAACGTTATACATCCTAGCCTAAGGAAACTTAACATGTCGAATGTAATATTTTACAACATTCTGGCGTGTCGTCGCCTTCTTCTTGATGGGGACATTATATACGTCTATAACGTTGTATATCCTAACCGAAAGCAACCAAACTTCTGGGATGTAATATTTTACAACATTCCTGGCATGTCGGTCGCCACGTCTCGGTGGGAACATTATATAAGTCTATAACGATATATATCCTAACCTAAAGCAACCAAACAACTCGAATGTAATATTTTAGAACATTCCTGGCATGTCGGTCCCTACATCTCGGTGGGAACATTCTATACGTCTATAACGTTGTATATCCTAACCTAAGGGAACCTAACATTTCGGGTGTAATATTTTACAACATTCCTGACGCGTCGGCCCCTATTTCTCGGTGGGAATATTATATACGTCTATAACGTTGTATATCCTAACCTAAGGGAACCTAACATTTCGGGTGTAATATTTTGCAACATTCCTGGCGCGTCGGCCCCTATTTCTCGGGGGGAATATTATATACGTCTATAACGTGACATATCCTAGCCTAAGGCAACCTAACATGTCGAATGTAATATTTTACAACATTCTGGCGTGTCGTCGCCTGCTTCTCAAAGGGGACATTATATACGTCTATAACGTTGTATATCCTAACCTAACGCAACCTAACATCTGGGATGTAATATTTTACAACATTCCTGACGCGTCGGCCCCTATTTCTCGGTGGGAATATTATACACGTCTATAACGTTATATATCCTAGCCTAAGGCAAGCTAACATCTCGGATGTAATATTTTACAACATTCCTGGCGTGTCGTCGCCTGCTTCTCGATGGGGACATTATATACGTCTATAACGTTGTATATCCTAACCCAAAGCAACCTAACTTCTGGGATGTAATATTTTACAACATTCCTGGCATGTCGGTCCCCACGTCTCGGTGGGAACATTATATAAGTCTATAACGATATATATCCTAACCTAAAGCAACCTAACATCTCGGATGTCATATTTTACAACATTCCTGGCATGTCGGTCCCTACATCTCGGTGGGAACATTCTATACGTCTATAACGTCGTATATCCTAACCTAAGAGAACCTAACATTTCGGGTGTAATATTTTACAACATTCCTGACGCGTCGGCCCCTATTTCTCGGTGGGAATATTATATACGTCTATAACGTTATATATCCTAGCCTAAGGCAAGCTAACATCTCGGATGTAATATTTTACAACATTCCTGGCGTGTCGTCGCCTGCTTCTCGATGGGGACATTATATACGTCTATAACGTTGTATATCCTAACCCAAAGCAACCTAACTTCTGGGATGTAATATTTTACAAC
Organism: Xylocopa violacea; assembly: GCA_963969225.1. NCBI lineage: Eukaryota > Metazoa > Arthropoda > Insecta > Hymenoptera > Apidae > Xylocopa > Xylocopa violacea. The sequence goes on along the minus strand of CAXAJV010000500.1, from coordinate 574,514 downwards.
ATTCCTGGCATGTCGGTCCCCACGTCTCGGTGGGAACATTATATAAGTCTATAACGATATATATCCTAACCCAAAGCAACCTAACTTCTGGGATGTAATATTTTACAACATTCCTGGCATGTCGGTCCCCACGTCTCGGTGGGAACATTATATAAGTCTATAACGATATATATCCTAACGTAAAGCAACCTAACAACTCGGATGTAATATTTTAGAGAATTCCTGGCATGTCGGTCCCTACATCTCGGTGTGGACATTCTACACATCTATAACGTTGTATATCCTAACCTAAGGGAACCTAACATTTCGGGTGTAATATTTTGCAACATTCCTGACGCGTCGGCCCCTATTTCTCGGTGGGAATATTATATACGTCTATAACGTTATATATCCTAGCCTAAGGCAACCCAACATGTCGAATGTAATATTTTACAACATTCTGGCGTGTCGTCGCCTGCTTCTCGAAGGGGACATTATATACGTCTATAACGTTCTATATCCTAACCTAACGCAACCTAACGTCTGGGATGTAATATTTTACAACATTCCTGGCATGTCGGTCCCTACTTCTCGGTGGGAACATTATATACGTCTATAACGTTGTATATGCTAACCTAAGGGAACCTAACATCTCGGGTGTAATATTTTACAACATTCCTGACGCGTCGGCCCCTATTTCTTGGTGGGAATATTATATACGTCTATAACGTTATATATCCTAGCCTAAGGCAACCCAACATGTCGAATGTAATATTTTACAACATTCTGGCGTGTCGTCGCCTGCTTCTCGAAGGGGACATTATATACGTCTATAACGTTCTATATCCTAACCTAACGCAACCTAACATCTGGGATGTAATATTTTACAACATTCCTGACGCGTCGGCCCCTATTTCTCGGTGGGAATATTATATACGTCTATAACGTTATATATCCTAGCCTAAGGCAAGCTAACATCTCGGATGTAATATTTTACAACATTCCTGACTGGTCGGCCCCTATTTCTCAGTGGAAATATTATATACGTCTATAACGTTATACATCCTAGCCTAAGGCAACTTAACATGTCGAATGTAATATTTTACAACATTCTGGCGTGTCGTCGCCTGCTTCTCGATGGGGACATTAGATACGTCTATAACTTTGTATATCCTAACCTAAGGGAACCTAACATCTCGGACGTAATATTTTACAACATTCTGGCGTGTCGTCGCCTTCTTCTTGATGAGGACATTATATACGTCTATAACGTTGTATATCCTAACCGAAAGCAACCAAACTTCTGGGATGTAATATTTTACAACATTCCTGGCATGTCGGTCCCCACGTCTCGGTGGGAACATTATATAAGTCTATAACGATATATATCCTAACCTAAAGCAACCAAACAACTCGAATGTAATATTTTAGAACATTCCTGGCATGTCGGTCCCTACATCTCGGTGGGAACATTCTATACGTCTATAACGTTGTATATCCTAACCTAAGGGAACCTAACATTTCGGGTGTAATATTTTGCAACATTCCTGACGCGTCGGCCCCTATTTCTCGGTGGGAATATTATATACGTCTATAACGTTATATATCCTAGCCTAAGGCAACCTAACGTATCGGATGTAATATTTTACAACATTCCTGACGCGTCGGCACCTATTTCTCGGTGGGAATATTATATACGTCTATAACGTTATATATCCTAGCCTAAGGCAACCCAACATGTCGAATGTAATATTTTACAACATTCTGGCGTGTCGTCGCCTGCTTCTCGAAGGGGACATTATATACGTCTATAACGTTCTATATCCTAACCTAACGCAACCTAACATCTGGGATGTAATATTTTACAACATTCCTGACGCGTCGGCCCCTATTTCTCGGTGTGAACATTATATACGTCTATAACGTTACATATCCTAGCCTAAGGCAACCTAACATGTCGAAAGTAATATTGTACAACATTCCTGGTGTGTCGTCGCCTACTTCGCGATGGGGACATTATAAACATCTATAACGTTGTATATCCTAACCTAAGGCAACCTAACATCTCGGATGTAATATTTTACAACATTCCTGGCGTGTCGTCGCCTGCTTCTCGATGGGGACATTATATACGTCTATAACGATATATATACTAACCCAAAGCAACCTAACTTCTGGGATGTAATATTTTACAACATTCCTGGCATGTCGGTCCCCACATCTCGGTGGGAACATTATATAAGTCTGTAACGATATATATCCTAACCTAAAGCAACCTAACAACTCGGATGTAATATTTTAGAACATTCCTGGCATGTCGGTCCCTACATCTCGGTGTGGACATTCTATACGTCTATAACGTTGTATATCCTAACCTAAGGGAACCTAACATTTCGGGTGTAATATTTTGCAACATTCCTGACGCGTCGGCCCCTACTTCTCGGTGGGAATATTATATACGTCTATAACGTTATATATCCTAGCCTAAGGCAACCTAACATATCGGATGTAATATTTTACAACATTCCTGACGCGTCGGCCCCTATTTCTCGGTGGGAATATTATATACGTCTATGACGTTATATATCCTAGCCTAAGGCAACCCAACATGTCGAATGTAATATTTTACAACATTCTGGCGTGTCGTCGCCTGCTTCTCGAAGGGGACATTATATACGTCTATAACGTTCTATATCCTAACCTAACGCAACCTAACATCTGGGATGTAATATTTTACAACATTCCTGACGCGTCGGCCCCTATTTCTCGGTGGGGACATTAGATACGTCTATAACTTTGTATATCCTAACCTAAGGGAACCTAACATCTCGGACGTAATATTTTACAACATTCTGGCGTGTCGTCGCCTTCTTCTTGATGAGGACATTATATACGTCTATAACGTTGTATATCCTAACCGAAAGCAACCAAACTTCTGGGATGTAATATTTTACAACATTCCTGGCATGTCGGTCCCCACGTCTCGGTGGGAACATTATATAAGTCTATAACGATATATATCCTAACCTAAAGCAACCAAACAACTCGAATGTAATATTTTAGAACATTCCTGGCATGTCGGTCCCTACATCTCGGTGGGAACATTCTATACGTCTATAACGTTGTATATCCTAACCTAAGGGAACCTAACATTTCGGGTGTAATATTTTGCAACATTCCTGACGCGTCGGCCCCTATTTCTCGGTGGGAATATTATATACGTCTATAACGTTATATATCCTAGCCTAAAGCAACCTAACGTATCGGATGTAATATTTTACAACATTCCTGACGCGTCGGCACCTATTTCTCGGTGGGAATATTATATACGTCTATAACGTTATATATCCTAGCCTAAGGCAACCCAACATGTCGAATGTAATATTTTACAACATTCTGGCGTGTCGTCGCCTGCTTCTCGAAGGGGACATTATATACGTCTATAACGTTCTATATCCTAACCTAACGCAACCTAACATCTGGGATGTAATATTTTACAACATTCCTGACGCGTCGGCCCCTATTTCTCGGTGTGAACATTATATACGTCTATAACGTTACATATCCTAGCCTAAGGCAACCTAACATGTCGAAAGTAATATTGTACAACATTCCTGGTGTGTCGTCGCCTACTTCGCGATGGGGACATTATAAACATCTATAACGTTGTATATCCTAACCTAAGGCAACTTAACATCTCGGATGTAATATTTTACAACATTCCTGGCGTGTCGTCGCCTGCTTCTCGATGGGGACATTATATACGTCTATAACGATATATATACTAACCCAAAGCAACCTAACTTCTGGGATGTAATATTTTACAACATTCCTGGCATGTCGGTCCCCACATCTCGGTGGGAACATTATATAAGTCTATAACGATATATATCCTAACCTAAAGCAACCTAACAACTCGGATGTAATATTTTAGAACATTCCTGGCATGTCGGTCCCTACATCTCGGTGTGGACATTCTATACGTCTATAACGTTGTATATCCTAACCTAAGGGAACCTAACATTTCGGGTGTAATATTTTGCAACATTCCTGACGCGTCGGCCCCTATTTCTCGGTGGGAATATTATATACGTCTATAACGTTACATATCCTAGCCTAAGGCAACCTAACATGTCGAATGTAATATTTTACAATATTCTGGCGTGTCGTCGCCTGCTTCTCGAAGGGGACATTATATACGTCTATAACGTTGTATATCCTAACCCTAAGCAACATAACTTCTGGGATGTAATATTTTACAACATTCCTGGCATGTCGGTCCCCACGTCTCGGTGGGAACATTATATAAGTCTATAACGATATATATCCTAACCCAAAGCAACCTAACTTCTGGGATGTAATATTTTACAACATTCCTGGCATGTCGGTCCCCACGTCTCGGTGGGAACATTATATAAGTCTATAACGATATATATCCTAACCTAAAGCTACCTAACAACTCGGATGCAATATTTTAGAACATTCCTGGCATGTCGGTCCCTACATCTCGGTGGGGACATTCTATACGTCTATAGCGTTGTATATACTAACCTAAGGGAACCTAACATCTCGGGTGTAATATTTTACAACATTCCTGACGCGTCGGCCCCTATTTCTCGGTGGGAATATTATATACGTCTATAACGTTATATATCCTAGCCTAAGGCAACCCAACATGTCGAATGTAATAATTGACAACATTCTGGCGTGTCGTCGCCTGCTTCTCGAAGGGGACATTATATACGTCTATAACGTTGTATATCCTAACCTAACGCAACCTAACATCTGGGATGTAATATTTTACAACATTCCTGGCATGTCGGTCCCCACGTCTCGGTGGGAACATTATATAAGTCTATAACGATATATATCCTAACCTAAAGCAAGCTAACATCTCGGATGTAATATTTTACAACATTCCTGACGCGTCGGCCCCTATTTCTTGGTGGGAATATTATATACGTCTATAACGTTATATATCCTAGCCTAAGGCAACCTAACATGTCGAATGTAATATTTTACAACATTCTGGCGTGTCGTCGCCTGCTACTCGAAGGGGACATTATATACGTCTATAACGTTGTATATCCTAACCTAACGCAACCTATCATCTGGGATGTAATATTTTACAACATTCCTGACGCGTCGGTCCCTACTTCTCGGTGGGAACATTGTATACGTCTATAACGGAATATGTCCTAGCCTAAGGCAACCTAACATCTCGGATGTAATATTTTACAACATTCCTGGCGTGTCGTCGCCTGATTCTCGATGGGGACATTATATACGTCTATAGTGTTGTATATCCTAACCCAAAGCAACCTAACTTCTGGGATGTAATATTTTACAACATTCCTAGCATGTCGGTCCCCACGTCTCGGTGGGAACATTATATAAGTCTATAACGATATATATCCTAACCTAAAGCGACCTAACAACTCGGATGTAATATTTTAGAGCATTCCTGGCATGTCGGTCCCTTCATCTCGGTGGGGACATTCTATACGTCTATAACGTTGTATATACTAACCTAAGGGAACCTAATATCTGGGGTGTAATATTTTACAACATTCCTGACGCGTCGGCCCCTATTTCTCGGTGGGAATATTATATACGTCTATAACGTTATATATCCTAGCCTAAGGCAACCCAACACGTCGAATGTAATAATTTACAACATTCTGGCGTGTCGTCGCCTGCTTCTCGAAGGGGACATTATATACGTCTATAACGTTGTATATCCTAACCTAACGCAACCTAACATCTGGGATGTAATATTTTACAACATTCCTGGCATGTCGGTCCCTACTTCTCGGTGGGAACATTATATACGTCTATAACGGTGTATATGCTAACCTAAGGGAACCTAACATCTCGGGTGTAATATTTTACAACATTCCTGACGCGTCGGCCCCTATTTCTTGGTGGGAATATTATATACGTCTATAACGTTATATATCCTAGCCTAAGGCAACCTAACATGTCGAATGTAATATTTTACAACATTCTGGCCTGTCGTCGCCTGCTACTCGAAGGGGACATTATATACGTCTATAACGTTGTATATCCTAACCTAACGCAACCTATCATCTGGGATGTAATATTTTACAACATTCCTGACGCGTCGGTCCCTACTTCTCGGTGGGAACATTGTATACGTCTATAACGGAATATGTCCTAGCCTAAGGCAACCTAACATCTCGGATGTAATATTTTACAACATTCCTGGCGTGTCGTCGCCTGATTCTCGATGGGGACATTATATACGTCTATAATGCTGTATATCCTAACCCAAAGCAACCTAACTTCTGGGATGTAATATTTTACAACATTCCTAGCATGTCGGTCCCCACGTCTCGGTGGGAACATTATATAAGTCTATAACGATATATATCCTAACCTAAAGCTACCTAACAACTCGGATGTAATATTTTAGAGCATTCCTGGCATGTCGGTCCCTACATCTCGGTGGGGACATTCTATACGTCTATAACGTTGTATATACTAACCTAAGGGAACCTAATATCTGGGGTGTAATATTTTACAACATTCCTGACGCGTCGGCCCCTATTTCTCGGTGGGAATATTATATACGTCTATAACGTTATATATCCTAGCCTAAGGCAACCCAACACGTCGAATGTAATAATTTACAACATTCTGGCGTGTCGTCGCCTGCTTCTCAAAGGGGACATTATATACATCTATAACATTGTATATCCTAACCTAAGGCCACCTAACATATCGGATGTAATATTTTACAACATTCCTGGCGTGTCGTCGCCTGCTTCTCGATGGGGACATTATATACGTCTATAACGTTGTATATCCTAACCCAAAGCAACCTAACTTCTGGGATGTAATATTTTACAACATTCCTGGCATGTCGGTCCCCACGTCTCGGTAGGAACATTATATAAGTCTATAACGATATTTATCCTAACCTAAAGCAACCTAACAACTCGTGTGTAATATTTTACAACATTCCTGGCATGTCGGTCCATACATCTCGGTGGGAACATTCTATACGTCTATAACGTTGTATATCCTAACCTAAGGGGACCTAACATTTCGGGTGTAATATTTTGCAACATTCCTGACGCGTCGGCCCCTATTTCTCGGTGGGAATATTATATACGTCTATAACGTTACATATCCTAGCCTAAGGCAACCTAACATGTCGAATGTAATATTTTACAACATTCTGGCGTGTCGTCGCCTGCTACTCGAAGGGGACATTATATACGTCTATAACGTTGTATATCCTAACCTAACGCAACCTATCATCTGGGATGTAATATTTTACAACATTCCTGACGCGTCGGTCCCTACTTCTCGGTGGGAACATTGTATACGTCTATAACGGAATATGTCCTAGCCTAAGGCAACCCAACATGTCGAATGTAATATTTTACAACATTCTGGCGTGTCGTCGCCTGCTTCTCGAAGGGGACATTATATACGTCTATAACGTTCTATATCCTAACCTAACGCAACCTAACATCTGGGATGTAATATTTTACAACATTCCTGACGCGTCGGCCCCTATTTCTCGGTGGGAATATTATATACGTCTATAACGTTATATATCCTAGCCTAAGGCAAGCTAACATCTCGGATGTAATATTTTACAACATTCCTGGCGTGTCGTCGCCTGCTTCTCGATGGGGACATTATATACGTCTATAACGTTGTATATCCTAACCCAAAGCAACCTAACTTCTGGGATGTAATATTTTACAACATTCCTGGCATGTCGGTCCCCACGTCTCGGTGGGAACATTATATAAGTCTATAACGATATATATCCTAACCTAAAGCAACCTAACAACTCGGATGTAATATTTTAGAACATTCCTGGCATGTCGGTCCCTACATCTCGGTGGGGACATTCTATACGTCTATAGCGTTGTATATACTAACCTAAGGGAACCTAACATCTCGGGTGTAATATTTTACAACATTCCTGACGCGTCGGCCCCTATTTCTCGGTGGGAATATTATATACGTCTATAACGTTATATATCCTAGCCTAAGGCAACCCAACATGTCGAATGTAATATTTTACAACATTCTGGCGTGTCGTCGCCTGCTACTCGAAGGGGACATTATATACGTCTATAACGTTGTATATCCTAACCTAACGCAACCTATCATCTGGGATGTAATATTTTACAACATTCCTGACGCGTCGGCCCCTATTTCTCGGTGGGAATATTATATACGTCTATAACGTTATATATCCTAGCCTAAGGCAACCTAACATCTCGGATGTAATATTTTACAACATTCCTGGCGTGTCGTCGCCTGATTCTCGATGGGGACATTATATACGTCTATAATGCTGTATATCCTAACCCAAAGCAACCTAACTTCTGGGATGTAATATTTTACAACATTCCTAGCATGTCGGTCCCCACGTCTCGGTGGGAACATTATATAAGTCTATAACGATATATATCCTAACCTAAAGCTACCTAACAACTCGGATGTAATATTTTAGAGCATTCCTGGCATGTCGGTCCCTACATCTCGGTGGGGACATTCTATACGTCTATAACGTTGTATATACTAACCTAAGGGAACCTAATATCTGGGGTGTAATATTTTACAACATTCCTGACGCGTCGGCCCCTATTTCTCGGTGGGAATATTATATACGTCTATAACGTTATATATCCTAGCCTAAGGCAACCCAACACGTCGAATGTAATAATTTACAACATTCTGGCGTGTCGTCGCCTGCTTCTCAAAGGGGACATTATATACATCTATAACATTGTATATCCTAACCTAAGGCCACCTAACATATCGGATGTAATATTTTACAACATTCCTGGCGTGTCGTCGCCTGCTTCTCGATGGGGACATTATATACGTCTATAACGTTACATATCCTAGCCTAAGGCAACCTAACATGTCGAATGTAATATTTTACAACATTCTGGCGTGTCGTCGCCTGCTACTCGAAGGGGACATTATATACGTCTATAACGTTGTATATCCTAACCTAACGCAACCTATCATCTGGGATGTAATATTTTACAACATTCCTGACGCGTCGGTCCCTACTTCTCGGTGGGAACATTGTATACGTCTATAACGGAATATGTCCTAGCCTAAGGCAACCCAACATGTCGAATGTAATATTTTACAACATTCTGGCGTGTCGTCGCCTGCTTCTCGAAGGGGACATTATATACGTCTATAACGTTCTATATCCTAACCTAACGCAACCTAACATCTGGGATGTAATATTTTACAACATTCCTGACGCGTCGGCCCCTATTTCTCGGTGGGAATATTATATACGTCTATAACGTTATATATCCTAGCCTAAGGCAAGCTAACATCTCGGATGTAATATTTTACAACATTCCTGGCGTGTCGTCGCCTGCTTCTCGATGGGGACATTATATACGTCTATAACGTTGTATATCCTAACCCAAAGCAACCTAACTTCTGGGATGTAATATTTTACAACATTCCTGGCATGTCGGTCCCCACGTCTCGGTGGGAACATTATATAAGTCTATAACGATATATATCCTAACCTAAAGCAACCTAACAACTCGGATGTAATATTTTAGAACATTCCTGGCATGTCGGTCCCTACATCTCGGTGTGGACATTCTATACGTCTATAACGTTGTATATCCTAACCTAAGGGCACCTAACATTTCGGGTGTAATATTTTGCAACATTCCTGACGCGTCGGCCCCTATTTCTCCGTGGGAATATTATATACGTCTATAACGTTACATATCCTAGCCTAAGGCAACCTAACATGTCGAATGTAATATTTTACAATATTCTGGCGTGTCGTCGCCTGCTTCTCAAAGGGGACATTATATACGTCTATAACGTTGTATATCCTAACCCAAAGCAACATAACTTCTGGGATGTAATATTTTACAACATTCCTGGCATGTCGGTCCCCACGTCTCGGTGGGAACATTATATAAGTCTATAACGATATATATCCTAACCCAAAGCAACCTAACTTCTGGGATGTAATATTTTACAACATTCCTGGCATGTCGGTCCCCACGTCTCGGTGAGAACATTATATAAGTCTATAACGATATATATCCTAACCTAAAGCTACCTAACAACTCGGATGCAATATTTTAGAACATTCCTGGCATGTCGGTCCCTACATCTCGGTGGGGACATTCTATACGTCTATAGCGTTGTATATACTAACCTAAGGGAACCTAACATCTCGGGTGTAATATTTTACAACATTCCTGACGCGTCGGCCCCTATTTCTCGGTGGGAATATTATATACGTCTATAACGTTATATATCCTAGCCTAAGGCAACCCAACATGTCGAATGTAATAATTTACAACATTCTGGCGTGTCGTCGCCTGCTTCTCGAAGGGGACATTATATACGTCTATAACGTTGTATATCCTAACCTAACGCAACCTAACATCTGGGATGTAATATTTTACAACATTCCTGGCATGTCGGTCCCCACGTCTCGGTGGGAACATTATATAAGTCTATAACGATATATATCCTAACCTAAAGCAAGCTAACATCTCGGATGTAATATTTTACAACATTCCTGACGCGTCGGCCCCTATTTCTTGGTGGGAATATTATATACGTCTATAACGTTATATATCCTAGCCTAAGGCAACCTAACATGTCGAATGTAATATTTTACAACATTCTGGCGTGTCGTCGCCTGCTACTCGAAGGGGACATTATATACGTCTATAACGTTGTATATCCTAACCTAACGCAACCTATCATCTGGGATGTAATATTTTACAACATTCCTGACGCGTCGGCCCCTATTTCTCGGTGGGAATATTATATACGTCTATAACGTTATATATCCTAGCCTAAGGCAACCCAACACGTCGAATGTAATAATTTACAACATTCTGGCGTGTCGTCGCCTGCTTCTCAAAGGGGACATTATATACATCTATAACGTTGTATATCCTAACCTAAGGCAACCTAACATATCGGATGTAATATTTTACAACATTCCTGGCGTGTCGTCGCCTGCTTCTCGATGGGGACATTATATACGTCTATAACGTTGTATATCCTAACCCAAAGCAACCTAACTTCTGGGATGTAATATTTTACAACATTCCTGGCATGTCGGTCCCCACGTCTCGGTGGGAACATTATATAAGTCTATAACGATATATATCCTAACCTAAAGCTACCTAACAACTCGGATGCAATATTTTAGAACATTCCTGGCATGTCGGTCCCTACATCTCGGTGGGGACATTCTATACGTCTATAGCGTTGTATATACTAACCTAAGGGAACCTAACATCTCGGGTGTAATATTTTACAACATTCCTGACGCGTCGGCCCCTATTTCTCGGTGGGAATATTATATACGTCTATAACGTTATATATCCTAGCCTAAGGCAACCCAACATGTCGAATGTAATAATTTACAACATTCTGGCGCGTCGGCCCCTATTTCTCGGTGGGAATATTATATACGTCTATAACGTTATATATCCTAGCCTAAGGCAAGCTAACATCTCGGATGTAATATTTTACAACATTCCTGGCGTGTCGTCGCCTGCTTCTCGATGGGGACATTATATACGTCTATAACGTTGTATATCCTAACCCAAAGCAACCTAACTTCTGGGATGTAATATTTTACAACATTCCTGGCATGTCGGTCCCCACGTCTCGGTGGGAACATTATACAAGTCTATAACGATATATATCCTAACCTAAAGCAACCTAACAACTCGGATGTAATATTTTAGAACATTCCTGGCATGTCGGTCCCTACATCTCGGTGTGGACATTCTATACGTCTATAACGTTGTATATCCTAACCTAAGGGCACCTAACATTTCGGGTGTAATATTTTGCAACATTCCTGACGCGTCGGCCCCTATTTCTCGGTGGGAATATTATATACGTCTATAACGTTACATATCCTAGCCTAAGGCAACCTAACATGTCGAATGTAATATTTTACAATATTCTGGCGTGTCGTCGCCTGCTTCTCAAAGGGGACATTATATACGTCTATAACGTTGTATATCCTAACCCAAAGCAACATAACTTCTGGGATGTAATATTTTACAACATTCCTGGCATGTCGGTCCCCACGTCTCGGTGGGAACATTATATAAGTCTATAACGATATATATCCTAACCCAAAGCAACCTAACTTCTGGGATGTAATATTTTACAACATTCCTGGCATGTCGGTCCCCACGTCTCGGTGAGAACATTATATAAGTCTATAACGATATATATACTAACCTAAAGCTACCTAACAACTCGGATGCAATATTTTAGAACATTCCTGGCATGTCGGTCCCTACATCTCGGTGGGGACATTCTATACGTCTATAGCGTTGTATATACTAACCTAAGGGAACCTAACATCTCGGGTGTAATATTTTACAACATTCCTGACGCGTCGGCCCCTATTTCTCGGTGGGAATATTATATACGTCTATAACGTTATATATCCTAGCCTAAGGCAACCCAACATGTCGAATGTAATAATTTACAACATTCTGGCGTGTCGTCGCCTGCTTCTCGAAGGGGACATTATATACGTCTATAACGTTGTATATCCTAACCTAACGCAACCTAACATCTGGGATGTAATATTTTACAACATTCCTGGCATGTCGGTCCCCACGTCTCGGTGGGAACATTATATAAGTCTATAACGATATATATCCTAACCTAAAGCAAGCTAACATCTCGGATGTAATATTTTACAACATTCCTGGCATGTCGGTCCCTACTTCTCGGTGGGAACATTATATACGTCTATAACGGTGTATATGCTAACCTAAGGGAACCTAATATCTGGGGTGTAATATTTTACAACATTCCTGACGCGTCGGCCCCTATTTCTAGGTGGGAATATTATATACGTCTATAACGTTATATATCCTAGCCTAAGGCATCCCAACACGTCGAATGTAATAATTGACAACATTCTGGCGTGTCGTCGCCTGCTTCTCAAAGGGGACATTATATACATCTATAACGTTGTATATCCTAACCTAAGGCAACCTAACATATCGGATGTAATATTTTACAACATTCCTGGCGTGTCGTCGCCTGCTTCTCGATGGGGACATTATATACGTCTATAACGTTGTATATCCTAACCCAAAGCAACCTAACTTCTGGGATGTAATATTTTACAACATTCCTGGCATGTCGGTCCCCACGTCTCGGTGGGAACATTATATAAGTCTATAACGATATATATCCTAACCTAAAGCTACCTAACAACTCGGATGCAATATTTTAGAACATTCCTGGCATGTCGGTCCCTACATCTCGGTGGGGACATTCTATACGTCTATAGCGTTGTATATCCTAACCTAAGGGGACCTAACATTTCGGGTGTAATATTTTGCAACATTCCTGACGCGTCGGCCCCTATTTCTCGGTGGGAATATTATATACGTCTATAACGTTACATATCCTAGCCTAAGGCAACCTAACATGTCGAATGTAATATTTTACAACATTCTGGCGTGTCGTCGCCTGCTACTCGAAGGGGACATTATATACGTCTATAACGTTGTATATCCTAACCTAACGCAACCTATCATCTGGGATGTAATATTTTACAACATTCCTGACGCGTCGGCCCCTATTTCTCGGTGGGAATATTATATACGTCTATAACGTTATATATCGTAGCCTAAGGCAACCCAACATGTCGAATGTAATAATTTACAACATTCTGGCGTGTCGTCGCCTGCTTCTCGAAGGGGACATTATATACGTCTATAACGTTGTATATCCTAACCTAACGCAACCTAACATCTGGGATGTAATATTTTACAACATTCCTGGCATGTCGGTCCCCACGTCTCGGTGGGAACATTATATAAGTCTATAACGATATATATCCTAACCTAAAGCAAGCTAACATCTCGGATGTAATATTTTACAACATTCCTGGCATGTCGGTCCCTACTTCTCGGTGGGAACATTATATACGTCTATAACGGTGTATATGCTAACCTAAGGGAACCTAATATCTGGGGTGTAATATTTTACAACATTCCTGACGCGTCGGCCCCTATTTCTAGGTGGGAATATTATATACGTCTATAACGTTATATATCCTAGCCTAAGGCATCCCAACACGTCGAATGTAATAATTGACAACATTCTGGCGTGTCGTCGCCTGCTTCTCAAAGGGGACATTATATACATCTATAACGTTGTATATCCTAACCTAAGGCAACCTAACATATCGGATGTAATATTTTACAACATTCCTGGCGTGTCGTCGCCTGCTTCTCGATGGGGACATTATATACGTCTATAACGTTGTATATCCTAACCCAAAGCAACCTAACTTCTGGGATGTAATATTTTACAACATTCCTGGCATGTCGGTCCCCACGTCTCGGTGGGAACATTATATAAGTCTATAACGATATATATCCTAACCTAAAGCTACCTAACAACTCGGATGCAATATTTTAGAACATTCCTGGCATGTCGGTCCCTACATCTCGGTGGGGACATTCTATACGTCTATAGCGTTGTATATCCTAACCTAAGGGGACCTAACATTTCGGGTGTAATATTTTGCAACATTCCTGACGCGTCGGCCCCTATTTCTCGGTGGGAATATTATATACGTCTATAACGTTACATATCCTAGCCTAAGGCAACCTAACATGTCGAATGTAATATTTTACAACATTCTGGCGTGTCGTCGCCTGCTACTCGAAGGGGACATTATATACGTCTATAACGTTGTATATCCTAACCTAACGCAACCTATCATCTGGGATGTAATATTTTACAACATTCCTGACGCGTCGGCCCCTATTTCTCGGTGGGAATATTATATACGTCTATAACGTTATATATCGTAGCCTAAGGCAACCCAACATGTCGAATGTAATAATTTACAACATTCTGGCGTGTCGTCGCCTGCTTCTCGAAGGGGACATTATATACGTCTATAACGTTGTATATCCTAACCTAACGCAACCTAACATCTGGGATGTAATATTTTACAACATTCCTGGCATGTCGGTCCCCACGTCTCGGTGGGAACATTATATAAGTCTATAACGATATATATCCTAACCTAAAGCAAGCTAACATCTCGGATGTAATATTTTACAACATTCCTGGCATGTCGGTCCCTACTTCTCGGTGGGAACATTATATACGTCTATAACGGTGTATATGCTAACCTAAGGGAACCTAATATCTGGGGTGTAATATTTTACAACATTCCTGACGCGTCGGCCCCTATTTCTAGGTGGGAATATTATATACGTCTATAACGTTATATATCCTAGCCTAAGGCATCCCAACACGTCGAATGTAATAATTGACAACATTCTGGCGTGTCGTCGCCTGCTTCTCAAAGGGGACATTATATACATCTATAACGTTGTATATCCTAACCTAAGGCAACCTAACATATCGGATGTAATATTTTACAACATTCCTGGCGTGTCGTCGCCTGCTTCTCGATGGGGACATTATATACGTCTATAACGTTGTATATCCTAACCCAAAGCAACCTAACTTCTGGGATGTAATATTTTACAACATTCCTGGCATGTCGGTCCCCACGTCTCGGTGGGAACATTATATAAGTCTATAACGATATATATCCTAACCTAAAGCTACCTAACAACTCGGATGCAATATTTTAGAACATTCCTGGCATGTCGGTCCCTACATCTCGGTGGGGACATTCTATACGTCTATAGCGTTGTATATCCTAACCTAAGGGGACCTAACATTTCGGGTGTAATATTTTGCAACATTCCTGACGCGTCGGCCCCTATTTCTCGGTGGGAATATTATATACGTCTATAACGTTACATATCCTAGCCTAAGGCAACCTAACATGTCGAATGTAATATTTTACAACATTCTGGCGTGTCGTCGCCTGCTACTCGAAGGGGACATTATATACGTCTATAACGTTGTATATCCTAACCTAACGCAACCTATCATCTGGGATGTAATATTTTACAACATTCCTGACGCGTCGGCCCCTATTTCTCGGTGGGAATATTATATACGTCTATAACGTTATATATCGTAGCCTAAGGCAACCCAACATGTCGAATGTAATAATTTACAACATTCTGGCGTGTCGTCGCCTGCTTCTCGAAGGGGACATTATATACGTCTATAACGTTGTATATCCTAACCTAACGCAACCTAACATCTGGGATGTAATATTTTACAACATTCCTGGCATGTCGGTCCCCACGTCTCGGTGGGAACATTATATAAGTCTATAACGATATATATCCTAACCTAAAGCAAGCTAACATCTCGGATGTAATATTTTACAACATTCCTGGCATGTCGGTCCCTACTTCTCGGTGGGAACATTATATACGTCTATAACGGTGTATATGCTAACCTAAGGGAACCTAATATCTGGGGTGTAATATTTTACAACATTCCTGACGCGTCGGCCCCTATTTCTAGGTGGGAATATTATATACGTCTATAACGTTATATATCCTAGCCTAAGGCATCCCAACACGTCGAATGTAATAATTGACAACATTCTGGCGTGTCGTCGCCTGCTTCTCAAAGGGGACATTATATACATCTATAACGTTGTATATCCTAACCTAAGGCAACCTAACATATCGGATGTAATATTTTACAACATTCCTGGCGTGTCGTCGCCTGCTTCTCGATGGGGACATTATATACGTCTATAACGTTGTATATCCTAACCCAAAGCAACCTAACTTCTGGGATGTAATATTTTACAACATTCCTGGCATGTCGGTCCCCACGTCTCGGTGGGAACATTATATAAGTCTATAACGATATATATCCTAACCTAAAGCTACCTAACAACTCGGATGCAATATTTTAGAACATTCCTGGCATGTCGGTCCCTACATCTCGGTGGGGACATTCTATACGTCTATAGCGTTGTATATCCTAACCTAAGGGGACCTAACATTTCGGGTGTAATATTTTGCAACATTCCTGACGCGTCGGCCCCTATTTCTCGGTGGGAATATTATATACGTCTATAACGTTACATATCCTAGCCTAAGGCAACCTAACATGTCGAATGTAATATTTTACAACATTCTGGCGTGTCGTCGCCTGCTACTCGAAGGGGACATTATATACGTCTATAACGTTGTATATCCTAACCTAACGCAACCTATCATCTGGGATGTAATATTTTACAACATTCCTGACGCGTCGGCCCCTATTTCTCGGTGGGAATATTATATACGTCTATAACGTTATATATCGTAGCCTAAGGCAACCCAACATGTCGAATGTAATAATTTACAACATTCTGGCGTGTCGTCGCCTGCTTCTCGAAGGGGACATTATATACGTCTATAACGTTGTATATCCTAACCTAACGCAACCTAACATCTGGGATGTAATATTTTACAACATTCCTGGCATGTCGGTCCCCACGTCTCGGTGGGAACATTATATAAGTCTATAACGATATATATCCTAACCTAAAGCAAGCTAACATCTCGGATGTAATATTTTACAACATTCCTGGCATGTCGGTCCCTACTTCTCGGTGGGAACATTATATACGTCTATAACGGTGTATATGCTAACCTAAGGGAACCTAATATCTGGGGTGTAATATTTTACAACATTCCTGACGCGTCGGCCCCTATTTCTAGGTGGGAATATTATATACGTCTATAACGTTATATATCCTAGCCTAAGGCATCCCAACACGTCGAATGTAATAATTGACAACATTCTGGCGTGTCGTCGCCTGCTTCTCAAAGGGGACATTATATACATCTATAACGTTGTATATCCTAACCTAAGGCAACCTAACATATCGGATGTAATATTTTACAACATTCCTGGCGTGTCGTCGCCTGCTTCTCGATGGGGACATTATATACGTCTATAACGTTGTATATCCTAACCCAAAGCAACCTAACTTCTGGGATGTAATATTTTACAACATTCCTGGCATGTCGGTCCCCACGTCTCGGTGGGAACATTATATAAGTCTATAACGATATATATCCTAACCTAAAGCTACCTAACAACTCGGATGCAATATTTTAGAACATTCCTGGCATGTCGGTCCCTACATCTCGGTGGGGACATTCTATACGTCTATAGCGTTGTATATCCTAACCTAAGGGGACCTAACATTTCGGGTGTAATATTTTGCAACATTCCTGACGCGTCGGCCCCTATTTCTCGGTGGGAATATTATATACGTCTATAACGTTACATATCCTAGCCTAAGGCAACCTAACATGTCGAATGTAATATTTTACAACATTCTGGCGTGTCGTCGCCTGCTACTCGAAGGGGACATTATATACGTCTATAACGTTGTATATCCTAACCTAACGCAACCTATCATCTGGGATGTAATATTTTACAACATTCCTGACGCGTCGGCCCCTATTTCTCGGTGGGAATATTATATACGTCTATAACGTTATATATCGTAGCCTAAGGCAACCCAACATGTCGAATGTAATAATTTACAACATTCTGGCGTGTCGTCGCCTGCTTCTCGAAGGGGACATTATATACGTCTATAACGTTGTATATCCTAACCTAACGCAACCTAACATCTGGGATGTAATATTTTACAACATTCCTGGCATGTCGGTCCCCACGTCTCGGTGGGAACATTATATAAGTCTATAACGATATATATCCTAACCTAAAGCAAGCTAACATCTCGGATGTAATATTTTACAACATTCCTGGCATGTCGGTCCCTACTTCTCGGTGGGAACATTATATACGTCTATAACGGTGTATATGCTAACCTAAGGGAACCTAATATCTGGGGTGTAATATTTTACAACATTCCTGACGCGTCGGCCCCTATTTCTAGGTGGGAATATTATATACGTCTATAACGTTATATATCCTAGCCTAAGGCATCCCAACACGTCGAATGTAATAATTGACAACATTCTGGCGTGTCGTCGCCTGCTTCTCAAAGGGGACATTATATACATCTATAACGTTGTATATCCTAACCTAAGGCAACCTAACATATCGGATGTAATATTTTACAACATTCCTGGCGTGTCGTCGCCTGCTTCTCGATGGGGACATTATATACGTCTATAACGTTGTATATCCTAACCCAAAGCAACCTAACTTCTGGGATGTAATATTTTACAACATTCCTGGCATGTCGGTCCCCACGTCTCGGTGGGAACATTATATAAGTCTATAACGATATATATCCTAACCTAAAGCTACCTAACAACTCGGATGCAATATTTTAGAACATTCCTGGCATGTCGGTCCCTACATCTCGGTGGGGACATTCTATACGTCTATAGCGTTGTATATCCTAACCTAAGGGGACCTAACATTTCGGGTGTAATATTTTGCAACATTCCTGACGCGTCGGCCCCTATTTCTCGGTGGGAATATTATATACGTCTATAACGTTACATATCCTAGCCTAAGGCAACCTAACATGTCGAATGTAATATTTTACAACATTCTGGCGTGTCGTCGCCTGCTACTCGAAGGGGACATTATATACGTCTATAACGTTGTATATCCTAACCTAACGCAACCTATCATCTGGGATGTAATATTTTACAACATTCCTGACGCGTCGGCCCCTATTTCTCGGTGGGAATATTATATACGTCTATAACGTTATATATCGTAGCCTAAGGCAACCCAACATGTCGAATGTAATAATTTACAACATTCTGGCGTGTCGTCGCCTGCTTCTCGAAGGGGACATTATATACGTCTATAACGTTGTATATCCTAACCTAACGCAACCTAACATCTGGGATGTAATATTTTACAACATTCCTGGCATGTCGGTCCCCACGTCTCGGTGGGAACATTATATAAGTCTATAACGATATATATCCTAACCTAAAGCAAGCTAACATCTCGGATGTAATATTTTACAACATTCCTGGCATGTCGGTCCCTACTTCTCGGTGGGAACATTATATACGTCTATAACGGTGTATATGCTAACCTAAGGGAACCTAATATCTGGGGTGTAATATTTTACAACATTCCTGACGCGTCGGCCCCTATTTCTAGGTGGGAATATTATATACGTCTATAACGTTATATATCCTAGCCTAAGGCATCCCAACACGTCGAATGTAATAATTGACAACATTCTGGCGTGTCGTCGCCTGCTTCTCAAAGGGGACATTATATACATCTATAACGTTGTATATCCTAACCTAAGGCAACCTAACATATCGGATGTAATATTTTACAACATTCCTGGCGTGTCGTCGCCTGCTTCTCGATGGGGACATTATATACGTCTATAACGTTGTATATCCTAACCCAAAGCAACCTAACTTCTGGGATGTAATATTTTACAACATTCCTGGCATGTCGGTCCCCACGTCTCGGTGGGAACATTATATAAGTCTATAACGATATATATCCTAACCTAAAGCTACCTAACAACTCGGATGCAATATTTTAGAACATTCCTGGCATGTCGGTCCCTACATCTCGGTGGGGACATTCTATACGTCTATAGCGTTGTATATCCTAACCTAAGGGGACCTAACATTTCGGGTGTAATATTTTGCAACATTCCTGACGCGTCGGCCCCTATTTCTCGGTGGGAATATTATATACGTCTATAACGTTACATATCCTAGCCTAAGGCAACCTAACATGTCGAATGTAATATTTTACAACATTCTGGCGTGTCGTCGCCTGCTACTCGAAGGGGACATTATATACGTCTATAACGTTGTATATCCTAACCTAACGCAACCTATCATCTGGGATGTAATATTTTACAACATTCCTGACGCGTCGGCCCCTATTTCTCGGTGGGAATATTATATACGTCTATAACGTTATATATCGTAGCCTAAGGCAACCCAACATGTCGAATGTAATAATTTACAACATTCTGGCGTGTCGTCGCCTGCTTCTCGAAGGGGACATTATATACGTCTATAACGTTGTATATCCTAACCTAACGCAACCTAACATCTGGGATGTAATATTTTACAACATTCCTGGCATGTCGGTCCCCACGTCTCGGTGGGAACATTATATAAGTCTATAACGATATATATCCTAACCTAAAGCAAGCTAACATCTCGGATGTAATATTTTACAACATTCCTGGCATGTCGGTCCCTACTTCTCGGTGGGAACATTATATACGTCTATAACGGTGTATATGCTAACCTAAGGGAACCTAATATCTGGGGTGTAATATTTTACAACATTCCTGACGCGTCGGCCCCTATTTCTAGGTGGGAATATTATATACGTCTATAACGTTATATATCCTAGCCTAAGGCATCCCAACACGTCGAATGTAATAATTGACAACATTCTGGCGTGTCGTCGCCTGCTTCTCAAAGGGGACATTATATACATCTATAACGTTGTATATCCTAACCTAAGGCAACCTAACATATCGGATGTAATATTTTACAACATTCCTGGCGTGTCGTCGCCTGCTTCTCGATGGGGACATTATATACGTCTATAACGTTGTATATCCTAACCCAAAGCAACCTAACTTCTGGGATGTAATATTTTACAACATTCCTGGCATGTCGGTCCCCACGTCTCGGTGGGAACATTATATAAGTCTATAACGATATATATCCTAACCTAAAGCTACCTAACAACTCGGATGCAATATTTTAGAACATTCCTGGCATGTCGGTCCCTACATCTCGGTGGGGACATTCTATACGTCTATAGCGTTGTATATCCTAACCTAAGGGGACCTAACATTTCGGGTGTAATATTTTGCAACATTCCTGACGCGTCGGCCCCTATTTCTCGGTGGGAATATTATATACGTCTATAACGTTACATATCCTAGCCTAAGGCAACCTAACATGTCGAATGTAATATTTTACAACATTCTGGCGTGTCGTCGCCTGCTACTCGAAGGGGACATTATATACGTCTATAACGTTGTATATCCTAACCTAACGCAACCTATCATCTGGGATGTAATATTTTACAACATTCCTGACGCGTCGGCCCCTATTTCTCGGTGGGAATATTATATACGTCTATAACGTTATATATCGTAGCCTAAGGCAACCCAACATGTCGAATGTAATAATTTACAACATTCTGGCGTGTCGTCGCCTGCTTCTCGAAGGGGACATTATATACGTCTATAACGTTGTATATCCTAACCTAACGCAACCTAACATCTGGGATGTAATATTTTACAACATTCCTGGCATGTCGGTCCCCACGTCTCGGTGGGAACATTATATAAGTCTATAACGATATATATCCTAACCTAAAGCAAGCTAACATCTCGGATGTAATATTTTACAACATTCCTGGCATGTCGGTCCCTACTTCTCGGTGGGAACATTATATACGTCTATAACGGTGTATATGCTAACCTAAGGGAACCTAATATCTGGGGTGTAATATTTTACAACATTCCTGACGCGTCGGCCCCTATTTCTAGGTGGGAATATTATATACGTCTATAACGTTATATATCCTAGCCTAAGGCATCCCAACACGTCGAATGTAATAATTGACAACATTCTGGCGTGTCGTCGCCTGCTTCTCAAAGGGGACATTATATACATCTATAACGTTGTATATCCTAACCTAAGGCAACCTAACATATCGGATGTAATATTTTACAACATTCCTGGCGTGTCGTCGCCTGCTTCTCGATGGGGACATTATATACGTCTATAACGTTGTATATCCTAACCCAAAGCAACCTAACTTCTGGGATGTAATATTTTACAACATTCCTGGCATGTCGGTCCCCACGTCTCGGTGGGAACATTATATAAGTCTATAACGATATATATCCTAACCTAAAGCTACCTAACAACTCGGATGCAATATTTTAGAACATTCCTGGCATGTCGGTCCCTACATCTCGGTGGGGACATTCTATACGTCTATAGCGTTGTATATCCTAACCTAAGGGGACCTAACATTTCGGGTGTAATATTTTGCAACATTCCTGACGCGTCGGCCCCTATTTCTCGGTGGGAATATTATATACGTCTATAACGTTACATATCCTAGCCTAAGGCAACCTAACATGTCGAATGTAATATTTTACAACATTCTGGCGTGTCGTCGCCTGCTACTCGAAGGGGACATTATATACGTCTATAACGTTGTATATCCTAACCTAACGCAACCTATCATCTGGGATGTAATATTTTACAACATTCCTGACGCGTCGGCCCCTATTTCTCGGTGGGAATATTATATACGTCTATAACGTTATATATCGTAGCCTAAGGCAACCCAACATGTCGAATGTAATAATTTACAACATTCTGGCGTGTCGTCGCCTGCTTCTCGAAGGGGACATTATATACGTCTATAACGTTGTATATCCTAACCTAACGCAACCTAACATCTGGGATGTAATATTTTACAACATTCCTGGCATGTCGGTCCCCACGTCTCGGTGGGAACATTATATAAGTCTATAACGATATATATCCTAACCTAAAGCAAGCTAACATCTCGGATGTAATATTTTACAACATTCCTGGCATGTCGGTCCCTACTTCTCGGTGGGAACATTATATACGTCTATAACGGTGTATATGCTAACCTAAGGGAACCTAATATCTGGGGTGTAATATTTTACAACATTCCTGACGCGTCGGCCCCTATTTCTAGGTGGGAATATTATATACGTCTATAACGTTATATATCCTAGCCTAAGGCATCCCAACACGTCGAATGTAATAATTGACAACATTCTGGCGTGTCGTCGCCTGCTTCTCAAAGGGGACATTATATACATCTATAACGTTGTATATCCTAACCTAAGGCAACCTAACATATCGGATGTAATATTTTACAACATTCCTGGCGTGTCGTCGCCTGCTTCTCGATGGGGACATTATATACGTCTATAACGTTGTATATCCTAACCCAAAGCAACCTAACTTCTGGGATGTAATATTTTACAACATTCCTGGCATGTCGGTCCCCACGTCTCGGTGGGAACATTATATAAGTCTATAACGATATATATCCTAACCTAAAGCTACCTAACAACTCGGATGCAATATTTTAGAACATTCCTGGCATGTCGGTCCCTACATCTCGGTGGGGACATTCTATACGTCTATAGCGTTGTATATCCTAACCTAAGGGGACCTAACATTTCGGGTGTAATATTTTGCAACATTCCTGACGCGTCGGCCCCTATTTCTCGGTGGGAATATTATATACGTCTATAACGTTACATATCCTAGCCTAAGGCAACCTAACATGTCGAATGTAATATTTTACAACATTCTGGCGTGTCGTCGCCTGCTACTCGAAGGGGACATTATATACGTCTATAACGTTGTATATCCTAACCTAACGCAACCTATCATCTGGGATGTAATATTTTACAACATTCCTGACGCGTCGGCCCCTATTTCTCGGTGGGAATATTATATACGTCTATAACGTTATATATCGTAGCCTAAGGCAACCCAACATGTCGAATGTAATAATTTACAACATTCTGGCGTGTCGTCGCCTGCTTCTCGAAGGGGACATTATATACGTCTATAACGTTGTATATCCTAACCTAACGCAACCTAACATCTGGGATGTAATATTTTACAACATTCCTGGCATGTCGGTCCCCACGTCTCGGTGGGAACATTATATAAGTCTATAACGATATATATCCTAACCTAAAGCAAGCTAACATCTCGGATGTAATATTTTACAACATTCCTGGCATGTCGGTCCCTACTTCTCGGTGGGAACATTATATACGTCTATAACGGTGTATATGCTAACCTAAGGGAACCTAATATCTGGGGTGTAATATTTTACAACATTCCTGACGCGTCGGCCCCTATTTCTAGGTGGGAATATTATATACGTCTATAACGTTATATATCCTAGCCTAAGGCATCCCAACACGTCGAATGTAATAATTGACAACATTCTGGCGTGTCGTCGCCTGCTTCTCAAAGGGGACATTATATACATCTATAACGTTGTATATCCTAACCTAAGGCAACCTAACATATCGGATGTAATATTTTACAACATTCCTGGCGTGTCGTCGCCTGCTTCTCGATGGGGACATTATATACGTCTATAACGTTGTATATCCTAACCCAAAGCAACCTAACTTCTGGGATGTAATATTTTACAACATTCCTGGCATGTCGGTCCCCACGTCTCGGTGGGAACATTATATAAGTCTATAACGATATATATCCTAACCTAAAGCTACCTAACAACTCGGATGCAATATTTTAGAACATTCCTGGCATGTCGGTCCCTACATCTCGGTGGGGACATTCTATACGTCTATAGCGTTGTATATCCTAACCTAAGGGGACCTAACATTTCGGGTGTAATATTTTGCAACATTCCTGACGCGTCGGCCCCTATTTCTCGGTGGGAATATTATATACGTCTATAACGTTACATATCCTAGCCTAAGGCAACCTAACATGTCGAATGTAATATTTTACAACATTCTGGCGTGTCGTCGCCTGCTACTCGAAGGGGACATTATATACGTCTATAACGTTGTATATCCTAACCTAACGCAACCTATCATCTGGGATGTAATATTTTACAACATTCCTGACGCGTCGGCCCCTATTTCTCGGTGGGAATATTATATACGTCTATAACGTTATATATCGTAGCCTAAGGCAACCCAACATGTCGAATGTAATAATTTACAACATTCTGGCGTGTCGTCGCCTGCTTCTCGAAGGGGACATTATATACGTCTATAACGTTGTATATCCTAACCTAACGCAACCTAACATCTGGGATGTAATATTTTACAACATTCCTGGCATGTCGGTCCCCACGTCTCGGTGGGAACATTATATAAGTCTATAACGATATATATCCTAACCTAAAGCAAGCTAACATCTCGGATGTAATATTTTACAACATTCCTGGCATGTCGGTCCCTACTTCTCGGTGGGAACATTATATACGTCTATAACGGTGTATATGCTAACCTAAGGGAACCTAATATCTGGGGTGTAATATTTTACAACATTCCTGACGCGTCGGCCCCTATTTCTAGGTGGGAATATTATATACGTCTATAACGTTATATATCCTAGCCTAAGGCATCCCAACACGTCGAATGTAATAATTGACAACATTCTGGCGTGTCGTCGCCTGCTTCTCAAAGGGGACATTATATACATCTATAACGTTGTATATCCTAACCTAAGGCAACCTAACATATCGGATGTAATATTTTACAACATTCCTGGCGTGTCGTCGCCTGCTTCTCGATGGGGACATTATATACGTCTATAACGTTGTATATCCTAACCCAAAGCAACCTAACTTCTGGGATGTAATATTTTACAACATTCCTGGCATGTCGGTCCCCACGTCTCGGTGGGAACATTATATAAGTCTATAACGATATATATCCTAACCTAAAGCTACCTAACAACTCGGATGCAATATTTTAGAACATTCCTGGCATGTCGGTCCCTACATCTCGGTGGGGACATTCTATACGTCTATAGCGT
Organism: Xylocopa violacea; assembly: GCA_963969225.1. Classification (NCBI taxonomy): domain Eukaryota; kingdom Metazoa; phylum Arthropoda; class Insecta; order Hymenoptera; family Apidae; genus Xylocopa; species Xylocopa violacea. Next base: position 548,031 of record CAXAJV010000500.1, on the reverse strand, counting down.
TGTATATCCTAACCTAAGGGGACCTAACATTTCGGGTGTAATATTTTGCAACATTCCTGACGCGTCGGCCCCTATTTCTCGGTGGGAATATTATATACGTCTATAACGTTACATATCCTAGCCTAAGGCAACCTAACATGTCGAATGTAATATTTTACAACATTCTGGCGTGTCGTCGCCTGCTACTCGAAGGGGACATTATATACGTCTATAACGTTGTATATCCTAACCTAACGCAACCTATCATCTGGGATGTAATATTTTACAACATTCCTGACGCGTCGGCCCCTATTTCTCGGTGGGAATATTATATACGTCTATAACGTTATATATCGTAGCCTAAGGCAACCCAACATGTCGAATGTAATAATTTACAACATTCTGGCGTGTCGTCGCCTGCTTCTCGAAGGGGACATTATATACGTCTATAACGTTGTATATCCTAACCTAACGCAACCTAACATCTGGGATGTAATATTTTACAACATTCCTGGCATGTCGGTCCCCACGTCTCGGTGGGAACATTATATAAGTCTATAACGATATATATCCTAACCTAAAGCAAGCTAACATCTCGGATGTAATATTTTACAACATTCCTGGCATGTCGGTCCCTACTTCTCGGTGGGAACATTATATACGTCTATAACGGTGTATATGCTAACCTAAGGGAACCTAATATCTGGGGTGTAATATTTTACAACATTCCTGACGCGTCGGCCCCTATTTCTAGGTGGGAATATTATATACGTCTATAACGTTATATATCCTAGCCTAAGGCATCCCAACACGTCGAATGTAATAATTGACAACATTCTGGCGTGTCGTCGCCTGCTTCTCAAAGGGGACATTATATACATCTATAACGTTGTATATCCTAACCTAAGGCAACCTAACATATCGGATGTAATATTTTACAACATTCCTGGCGTGTCGTCGCCTGCTTCTCGATGGGGACATTATATACGTCTATAACGTTGTATATCCTAACCCAAAGCAACCTAACTTCTGGGATGTAATATTTTACAACATTCCTGGCATGTCGGTCCCCACGTCTCGGTGGGAACATTATATAAGTCTATAACGATATATATCCTAACCTAAAGCTACCTAACAACTCGGATGCAATATTTTAGAACATTCCTGGCATGTCGGTCCCTACATCTCGGTGGGGACATTCTATACGTCTATAGCGTTGTATATCCTAACCTAAGGGGACCTAACATTTCGGGTGTAATATTTTGCAACATTCCTGACGCGTCGGCCCCTATTTCTCGGTGGGAATATTTTATACGTCTATAACGTTACATATCCTAGCCTAAGGCAACCTAGCATGTCGAATGTAATATTTTACAACATTCTGGCGTGTCGTCGCCTGCTACTCGAAGGGGACATTATATACGTCTATAACGTTGTATATCCTAACCTAACGCAACCTATCATCTGGGATGTAATATTTTACAACATTCCTGACGCGTCGGCCCCTATTTCTCGGTGGGAATATTATATACGTCTATAACGTTATATATCGTAGCCTAAGGCAACCCAACATGTCGAATGTAATAATTTACAACATTCTGGCGTGTCGTCGCCTGCTTCTCGAAGGGGACATTATATACGTCTATAACGTTGTATATCCTAACCTAACGCAACCTAACATCTGGGATGTAATATTTTACAACATTCCTGGCATGTCGGTCCCCACGTCTCGGTGGGAACATTATATAAGTCTATAACGATATATATCCTAACCTAAAGCAAGCTAACATCTCGGATGTAATATTTTACAACATTCCTGGCATGTCGGTCCCTACTTCTCGGTGGGAACATTATATACGTCTATAACGGTGTATATGCTAACCTAAGGGAACCTAATATCTGGGGTGTAATATTTTACAACATTCCTGACGCGTCGGCCCCTATTTCTAGGTGGGAATATTATATACGTCTATAACGTTATATATCCTAGCCTAAGGCATCCCAACACGTCGAATGTAATAATTGACAACATTCTGGCGTGTCGTCGCCTGCTTCTCAAAGGGGACATTATATACATCTATAACGTTGTATATCCTAACCTAAGGCAACCTAACATATCGGATGTAATATTTTACAACATTCCTGGCGTGTCGTCGCCTGCTTCTCGATGGGGACATTATATACGTCTATAACGTTGTATATCCTAACCCAAAGCAACCTAACTTCTGGGATGTAATATTTTACAACATTCCTGGCATGTCGGTCCCCACGTCTCGGTGGGAACATTATATAAGTCTATAACGATATATATCCTAACCTAAAGCTACCTAACAACTCGGATGCAATATTTTAGAACATTCCTGGCATGTCGGTCCCTACATCTCGGTGGGGACATTCTATACGTCTATAGCGTTGTATATCCTAACCTAAGGGGACCTAACATTTCGGGTGTAATATTTTGCAACATTCCTGACGCGTCGGCCCCTATTTCTCGGTGGGAATATTATATACGTCTATAACGTTACATATCCTAGCCTAAGGCAACCTAACATGTCGAATGTAATATTTTACAACATTCTGGCGTGTCGTCGCCTGCTACTCGAAGGGGACATTATATACGTCTATAACGTTGTATATCCTAACCTAACGCAACCTATCATCTGGGATGTAATATTTTACAACATTCCTGACGCGTCGGCCCCTATTTCTCGGTGGGAATATTATATACGTCTATAACGTTATATATCGTAGCCTAAGGCAACCCAACATGTCGAATGTAATAATTTACAACATTCTGGCGTGTCGTCGCCTGCTTCTCGAAGGGGACATTATATACGTCTATAACGTTGTATATCCTAACCTAACGCAACCTAACATCTGGGATGTAATATTTTACAACATTCCTGGCATGTCGGTCCCCACGTCTCGGTGGGAACGTTATATAAGTCTATAACGATATATATCCTAACCTAAAGCAAGCTAACATCTCGGATGTAATATTTTACAACATTCCTGGCATGTCGGTCCCTACTTCTCGGTGGGAACATTATATACGTCTATAACGGTGTATATGCTAACCTAAGGGAACCTAATATCTGGGGTGTAATATTTTACAACATTCCTGACGCGTCGGCCCCTATTTCTAGGTGGGAATATTATATACGTCTATAACGTTATATATCCTAGCCTAAGGCATCCCAACACGTCGAATGTAATAATTGACAACATTCTGGCGTGTCGTCGCCTGCTTCTCAAAGGGGACATTATATACATCTATAACGTTGTATATCCTAACCTAAGGCAACCTAACATATCGGATGTAATATTTTACAACATTCCTGGCGTGTCGTCGCCTGCTTCTCGATGGGGACATTATATACGTCTATAACGTTGTATATCCTAACCCAAAGCAACCTAACTTCTGGGATGTAATATTTTACAACATTCCTGGCATGTCGGTCCCCACGTCTCGGTGGGAACATTATATAAGTCTATAACGATATATATCCTAACCTAAAGCTACCTAACAACTCGGATGCAATATTTTAGAACATTCCTGGCATGTCGGTCCCTACATCTCGGTGGGGACATTCTATACGTCTATAGCGTTGTATATCCTAACCTAAGGGGACCTAACATTTCGGGTGTAATATTTTGCAACATTCCTGACGCGTCGGCCCCTATTTCTCGGTGGGAATATTATATACGTCTATAACGTTACATATCCTAGCCTAAGGCAACCTAACATGTCGAATGTAATATTTTACAACATTCTGGCGTGTCGTCGCCTGCTACTCGAAGGGGACATTATATACGTCTATAACGTTGTATATCCTAACCTAACGCAACCTATCATCTGGGATGTAATATTTTACAACATTCCTGACGCGTCGGCCCCTATTTCTCGGTGGGAATATTATATACGTCTATAACGTTATATATCGTAGCCTAAGGCAACCCAACATGTCGAATGTAATAATTTACAACATTCTGGCGTGTCGTCGCCTGCTTCTCGAAGGGGACATTATATACGTCTATAACGTTGTATATCCTAACCTAACGCAACCTAACATCTGGGATGTAATATTTTACAACATTCCTGGCATGTCGGTCCCCACGTCTCGGTGGGAACATTATATAAGTCTATAACGATATATATCCTAACCTAAAGCAAGCTAACATCTCGGATGTAATATTTTACAACATTCCTGGCATGTCGGTCCCTACTTCTCGGTGGGAACATTATATACGTCTATAACGGTGTATATGCTAACCTAAGGGAACCTAATATCTGGGGTGTAATATTTTACAACATTCCTGACGCGTCGGCCCCTATTTCTAGGTGGGAATATTATATACGTCTATAACGTTATATATCCTAGCCTAAGGCATCCCAACACGTCGAATGTAATAATTGACAACATTCTGGCGTGTCGTCGCCTGCTTCTCAAAGGGGACATTATATACATCTATAACGTTGTATATCCTAACCTAAGGCAACCTAACATATCGGATGTAATATTTTACAACATTCCTGGCGTGTCGTCGCCTGCTTCTCGATGGGGACATTATATACGTCTATAACGTTGTATATCCTAACCCAAAGCAACCTAACTTCTGGGATGTAATATTTTACAACATTCCTGGCATGTCGGTCCCCACGTCTCGGTGGGAACATTATATAAGTCTATAACGATATATATCCTAACCTAAAGCTACCTAACAACTCGGATGCAATATTTTAGAACATTCCTGGCATGTCGGTCCCTACATCTCGGTGGGGACATTCTATACGTCTATAGCGTTGTATATCCTAACCTAAGGGGACCTAACATTTCGGGTGTAATATTTTGCAACATTCCTGACGCGTCGGCCCCTATTTCTCGGTGGGAATATTATATACGTCTATAACGTTACATATCCTAGCCTAAGGCAACCTAACATGTCGAATGTAATATTTTACAACATTCTGGCGTGTCGTCGCCTGCTACTCGAAGGGGACATTATATACGTCTATAACGTTGTATATCCTAACCTAACGCAACCTATCATCTGGGATGTAATATTTTACAACATTCCTGACGCGTCGGCCCCTATTTCTCGGTGGGAATATTATATACGTCTATAACGTTATATATCGTAGCCTAAGGCAACCCAACATGTCGAATGTAATAATTTACAACATTCTGGCGTGTCGTCGCCTGCTTCTCGAAGGGGACATTATATACGTCTATAACGTTGTATATCCTAACCTAACGCAACCTAACATCTGGGATGTAATATTTTACAACATTCCTGGCATGTCGGTCCCCACGTCTCGGTGGGAACATTATATAAGTCTATAACGATATATATCCTAACCTAAAGCAAGCTAACATCTCGGATGTAATATTTTACAACATTCCTGGCATGTCGGTCCCTACTTCTCGGTGGGAACATTATATACGTCTATAACGGTGTATATGCTAACCTAAGGGAACCTAATATCTGGGGTGTAATATTTTACAACATTCCTGACGCGTCGGCCCCTATTTCTAGGTGGGAATATTATATACGTCTATAACGTTATATATCCTAGCCTAAGGCATCCCAACACGTCGAATGTAATAATTGACAACATTCTGGCGTGTCGTCGCCTGCTTCTCAAAGGGGACATTATATACATCTATAACGTTGTATATCCTAACCTAAGGCAACCTAACATATCGGATGTAATATTTTACAACATTCCTGGCGTGTCGTCGCCTGCTTCTCGATGGGGACATTATATACGTCTATAACGTTGTATATCCTAACCCAAAGCAACCTAACTTCTGGGATGTAATATTTTACAACATTCCTGGCATGTCGGTCCCCACGTCTCGGTGGGAACATTATATAAGTCTATAACGATATATATCCTAACCTAAAGCTACCTAACAACTCGGATGCAATATTTTAGAACATTCCTGGCATGTCGGTCCCTACATCTCGGTGGGGACATTCTATACGTCTATAGCGTTGTATATCCTAACCTAAGGGGACCTAACATTTCGGGTGTAATATTTTGCAACATTCCTGACGCGTCGGCCCCTATTTCTCGGTGGGAATATTATATACGTCTATAACGTTACATATCCTAGCCTAAGGCAACCTAACATGTCGAATGTAATATTTTACAACATTCTGGCGTGTCGTCGCCTGCTACTCGAAGGGGACATTATATACGTCTATAACGTTGTATATCCTAACCTAACGCAACCTATCATCTGGGATGTAATATTTTACAACATTCCTGACGCGTCGGCCCCTATTTCTCGGTGGGAATATTATATACGTCTATAACGTTATATATCGTAGCCTAAGGCAACCCAACATGTCGAATGTAATAATTTACAACATTCTGGCGTGTCGTCGCCTGCTTCTCGAAGGGGACATTATATACGTCTATAACGTTGTATATCCTAACCTAACGCAACCTAACATCTGGGATGTAATATTTTACAACATTCCTGGCATGTCGGTCCCCACGTCTCGGTGGGAACATTATATAAGTCTATAACGATATATATCCTAACCTAAAGCAAGCTAACATCTCGGATGTAATATTTTACAACATTCCTGGCATGTCGGTCCCTACTTCTCGGTGGGAACATTATATACGTCTATAACGGTGTATATGCTAACCTAAGGGAACCTAATATCTGGGGTGTAATATTTTACAACATTCCTGACGCGTCGGCCCCTATTTCTAGGTGGGAATATTATATACGTCTATAACGTTATATATCCTAGCCTAAGGCATCCCAACACGTCGAATGTAATAATTGACAACATTCTGGCGTGTCGTCGCCTGCTTCTCAAAGGGGACATTATATACATCTATAACGTTGTATATCCTAACCTAAGGCAACCTAACATATCGGATGTAATATTTTACAACATTCCTGGCGTGTCGTCGCCTGCTTCTCGATGGGGACATTATATACGTCTATAACGTTGTATATCCTAACCCAAAGCAACCTAACTTCTGGGATGTAATATTTTACAACATTCCTGACGCGTCGGCCCCTATTTCTCGGTGGGAATATTATATACGTCTATAACGTTATATATCGTAGCCTAAGGCAACCCAACATGTCGAATGTAATAATTTACAACATTCTGGCGTGTCGTCGCCTGCTTCTCGAAGGGGACATTATATACGTCTATAACGTTGTATATCCTAACCTAACGCAACCTAACATCTGGGATGTAATATTTTACAACATTCCTGGCATGTCGGTCCCCACGTCTCGGTGGGAACATTATATAAGTCTATAACGATATATATCCTAACCTAAAGCAAGCTAACATCTCGGATGTAATATTTTACAACATTCCTGGCATGTCGGTCCCTACTTCTCGGTGGGAACATTATATACGTCTATAACGGTGTATATGCTAACCTAAGGGAACCTAATATCTGGGGTGTAATATTTTACAACATTCCTGACGCGTCGGCCCCTATTTCTAGGTGGGAATATTATATACGTCTATAACGTTATATATCCTAGCCTAAGGCATCCCAACACGTCGAATGTAATAATTGACAACATTCTGGCGTGTCGTCGCCTGCTTCTCAAAGGGGACATTATATACATCTATAACGTTGTATATCCTAACCTAAGGCAACCTAACATATCGGATGTAATATTTTACAACATTCCTGGCGTGTCGTCGCCTGCTTCTCGATGGGGACATTATATACGTCTATAACGTTGTATATCCTAACCCAAAGCAACCTAACTTCTGGGATGTAATATTTTACAACATTCCTGGCATGTCGGTCCCCACGTCTCGGTGGGAACATTATATAAGTCTATAACGATATATATCCTAACCTAAAGCTACCTAACAACTCGGATGCAATATTTTAGAACATTCCTGGCATGTCGGTCCCTACATCTCGGTGGGGACATTCTATACGTCTATAGCGTTGTATATCCTAACCTAAGGGGACCTAACATTTCGGGTGTAATATTTTGCAACATTCCTGACGCGTCGGCCCCTATTTCTCGGTGGGAATATTATATACGTCTATAACGTTACATATCCTAGCCTAAGGCAACCTAACATGTCGAATGTAATATTTTACAACATTCTGGCGTGTCGTCGCCTGCTACTCGAAGGGGACATTATATACGTCTATAACGTTGTATATCCTAACCTAACGCAACCTATCATCTGGGATGTAATATTTTACAACATTCCTGACGCGTCGGCCCCTATTTCTCGGTGGGAATATTATATACGTCTATAACGTTATATATCGTAGCCTAAGGCAACCCAACATGTCGAATGTAATAATTTACAACATTCTGGCGTGTCGTCGCCTGCTTCTCGAAGGGGACATTATATACGTCTATAACGTTGTATATCCTAACCTAACGCAACCTAACATCTGGGATGTAATATTTTACAACATTCCTGGCATGTCGGTCCCCACGTCTCGGTGGGAACATTATATAAGTCTATAACGATATATATCCTAACCTAAAGCAAGCTAACATCTCGGATGTAATATTTTACAACATTCCTGGCATGTCGGTCCCTACTTCTCGGTGGGAACATTATATACGTCTATAACGGTGTATATGCTAACCTAAGGGAACCTAATATCTGGGGTGTAATATTTTACAACATTCCTGACGCGTCGGCCCCTATTTCTAGGTGGGAATATTATATACGTCTATAACGTTATATATCCTAGCCTAAGGCATCCCAACACGTCGAATGTAATAATTGACAACATTCTGGCGTGTCGTCGCCTGCTTCTCAAAGGGGACATTATATACATCTATAACGTTGTATATCCTAACCTAAGGCAACCTAACATATCGGATGTAATATTTTACAACATTCCTGGCGTGTCGTCGCCTGCTTCTCGATGGGGACATTATATACGTCTATAACGTTGTATATCCTAACCCAAAGCAACCTAACTTCTGGGATGTAATATTTTACAACATTCCTGGCATGTCGGTCCCCACGTCTCGGTGGGAACATTATATAAGTCTATAACGATATATATCCTAACCTAAAGCTACCTAACAACTCGGATGCAATATTTTAGAACATTCCTGGCATGTCGGTCCCTACATCTCGGTGGGGACATTCTATACGTCTATAGCGTTGTATATCCTAACCTAAGGGGACCTAACATTTCGGGTGTAATATTTTGCAACATTCCTGACGCGTCGGCCCCTATTTCTCGGTGGGAATATTATATACGTCTATAACGTTACATATCCTAGCCTAAGGCAACCTAACATGTCGAATGTAATATTTTACAACATTCTGGCGTGTCGTCGCCTGCTACTCGAAGGGGACATTATATACGTCTATAACGTTGTATATCCTAACCTAACGCAACCTATCATCTGGGATGTAATATTTTACAACATTCCTGACGCGTCGGCCCCTATTTCTCGGTGGGAATATTATATACGTCTATAACGTTATATATCGTAGCCTAAGGCAACCCAACATGTCGAATGTAATAATTTACAACATTCTGGCGTGTCGTCGCCTGCTTCTCGAAGGGGACATTATATACGTCTATAACGTTGTATATCCTAACCTAACGCAACCTAACATCTGGGATGTAATATTTTACAACATTCCTGGCATGTCGGTCCCCACGTCTCGGTGGGAACATTATATAAGTCTATAACGATATATATCCTAACCTAAAGCAAGCTAACATCTCGGATGTAATATTTTACAACATTCCTGGCATGTCGGTCCCTACTTCTCGGTGGGAACATTATATACGTCTATAACGGTGTATATGCTAACCTAAGGGAACCTAATATCTGGGGTGTAATATTTTACAACATTCCTGACGCGTCGGCCCCTATTTCTAGGTGGGAATATTATATACGTCTATAACGTTATATATCCTAGCCTAAGGCATCCCAACACGTCGAATGTAATAATTGACAACATTCTGGCGTGTCGTCGCCTGCTTCTCAAAGGGGACATTATATACATCTATAACGTTGTATATCCTAACCTAAGGCAACCTAACATATCGGATGTAATATTTTACAACATTCCTGGCGTGTCGTCGCCTGCTTCTCGATGGGGACATTATATACGTCTATAACGTTGTATATCCTAACCCAAAGCAACCTAACTTCTGGGATGTAATATTTTACAACATTCCTGGCATGTCGGTCCCCACGTCTCGGTGGGAACATTATATAAGTCTATAACGATATATATCCTAACCTAAAGCTACCTAACAACTCGGATGCAATATTTTAGAACATTCCTGGCATGTCGGTCCCTACATCTCGGTGGGGACATTCTATACGTCTATAGCGTTGTATATCCTAACCTAAGGGGACCTAACATTTCGGGTGTAATATTTTGCAACATTCCTGACGCGTCGGCCCCTATTTCTCGGTGGGAATATTATATACGTCTATAACGTTACATATCCTAGCCTAAGGCAACCTAACATGTCGAATGTAATATTTTACAACATTCTGGCGTGTCGTCGCCTGCTACTCGAAGGGGACATTATATACGTCTATAACGTTGTATATCCTAACCTAACGCAACCTATCATCTGGGATGTAATATTTTACAACATTCCTGACGCGTCGGCCCCTATTTCTCGGTGGGAATATTATATACGTCTATAACGTTATATATCGTAGCCTAAGGCAACCCAACATGTCGAATGTAATAATTTACAACATTCTGGCGTGTCGTCGCCTGCTTCTCGAAGGGGACATTATATACGTCTATAACGTTGTATATCCTAACCTAACGCAACCTAACATCTGGGATGTAATATTTTACAACATTCCTGGCATGTCGGTCCCCACGTCTCGGTGGGAACATTATATAAGTCTATAACGATATATATCCTAACCTAAAGCAAGCTAACATCTCGGATGTAATATTTTACAACATTCCTGGCATGTCGGTCCCTACTTCTCGGTGGGAACATTATATACGTCTATAACGGTGTATATGCTAACCTAAGGGAACCTAATATCTGGGGTGTAATATTTTACAACATTCCTGACGCGTCGGCCCCTATTTCTAGGTGGGAATATTATATACGTCTATAACGTTATATATCCTAGCCTAAGGCATCCCAACACGTCGAATGTAATAATTGACAACATTCTGGCGTGTCGTCGCCTGCTTCTCAAAGGGGACATTATATACATCTATAACGTTGTATATCCTAACCTAAGGCAACCTAACATATCGGATGTAATATTTTACAACATTCCTGGCGTGTCGTCGCCTGCTTCTCGATGGGGACATTATATACGTCTATAACGTTGTATATCCTAACCCAAAGCAACCTAACTTCTGGGATGTAATATTTTACAACATTCCTGGCATGTCGGTCCCCACGTCTCGGTGGGAACATTATATAAGTCTATAACGATATATATCCTAACCTAAAGCTACCTAACAACTCGGATGCAATATTTTAGAACATTCCTGGCATGTCGGTCCCTACATCTCGGTGGGGACATTCTATACGTCTATAGCGTTGTATATCCTAACCTAAGGGGACCTAACATTTCGGGTGTAATATTTTGCAACATTCCTGACGCGTCGGCCCCTATTTCTCGGTGGGAATATTATATACGTCTATAACGTTACATATCCTAGCCTAAGGCAACCTAACATGTCGAATGTAATATTTTACAACATTCTGGCGTGTCGTCGCCTGCTACTCGAAGGGGACATTATATACGTCTATAACGTTGTATATCCTAACCTAACGCAACCTATCATCTGGGATGTAATATTTTACAACATTCCTGACGCGTCGGCCCCTATTTCTCGGTGGGAATATTATATACGTCTATAACGTTATATATCGTAGCCTAAGGCAACCCAACATGTCGAATGTAATAATTTACAACATTCTGGCGTGTCGTCGCCTGCTTCTCGAAGGGGACATTATATACGTCTATAACGTTGTATATCCTAACCTAACGCAACCTAACATCTGGGATGTAATATTTTACAACATTCCTGGCATGTCGGTCCCCACGTCTCGGTGGGAACATTATATAAGTCTATAACGATATATATCCTAACCTAAAGCAAGCTAACATCTCGGATGTAATATTTTACAACATTCCTGGCATGTCGGTCCCTACTTCTCGGTGGGAACATTATATACGTCTATAACGGTGTATATGCTAACCTAAGGGAACCTAATATCTGGGGTGTAATATTTTACAACATTCCTGACGCGTCGGCCCCTATTTCTAGGTGGGAATATTATATACGTCTATAACGTTATATATCCTAGCCTAAGGCATCCCAACACGTCGAATGTAATAATTGACAACATTCTGGCGTGTCGTCGCCTGCTTCTCAAAGGGGACATTATATACATCTATAACGTTGTATATCCTAACCTAAGGCAACCTAACATATCGGATGTAATATTTTACAACATTCCTGGCGTGTCGTCGCCTGCTTCTCGATGGGGACATTATATACGTCTATAACGTTGTATATCCTAACCCAAAGCAACCTAACTTCTGGGATGTAATATTTTACAACATTCCTGGCATGTCGGTCCCCACGTCTCGGTGGGAACATTATATAAGTCTATAACGATATATATCCTAACCTAAAGCTACCTAACAACTCGGATGCAATATTTTAGAACATTCCTGGCATGTCGGTCCCTACATCTCGGTGGGGACATTCTATACGTCTATAGCGTTGTATATCCTAACCTAAGGGGACCTAACATTTCGGGTGTAATATTTTGCAACATTCCTGACGCGTCGGCCCCTATTTCTCGGTGGGAATATTATATACGTCTATAACGTTACATATCCTAGCCTAAGGCAACCTAACATGTCGAATGTAATATTTTACAACATTCTGGCGTGTCGTCGCCTGCTACTCGAAGGGGACATTATATACGTCTATAACGTTGTATATCCTAACCTAACGCAACCTATCATCTGGGATGTAATATTTTACAACATTCCTGACGCGTCGGCCCCTATTTCTCGGTGGGAATATTATATACGTCTATAACGTTATATATCGTAGCCTAAGGCAACCCAACATGTCGAATGTAATAATTTACAACATTCTGGCGTGTCGTCGCCTGCTTCTCGAAGGGGACATTATATACGTCTATAACGTTGTATATCCTAACCTAACGCAACCTAACATCTGGGATGTAATATTTTACAACATTCCTGGCATGTCGGTCCCCACGTCTCGGTGGGAACATTATATAAGTCTATAACGATATATATCCTAACCTAAAGCAAGCTAACATCTCGGATGTAATATTTTACAACATTCCTGGCATGTCGGTCCCTACTTCTCGGTGGGAACATTATATACGTCTATAACGGTGTATATGCTAACCTAAGGGAACCTAATATCTGGGGTGTAATATTTTACAACATTCCTGACGCGTCGGCCCCTATTTCTAGGTGGGAATATTATATACGTCTATAACGTTATATATCCTAGCCTAAGGCATCCCAACACGTCGAATGTAATAATTGACAACATTCTGGCGTGTCGTCGCCTGCTTCTCAAAGGGGACATTATATACATCTATAACGTTGTATATCCTAACCTAAGGCAACCTAACATATCGGATGTAATATTTTACAACATTCCTGGCGTGTCGTCGCCTGCTTCTCGATGGGGACATTATATACGTCTATAACGTTGTATATCCTAACCCAAAGCAACCTAACTTCTGGGATGTAATATTTTACAACATTCCTGGCATGTCGGTCCCCACGTCTCGGTGGGAACATTATATAAGTCTATAACGATATATATCCTAACCTAAAGCTACCTAACAACTCGGATGCAATATTTTAGAACATTCCTGGCATGTCGGTCCCTACATCTCGGTGGGGACATTCTATACGTCTATAGCGTTGTATATCCTAACCTAAGGGGACCTAACATTTCGGGTGTAATATTTTGCAACATTCCTGACGCGTCGGCCCCTATTTCTCGGTGGGAATATTATATACGTCTATAACGTTACATATCCTAGCCTAAGGCAACCTAACATGTCGAATGTAATATTTTACAACATTCTGGCGTGTCGTCGCCTGCTACTCGAAGGGGACATTATATACGTCTATAACGTTGTATATCCTAACCTAACGCAACCTATCATCTGGGATGTAATATTTTACAACATTCCTGACGCGTCGGCCCCTATTTCTCGGTGGGAATATTATATACGTCTATAACGTTATATATCGTAGCCTAAGGCAACCCAACATGTCGAATGTAATAATTTACAACATTCTGGCGTGTCGTCGCCTGCTTCTCGAAGGGGACATTATATACGTCTATAACGTTGTATATCCTAACCTAACGCAACCTAACATCTGGGATGTAATATTTTACAACATTCCTGGCATGTCGGTCCCCACGTCTCGGTGGGAACATTATATAAGTCTATAACGATATATATCCTAACCTAAAGCAAGCTAACATCTCGGATGTAATATTTTACAACATTCCTGGCATGTCGGTCCCTACTTCTCGGTGGGAACATTATATACGTCTATAACGGTGTATATGCTAACCTAAGGGAACCTAATATCTGGGGTGTAATATTTTACAACATTCCTGACGCGTCGGCCCCTATTTCTAGGTGGGAATATTATATACGTCTATAACGTTATATATCCTAGCCTAAGGCATCCCAACACGTCGAATGTAATAATTGACAACATTCTGGCGTGTCGTCGCCTGCTTCTCAAAGGGGACATTATATACATCTATAACGTTGTATATCCTAACCTAAGGCAACCTAACATATCGGATGTAATATTTTACAACATTCCTGGCGTGTCGTCGCCTGCTTCTCGATGGGGACATTATATACGTCTATAACGTTGTATATCCTAACCCAAAGCAACCTAACTTCTGGGATGTAATATTTTACAACATTCCTGGCATGTCGGTCCCCACGTCTCGGTGGGAACATTATATAAGTCTATAACGATATATATCCTAACCTAAAGCTACCTAACAACTCGGATGCAATATTTTAGAACATTCCTGGCATGTCGGTCCCTACATCTCGGTGGGGACATTCTATACGTCTATAGCGTTGTATATCCTAACCTAAGGGGACCTAACATTTCGGGTGTAATATTTTGCAACATTCCTGACGCGTCGGCCCCTATTTCTCGGTGGGAATATTATATACGTCTATAACGTTACATATCCTAGCCTAAGGCAACCTAACATGTCGAATGTAATATTTTACAACATTCTGGCGTGTCGTCGCCTGCTACTCGAAGGGGACATTATATACGTCTATAACGTTGTATATCCTAACCTAACGCAACCTATCATCTGGGATGTAATATTTTACAACATTCCTGACGCGTCGGCCCCTATTTCTCGGTGGGAATATTATATACGTCTATAACGTTATATATCGTAGCCTAAGGCAACCCAACATGTCGAATGTAATAATTTACAACATTCTGGCGTGTCGTCGCCTGCTTCTCGAAGGGGACATTATATACGTCTATAACGTTGTATATCCTAACCTAACGCAACCTAACATCTGGGATGTAATATTTTACAACATTCCTGGCATGTCGGTCCCCACGTCTCGGTGGGAACATTATATAAGTCTATAACGATATATATCCTAACCTAAAGCAAGCTAACATCTCGGATGTAATATTTTACAACATTCCTGGCATGTCGGTCCCTACTTCTCGGTGGGAACATTATATACGTCTATAACGGTGTATATGCTAACCTAAGGGAACCTAATATCTGGGGTGTAATATTTTACAACATTCCTGACGCGTCGGCCCCTATTTCTAGGTGGGAATATTATATACGTCTATAACGTTATATATCCTAGCCTAAGGCATCCCAACACGTCGAATGTAATAATTGACAACATTCTGGCGTGTCGTCGCCTGCTTCTCAAAGGGGACATTATATACATCTATAACGTTGTATATCCTAACCTAAGGCAACCTAACATATCGGATGTAATATTTTACAACATTCCTGGCGTGTCGTCGCCTGCTTCTCGATGGGGACATTATATACGTCTATAACGTTGTATATCCTAACCCAAAGCAACCTAACTTCTGGGATGTAATATTTTACAACATTCCTGGCATGTCGGTCCCCACGTCTCGGTGGGAACATTATATAAGTCTATAACGATATATATCCTAACCTAAAGCTACCTAACAACTCGGATGCAATATTTTAGAACATTCCTGGCATGTCGGTCCCTACATCTCGGTGGGGACATTCTATACGTCTATAGCGTTGTATATCCTAACCTAAGGGGACCTAACATTTCGGGTGTAATATTTTGCAACATTCCTGACGCGTCGGCCCCTATTTCTCGGTGGGAATATTATATACGTCTATAACGTTACATATCCTAGCCTAAGGCAACCTAACATGTCGAATGTAATATTTTACAACATTCTGGCGTGTCGTCGCCTGCTACTCGAAGGGGACATTATATACGTCTATAACGTTGTATATCCTAACCTAACGCAACCTATCATCTGGGATGTAATATTTTACAACATTCCTGACGCGTCGGCCCCTATTTCTCGGTGGGAATATTATATACGTCTATAACGTTATATATCGTAGCCTAAGGCAACCCAACATGTCGAATGTAATAATTTACAACATTCTGGCGTGTCGTCGCCTGCTTCTCGAAGGGGACATTATATACGTCTATAACGTTGTATATCCTAACCTAACGCAACCTAACATCTGGGATGTAATATTTTACAACATTCCTGGCATGTCGGTCCCCACGTCTCGGTGGGAACATTATATAAGTCTATAACGATATATATCCTAACCTAAAGCAAGCTAACATCTCGGATGTAATATTTTACAACATTCCTGGCATGTCGGTCCATACATCTCGGTGGGAACATTCTATACGTCTATAACGTTGTATATCCTAACCTAAGGGGACCTAACATTTCGGGTGTAATATTTTGCAACATTCCTGACGCGTCGGCCCCTATTTCTCGGTGGGAATATTATATACGTCTATAACGTTACATATCCTAGCCTAAGGCAACCTAACATGTCGAATGTAATATTTTACAACATTCTGGCGTGTCGTCGCCTGCTACTCGAAGGGGACATTATATACGTCTATAACGTTGTATATCCTAACCTAACGCAACCTATCATCTGGGATGTAATATTTTACAACATTCCTGACGCGTCGGTCCCTACTTCTCGGTGGGAACATTGTATACGTCTATAACGGAATATGTCCTAGCCTAAGGCAACCTAACATCTCGGATGTAATATTTTACAACATTCCTGGCGTGTCGTCGCCTGATTCTCGATGGGGACATTATATACGTCTATAACGTTGTATATCCTAACCCAAAGCAACCTAACTTCTGGGATGTAATATTTTACAACATTCCTAGCATGTCGGTCCCCACGTCTCGGTGGGAACATTATATAAGTCTATAACGATATATATCCTAACCTAAAGCTACCTAACAACTCGGATGTAATATTTTAGAACATTCCTGGCATGTCGGTCCCTACATCTCGGTGGGGACATTCTATACGTCTATAACGTTGTATATACTAACCTAAGGGAACCTAATATCTGGGGTGTAATATTTTACAACATTCCTGACGCGTCGGCCCCTATTTCTCGGTGGGAATATTATATACGTCTATAACGTTATATATCCTAGCCTAAGGCAACCCAACATGTCGAATGTAAGAATTTACAACATTCTGGCGTGTCGTCGCCTGCTTCTCAAAGGGGACATTATATACGTCTATAACGTTGTATATCCTAACCTAAGGCAACCTAACATTACGGATGTAATATTTTACAACATTCCTGGCGTGTCGTCGCCTGCTTCTCGATGGGGACATTATATACGTCTATAACGTTGTATATCCTAACCCAAAGCAACCTAACTTCTGGGATGTAATATTTTACAACATTCCTGGCATGTCGGTCCCCACGTCTCGGTAGGAACATTATATAAGTCTATAACGATATTTATCCTAACCTAAAGCAACCTAACAACTCGTGTGTAATATTTTACAACATTCCTGGCATGTCGGTCCATACATCACGGTGGGAACATTCTATACGTCTATAACGTTGTATATCCTAACTTAAGGGGACCTAACATTTCGGGTGTAATATTTTGCAACATTCCTGACGCGTCGGCCCCTATTTCTCGGTGGGAATATTATATACGTCTATATCGTTACATATCCTAGCCTAAGGCAACTTAACATGTCGAATGTAATATTTTACAATATTCTGGCGTGTCGTCGCCTGCTTCTCAAAAGGGACATTATATACGTCTATAACGTTGTACATCCTAACCCAAAGCAACATAACTTCTGGGATGTAATATTTTACAACATTCCTGGCATGTCGGTCCCCACGTCTCGGTGGGAACATTATATAAGTCTATAACGATATATATCCTAACCCAAAGCAACCTAACTTCTGGGATGTAATATTTTACAACATTCCTGGCATGTCGGTCCCCACGTCTCGGTGGGAACATTATATAAGTCTATAACGATATATATCCTAACCTAAAGCAACCTAACAACTCGGATGTAATATTTTAGAACATTCCTGGCATGTCGGTCCCTACATCTCGGTGTGGACATTCTATACGTCTATAATGTTGTATATCCTAACCTAAGGGAACCTAACATTTCGGGTGTAATATTTTACAACATTCCTGACGCGTCGGCCCCTATTTCTTGGTGGGAATATTATATACGTCTATAACGTTATATATCCTAGCCTAAGGCAACCTAACATGTCGAATGTAATATTTTACAACATTCTGGCGTGTCGTCGCCTGCTACTCGAAGGGGACATTATATACGTCTATAACGTTGTATATCCTAACCTAACGCAACCTAACATCTCGGATGTCATATTTTACAACATTCCTGGCATGTCGGTCCCTACATCTCGGTGGGAACATTCTATACGTCTATAACGTCGTATATCCTAACCTAAGAGAACCTAACATTTCGGGTGTAATATTTTACAACATTCCTGACGCGTCGGCCCCTATTTCGCGGTGGGAATATTATATACTTCTATAACGTTATATATCCTAACGTAAGGCAACATAACATCACGGATGTAATATTTTACAACATTCCTGACGCGTCGGCCCCTATTTCTCAGTGGGAATATTATATACGTCTATAACGTTATACATCCTAGCCTAAGGCAACTTAACATGTCGAATGTAATATTTTACAACATTCTGGCGTGTCGTCGCCTGCTTCTCGATGGGGACATTAGATACGTCTATAACGTGACATATCCTAGCCTAAGGCAACCTAACATGTCGAATGTAATATTTTACAACATTCTGGCGTGTCGTCGCCTGCTTCTCGATGGGGACATTAGATACGTCTATAACGTGACATATCCTAGCCTAAGGCAACCTAACATGTCGAATGTAATATTTTACAACATTCTGGCGTGTCGTCGCCTGCTTCTCAAAGGGGACATTATATACGTCTATAACGTTGTATATCCTAACCTAACGCAACCTAACATCTGGGATGTAATATTTTACAACATTCCTGACGCGTCGGCCCCTATTTCTCGGTGGGAATATTATATACGTCTACAACGTTATATATCCCAGCCTAAGGCGACCTAACATGTCGAATGTAATATTTTACAACATTCTGGCGTGTCGTCGCCTGCTACTCGAAGGGGACATTATATACGTCTATAACGTTGTATATCCTAACCTAACGCAACCTAACATCTCGGATGTCATATTTTACAACATTCCTGGCATGTCGGTCCCTACATCTCGGTGGGAAAATTCTATACGTCTATAACGTCGTATATCCTAACCTAAGAGAACCTAACATTTCGGGTGTAATATTTTACAACATTCCCGACGCGTCGGCCCCTATTTCGCGGTGGGAATATTATATACTTCTATAACGTTATATATCCTAACGTAAGGCAACATAACATCACGGATGTAATATTTTACAACATTCCTGACGCGTCGGCCCCTATTTCTCAGTGGGAATATTATATACGTCTATAACGTTATACATCCTAGCCTAAGGCAACTTAACATGTCGAATGTAATATTTTACAACATTCTGGCGTGTCGTCGCCTGCTTCTCGATGGGGACATTAGATACGTCTATAACGTGACATATCCTAGCCTAAGGCAACCTAACATGTCGAATGTAATATTTTACAACATTCTGGCGTGTCGTCGCCTGCTTCTCAAAGGGGACATTATATACGTCTATAACGTTGTATATCCTAACCTAACGCAACCTAACATCTGGGATGTAATATTTTACAACATTCCTGACGCGTCGGCCCCTATTTCTCGGTGGGAATATTATATACGTCTACAACGTTATATATCCCAGCCTAAGGCGACCTAACATGTCGAATGTAATATTTTACATCATTCCTGTCGTGTCGGCCCGTAGTTCTCGGTGGTAACATTATATACGTCTATAAGGTTAGATATCCTAGCCTAAGGCAGCCAAACATGTCGCATGTAATATTGTACAACATTCCTGGTGTGTCGTCAACTACTTCTGGATGGGGACATTATATACATCTATAACGTTGTACATCCTAACCTAAGGCAACCTAACTTATCGGATGTAATATTTTACAACATTCCTGACGCGTCGGCCCCTATTTCTCGGTGGGAATATTATATACGTCTATAACGTTATATATCCTAGCCTAAGGCAACCTAACATCTCGGATGTAATATTTTACAACATTCCTGGCGTGTCGTCGCCTGCTTCTCGATGGGGACATTATATACGTCTATAACGTTGTATATCCTAACCCAAAGCAACCTAACTTCTGGGATGTAATATTTCACAACATTCCTGGCATGTCGGTCCCCACGTCTCGGTGGGAACATTATATAAGTCTATAACGATATATATCCTAACCCAAAGCAACCTAACTTCTGGGATGTAATATTTTACAACATTCCTGGCATGTCGGTCCCCACGTCTCGGTGGCAACATTATATAAGTCTATAACGACATATATCCTAACCTAAAGCAACCTAACAACTCGGATGTAATATTTTAGAACATTCCTGTCATGTCGGTCCCTACATCTCGGTGTGGACATTCTATACGTCTATAACGTTGTATATCCTAACCTAAGGGAACCTAACATTTCGGGTGTATTATTTTGCAACATTCCTGACGCGTCGGCCCCTATTTCTCGGTGGGAATATTATATACGTCTATAACGTTATATATCCTAGCCTAAGGCAACCTAACGTATCGGATGTAATATTTTACAACATTCCTGACGCGTCGGCACCTATTTCTCGGTGGGAATATGATATACGTCTATAACGTTATATATCCTAGCCTAAGGCAACCCAACATGTCGAATGTAATAATTTACAACATTCTGGCGTGTCGTCGCCTGCTTCTCAAAGGGGACATTATATACGTCTATAACGTTGTATATCCTAACCTAAGGCAACCTAACATATCGGATGTAATATTTTACAACATTCCTGGCGTGTCGTCGCCTGCTTCTCGATGGGGACATTATATACGTCTATAAAGTTGTATATCCTAACCCAAAGCAACCTAACTTCTGGGATGTAATATTTTACAACATTCCTGGCATGTCGGTCCCCACGTCTCGGTAGGAACATTATATAAGTCTATAACGATATTTATCCTAACCTAAAGCAACCTAACAACTCGTGTGTAATATTTTACAACATTCCTGGCATGTCGGTCCATACATCTCGGTGGGAACATTCTATACGTCTATAACGTTGTATATCCTAACCTAAGGGGACCTAACATTTCGGGTGTAATAGTTTGCAACATTCCTGACGCGTCGGCCCCTATTTCTCGGTGGGAATATTATATACGTCTATAACGTTACATATCCTAGCCTAAGGCAACCTAACATGTCGAATGTAATATTTTACAACATTCTGGCGTGTCGTCGCCTGCTACTCGAAGGGGACATTATATACGTCTATAACGTTGTATATCCTAACCTAACGCAACCTATCATCTGGGATGTAATATTTTACAACATTCCTGACGCGTCGGTCCCTACTTCTCGGTGGGAACATTGTATACGTCTATAACGGAATATGTCCTAGCCTAAGGCAACTTAACATGTCGAATGTAATATTTTACAATATTCTGGCGTGTCGTCGCCTGCTTCTCAAAAGGGACATTATATACGTCTATAACGTTGTACATCCTAACCCAAAGCAACATAACTTCTGGGATGTAATATTTTACAACATTCCTGGCATGTCGGTCCCCACGTCTCGGTGGGAACATTATATAAGTCTATAACGATATATATCCTAACCCAAAGCAACCTAACTTCTGGGATGTAATATTTTACAACATTCCTGGCATGTCGGTCCCCACGTCTCGGTGGGAACATTATATAAGTCTATAACGATATATATCCTAACCTAAAGCAACCTAACAACTCGGATGTAATATTTTAGAACATTCCTGGCATGTCGGTCCCTACATCTCGGTGTGGACATTCTATACGTCTATAATGTTGTATATCCTAACCTAAGGGAACCTAACATTTCGGGTGTAATATTTTACAACATTCCTGACGCGTCGGCCCCTATTTCTTGGTGGGAATATTATATACGTCTATAACGTTATATATCCTAGCCTAAGGCAACCTAACATGTCGAATGTAATATTTTACAACATTCTGGCGTGTCGTCGCCTGCTACTCGAAGGGGACATTATATACGTCTATAACGTTGTATATCCTAACCTAACGCAACCTAACATCTCGGATGTCATATTTTACAACATTCCTGGCATGTCGGTCCCTACATCTCGGTGGGAACATTCTATACGTCTATAACGTCGTATATCCTAACCTAAGAGAACCTAACATTTCGGGTGTAATATTTTACAACATTCCTGACGCGTCGGCCCCTATTTCTCAGTGGGAATATTATATACGTCTATAACGTTATACATCCTAGCCTAAGGCAACTTAACATGTCGAATGTAATATTTTACAACATTCTGGCGTGTCGTCGCCTGCTTCTCGATGGGGACATTAGATACGTCTATAACGTGACATATCCTAGCCTAAGGCAACCTAACATGTCGAATGTAATATTTTACAACATTCTGGCGTGTCGTCGCCTGCTTCTCGATGGGGACATTAGATACGTCTATAACGTGACATATCCTAGCCTAAGGCAACCTAACATGTCGAATGTAATATTTTACAACATTCTGGCGTGTCGTCGCCTGCTTCTCAAAGGGGACATTATATACGTCTATAACGTTGTATATCCTAACCTAACGCAACCTAACATCTGGGATGTAATATTTTACAACATTCCTGACGCGTCGGCCCCTATTTCTCGGTGGGAATATTATATACGTCTACAACGTTATATATCCCAGCCTAAGGCGACCTAACATGTCGAATGTAATATTTTACAACATTCTGGCGTGTCGTCGCCTGCTACTCGAAGGGGACATTATATACGTCTATAACGTTGTATATCCTAACCTAACGCAACCTAACATCTCGGATGTCATATTTTACAACATTCCTGGCATGTCGGTCCCTACATCTCGGTGGGAACATTCTATACGTCTATAACGTCGTATATCCTAACCTAAGAGAACCTAACATTTCGGGTGTAATATTTTTCAACATTCCTGACGCGTCGGCCCCTATTTCGCGGTGGGAATATTATATACTTCTATAACGTTATATATCCTAACGTAAGGCAACATAACATCACGGATGTAATATTTTACAACATTCCTGACGCGTCGGCCCCTATTTCTCAGTGGGAATATTATATACGTCTATAACGTTATACATCCTAGCCTAAGGCAACTTAACATGTCGAATGTAATATTTTACAACATTCTGGCGTGTCGTCGCCTGCTTCTCGATGGGGACATTAGATACGTCTATAACGTGACATATCCTAGCCTAAGGCAACCTAACATGTCGAATGTAATATTTTACAACATTCTGGCGTGTCGTCGCCTGCTTCTCAAAGGGGACATTATATACGTCTATAACGTTGTATATCCTAACCTAACGCAACCTAACATCTGGGATGTAATATTTTACAACATTCCTGACGCGTCGGCCCCTATTTCTCGGTGGTAACATTATATACGTCTATAAGGTTAGATATCCTAGCCTAAGGCAGCCATCCATGTCGCATGTAATATTGTACAACATTCCTGGTGTGTCGTCAACTACTTCTGGATGGGGACATTATATACATCTATAACGTTGTACATCCTAACCTAAGGCAACCTAACTTATCGGATGTAATATTTTACAACATTCCTGACGCGTCGGCCCCTATTTCTCGGTGGGAATATTATATACGTCTATAACGTTATATATCCTAGCCTAAGGCAACCTAACATCTCGGATGTAATATTTTACAACATTCCTGGCGTGTCGTCGCCTGCTTCTCGATGGGGACATTATATACGTCTATAACGTTGTATATCCTAACCCAAAGCAACCTAACTTCTGGGATGTAATATTTCACAACATTCCTGGCATGTCGGTCCCCACGTCTCGGTGGCAACATTATATAAGTCTATAACGACATATATCCTAACCTAAAGCAACCTAACAACTCGGATGTAATATTTTAGAACATTCCTGTCATGTCGGTCCCTACATCTCGGTGTGGACATTCTATACGTCTATAACGTTGTATATCCTAACCTAAGGGAACCTAACATTTCGGGTGTATTATTTTGCAACATTCCTGACGCGTCGGCCCCTATTTCTCGGTGGGAATATTATATACGTCTATAACGTTATATATCCTAGCCTAAGGCAACCTAACGTATCGGATGTAATATTTTACAACATTCCTGACGCGTCGGCACCTATTTCTCGGTGGGAATATGATATACGTCTATAACGTTATATATCCTAGCCTAAGGCAACCCAACATGTCGAATGTAATAATTTACAACATTCTGGCGTGTCGTCGCCTGCTTCTCAAAGGGGACATTATATACGTCTATAACGTTGTATATCCTAACCTAAGGCAACCTAACATATCGGATGTAATATTTTACAACATTCCTGGCGTGTCGTCGCCTGCTTCTCGATGGGGACATTATATACGTCTATAAAGTTGTATATCCTAACCCAAAGCAACCTAACTTCTGGGATGTAATATTTTACAACATTCCTGGCATGTCGGTCCCCACGTCTCGGTAGGAACATTATATAAGTCTATAACGATATTTATCCTAACCTAAAGCAACCTAACAACTCGTGTGTAATATTTTACAACATTCCTGGCATGTCGGTCCATACATCACGGTGGGAACATTCTATACGTCTATAACGTTGTATATCATAACCTAAGGGGACCTAACATTTCGGGTGTAATATTTTGCAACATTCCTGACGCGTCGGCCCCTATTTCTCGGTGGGAATATTATATACGTCTATAACGTTACATATCCTAGCCTAAGGCAACCTAACATGTCGAATGTAATATTTTACAATATTCTGGCGTGTCGTCGCCTGCTTCTCAAAAGGGACATTATATACGTCTATAACGTTGTACATCCTAACCCAAAGCAACATAACTTCTGGGATGTAATATTTTACAACATTCCTGGCATGTCGGTCCCCACGTCTCTGTGGGAACATTATATAAGTCTATAACGATATATATCCTAACCCAAAGCAACCTAACTTCTGGGATGTAATATTTTACAACATTCCTGGCATGTCGGTCCCCACGTCTCGGTGGGAACATTATATAAGTCTATAACGATATATATCCTAACCTAAAGCAACCTAACAACTCGGATGTAATATTTTAGAACATTCCTGGCATGTCGGCCCCTACATCTCGGTGTGGACATTCTATACGTCTATAATGTTGTATATCCTAACCTAAGGGAACCTAACATTTCGGGTGTAATATTTTGCAACATTCCTGAAGCGTCGGCCCCTACATCTCGGTGGGGACATTCTATACGTCTATAGCGTTGTATATACTAACCTAAGGGAACCTAACATCTCGGGTGTAATATTTTACAACATTCCTGACGCGTCGGCCCCTATTTCTCGGTGGGAATATTATATACGTCTATAACGTTATATAT
This sequence comes from Xylocopa violacea, assembly GCA_963969225.1. Taxonomy (NCBI): domain Eukaryota; kingdom Metazoa; phylum Arthropoda; class Insecta; order Hymenoptera; family Apidae; genus Xylocopa; species Xylocopa violacea. Next base: position 521,820 of record CAXAJV010000500.1, on the reverse strand, counting down.
CCTAGCCTAAGGCAACCCAACATGTCGAATGTAATAATTTACAACATTCTGGCGTGTCGTCGCCTGCTTCTCGAAGGGGACATTATATACGTCTATAACGTTGTATATCCTAACCTAACGCAACCTAACATCTGGGATGTAATATTTTACAACATTCCTGGCATGTCGGTCCCCACGTCTCGGTGGGAACATTATATAAGTCTATAACGATATATATCCTAACCTAAAGCAAGCTAACATCTCGGATGTAATATTTTACAACATTCCTGGCATGTCGGTCCCTACTTCTCGGTGGGAACATTATATACGTCTATAACGGTGTATATGCTAACCTAAGGGAACCTAACATCTCGGGTGTAATATTTTACAACATTCCTGACGCGTCGGCCCCTATTTCTTGGTGGGAATATTATATACGTCTATAACGTTATATATCCTAGCCTAAGGCAACCTAACATGTCGAATGTAATATTTTACAACATTCTGGCGTGTCGTCGCCTGCTACTCGAAGGGGACATTATATACGTCTATAACGTTGTATATCCTAACCTAACGCAACCTATCATCTGGGATGTAATATTTTACAACATTCCTGACGCGTCGGTCCCTACTTCTCGGTGGGAACATTGTATACGTCTATAACGGAATATGTCCTAGCCTAAGGCAACCTAACATCTCGGATGTAATATTTTACAACATTCCTGGCGTGTCGTCGCCTGATTCTCGATGGGGACATTATATACGTCTATAATGCTGTATATCCTAACCCAAAGCAACCTAACTTCTGGGATGTAATATTTTACAACATTCCTAGCATGTCGGTCCCCACGTCTCGGTGGGAACATTATATAAGTCTATAACGATATATATCCTAACCTAAAGCTACCTAACAACTCGGATGTAATATTTTAGAGCATTCCTGGCATGTCGGTCCCTATATCTCGGTGGGGACATTCTATACGTCTATAACGTTGTATATACTAACCTAAGGGAACCTAATATCTGGGGTGTAATATTTTGCAACATTCCTGACGCGTCGGCCCCTATTTCTCGGAGGGAATATTATATACGTCTATAACGTTATATATCCTAGCCTAAGCCAACCCAACACGTCGAATGTAATAATTTACAACATTCTGGCGTGTCGTCGCCTGCTTCTCAAAGGGGACATTATATACATCTATAACGTTGTATATCCTAACCTAAGGCCACCTAACATATCGGATGTAATATTTTACAACATTCCTGGCGTGTCGTCGCCTGCTTCTCGATGGGGACATTATATACGTCTATAACGTTGTATATCCTAACCCAAAGCAACCTAACTTCTGGGATGTAATATTTTACAACATTCCTGGCATGTCGGTCCCCACGTCTCGGTAGGAACATTATATAAGTCTAAAACGATATTTATCCTAACCTAAAGCAACCTAACAACTCGTGTGTAATATTTTACAACATTCCTGGCATGTCGGTCCATACATCACGGTGGGAACATTCTATACGTCTATAACGTTGTATATCCTAACCTAAGGGGACCTAACATTTCGGGTGTAATATTTTGCAACATTCCTGACGCGTCGGCCCCTATTTCTCGGTGGGAATATTATATACGTCTATAACGTTACATATCCTAGCCTAAGGCAACCTAACATGTCGAATGTAATATTTTACAATATTCTGGCGTGTCGTCGCCTGCTTCTCAAGAGGGACATTATATACGTCTATAACATTGTACATCCTAACCCAAAGCAACATAACTTCTGGGATGTAATATTTTACAACATTCCTGACGCGTCGGTCCCTACTTCTCGGTGGGAACATTGTATACGTCTATAACGGAATATGTCCTAGCCTAAGGCAACATAACATCTCGGATGTAATATTTTACAACATTCCTGGCGTGTCGTCGCCTGATTCTCGATGGGGACATTATATACGTCTAAATCGTTGTATATCCTAACAAAAAAGCAACTTAACTTCTGGGATGTAATATTTTGCAACATTCCTGGCATGTCGGTCCCCACGTCTCGGTGGGAACATTATATAAGTCTATAACGATATATATCCTAACCTAAAGCAACCTAACATCTCGGATGTCATATTTTATAACATTCCTGGCATGTCGGTCCCTACATCTCGGTGGGAACATTCTATACGTCTATAACGTCGTATATCCTAACCTAAGAGAACCTAACATTTCGGGTGTAATATTTTACAACATTCCTGACGCGTCGGCCCCTATTTCGCGGTGGGAATATTATATACTTCTATAACGTTATATATCCTAACGTAAGGCAGCATAACATCACGGATGTAATATTTTACAACATTCCTGACGCGTCGGCCCCTATTTCTCAGTGGGAATATTATATACGTCTATAACGTTATACATCCTAGCCTAAGGCAACTTAACATGTCGAATGTAATATTTTACAACATTCTGGCGTGTCGTCGCCTTCTTCTTGATGGGGACATTATATACGTCTATAACGTTGTATATCCTAACCGAAAGCAACCAAACTTCTGGGATGTAATATTTTACAACATTCCTGGCATGTCGGTCCCCACGTCTCGGTGGGAACATTCTATACGTCTATAACGTTGTATATCCTAACCTAAGGGAACCTAACATTTCGGGTGTAATATTTTGCAACATTCCTGGCGCGTCGGCCCCTATTTCTCGGGGGGAATATTATATACGTCTATAACGTGACATATCCTAGCCTAAGGCAACCTAACATGTCGAATGTAATATTTTACAACATTCTGGCGTGTCGTCGCCTGCTTCTCAAAGGGGACATTATATACGTCTATAACGTTGTATATCCTAACCTAACGCAACCTAACATCTGGGATGTAATATTTTACAACATTCCTGACGCGTCGGCCCCTATTTCTCGGTGGGAATATTATATACGTCTACAACGTTATATATCCCAGCCTAAGGCGACCTAACATGTCGAATGTAATATTTTACATCATTCCTGTCGTGTCGGCCCGTAGTTCTCGGTGGTAACATTATATACGTCTATAAGGTTAGATATCCTAGCCTAAGGCAGCCAAACATGTCGCATGTAATATTGTACAACATTCCTGGTGTGTCGTCAACTACTTCTGGATGGGGACATTATATACATCTATAACGTTGTACATCCTAACCTAAGGCAACCTAACTTATCGGATGTAATATTTTACAACATTCCTGACGCGTCGGCCCCTATTTCTCGGTGGGAATATTATATACGTCTATAACGTTTTATATCCTAGCCTAAGGCAACCTAACGTATCGGATGTAATATTTTACAACATTCCTGACGCGTCGGCACCTATTTCTCGGTGGGAATATTATATACGTCTATAACGTTATATATCCTAGCCTAAGGCAACCCAACATGTCGAATGTAATAATTTACAACATTCTGGCGTGTCGTCGCCTGCTTCTCAAAGGGGACATTATATACGTCTATAACGTTGTATATCCTAACCTAAGGCAACCTAACATATCGGATGTAATATTTTACAACATTCCTGGCGTGTCGTCGCCTGCTTCTCGATGGGGACATTATATACGTCTATAAAGTTGTATATCCTAACCCAAAGCAACCTAACTTCTGGGATGTAATATTTTACGACATTCCTGGCATGTCGGTCCCCACGTCTCGGTAGGAACATTATATAAGTCTATAACGATATTTATCCTAACCTAAAGCAACCTAACAACTCGTGTGTAATATTTTACAACATTCCTGGCATGTCGGTCCATACATCACGGTGGGAACATTCTATACGTCTATAACGTTGTATATCATAACCTAAGGGGACCTAACATTTCGGGTGTAATATTTTGCAACATTCCTGACGCGTCGGCCCCTATTTCTCGGTGGGAATATTATATACGTCTATAACGTTACATATCCTAGCCTAAGGCAACCTAACATGTCGAATGTAATATTTTACAATATTCTGGCGTGTCGTCGCCTGCTTCTCAAAAGGGACATTATATACGTCTATAACGTTGTACATCCTAACCCAAAGCAACATAACTTCTGGGATGTAATATTTTACAACATTCCTGGCATGTCGGTCCCCACGTCTCTGTGGGAACATTATATAAGTCTATAACGATATATATCCTAACCCAAAGCAACCTAACTTCTGGGATGTAATATTTTACAACATTCCTGGCATGTCGGTCCCCACGTCTCGGTGGGAACATTATATAAGTCTATAACGATATGTATCCTAACCTAAAGCAACCTAACAACTCGGATGTAATATTTTAGAACATTCCTGGCATGTCGGCCCCTACATCTCGGTGTGGACATTCTATACGTCTATAATGTTGTATATCCTAACCTAAGGGAACCTAACATTTCGGGTGTAATATTTTGCAACATTCCTGAAGCGTCGGCCCCTATTTCTCGGTGGGAATATTATATACGTCTATAACGTTATATATCCTAGCCTAAGGCAACCTAACATATCGGATGTAATATTTTACAACATTCCTGACGCGTCGGCCCCTATTTCTCGGTGGGAATATTATATACGTCTATGACGTTATATATCCTAGCCTAAGGCAACCCAACATGTCGAATGTAATATTTTACAACATTCTGGCGTGTCGTCGCCTGCTTCTCGAAGGGGACATTATATACGTCTATAACGTTCTATATCCTAACCTAACGCAACCTAACATCTGGGATGTAATATTTTACAACATTCCTGACGCGTCGGCCCCTATTTCTCGGTGTGAACATTATATACGTCTATAACGTTACATATCCTAGCCTAAGGCAACCTAACATGTCGAAAGTAATATTGTACAACATTCCTGGTGTGTCGTCGCCTACTTCGCGATGGGGACATTATAAACATCTATAACGTTGTATATCCTAACCTAAGGCAACCTAACATCTCGGATGTAATATTTTACAACATTCCTGGCGTGTCGTCGCCTGCTTCTCGATGGGGACATTATATACGTCTATAACGTTGTATATCCTAACCCAAAGCAACCTAACTTCTGGGATGTAATATTTTACAACATTCCTGGCATGTCGGTCCCCACGTCTCGGTGGGAACATTATATAAGTCTATAACGATATATATCCTAACCTAAAGCTACCTAACAACTCGGATGCAATATTTTAGAACATTCCTGGCATGTCGGACCCTACATCTCGGTGGGGACATTCTATACGTCTATAGCGTTGTATATACTAACCTAAGGGAACCTAACATCTCGGGTGTAATATTTTACAACATTCCTGACGCGTCGGACCCTATATCTCGGTGGGAATATTATATACGTCTATAGCGTTATATATCCTAGCCTAAGGCAACCCAACATGTCGAATGTAATAATTTACAACATTCTGGCGTGTCGTCGCCTGCTTCTCGAAGGGGAAATTATATACGTCTATAACGTTGTATATCCTAACCTAACGCAACCTAACATCTGGGATGTAATATTTTACAACATTCCTGGCATGTCGGTCCCCACGTCTCGGTGGGAACATTATATAAGTCTATAACGATATATATCCTAACCTAAAGCAACCTAACAACTCGTGTGTACTATTTTATAACATTCCTGGCGTGTCGTCGCCTGCTTCTCGATGGGGACATTATATACGTCTATAACGTTATATATCCTAGCCTAAGGCAACCTAACATGTCGCAAGTAATATTGTACAACATTCCAGGCGTGTCGTCGCCTGCTTCTCGATGGGGACATTATATACGTCTATAACGTTGTACATCCTAACCTAAGGCAACCTAACATTTCGGATGTAATATTGAACAACATTCCTGGCATGTCGGTCCCCACGTCTTGGTGGGAACATTATATAAGTCTATAACGATATATATCCTAACCTAAAGCAACCTAACAACTCGGAGGTAATATTTTAGAACATTCCTGGCATGTCGGTCCCTACATCTCGGTGGGGACATTCTATACGTCTATAACGTTGTATATCCTAACCTAAGGGAACCTAACACTTCGGGCGTGATATTTTACAACATTCCTGACGCGTCGGCCCCTATTTCTGGGTGGGAATATTATATACGTCTATAACGTTATATATCCTAGCCTAAGGCAACCCAACATGTCGAATGTAATAATTTACAACATTCTGGCGTGTCGTCGCCTGCTTCTCGAAGGGGACATTATATACGTCTATAACGTTGTATATCCTAACCTAACGCAACCTAACATCTGGGATGTAATATTGTACAACATTCCTGACGCGTCGGCCCCTATTTCTCGCTGGGAATATTATATACGTCTACAACGTTATATATCCTAGCCTAAGGCGACCTAACATGTCGAATGTAATATTTTGCGTCATTCCTGACGCGCCGGCCCCTATTTCTCGGTGGGAATATTATATACGTCTATAACGTTATATATCCTCGCCTAAGGCAACCTAACATACCTGATGTAATATTTTACAACATTCCTGACGCGTCGGCCCCTATTGCTCGGTGGGAATATTATATACGTCTATAACGTTATATATCCTAGCCTAAGGCAACCTAACATGTCGAATGTAATATTTTATAACATTCTGGCGTGTCGTCGCCTGCTTCTCAAAGGGGACATTATATACGTCTATAACGTTGTATATCCTAACCTAAGGCAACCTAACATATCGGATGTAATATTTTACAATATTCCTGGCGTGTCGTCGCCTGCTTCTCGATGGGGACATTATATACGTCTATAACGTTGTATATCCTAACCCAAAGCAACCTAACTTCTGGGATGTAATATTTTACAACTTTCCTGGCATGTCGGTCCCCACGTCTCGGTAGGAACATTATATAAATCTATAACGATATTTATCCTAACCTAAAGCAACCTAACAACTCGTGTGTAATATTTTACAACATTCCTGGCATGTCGGTCCATACATCTCGGTGGGAACATTCTATACGTCTATAACGTTGGATATACTAACCTAAGGGGACCTAACATTTCGGGTGTAATATTTTGCAAAATTCCTGACGCGTCGGCCCCTATTTCTCGGTGGGAATATTATATACGTCTATAACGTTACATATCCTAGCCTAAGGCAACCTAACATGTCGAATGTAATATTTTACAACATTCTGGCGTGTCGTCGCCTGCTTCTCGATGGGGACATTAGATACGTCTATAACTTTGTATATCATAACCTAAGGGAACCTAACATCTCGGACGTAATATTTTACAACATTCTGGCGTGTCGTCGCCTTCTTCTTGATGGGAACATTATATACGTCTATAATGTTGTATATCCTAACCTAACGCAACCTAACATCTGGGATGTAATATTTTACAACATTCCTGGCATGTCGGTCCCCACGTCTCGGTGGGAACATTATATAAGTCTATAATGATATATATCCTAACCTAAAGCAACCAAACAACTCGAATGTAATATTTTAGAACATTCCTGGCATGTCGGTCCCTACATCTCGGTGTGGACATTCTATACGTCTATAACGTTGTATATCCTAACCTAAGGGAACCTAACATTTCGGGTGTAATATTTTGCGTCATTCCTGACGCGTCGGCCCCTATTTCTCGGTGGGAATATTATATACGTCTATAACGTTATATATCCTAGCCTAAGGCAACATAACATCTCGGATGTAATATTTTACAACATTCTGGCGTGTCGTCGCCTGCTTCTCAAAGGGGACATTATATACGTCTATAACATTGTATATCCTAACCCAAAGCAACCTAACTTCTGGGATGTAATATTTTACAACATTCCTGGCATGTCGGTCCCCACGTCTCGGTGGGAACATTATAAAAGTCTATAACGATATATATCCTAACCTAAAGCAAGCTAACATCTCGGATGTAATATTTTACAACATTCCTGGCATGTCGGTCCCTACATCTCGGTGGGGACATTCTATACGTCTATAACGTTGTATATCCTAACCTAAGGGATCCTAACATTTCGGGTGTAATATTTTGCAACATTCCTGACGCGTCGGCCCCTACTTCTCGGTAGGAATATTATATACGTCTATAACGATATATATCCTGTCCTAAAGCAACCTAACAACTCGGATGTAATATTTTAGAACATTCCTGGCATGTCGGTCCCTACATCTCGGTGGGAACATTCTATACGTCTATAACGTTGTATATCCTAACCTAAGGGAACCTAACACTTCGGGTGTAATATTTTACAACATTCCTGATGCGTCGGCCCCTATTTCTCGGTGGGAATATTATATACGTCTATAACGTTGTATATCCTAACCTAAGGGAACCTAACATTTCGGGTGTAATATTTTGCAACATTCCTGACGCGTCGGCCCCTATTTCTCGGGGGGAATATTATATACGTCTATAACGTGACATATCCTAGCCTAAGGCAACCTAACATGTCGAATGCAATATTTTACAACATTCTGGCGTGTCGTCGCCTGCTTCTCAAAGGGGACATCATATACGTCTATAGCGTTGTATATCCTAACCTAACGCAACCTAACATCTGGGATGTAATATTTTACAACATTCCTGACGCGTCGGCCCCTATTTCTCGGTGGGAATATTATATACGTCTACAACGTTATATATCCTAGCCTAAGGCGACCTAACATGTCGAATGTAATATTTTACATCATTCCTGTCGTGTCGGCCCGTAGTTCTCGGTGGTAACATTATATACGTCTATAAGGTTAGATATCCTAGCCTAAGGCAACCTAACATCTCGGATGTAATATTTTACAACATTCCTGGCGTGTCGTCGCCTGCTTCTCGGTGGGAACATTATATAAGTCTATAACGATATATATCCTAACCTAAAGCAACCTAACAACTCGGATGTAATATTTTAGAACATTCCTGGCATGTCGGTCCCTACATCTCGGTGTGGACATTCTATACGTCTATAAGGTTGTATATCCTAACCTAAGGGAACCTAACATTTCGGGTGTAATATTTTGCAACATTCCTGACGCGTCGGCCCCTATTTCTCGGTGGGAATATTATATACGTCTATAACGTTATATATCCTAGCCTAAGGCAACCTAACATATCTGATGTAATATTTTACAACATTCCTGACGCGTCGGCCCCTATTTCTCGGTGGGAATATTATATACGTCTATAACGTTATATATCCTAGCCTAAGGCAACCTAACATGTCGAATGTAATATTTTATAACATTCTGGCGTGTCGTCGCCTGCTTCTCAAAGGTGACATTATATACGTCTATAACGTTGTATATCCTAACCTAAGGCAACCTAACATATCGGATGTAATATTTTACAACATTCCTGGCGTGTCGTCGCCTGCTTCTCGATGGGGACATTATATACGTCTATAACGTTGTATATCCTAACCCAAAGCAACCTAACTTCTGGGATGTAATATTTTACAACATTCCTGGCATGTCGGTCCCCACGTCTCGGTGGGAACATTATATATGTCTATAACGATATATATCCTGTCCTAAAGCAACCTAACAACTCGGATGTAATATTTTAGAACATTCCTGGCATGTCGGTCCCTACATCTCGGTGGGGACATTCTATACGTCTATAACGTTGTATGTCCTAACCTAAGGGATCCTAACATTTCGGATGTAATATTTTACAACATTCCTGGCATGTCGGTCCCTACTTCTCGGTGGGAACATTATATAAGTCTATAACGATATATATCCTGTCCTAAAGCAACCTAACAACTCGGATGTAATATTTTAGAACATTCCTGGCATGTCGGTCCCTACATCTCGGTGGGGACATTCTATACGTCTATAACGTTGTATATCCTAACCTAAGGGATCCTAACATTTCGGATGTAATATTTTACAACATTCCTGGCATGTCGGTCCCTACTTCTCGGTGGGAACATTATATAAGTCTATAACGATATATATCCTGTCCTAAAGCAACCTAACAACTCGGATGTAATATTTTAGAACATTCCTGGCATGTCGGTCCCTACTTCTCGGTGGGAACATTCTATACGTCTATGACGTTGTATATCCTAACCCAAGGGAACCTAACATCTCGGGTGTAATATTTTACATCATTCCTGACGTGTCGGCCCGTAGTTCTCGGTGGTAACATTATATAAGTCTATAAGGTTAGATATCCTAGCCTAAGGCAACCTAACATATCTGATGTAATATTTTACAACATTCCTGACGCGTCGGCCCCTATTTCTCGGTGGGAATATTATATACGTCTATAACGTTATATATCCTAGCCTAAGGCAACCTAACATGTCGAATGTAATATTTTATAACATTCTGGCGTGTCGTCGCCTGCTTCTCAAAGGTGACATTATATACGTCTATAACGTTGTATATCCTAACCTAAGGCAACCTAACATATCGGATGTAATATTTTACAACATTCCTGGCGTGTCGTCGCCTGCTTCTCGATGGGGACATTATATACGTCTATAACGTTGTATATCCTAACCCAAAGCAACCTAACTTCTGGGATGTAATATTTTACAACATTCCTGGCATGTCGGTCCCCACGTCTCGGTGGGAACATTATATAAGTCTATAACGATATATATCCTGTCCTAAAGCAACCTAACAACTCGGATGTAATATTTTAGAACACTCCTGGCATGTCGGTCCCTACATCTCGGTGGGGACATTCTATACGTCTATAACGTTGTATGTCCTAACCTAAGGGATCCTAACATTTCGGATGTAATATTTTACAACATTCCTGGCACGTCGGTCCCTACTTCTCGGTGGGAACATTATATAAGTCTATAACGATATATATCCTGTCCTAAAGCAACCTAACAACTCGGATGTAATATTTTAGAACATTCCTGGCATGTCGGTCCCTACATCTCGGTGGGGACATTCTATACGTCTATAACGTTGTATATCCTAACCTAAGGGATCCTAACATTTCGGATGTAATATTTTACAACATTCCTGGCATGTCGGTCCCCACTTCTCGGTAGGAACATTCTATACGTCTATAACGTTGTATATCCTAACCTAAGGGAACCTAACATCTCGGGTGTAATATTTTACATCATTCCTGACGTGTCGGCCCGTAGTTCTCGGTGGTAACATTATATAAGTCTATAAGGTTAGATATCCTAGCCTAAGGCAACCTAACATATCTGATGTAATATTTTACAACATTCCTGACGCGTCGGCCCCTATTTCTCGGTGGGAATATTATATACGTCTATAACGTTATATATCCTAGCCTAAGGCATCATAACATCTCGGATGTAATATTTTACAACATTCTGGCGTGTCGTCGCCTGCTTCTCAAAGGGGACATTATATACGTCTATAACATTGTATATCCTAACCCAAAGCAACCTAACTTCTGGGATGTAATATTTTACAACATTCCTGGCATGTCGGTCCCCACGTCTCGGTGGGAACATTATATAAGTCTATAACGATATATATCCTAACCTAAAGCAAGCTAACATCTCGGATGTAATATTTTACAACATTCCTGGCATGTCGGTCCCTACATCTCGGTGGGGACATTCTATACGTCTATAACGTTGTATACCCTAACCTAAGGGATCCTAACATTTCGGGTGTAATATTTTGCAACATTCCTGACGCGTCGGCCCCTACTTCTCGGTAGGAATATTATATACGTCTATAACGTTATATATCCTAGCCTAAGGCAACCTAACATATCGGATGTAATATTTTACAACATTCCTGACGCTTCGGCGCCTATTTCTCGGTGGGAATATTATATACGTCTAAAACGTTATATATCCTAGCCTAAGGCAACCTAACATGTCGAATGTAATATTTTACAACATTCTGGCGTGTCGTCGCCTGCATCACAAAGGGGACATTATACACGTCTATAACGTTGTATATCCTAACCTAACGCAACCTAACATCTGGGATGTAATATTTTACAACATTCCTGGCGTGTCGTCGCCTGCTTCTCGATGGGGACATTATATACGTCTATAACGTTGTATATCCTAACCCAAAGCAACCTAACTTCTGGGATGTAATATTTTACAACATTCCTGGCATGTCGGCCCCACGTCTCGGTGGGAACATTATATAAGTCTATAACGATATATATCCTAACCTAAAGCAACCTAATAACTCGGATGTAATATTTTAGAACATTCCTGGCATGTCGGTCCCTACATCTCGGTGTGGACATTCTATACGTCTATAACGTTGTATATCCTAACCTAAGGGAACCTAACATTTCGGGTGTAATATTTTGCGTCATTCCTGACGCGTCGGCCCCTATTTCTCGGTGGGGATATTATATACGTCTATAACGTTATATATCCTAGCCTAAGGCAACATAACATCTCGGATGTAATATTTTACAACATTCTGGCGTGTCGTCGCCTGCTTCTCAAAGGGGACATTATATACGTCTATAACATTGTATATCCTAACCCAAAGCAACCTAACTTCTGGGATGTAATATTTTACAACATTCCTGGCATGTCGGTCCCCACGTCTCGGTGGGAACATTATAAAAGTCTATAACGTTGTATATCCTAACCTAACGCAACCTAACATCTGGGATGTAATATTTTACAACATTCCTGACGCGTCGGCCCCTATATCTCGGTGGGAATATTATATACGTCTACAACGTTATATATCCTAGCCTAAGGCGACCTAACATGTCGAATGTAATATTTTACATCATTCCTGTCGTGTCGGCCCGTCGTTCTCGGTGGTAACATTATATACGTCTATAAGGTTAGATATCCTAGCCTAAGGCAACCTAACATGTCGCATGTAATATTGTACAACATTCCTGGTGTGTCGTCACCTACTTCTGGATGGGGACATTATATACATCTATAACGTTGTACATCCCAACCTAAGGCAACCTAACATATCGGATGTAATATTGTACAACATTCCTGGTGTGTCGTCACCTACTTCTGGATGGGGACATTATATACGTCTATAACGTTATATATCCTAGCCTAAGGCAACCTAACATCTCGGATGTAATATTTTACAACATTCCTGGCGTGTCGTCGCCTGCTTCTCGATGGGGACATTATATACGTCTATAACGTTGTATATCCTAACCCAAAGCAACCTAACATCTGGGATGTAATATTTTACAACATTCCTGGCATGTGGGTCCCCACGTCTCGGTAGGAACATTATATAAGTCTATAACGATATATATCCTAACCCAAAGCAACCTAACAACTCGTGTGTAATATTTTACAACATTCCTGGCATGTCGGTCCATACATCTCGGTGGGAACATTCTATACGTCTATAACGTTGTATATCCTAACCTAAGGGAACCTAACATTTCGGGTGTAATATTTTGCGTCATTCCTGACGCGTCGGCCCCTATTTCTCGGTGGGAATATTATATACGTCTATAACGTTATATATCCTAGCCTAAGGCAACATAACATCTCGGATGTAATATTTTACAACATTCTGGCGTGTCGTCGCCTGCTTCTCAAAGGGGACATTATATACGTCTATAACATTGTATATCCTAACCCAAAGCAACCTAACTTCTGGGATGTAATATTTTACAACATTCCTGGCATGACGGTCCCCACGTCTCGGTGGGAACATTATATAAGTCTATAACGATATATATCCTGTCCTAAAGCAACCTAACAACTCGGATGTAATATTTTAGAACATTCCTGGCATGTCGGTCCCTACATCTCGGTGGGGACATTCTATACGTCTATAACGTTGTATATCCTAACCTAAGGGATCCTAACATTTCGGATGTAATATTTTACAACATTCCTGGCATGTCGGTCCCTACTTCTCGGTGGGAACATTATATAAGTCTATAACGATATATATCCTGTCCTAAAGCAACCTAACAACTCGGATGTAATATTTTAGAACATTCCTGGCATGTCGGTCTCTACATCTCGGTGGGGACATTCTATACGTCTATAACGTTGTATATCCTAACCTAAGGGATCCTAACATTTCGGATGTAATATTTTACAACATTCCTGGCATGTCGGTCCCTACTTCTCGGTGGGAACATTCTATACGTCTATAACGTTGTATATCCTAACCTAAGGGAACCTAACATCTCGGGTGTAATATTTTACATCATTCCTGACGTGTCGGCCCGTAGTTCTCGGTGGTAACATTATATAAGTCTATAAGGTTAGATATCCTAGCCTAAGGCAACCTAACATGTCGCATGTAATATTGTACAACATTCCTGGCGTGTCGTCACCTACTTCTATATGGGGACATTATATACATCTATAACGTGGTACATCCTAACCTAAGGCAACCTAACATATCGGATGTAATATTTTACAACATTCCTGACGCGTCGGCCCCTATTTCTCGGTGGGAATATTATATACGTCTATAACGTTATATATCCTAGCCTAAGGCAACCTAACATGTCGAATGTAATATTTTATAACATTCTGGCGTGTCGTCGCCTGCTTCTCAAAGGTGACATTATATACGTCTATAACGTTGTATATCCTAACCTAAGGCAACCTAACATATCGGATGTAATATTTTACAACATTCCTGGCGTGTCGTCGCCTGCTTCTCGATGGGGACATTATATACGTCTATAACGTTGTATATCCTAACCCAAAGCAACCTAACTTCTGGGATGTAATATTTTACAACATTCCTGGCATGTCGGTCCCCACGTCTCGGTGGGAACATTATATAAGTCTATAACGATATATATCCTGTCCTAAAGCAACCTAACAACTCGGATGTAATATTTTAGAACACTCCTGGCATGTCGGTCCCTACATCTCGGTGGGGACATTCTATACGTCTATAACGTTGTATATCCTAACCTAAGGGATCCTAACATTTCGGATGTAATATTTTACAACATTCCTGGCATGTCGGTCCCCACTTCTCGGTAGGAACATTCTATACGTCTATAACGTTGTATATCCTAACCTAAGGGAACCTAACATCTCGGGTGTAATATTTTACATCATTCCTGACGTGTCGGCCCGTAGTTCTCGGTGGTAACATTATATAAGTCTATAAGGTTAGATATCCTAGCCTAAGGCAACCTAACATATCTGATGTAATATTTTACAACATTCCTGACGCGTCGGCTCCTATTTCTCGGTGGGAATATTATATACGTCTATAACGTTATATATCCTAGCCTAAGGCAACCTAACATGTCGAATGTAATATTTTATAACATTCTGGCGTGTCGTCGCCTGCTTCTCAAAGGTGACATTATATACGTCTATAACGTTGTATATCCTAACCTAAGGCAACCTAACATATCGGATGTAATATTTTACAACATTCCTGGCATGTCGGTCCTCACGTCTCGGTAGGAACATTATATAAGTCTATAACGATATATATCCTAACCTAAAGCAACCTAACAACTCGTGTGTAATATTTTACAACATTCCTGGCATGTCGGTCCATACATCTCGGTGGGAACATTCTATACGTCTATAACGTTGTATATCCTAACCTAAGGGAACCTAACATTTCGGGTGTAATATTTTGCGTCATTCCTGACGCGTCGACCCCTATTTCTCGGTGGGAATATTATATACGTCTATAACGTTATATATCCTAGCCTAAGGCAACATAACATCTCGGATGTAATATTTTACACCATTCTGGCGTGTCGTCGCCTGCTTCTCAAAGGGGACATTATATACGTCTATAACATTGTATATCCTAACCCAAAGCAACCTAACTTCTGGGATGTAATATTTTACAACATTCCTGGCATGTCGGTCCCCACGTCTCGGTGGGAACATTATATAAGTCTATAACGATATATATCCTAACCTAAAGCAAGCTAACATCTCGGATGTAATATTTTACAACATTCCTGGCATGTCGGTCCCTACATCTCGGTGGGGACATTCTATACGTCTATAACGTTGTATATCCTAACCTAAGGGATCCTAACATTTCGGGTGTAATATTTTGCAACATTCCTGACACGTCGGCCCCTACTTCTCGGTAGGAATATTATATACGTCTATAACGTTATATATCCTAGCCTAAGGCAACCTAACATATCGGATGTAATATTTTACAACATTCCTGACGCTTCGGCGCCTATTTCTCGGTGGGAATATTATATACGTCTAAAACGTTATATATCCTAGCCTAAGGCAACCTAACATGTCGAATGTAATATTTTACAACATTCTGGCGTGTCGTCGCCTGCATCACAAAGGGGACATTATACACGTCTATAACGTTGTATATCCTAACCTAACGCAACCTAACATCTGGGATGTTATATTTTACAACATTCCTGGCGTGTCGTCGCCTGCTTCTCGATGGGGACATTATATACGTCTATAACGTTGTATATCCTAACCCAAAGCAACCTAACTTCTGGGATGTAATATTTTACAACATTCCTGGCATGTCGGCCCCACGTCTCGGTGGGAACATTATATAAGTCTATAACGATATATATCCTAACCTAAAGCAACCTAATAACTCGGATGTAATATTTTAGAACATTCCTGGCATGTCGGTCCCTACATCTCGGTGTGGACATTCTATACGTCTATAACGTTGTATATACTAACCTAAGGGAACCTAACATTTCGGGTGTAATATTTTGCGTCATTCCTGACGCGTCGGCCCCTATTTCTCGGTGGGGATATTATATACGTCTATAACGTTATATATCCTAGCCTAAGGCAACATAACATCTCGGATGTAATATTTTACAACATTCTGGCGTGTCGTCGCCTGCTTCTCAAAGGGGACATTATATACGTCTATAACATTGTATATCCTAACCCAAAGCAACCTAACTTCTGGGATGTAATATTTTACAACATTCCTGGCATGTCGGTCCCCACGTCTCGGTGGGAACATTATAAAAGTCTATAACGATATATATCCTAACCTAAAGCAAGCTAACATCTCGGATGTAATATTTTACAACATTCCTGGCATGTCGGTCCCTACATCTCGGTGGGGACATTCTATACGTCTATAACGTTGTATATCCTAACCTAAGGGATCCTAACATTTCGGGTGTAATATTTTGCAACATTCCTGACGCGTCGGACCCTACTTCTCGGTAGGAATATTATAGACGTCTATAACGTTATATATCCTAACCTAAGGCAACCTAACATATCGGATGTAATATTTTACAACATTCCTGACGCTTCGGCGCCTATTTCTCGGTGGGAATATTATATACGTCTAAAACGTTATATATCCTAGCCTAAGGCAACCTAACATGTCGAATGTAATATTTTACAACATTCTGGCGTGTCGTCGCCTGCATCACAAAGCGGACATTATATACGTCTATAACGTTGTATATCCTAACCTAACGCAACCTAACATCTGGGATGTAATATTTTACAACATTCCTGACGCGTCGGCCCCTATTTCTCGGTGTGAACATTATATACGTCTATAACGTTACATATCCTAGCCTAAGGCAACCTAACATGTCGGATGTAATATTTTACAACATTCCTGACGCGTCGGCCCCTATTTCTCGGTGGGAATATTATATACGTCTATGACGTTATATATCCTAACCTAAGGCAACCTAACATCTCGGATGTAATATTTTACAACATTCCTGGCGTGTCGTCGCCTGCTTCTCGATGGGGACATTATATACGTCTATAACGTTGTATATCCTAACCCAAAGCAACCTAACTTCTGGGATGTAATATTTCACAACATTCCTGGCATGTCGGTCCCCACGTCTGGGTGGGAACATTATATATGTCTATAACGATATATATCCTAACCTAAAGCAACCTAACAACTCGTGTGTAATATTTTATAACATTCCTGGCGTGTCGTCGCCTGCTTCTCGATGGGGACATTATATACGTCTATAACGTTGTATATCCTAACCCAAAGCAACCTAACTTCTGGGATGTAATGTTTTACAACATTCCTGGCATGTCGGTCCCCACGTCTCGGTGGGAACATTATATAAGTCTATAACGATATATATCCTAACCCAAAGCAACCTAACTTCTGGGATGTAATATTTTACAACATTCCTGGCATGTCGGTCCCCACGTCTCGGTGGGAACATTATATAAGTCTATAACGATATATATCCTAACCTAAAGCAACCTAACAACTCGGATGTAATATTTTAGAACATTCCTGGCATGTCGGTCCCTACATCTCGGTGTGGACATTCTATACGTCTATAATGTTGTATATCCTAACCTAAGGGAACCTAACATTTCGGGTGTAATATTTTGCAACATTCCTGAAGCGTCGGCCCCTATTTCTCGGTGGGAATATTATATACGTCTATAACGTTATATATCCTAGCCTAAGGCAACCTAACATATCGGATGTAATATTTTACAACATTCCTGACGCGTCGGCTCCTATTTCTCGGTGGGAATATTATATACGTCTATGACGTTATATATCCTAGCCTAAGGCAACCCAACATGTCGAATGTAATATTTTACAACATTCTGGCGTGTCGTCGCCTGCTTCTCGAAGGGGACATTATATACGTCTATAACGTTCTATATCCTAACCTAACGCAACCTAACATCTGGGATGTAATATTTTACAACAATCCTGACGCGTCGGCCCCTATTTCTCGGTGTGAACATTATATACGTCTATAACGTTACATATCCTAGCCTAAGGCAACCTAACATGTCGAAAGTAATATTGTACAACATTCCTGGTGTGTCGTCGCCTACTTCGCGATGGGGACATTATAAACATCTACAGCGTTGTATATCCTAACCTAAGGCAACCTAACATCTCGGATGTAATATTTTACAACATTCCTGGCGTGTCGTCGCCTGCTTCTCGATGGGGACATTATATACGTCTATAACGTTGTATATCCTAACCCAAAGCAACCTAACTTCTGGGATGTAATATTTTACAACATTCCCTGGCATGTCGGTCCCCACGTCTCGGTGGGAACATTATATAAGTCTATAACGATATATATCCTAACCTAAAGCTACCTAACAACTCGGATGCAATATTTTAGAACATTCCTGGCATGTCGGTCCCTACATCTCGGTGGGGACATTCTATACGTCTATAGCGTTGTATATACTAACCTAAGGGAACCTAACATCTCGGGTGTAATATTTTACAACATTCCTGACGCGTCGGACCCTATTTCTCGGTGGGAATATTATATACGTCTATAACGTTATATATCCTAGCCTAAGGCAACCCAACATGTCGAATGTAATAATTTACAACATTCTGGCGTGTCGTCGCCTGCTTCTCGAAGGGGACATTATATACGTCTATAACGTTGTACATCCTAACCTAAGGCAACCTAACATTTCGGATGTAATATTTAACAACATTCCTGGCATGTCGGTCCCCACGTCTTGGTGGGAACATTATATAAGTCTATAACGACATATATCCTAACCTAAAGCTACCTAACAACTCGGATGCAATATTTTAGAACATTCCTGGCATGTCGGTCCCTACATCTCGGTGGGGACATTCTATACGTCTATAGCGTTGTATATACTAACCTAAGGGAACCTAACATCTCGGGTGTAATATTTTACAACATTCCTGACGCGTCGGACCCTATTTCTCGGTGGGAATATTATATACGTCTATAACGTTATATATCCTAGCCTAAGGCAACCCAACATGTCGAATGTAATAATTTACAACATTCTGGCGTGTCGTCGCCTGCTTCTCGAAGGGGACATTATATACGTCTATAACGTTGTATATCCTATCCTAACGCAACCTAACATCTGGGATGTAATATTTTACAACATTCCTGGCATGTCAGTCCCCACGTCTCGGTGGGAACATTATATAAGTCTATAACGATATATATCCTAACCTAAAGCAACCTAACAACTCGTGTGTACTATTTTATAACATTCCTGGCGTGTCGTCGCCTGCTTCTCGATGGGGACATTATATACGTCTATAACGTTATATATCCTAGCCTAAGGCAACCTAACATATCGGATGTAATATTTTACAACATTCCTGACGCGTCGGCCCCTATTTCTCGGTGGGAATATTATATACGTCTATAACGTTATATATCCTAACCTAAGGCAACCTAACATGTCGCATGTAATATTGTACAACATTCCTGGCGTGTCGTCGCCTGCTTCTCGATGGGGACATTATATACGTCTATAACGTTGTACATCCTAACCTAAGGCAACCTAACATTTCGGATGTAATATTTAACAACATTCCTGGCATGTCGGTCCCCACGTCTTGGTGGGAACATTATATAAGTCTATAACGACATATATCCTAACCTAAAGCAACCTAACAACTCGAAGGTAATATTTTAGAACATTCCTGGCATGTCGGTCCCCACATCTCGGTGGGGACATTCTATACGTCTATAACGTTGTATATCCTAACCTAAGGGAACCTAACATTTCGGGCGTGATATTTTACAACATTCCTGACGCGTCGGCCCCTATTTCTCGGTGGGAATATTATATACGTCTATAACGTTATATATCCTAGCCTAAGGCAACCCAACATGTCGAATGTAATAATTTACAACATTCTGGCGTGTCGTCGCCTGCTTCTCGAAGGGGACATTATATACGTCTATAACGTTGTATATCCTAACCTAACGCAACCTAACATCTGGGATGTAATATTTTACAACATTCCTGGCATGTCGGTCCCCACGTCTCGGTGGGAACATTATATAAGTCTATAACGATAGATATCCTAACCTAAAGCAAGCTAACACCTCGGATGTAATATTTTACAACATTCCTGGCATGTCGGTCCCTACTTCTCGGTGGGAACATTATATACGTCTATAACGTTGTATATGCTAACCTAAGGGAACCTAACATCTCGGGTGTAATATTTTACAACATTCCTGACGCGTCGGACCCTATTTCTCGGTGGGAATATTATATACGTCTATAACGTTATATATCCTAGCCTAAGGCAACCCAACATGTCGAATGTAATAATTTACAACATTCTGGCGTGTCGTCGCCTGCTTCTCGAAGGGGACATTATATACGTCTATAACGTTGTATATCCTAACCTAACGCAACCTAACATCTGGGACGTAATATTTTACAACATTCCTGGCATGTCGGTCCCCACGTCTCGGTGGGAACATTATATAAGTCTATAACGATATATATCCTAACCTAAAGCAACCTAGCAACTCGTGTGTACTATTTTATAACATTCCTGGCGTGTCGTCGCCTGCTTCTCGATGGGGACATTATATACGTCTATAACGTTATATATCCTAGCCTAAGGCAACCTAACATATCGGATGTAATATTTTACAACATTCCTGACGCGTCGGCCCCTATTTCTCGGTGGGAATATTATATACGTCTATAACGTTATATATCCTAGCCTAAGGCAACCTAACATGTCGCATGTAATATTGTACAACATTCCTGGTGTGTCGTCAACTACTTCTGGATGGGGACATTATATACATCTATAACGTTGTACATCCTAACCTAAGGCAACCTAACATATCGGATGTAATATTTTACAACATTCCTGACGCGTCGGCCCCTATTTCTCGGTGGGAATATTATATACGTCTATAACGTTATATATCCTAGCCTAAGGCAACCTAACATCTCGGATGTAATATTTTACAACATTCCTGGCGTGTCGTCGCCTGCTTCTCGATGGGGACATTATATACGTCTATAACGTTGTATATCCTAACCCAAAGCAACCTAACTTCTGGGATGTAATATTTTAGAACATTCCTGGCATGTCGGTCCCTACATCTCGGTGTGGACATTCTATACGTCTATAACGTTGTATATCCTAACCTAAGGGAACCTAACATTTCGGGTGTAATATTTTGCAATATTCCTGACGCGTCGGCCCCTATTTCTCGGTGGGAATATTATATACGTCTATAACGTTACATATCCTAGCCTAAGGCAACCTAACATGTAGAGTGTAATATTTTACAATATTCTGGCGTGTCGTCGCCTGCTTCTCAAAGGGGACATTATATACTTCTATAACGTTGTATATCCTAACCCAAAGCAACATAACTTCTGGGATGTAATATTTTACAACATTCCTGGCATGTCGGTCCCCACGTCTCCGTTGGGAAGATTATATAAGTCTATAACGATATATATCCTAACCTAAAGCAACCTAACAACTCGAATGTAATATTGTAGAACATTCCTGGCATGTCGGTCCCTACATCTCGGTGTGGACATTCTATACGTCTATAACGTTGTATATCCTAACCTAAGGGAACCTAACATTTCGGGTGTAATATTTTGCAACATTCCTGACGCGTCGGCCCCTATTTCTCGGTGGGAATATTATATACGTCTATAACGTTATATATCCTAGCCTAAGGCAACCTAACGTATCGGATGTAATATTTTACAACATTCCTGACGCGTCGGCACCTATTTCTCGGTGGGAATATTATATACGTCTATGACGTTATATATCCTAGCCTAAGGCAACCCAACATGTCGAATGTAATAATTTACAACATTCTGGCGTGTCGTCGCCTGCTACTCGAAGGGGACATTATATACGTCTATAACGTTGTATATCCTAACCTAACGCAACCTAACATCTCGGATGTCATATTTTACAACATTCCTGACGCGTCGGTCCCTACTTCTCGGTGGGAACATTGTATACGTCTATAACGGAATATGTCCTAGCCTAAGGCAACATAACATCTCGGATGTAATATTTTACAACATTCCTGGCGTGTCGTCGCCTGCTTCTCGATGGGGACATTATATACGTCTAAATCGTTGTATATCCTAACACAAAGCAACTTAACTTCTGGGATGTAATATTTTGCAACATTCCTGGCATGTCGGTCCCCACGTCTCGGTGGGAACATTATATAAGTCTATAACGATATATATCCTAACCTAAAGCAACCTAACATCTCGGATGTCATATTTTACAACATTCCTGGCATGTCGGTCCCTACATCTCGGTGGGAACATTCTATACGTCTATAACGTCGTATATCCTAACCTAAGAGAACCTAACATTTCGGGTATAATATTTTACAACATTCCTGACGCGTCGGCCCCTATTTCGCGGTGGGAATATTATATACTTCTATAACGTTATATATCCTAACGTAAGGCAAATAACATCACGGATGTAATATTTTACAACATTCCTGACGCGTCGGCCCCTATTTCTCAGTGGGAATATTATATACGTCTATAACCTTATACATCCTAGCCTAAGGCAACTTAATATGTCGAATGTAATATTTTACAACATTCTGGCGTGTCGTCGCCTGCTTCTCGATGGGGACATTAGATACGTCTATAACTTTGTATATCCTAACCTAAGGGAACCTAACATCTCGGACGTAATATTTTACAACATTCTGGCGTGTCGTCGACTTCTTCTTGATGGGGACATTATATACGTCTATAACGTTGTATATCCTAACCGAAAGCAACCTAACTTCTGGGATGTAATATTTTAGAACATTCCTGGCATGTCGGTCCCTACATCTCGGTGTGGACATTCTATACGTCTATAACGTTGTATATCCTAACCTAAGGGAACCTAACATTTCGGGTGTAATATTTTGCAATATTCCTGACGCGTCGGCCCCTATTTCTCGGTGGGAATATTATATACGTCTATAACGTTACATATCCTAGCCTAAGGGAACCTAACATGTCGAATGTAATATTTTACAATATTCTGGCGTGTCGTCGCCTGCTTCTCAAAGGGGACATTATATACTTCTATAACGTTGTATATCCTAACCCCAAGCAACATAACTTCTGGGATGTAATATTTTACAACATTCCTGGCATGTCGGTCCCCACGTCTCGGTGGGAACATTATATAAGTCTATAACGATATATATCCTAACCTAAAGCAACCTAACAACTCGGATGTAATATTTTAGAACATTCCTGGCATGTCGGTCCCTACATCTCGGTGTGGACATTCTATACGTCTATAACGTTGTATATCATAACCTAAGGGAACCTAACATTTCGGGTGTAATATTTTGCAACATTCCTGACGCGTCGGCCCCTATTTCTCGGTGGGAATATTATATACGTCTATAACGTTATATATCCTAGCCTAAGGCAACCTAACGTATCGGATGTAATATTTTACAACATTCCTGACGCGTCGGCACCTATTTCTCGGTGGGAATATTATATACGTCTATGACGTTATATATCCTAGCCTAAGGCAACCTAACATGTCGAATGTAATATTTTACAACATTCTGGCGTGTCGTCGCCTGCTTCTCGAAGGGGACATTATATACGTCTATAACGTTCTATATCCTAACCTAACGCAACCTAACATCTGGGATGTAATATTTTACAACATTCCTGACGCGTCGGCCCCTATTTCTCGGTGTGAACATTATATACGTCTATAACGTTACAAATCCTAGCCTAAGGCAACCTAACATGTCGAAAGTAATATTGTACAACATTCCTGGTGTGTCGTCGCCTACTTCGCCATGGGGACATTATAAACATCTATAACGTTGTATATCCTAACCTAAGGCAACCTAACATCTCGGATGTAATATTTTACAACATTCCTGGCATGTCGGTCCCCACGTCTCGGTGGGAACATTATATAAGTCTATAACGATATATATCCTAACCTAAAGCAACCTAACAACTCGTGTGTACTATTTTATAACATTCCTGGCGTGTCGTCGCCTGCTTCTCGATGGGGACATTATATACGTCTATAACGTTATATATCCTAGCCTAAGGCAACCTAACATATCGGATGTAATATTTTACAACATTCCTGACGCGTCGGCCCCTATTTCTCGGTGGGAATATTATATACGTCTATAACGTTATATATCCTAACCTAAGGCAACCTAACATGTCGCATGTAATATTGTACAACATTCCTGGCGTGTCGTCGCCTGCTTCTCGATGGGGACATTATATACGTCTATAACGTTGTACATCCTAACCTAAGGCAACCTAACATTTCGGATGTAATATTTAACAACATTCCTGGCATGTCGGTCCCCACGTCTTGGTGGGAACATTATATAAGTCTATAACGATATATATCCTAACCTAAAGCAACCTAACAACTCGGAGGTAATATTTTAGAACATTCCTGGCATGTCGGTCCCTACATCTCGGTGGGGACATTCTATACGTCTATAACGTTGTATATCCTAACCTAAGGGAACCTAACATTTCGGGCGTGATATTTTACAACATTCCTGACGCGTCGGTCCCTACTTCTCGGTGGGAACATTGTATATGTCTATAACGGAATATGTCCTAGCCTAAGGCAACATAACATCTCGGATGTAATATTTTACAACATTCCTGGCGTGTCGTCGCCTGCTTCTCGATGGGGACATTATATACGTCTAAATCGTTGTATATCCTAACACAAAGCAACTTAACTTCTGGGATGTAATATTTTGCAACATTCCTGGCATGTCGGTCCCCACGTCTCGGTGGGAACATTATATAAGTCTATAACGATATATATCCTAACCTAAAGCAACCTAACATCTCGGATGTCATATTTTACAACATTCCTGGCATGTCGGTCCCTACATCTCGGTGGGAACATTCTATACGTCTATAACGTCGTATATCCTAACCTAAGAGAACCTAACATTTCGGGTGTAATATTTTACAACATTCCTGACGCGTCGGCCCCTATTTCGCGGTGGGAATATTATATACTTCTATAACGTTATATATCCTAACGTAAGGCAACATAACATCACGGATGTAATATTTTACAACATTCCTGACGCGTCGGCCCCTATTTCTCAGTGGGAATATTATATACGTCTATAACGTTATACATCCTAGCCTAAGGCAACTTAACATGTCGAATGTAATATTTTACAACATTCTGGCGTGTCGTCGCCTGCTTCTCGATGGGGACATTAGATACGTCTATAACTTTGTATATCCTAATCTAAGGGAACCTAACATCTCGGACGTAATATTTTACAACATTCTGGCATGTCGTCGCCTTCTCCTTGATGGGGACATTATATACGTCTATAACGTTGTATATCCTAACCGAAAGCAACCAAACTTCTGGGATGTAATATTTTAAAACATTCCTGGCATGTCGGTCCCCACGTCTCGGTGGGAACATTATATAAGTCTATAACGATATATATCCTAACCTAAAGCAACCTAACAACTCGGAGGTAATATTTTAGAACATTCCTGGCATGTCGGTCCCTACATCTCGGTGGGGACATTCTATACGTCTATAACGTTGTATATCCTAACCTAAGGGAACCTAACATTTCGGGCGTGATATTTTACAACATTCCTGACGCGTCGGCCCCTATTTCTCGGTGGGAATATTATATACGTCTATAACGTTGTATATCCTAACCTAAGGGAACCTAACATTTCGGGTGTAATATTTTGCAACATTCCTGGCGCGTCGGCCCCTATTTCTCGGGGGGAATATTATATACGTCTATAACGTGACATATCCTAGCCTAAGGCAACCTAACATGTCGAATGTAATATTTTACAACATTCTGGCGTGTCGTCGCCTGCTTCTCAAAGGGGACATTATATACGTCTATAACGTTGTATATCCTAACCTAACGCAACCTAATATCTGGGATGTAATATTTTACAACATTCCTGACGCGTCGGCCCCTATTTCTCGGTGGGAATATTATATACGTCTACAACGTTATATATCCTAGCCTAAGGCAACCTAACATGTCGAATGTAATATTTTACATCATTCCTGTCGTGTCGGCCCGTAGTTCTCGGTGGTAACATTATATACGTCTATAAGGTTAGATATCCTAGCCTAAGGCAGCCAAACATGTCGCATGTAATATTGTACAACATTCCTGGTGTGTCGTCAACTACTTCTGGATGGGGACATTCTATACGTCTATAACGTTGTATATCCTAACCTAAGGGAACCTAACATTTCGGGTGTAATATTTTGCAATATTCCTGACGCGTCGGCCCCTATTTCTCGGTGGGAATATTATATACGTCTATAACGTTACATATCCTAGCCTAAGGCAACCTAACATGTCGAATGTAATATTTTACAATATTCTGGCGTGTCGTCGCCTGCTTCTCAAAGGGGACATTATATACGTCTATAACGTTGTATATCCTAACCCAAAGCAACATAACTTCTGGGATGTAATATTTTACAACATTCCTGGCATGTCGGTCCCCACGTCTCGGTGGGAACATTATATAAGTCTATAACGATATATATCCTAACCCAAAGCAACCTAACTTCTGGGATGTAATATTTTACAACATTCCTGGCATGTCGGTCCCCACGTCTCGGTGGGAACATTCTATACGTCTATAACGTTGTATATCCTAACCTAAGGGAACCTAACATTTCGGGCGTGATATTTTACAACATTCCTGACGCGTCGGCCCCTATTTCTCGGTGGGAATATTGTATACGTCTATAACGTTATATATCCAAGCCCAAGGCAACCCAACATGTCGAATGTAATAATTTACAACATTCTGGCGTGTCGTCGCCTGCTTATCGAAGGGGACATTATATACGTCTATAACGTTGTATATCCTAACCTAACGCAACCTAACATCTGGGATGTAATATTTTACAACATTCCTGGCATGTCGGTCCCCACGTCTCGGTGGGAACATTATATAAGTCTATAACGATATATATCCTAACCTAAAGCAACCTAACAACTCGTGTGTACTATTTTATAGCATTCCTGGCGTGTCGTCGCCTGCTTCTCGATGGGGACCTTATATACGTCTATAACGTTATATATCCTAGCCTAAGGCAACCTAACATATCGGACGTAATATTTTACAACATTCCTGACGCGTCGGCCCCTATTTCTCGGTGGGAATATTATATACGTCTATAACGTTATATATCCTAGCCTAAGGCAACCTAACATGTCGCATGTAATATTGTACAACATTCCTGGCGTGTCGTCGCCTGCTTCTCGATGGGGACATTATATACGTCTATAACGTTGTACATCCTAACCTAAGGCAACCTAACATTTCGGATGTAATATTTAACAACATTACTGGCATGTCGGTCCCCACGTCTTGGTGGGAACACTATATAAGTCTATAACGATAAATATCCTAACCTAAAGCAACCTAACAACTCGGAGGAAATATTTTAGAACATTCCTGGCATGTCGGTCCCTACATCTCGGTGGGGACATTCTATACGTCTATAACGTTGTATATCCTAACCTAAGGGAACCTAACATTTCGGGCGTGATATTTTACAACATTCCTGACGCGTCGGCCCCTATTTCTCGGTGGGAATATTATATACGTCTATAACGTTATATATCCTAGCCTAAGGCAACCCAACATGTCGAATGTAATAATTTACAACATTCTGGCGTGTCGTCGCGTGCTACTCGAAGGGGACATTATATACTTCTATAACGTTGTATATCCTAACCTAACGCAACCTAACATCTCGGATGTCATATTTTACAACATTCCTGACGCGTCGGTCCCTACTTCTCGGTGGGAACATTGTATACGTCTATAACGGAATATGTCCTAGCCTAAGGCAACATAACATCTCGGATGTAATATTTTACAACATTCCTGGCGTGTCGTCGCCTGCTTCTCGATGGGGACATTATATACGTCTAAATCGTTGTATATCCTAACACAAAGCAACTTAACTTCTGGGATGTAATATTTTGCAACATTCCTGGCATGTCGGTCCCCACGTCTCGGTGGGAACATTATATAAGTCTATAACGATATATATCCTAACCTAAAGCAACCTAACATCTCGGATGTCATATTTTACAACATTCCTGGCATGTCGGTCCCTACATCTCGGTGGGAACATTCTATACGTCTATAACGTCGTATACCCTAACCTAAGAGAACCTAACATTTCGGGTGTAATATTTTACAACATTCCTGACGCGTCGGCCCCTATTTCGCGGTGGGAATATTATATACTTCTATAACGTTATATATCCTAACGTAAGGCAACATAACATCACGGATGTAATATTTTACAACATTCCTGACGCGTCGGCCCCTATTTCTCAGTGGGAATATTATATACGTCTATAACGTTATACATCCTAGCCTAAGGCAACTTAACATGTCGAATGTAATATTTTACAACATTCTGGCGTGTCGTCGCCTGCTTCTCGATGGGGACATTAGATACGTCTATAACTTTGTATATCCTAATCTAAGGGAACCTGACATCTCGGACGTAATATTTTACAACATTCTGGCATGTCGTCGCCTTCTTCTTGATGGGGACATTATATACGTCTATAACGTTGTATATCCTAACCGAAAGCAACCAAACTTCTGGGATGTAATATTTTAAAACATTCCTGGCATGTCGGTCCCCACGTCTCGGTGGGAACATTATATAAGTCTATAACGATATATATCCTAACCTAAAGCAACCTAACAACTCGGAGGTAATATTTTAGAACATTCCTGGCATGTCGGTCCCTACATCTCGGTGGGGACATTCTATACGTCTATAACGTTGTATATCCTAACCTAAGGGAACCTAACATTTCGGGCGTGATATTTTACAACATTCCTGACGCGTCGGCCCCTATTTCTCGGTGGGAATATTATATACGTCTACAACGTCATATATCCTAGCCTAAGGCGACCTAACATGTCGAATGTAATATTTTACATCATTCCTGTCGTGTCGGCCCGTAGTTCTCGGTGGTAACATTATATACGTCTATAAGGTTAGATATCCTAGCCTAAGGCAGCCAAACATGTCGCATGTAATATTGTACAACATTCCTGGTGTGCCGTCAACTACTTCTGGATGGGGACATTATATACATCTATAACGTTGTACATCCTAACCTAAGGCAACCTAACATATCGGATGTAATATTTTACAACATTCCTGACGCGTCGGCCCCTATTTCTCGGTGGGAATATTATATACGTCTATAACGTTATATATCCTAGCCTAAGGCAACCTAACGTATCGGATGTAATATTTTACAACATTCCTGACGCGTCGGCACCTATTTCTCGGTGGGAATATTATATACGTCTATGACGTTATATATCCTAGCCTAAGGCAACCTAACATGTCGAATGTAATATTTTACAACATTCTGGCGTGTCGTCGCCTGCTTCTCGAAGGGGACATTATATACGTCTATAACGTTCTATATCCTAACCTAACGCAACCTAACATCTGGGATGTAATATTTTACAACATTCCTGACGCGTCGGCCCCTATTTCTCGGTGTGAACATTATATACGTCTATAACGTTACATATCCTAGCCTAAGGCAACCTAACATGTCGAAAGTAATATTGTACAACATTCCTGGTGTGTCGTCGCCTACTTCGCGATGGGGACATTATAAACATCTATAACGTTGTATATCCTAAGCTAAGGCAACCTAACATCTCGGATGTAATATTTTACAACATTCCTGGCATGTCGGTCCCCACGTCTCGGTGGGAACATTATATAAGTCTATAACGATATATATCCTAACCCAAAGCAACCTAATTTCTGGGATGTAATATTTTACAACGTTCCTGGCATGTCGGTCCCCACGTCTCGGTGGGAACATTATATAAGTCTATAACGATATATATCCTAACCTAAAGCAACCTAACAACTCGGATGTAATATTTTAGAACATTCCTGGCATGTCGGTCCCTACATCTCGGTGTGGACATTCTATACGTCTATAACGTTGTATATCCTAACCTAAGGGAACCTAACATTTCGGGTGTAATATTTTGCAACATTCCTGACGCGTCGGCCCCTATTTCTCGGTGGGAATATTATATACGTCTATAACGTTATATATCCTAGCCTAAGGCAACCCAACATGTCGAATGTAATAATTTACAACATTCTGGTGTGTCGTCGCCTGCTTCTCGAAGGGGACATTATATACGTCTATAACATTGTATATCCTAACCTAACACAACCTAACATCTGGGATGTAATATTTTACCACATTCCTGGCATGTCGGTCCCCACGTCTCGGTGGGAACATTATGTAAGTCTATAACGATATATATCCTAACCTAAAGCAACCTAACAACTCGTGTGTACTATTTTATAACATTCCTGGCGTGTCGTCGCCTGCTTCTCGATGGGGACATTATATACGTCTATAACGTTATATATCCTAGCCTAAGGCAACCTAACATACCGGATGTAATATTTTACAACATTCCTGGCGTGTCGTCGCCTACTTCTGGATGTGGACATTATATACATCTATAACGTCATATATCCTAACGTAAAGGAACCTAACATATCGGATGTAATATTTTGATACTTTCCTGGCATGTCGGTCCCTACGTCTGGGTGGGATCATTATATACGTCTATAACGATATATATCCTAACGTAAGGCAACCTACCATCTCGGATGCAATATTTTACAACATTCCTGGCATGTCGGTCACTACATCTCGGTGGGAACATTATATACGTCTGTAACGATATATACCCTAACCTAAGGCAACCTAACATCTCGGATGTAATATTTTACAACATTCCTGGCATGTCGGTCCCTACTTCTCGGTGGGAACATTCTATACGTCTATAACGTTGTATATCCTATCCTAAGGGAACCTAACATCTCGGGTGTAATATTTTACAACATTGCTGACGCGTCGGCCCCTACTTCTCAGTGGGAACATTCTATACGTCTATAACGATATATATCCTAACCTAAGGCAACCTAACATCTCGGATGTAATATTTTACAACATTCCTGGCGCTTCGGCTGCTACTTTTCGGTGGGAACATTATATACGTCTATAACGTTACATATCCTAACGTATGGCAACATAACATCTCGGATGTTATATATTACAACATTCCTGGCGTGTCGTCGCCTGCTTCTCGATGGGGACTTTATGTACGGCTATAACGTTGTATATCCTAGCCTAAGGCTACCTAACATATCGGATGTAATATTTTACAACATTCCTGACGCTTCGGCGCCTATTTCTCGGTGGGAATATTATATACGTCTAAAACGTTATATATCCTAGCCTAAGGCAACCTAACATGTCGAATGTAATATTTTACAACATTCTGGCGTGTCGTCGCCTGCATCACAAAGGGGACATTATATACGTTTATAACGTTGTATATCCTAACCTTACGCAACCTAACATCTGGGATGTAATATTTTACAACATTCCTGACGCGTCGGCCCCTATTTCTCGGTGGGAATATTATATACGTCTATAACGTTATACATCCTAGCCTAAGGCAACTTAACATGCCGAATGTAATATTTTACAACATTCTGGCGTGTCGTCGCCTGCTTCTCGATGGGGACACTATATACGTCTATAACGTTGTATATCCTAACCGAAAGCAACCAAACTTCTGGGATGTAATATTTTACAACATTCCTGGCATTTCGGTCCCCACGTCTCGGTGGGAACATTATATAAGTCTATAACGATATATATCCTAACCTAAAGCAACCAAACAACTCGAATGTAATATTTTAGAACATTCCTGGCATGTCGGTCCCTACATCTCGGTGGGAACATTCTATACGTCTATAACGTTGTATATCCTAACCTAAGGGAACCTAACACTTCGGGTGTAATATTTTACAACATTCCTGATGCGTCGGCCCCTATTTCTCGGTGGGAATATTATATACGTCTATAACGTTGTATATCCTAACCTAAGGGAACCTAATATTTCGGGTGTAATATTTTGCAACATTCCTGACGCGTCGGCCCCTATTTCTCGGGGGGAATATTATATACGTCTATAACGTGACATATCCTAGCCTAAGGCAACCTAACATGTCGAATGCAATATTTTACAACATTCTGGCGTGTCGTCGCCTGCTTCTCAAAGGGGACATTATATACGTCTATAACGTTGTATATCCTAACCTAACGCAACCTAACATCTGGGATGTAATATTTTACAACATTCCTGACGCGTCGGCCCCTATTTCTCGGTGGGAATATTATATACGTCTACAACGTTATATATCCTAGCCTAAGGCGACCTAACATGTCGAATGTAATATTTTACATCATTCCTGTCGTGTCGGCCCGTAGTTCTCGGTGGTAACATTATATACGTCTATAAGGTTAGATATCCTAGCCTAAGGCAACCTAACATCTCGGATATAATATTTCACAACATTCCTGGCGTGTCGTCGCCTGCTTCTCGATGGGGACATTATATACGTCTATAACGTTGTATATCCTAACCCAAAGCAACCTAACTTCTGGGATGTAATATTTTACAACATTCCTGGCATGTCGGGTCCCACGTCTCGGTGGGAACATTATATAAGTCTATAACGATATATATCCTAACCTAAAGCAACCTAACAACTCGGATGTAATATTTTAGAACATTCCTGGCATGTCGGTCCCTACATCTCGGTGTGGACATTCTATACGTCTATAACGTTGTATATCCTAACCGAAGGGAACCTAACATTTCGGGTGTAATATTTTGCAACATTCCTGACGCGTCGGCCCCTATTTCTCGGTGGGAATATTATATACGTCTATAACGTTATATATCCTAGCCTAAGGCAACCTAACATATCTGATGTAATATTTTACAACATTCCTGACGCGTCGGCCCCTATTTCTCGGTGGGAATATTATATACGTCTATAACGTTATATATCCTAGCCTAAGGCAACCTAACATGTCGAATGTAATATTTTATAACATTCTGGCGTGTCGTCGCCTGCTTCTCAAAGGGGACATTATATACGTCTATAACGTTGTATATCCTAACCTAAGGCAACCTAACATATCGGATGTAATATTTTACAACATTCCTGGCGTGTCGGCGCCTGCTTCTCGATGGGGATATTATATACGTCTATAACGTTGTATATCCTAACCCAAAGCAACCTAACTTCTGGGATGTAATGTTTTACAACATTCCTGGCATGTCGGTCCCCACGTCCCGGTGGGAACATTATATAAGTCTATAACGATATATATCCTGTCCTAAAGCAACCTAACAACTCGGATGTAATATTTTAGAACATTCCTGGCATGTCGGTCCCTACATCTCGGTGGGGACATTCTATACGTCTATAACGTTGTATATCCTAACCTAAGGGAACCTAACATCTCGTGTGTAATATTTTACAACATTGCTGACGCGTCGGCCCCTATTTCTCGGTCGGAACATTCTATACGTCTATAACGTTGTATATAATAACCTAAGGGAACCTAACTTGTAGAATGTAATATTTTACAACATTCCTGGCGTGTCGTCGCCTACTTCTGGATGTGGACATTATATACATCTATAACGTCATATATCCTAACCTAACGGAACCTAACATCTCGGGTGTAATATTTTACAAGATCCCTGGCATGTCGGTCCCCACGTCTCGGTGGGAACATTATTTACGTCTATAACGATATATATCATGACCTAAAGCAACCTAACATCTCGGATGTAATATTTTACATCATTCCTGGCATGCCGGTCCCTACTTCTCGGTGGAAACAATGTATACGTCTATAACGATATATATCCTAGCCAAAGGCAACCCAACATGTAGAATGTAATATTTTACAACATTCCTGGCGTGTCGTCGCCTACTTCTCGATGGGGACATTATATACATCTATAACGTTGTATATCCTAACCTAAGGCAACCTAACAATCTCGGATGTAATATTTTACAACATTCCTGGCATGTCGGTCCCTACTTCTCGGTGGGAACATTGTATACGTCTATAACGATATATATTCTAGCCTAAGGCAACCTAACATGTCGAATGTAATATTTTACAACATTCCTGTCGTGTCGTCGCCTGCTTCTCGATGGGGACATTATATACGTCTATAACGTTGTATATTCTAACCTAACGCAA
Organism: Xylocopa violacea; assembly: GCA_963969225.1. NCBI lineage: Eukaryota > Metazoa > Arthropoda > Insecta > Hymenoptera > Apidae > Xylocopa > Xylocopa violacea. Next base: position 486,977 of record CAXAJV010000500.1, on the reverse strand, counting down.
CCTAACATCTGGGATGTAATATTTTACAACATTCCTGGCGTGTCGTCGCCTACTTCTGGATAGGGTCATTATATACATCTATAACGTCATATATCCTAACCTAAGGGAACCTAACATCTCGGGTGTAATATTTTAGATCATTCCTGACGCGTCAGTCCCTATTTCTCGGTGGGAACATTATATACGTCTATAACGTTATATATCCTAGCCTAAGGCAACCTAACTTGTAGAATGTAATATTTTACAACATTCCTGGCGTGTCGTCGCCTACTTCTCTATGGGAACATTATATACATCTATAACGTTGTATATCCTAACCTAAGGCAACCTAACATCTCGGATGTAATATTTTACAACATTCCTGTCATGTCGGTCCCTACTTCTCGGTGGGAACATTGTATACGTCTATAACGATATATATCCTAGCCTAAGGCAACCTAACATGTCGAATGTAATATTTTACAACATTCCTGTCGTGTCGTCGCCTGCTTCTCGATGGGGACATTATATACGTCTATAACGTTGTATATTCTAACCTAACGCAACCTAACATCTGGGATGTAATATTTTACAACATTCCTGGCGTGTCGTCGCGTACTTCTGAATGGGGACATTATATACATCTATAACGTTATATATCCTAACCTAAGGGAACCTAACATCTCGGGTGTAATACTTTACAACATTCCTGGCGTGTCGTCGCCTACTTCTCGATGGGGACATTATATACATCTATAACGTTGTATATCCTAACCTGAGGCAACCTAACATCTGGGATGTAATATTTTACAAGATCCCTGGCATGTCGGTCCCTACTTCTCGGTGGGAACATTGTATACGTCTATAACGATATATATTCTAGCCTAAGGCAACCTAACATGTCGAATGTAATATTTTACAACATTCCTGTCGTGTCGTCGCCTGCTTCTCGATGGGGACATTATATACGTCTATAACGTTGTATATTCTAACCTAACGCAACCTAACATCTGGGATGTAATATTTTACAACATTCCTGGCGTGTCGTCGCCTACTTCTGGATAGGGTCATTATATACATCTATAACGTCATATATCCTAACCTAAGGGAACCTAACATATCGGGTGTAATATTTTAGAACATTCCTGACGCGTCAGTCCCTATTTCTCGGTGGGAACATTATATACGTCTATAACGCTATATATCTCCTAGCCTAAGGCAACCTAACTTGCAGAATGTAATATTTTACAACATTCCTGGCGCGTCGTCGCCTACTTCTCGATGGGGACATTATATACATCTATAACGTTGTATATCCTAACCTGAGGCAACCTAACATCTGGGATGTAATATTTTACAAGATCCCTGGCATGTCGGTCCCCACGTCTCGGTGGGAACATTATATAAGTCTATAACGATATATATCCTAACCTAAGGCAACCTTTCATCTCGGATGTAATATTTTACAACATTCCTGGCATGTCGGTCCCTACTTCTCGGTGGAAACAATGTATACGTCTATAACGATATATATCCTAGCCTAAGGCAACCCAACATGTAGAATGTCATATTTTACAACATTCCTGGCGTGTCGTCGCGTACTTCTGAATGGGGACATTATATACATCTATAACGTTATATATCCTAACCTAAGGGAACCTAACATCTCGGGTGTAATATTTTACAACATTCCTGGCGTGTCGTCGCCTACTTCTCGATGGGGACATTATATACATCTATAACGTTGTATATCCTAACCTGAGGCAACCTAACATCTGGGATGTAATATTTTACAAGATCCCTGGCATGTCGGTCCCCACGTCTCGGTGGGAACATTATATAAGTCTATAACGATATATATCCTAACCTAAGGCAACCTTTCATCTCGGATGTAATATTTTACAACATTCCTGGCATGTCGGTCCCTACTTCTCGGTGGAAACAATGTATACGTCTATAACGATATATATCCTAGCCTAAGGCAACACAACATGTAGAATGTCATATTTTACAACATTCCTGGCGTGTCGTCGCCTACTTCTCGATGGGGACATTATATACATCTATAACGTTGTATATCCTAACCTAAAGCAACCTAACATCTCGGATGTAATATTTTACAACATTCCTGGCATGTCGGTCCCTACTTCACGGTGGGAAAATTGTATACGTCTATAACGATATATATTCTAGCCTAAGGCAACCTAACATGTCGAATGTAATATTTTACAACATTCCTGTCGTGTCGTCGCCTGCTTCTCGATGGGGACATTATATACGTCTATAACGTTGTATATTCTAACCTAACGCAACCTACCATCTGGGATGTAATATTTTACAACATTCCTGGCGTGTCGTCGCCTACTTCTCGATGGGGACATTATATACATCTATAACGTTGTATATCCTAACCTAAGGCAACCTAACATCTCGAATGTAATATTTTACCACATTCCTGTCATGTCGGTCCCTACTTCTCGGTGGGAACATTGTATACGTCTATAACGATATATATCCTAGCCTAAGGCAACCTAACATGTCGAATGTAATATTTTACAACATTCCTGTCGTGTCGTCGCCTGCTTCTCGATGGGGACATTATATACGTCTATAACGTTATATATTCTAACCTAACGCAACCTAACATCTGGGATGTAATATTTTACAACATTCCTGGCGTGTCGTCGCCTACTTCTGGATGTGGACATTATATACATCCATAACGTCATATATCCTAACGTAAAGGAACCTAACATATCGGATGTAATATTTTGATACTTTCCTGGCATGTCGGTCCCTACGTCTCGGTGGGATCATTATATACGTCTATAACGATATATATCCTAACCTAAGGCAACCTACCATCTCGGATGTAATATTTTACAGCATTCCTGGCATGTCGGTCACTACATCTCGGTGGGAACATTATATACGTCTGTAACGATATATACCCTAACCTAAGGCAACCTAACATCTCGGATGTAATATTTTACAACATTCCTGGCATGTCGGTCCCTACTTCTCGGTGGCAACATTCTATACGTCTATAACGTTGTATATCCTATCCTAAGGGAACCTAACATCTCGGGTGTAATATTTTACAACATTGCTGACGCGTCGGCCCCTACTTCTGGGTGGGAACATTCTATACGTCTATAACGATATATATCCTAACCTAAGGCAACCTAACATCTCGGATGTAATATTTTACAACATTCCTGGCGCTTCGGCTGCTACTTTTCGGTGGGAACATTATATACGTCTATAACGTTACATATCCTAACGTATGGCAACATAACATCTCGGATGTTATATATTACAACATTCCTGGCGTGTCGTCGCCTGCTTCTCGATGGGGACTTTATGTACGGCTATAACGTTGTATATCCTAGCCTAAGGCAACCTAACATATCGGATGTAATATTTTACAACATTCCTGACGCTTCGGCGCCTATTTCTCGGTGGGAATATTATATACGTCTAAAACGTTATATATCCTAGCCTAAGGCAACCTAACATGTCGAATGTAATATTTTACAACATTCTGGCGTGTCGTCGCCTGCATCACAAAGGGGACATTATATACGTCTATAACGTTGTATATCCTAACCTTACGCAACCTAACATCTGGGATGTAATATTTTACAACATTCCTGACGCGTCGGCCCCTATTTCTCGGTGGGAATATTATATACGTCTATAACGTTATACATCCTAGCCTAAGGCAACTTAACATGTCGAATGTAATATTTTACAACATTCTGGCGTGTCGTCGCCTGCTTCTCGATGGGGACATTATATACGTCTATAACGTTGTATATCCTAACCGAAAGCAACCAAACTTCTGGGATATAATATTTTACAACATTCCTGGCATTTCGGTCCCCACGTCTCGGTGGGAACATTATATAAGTCTATAACGATATATATCCTAACCTAAAGCAACCAAACAACTCGAATGTAATATTTTAGAACATTCCTGGCATGTCGGTCCCTACATCTCGGTGGGAACATTCTATACGTCTATAACGTTGTATATCCTAACCTAAGGGAACCTAACACTTCGGGTGTAATATTTTACAACATTCCTGATGCGTCGGCCCCTATTTCTCGGTGGGAATATTATATACGTCTATAACGTTGTATATCCTAACCTAAGGGAACCTAATATTTCGGGTGTAATATTTTGCAACATTCCTGACGCGTCGGCCCCTATTTCTCGGGGGGAATATTATATACGTCTATAACGTGACATATCCTAGCCTAAGGCAACCTAACATGTCGAATGCAATATTTTACAACATTCTGGCGTGTCGTCGCCTGCTTCTCAAAGGGGACATTATATACGTCTATAACGTTGTATATCCTAACCTAACGCAACCTAACATCTGGGATGTAATATTTTACAACATTCCTGACGCGTCGGCCCCTATTTCTCGGTGGGAATATTATATACGTCTACAACGTTATATATCCTAGCCTAAGGCGACCTAACATGTCGAATGTTATATTTTACATCATTCCTGTCGTGTCGGCCCGTAGTTCTCGGTGGTAACATTATATACGTCTATAAGGTTAGATATCCTAGCCTAAGGCAACCTAACATCTCGGATATAATATTTCACAACATTCCTGGCGTGTCGTCGCCTGCTTCTCGATGGGGACATTATATACGTCTATAACGTTGTATATCCTAACCCAAAGCAACCTAACATCTGGGATGTAATATTTTACAACATTCCTGGCATGTCGGTTCCCACGTCTCGGTGGGAACATTATATAAGTCTATAACGATATATATCCTAACCTAAAGCAACCTAACAACTCGGATGTAATATTTTAGAACATTCCTGGCATGTCGGTCCCTACATCTCGGTGGGGACATTCTATACGTCTATAACGTTGTATATCCTAACCTAAGGGATCCTAACATTTCGGATGTAATATTTTACAACATTCCTGGCATGTCGGTCCCAACTTCTCGGTGGGAACATTCTATACGTCTATAAAGTTGTATATCCTAACCTAAGGGAACCTAACATCTCGTGTGTAATATTTTACAACATTGCTGACGCGTCGGCCCCTATTTCTCGGTCGGAACATTCTATACGTCTATAACGTTGTATATAATAACCTAAGGGAACCTAACTTGTAGAATGTAATATTTTACAACATTCCTGGCGTGTCGTCGCCTACTTCTGGATGTGGACATTATATACATCTATAACGTCATATATCCTAACCTAACGGAACCTAACATCTCGGGTGTAATATTTTACAAGATCCCTGGCATGTCGGTCCCCATGTCTCGGTGGGAACATTATTTACGTCTATAACGATATATATCATGACCTAAAGCAACCTAACATCTCAGATGTAATATTTTACATCATTCCTGGCATGCCGGTCCCTACTTCTCGGTGGAAAAAATGTATACGTCTATAACGATATATATCCTAGCCTAAGGCAACCCAACATGTAGAATGTAATATTTTACAACATTCCTGGCGTGTCGTCGCCTACTTCTCGATGGGGACATTATATACATCTATAACGTTGTATATCCTAACCTAAGGCAACCTAACAATCTCGGATGTAATATTTTACAACATTCCTGGCATGTCGGTCCCTACTTCTCGGTGGGAACATTGTATACGTCTATAACGATATATATTCTAGCCTAAGGCAACCTAACATGTCGAATGTAATATTTTACAACATTCCTGTCGTGTCGTCGCCTGCTTCTCGATGGGGACATTATATACGTCTATAACGTTGTATATTCTAACCTAACGCAACCTAACATCTGGGATGTAATATTTTACAACATTCCTGGCGTGTCGTCGCCTACTTCTGGATAGGGTCATTATATACATCTATAACGTCATATATCCTAACCTAAGGGAACCTAACATCTCGGGTGTAATATTTTAGATCATTCCTGACGCGTCAGTCCCTATTTCTCGGTGGGAACATTATATACGTCTATAACGTTATATATCCTAGCCTAAGGCAACCTAACTTGTAGAATGTAATATTTTACAACATTCCTGGCGTGTCGTCGCCTACTTCTCTATGGGAACATTATATACATCTATAACGTTGTATATCCTAACCTAAGGCAACCTAACATCTCGGGTGTAATATTTTACAACATTCCTGTCATGTCGGTCCCTACTTCTCGGTGGGAACATTGTATACGTCTATAACGATATATATCCTAGCCTAAGGCAACCTAACATGTCGAATGTAATATTTTACAACATTCCTGTCGTGTCGTCGCCTGCTTCTCGATGGGGACATTATATACGTCTATAACGTTGTATATTCTAACCTAACGCAACCTAACATCTGGGATGTAATAGTTTACAGCATTCCTGGCGTGTCGTCGCCTACTTCTGGATGTGGACATTATATACATCTATAACGTCATATATCCTAACGTAAAGGAACCTAACATATCGGATGTAATATTTTGATACTTTCCTGGCATGTCGGTCCCTACGTCTCGGTGGGATCATTATATACGTCTATAACGATATATATCCTAACCTAAGGCAACCTACCATCTCGGATGTAATATTTTACAACATTCCTGGCATGTCGGTCACTACATCTCGGTGGGAACATTATATACGTCTGTAACGATATATACCCTAACCTAAGGCAACCTAACATCTCGGATGTAATATTTCACAACATTCCTGGCATGTCGGTCACTAGGTCTCGGTGGGAACATTATATACGTCTGTAACGATATACACCCTAACCTAAGGCAACCTAACATCTCGGATTTAATATTTTACAACATTCCTGGCATGTCGGTCCCTACTTCTCGGTGGGAACATTGTATACGTCTATAGCGATATATATTCTAGCCTAAGGCTACCTAACATGTCGAATGTAATATTTTACAACGTTCCTGTCGTGTCGTCGCCTGCTTCTCGATGGGAACATTATATACGTCTATAACGTTGTATATTCTAACCTAACGCAACCTAACATCTGGGATGTAATATTTTACAACATTCCTGGCATGTCGGGCCCTACTTCTCGGTGGGAACATTGTATACGTCTATAACGATATATATACTAGCCTAAGGCAACCTAACGTGTCGAATGTAATATTTTACAACATTCCTGGCGTGTCGTCGCCTACTTCTCGATGGGGACATTATATACATCTATAACGTCATATATCCTAACCTAAAGGAACCTAACATATCGGATGTAATATTTTGATACTTTCCTGGCATGTCGGTCCCTACGTCTCGGTGGGATCATTATATACGTCTATAACGTTGTATATCCTAACCTAAGGCAACCTAACATCTCGGATGTAATATTTTACAACATTCGTGGCATGTCGGTCCCTACTTCTCGGTGGGAACATTCTATACGTCTATAACGTTGTATATCCTATCCTAAGGGAACCTAACATCTCGGGTGTAATATTTTACAACATTGCTGACGCGTCGGCCCCTACTTCTCGGTGGGAACATTCTATACGTCTATAACGATATATATCCTAACCTAAGGCAACCTAACATCTCGGATGTAATATTTTACAACATTCCTGGCGCTTCGGCTGCTACTTTTCGGTGGGAACATTATATACGTCTATAACGTTACATATCCTAACGTATGGCAACATAACATCTCGGATGTTATATATTACAACATTCCTGGCGTGTCGTCGCCTGCTTCTCGATGGGGACTTTATGTACGTCTATAACGTTGTATATCCTAACCTAACGCAACCTAACATCTGGGATGTAATATTTTACAACATTCCTGGCATGTCGGGCCCTACTTCTCGGTGGGAACATTGTATACGTCTATAACGATATATATACTAGCCTAAGGCAACCTAACGTGTCGAATGTAATATTTTACAACATTCCTGTCGTCTCGTCGCCTACTTCTCGATGGGGACATTATATACATCTATAACGTCATATATCCTAACCTAAAGGAACCTAACATATCGGATGTAATATTTTGATACTTTCCTGGCATGTCGGTCCCTACGTCTCGGTGGGATCATTATATACGTCTATAACGTTGTATATCCTAACCTAAGGCAAACTAACATCTCGAATGTAATATTTTACAACATTCCTGGCATGTCGGTCCCTACTTCTTGGTGGGAACATTGTATACGTCTATAACGATACATATTCTAGCCTAAGGCAACCTAACATGTCGAATGTAATATTTTACAACATTCCTGTCGTGTCGTCGCCTGTTTCTCGATGGGGACATTATATACGTCTATAACGTTGTATATTCTAACCTAACGCAACCTAACATCTGGGATGTTATATTTTACAACATTCCTGGCGTGTCGTCGCCTACTTCTGGATGGGGACATTATATACATCTATAACGTCATATATCCTAACCTAAGGGAACCTAACATCTCGGGTGTAATATTTTACAACATTCCTGGCGTGTCGTCGCCTACTTCTCGATGGGAACATTATATACGTCTATAACGATATATATCCTAACCTAAGGCAACCTAACATCTCGGATGTAATATTTTACAACATTCCTGGCATGTCGATCCCTACTTCTCGGTGGGAACATTGTATACGTCTATAGCGATATATATTCTAGCCTAAGGCTACCTAACATGTCGAATGTAATATTTTACAACGTTCCTGTCGTGTCGTCGCCTGCTTCTCGATGGGGACATTATATACGTCTATAACGTTGTATATTCTAACCTAACGCAACCTAACATCTGGGATGTTATATTTTACAACATTCCTGGCGTGTCGTCGCCTACTTCTGGATGGGGACATTATATACATCTATAACGTCATATATCCTAACCTAAGGGAACCTAACATCTCGGGTGTAATATTTTACAACATTCCTGTCGTGTCGTCGCCTGCTTCTCGATGGGGACATTATATACGTCTATAACGTTGTATATTCTAACCTAACGCAACCTAACATCTGGAATGTAATATTTTACTACATTCTGGCGTGTCGTCGCCTGCTTCTCGATGGGGACACTATATACGTCTATAACCTTGTATATACTAACCTAACGCAACCTAACATCTGGGATGTAATATTTTACAACATTCCTGGTGGGTCGTCGCCCGCTTCTCGATGGGGACATTATATACGTCTATAACGTTGAATATCCTAACCTAAAGCAACCTAAATCTGGGATGTAATATTTTACAACAGCCCTGGCATGTCGGTCCCCACGTCTCGGTGGGAACATTATATACGTCTATAACGATATATATCCTAACCTAAGGCAACCTAACATCTCGGATGTAATATTTTACAACATTCCTGGCATGTCGGTCCCTACTTCTCGGTGGGAACATTGTATACGTCTATAGCGATATATATTCTAGCCTAAGGCTACCTAACATGTCGAATGTAATATTTTACAACGTTCCTGTCGTGTCGTCGCCTGCTTCTCGATGGGAACATTATATACGTCTATAACGTTGTATATTCTAACCTAACGCAACCTAACATCTGGGATGTTATATTTTACAACATTCCTGGCGTGTCGACGCCTACTTCTGGATGGGGACATTATATACATCTATAAAGTCATATATCCTAACCTAAGGGAACCTAACATCTCGGGTGTAATATTTTACAACATTCCTGGCGTGTCGTCGCCTACTTCTCGATGGGGACATTATATATGTCTGTAACGTTGTATATCCTAACCTAAGGCAACCTAACATCTCGGATGTAATATTTTACAACATTCCTGTCATGTCGGTCCCTACTTCTCGGTGGGAACATTGTATACGTCTATAACGATATATATGCTAGCCTAAGGCAACCTAACATGTCGAATGTAATATTTTACAACATTCCTGTCATGTCGCCGCCTGCTTCTCGATGGGGTCATTATATACGTCTATAACGTTGTATATTCTAACCTAACGCAACCTAACATCTGGGATGTAATATTTTACAACATTCCTGGCGTGTCGTCACCTACTTCTCGATGGGGACATTATATACATCTATAACCTTGTATATACTAACCTAACGCAACCTAACATCTGGGATGTAATATTTTACAACATTCCTGGCGCTTCGGCTGCTACTTTTCGGTGGGAACATTATATACGTCTATAACGTTACATATCCTAACGTATGGCAACATAACATCTCGGATGTTATATTTTACAACATTCCTGGCGTGTCGTCGCCTGCTTCTCGATGGGGACTTTATGTACGTCTAGAACGTTGTATATCCTAAGCTAACGCAACCTAACATCTGGGATGTAATATTTTACAACATTCCTGGCATGTCGGTCCCTACGTCTCCGTGGGTACATTGTACACGTCTATAACCTTGTATATCCTAACCTAACGCAACCTAACATCTGGGATGTAATATTTTAAAACATTCCTGGCATGTCGGTCCCTACGTCTCGGTGGGAACATTATATACGTCTATAACGATATATATCCTAACCTAAGGCAACCTAACATCTCGGATGTAATATTTTACAACATTCCTGGCGCTTCGGCTGCTACTTTTCGGTGGGAACATTATATACGTCTATAACGTTACATATCCTAACGTATGGCAACATAACATCTCGGATGTTATATTTTTCAACATTCCTGGCGTGTCGTCGCCTGCTTCTCGATGGGGACTTTATGTACGTCTAGAACGTTGTATATCCTAAGCTAACGCAACCTAACATCTGGGATGTAATATTTTACAACATTCCTGGCATGTCGGTCCCTACGTCTCGGTGGGAACGTTATATACGTCTATAACGATATATATCCTAACCTAAGGGAACCTATCATCTCGGATGTAATATTTTACAACATTCCTGGCATGTCGGGCCCTACTTCTCGGTGGGAACATTCTATACGTCTATAACGTTGTATATCCTAACCTAACGCAAGCTAACATCTGGGATGTAATATTTTACAACATTCCTCGCATGTCGGTCCCTACGTCTCGGTGGGAACGTTATATACGTCTATAACGATATATATCCTAACCTAAGGGAACCTTACATCTCGGATGTAATATTTTACAACATTCTGGCGTGTCGTCGCCTGCTTCTCGATGGGGACATTATATACGTCTATAACCTTGTATATACTAACCTAACGCAACCTAACATATGGGATGTAATATTTTACAACATTCCTGGTGGGTCGTCGCCCGCTTCTCGATGGGGACATTATATACGTCTATAACGTTGAATATCCTAACCTAAAGCAACCTAAATCTGGGATGTAATATTTTACAAGATCCCTGGCATGTCGGTCCCCACGTCTCGGTGGGAACATTATATACGTCTATAACGTTACATATCCTAACGTATGACAACATAACATCTCGGATGTTATATTTTACAACATTCCTGGCGTGTCGTCGCCTGCTTCTCGATGGGGACTTTATGTACGTCTAGAACGTTGTATATCCTAAGCTAACGCAACCTAACATCTGGGATGTAATATTTTACAACATTCCTGGCATGTCGGTCCCTACGTCTCCGTGGGTACATTGTACACGTCTATAACCTTGTATATCCTAACCTAACGCAACCTAACATCTGGGATGTAATATTTTAAAACATTCCTGGCATGTCGGTCCCTACGTCTCGGTGGGAACATTATATACGTCTATAACGATATATATCCTAACCTAAGGCAACCTAACATCTCGGATGTAATATTTTACAACATTCCTGGCGCTTCGGCTGCTACTTTTCGGTGGGAACATTATATACGTCTATAACGTTACATATCCTAACGTATGGCAACATAACATCTCGGATGTTATATTTTTCAACATTCCTGGCGTGTCGTCGCCTGCTTCTCGATGGGGACTTTATGTACGTCTAGAACGTTGTATATCCTAAGCTAACGCAACCTAACATCTGGGATGTAATATTTTACAACATTCCTGGCATGTCGGTCCCTACGTCTCGGTGGGAACGTTATATACGTCTATAACGATATATATCCTAACCTAAGGGAACCTATCATCTCGGATGTAATATTTTACAACATTCCTGGCATGTCGGGCCCTACTTCTCGGTGGGAACATTCTATACGTCTATAACGTTGTATATCCTAACCTAACGCAAGCTAACATCTGGGATGTAATATTTTACAACATTCCTCGCATGTCGGTCCCTACGTCTCGGTGGGAACGTTATATACGTCTATAACGATATATATCCTAACCTAAGGGAACCTTACATCTCGGATGTAATATTTTACAACATTCTGGCGTGTCGTCGCCTGCTTCTCGATGGGGACATTATATACGTCTATAACCTTGTATATACTAACCTAACGCAACCTAACATATGGGATGTAATATTTTACAACATTCCTGGTGGGTCGTCGCCCGCTTCTCGATGGGGACATTATATACGTCTATAACGTTGAATATCCTAACCTAAAGCAACCTAAATCTGGGATGTAATATTTTACAAGATCCCTGGCATGTCGGTCCCCACGTCTCGGTGGGAACATTATATACGTCTATAACGATATATATCCTAACCTAAGGCAACCTAACATCTCGGATGTAATATTTTACAACATTCCTGGCATGTCGGTCCCTACTTCTCGGTGGAAACAATGTATACGTCTATAACGATATATATCCTAGCCTAAGGCAACCCAACATGTAGAATGTAATATTTTACAACATTCCTGGCGTGTCGTCGCCTACTTCTCGATGGGGACATTATATACATCTATAACGTTGTATATCCTAACCTAAGGCAACCTAACATCTCGGATGTAATATTTTACAACATTCCTGACGTGTCGTCGCCTGCTTCTCGATGGGGACATTATATACGTCTATAACGTTGTATATTCTAACCTAACGCAACCTAACATCTGGAATGTAATATTTTACTACATTCCTGGCGTGTCGTCGCCTGCTTCTCGATGGGGACATTATATACGTCTATAACCTTGTATATACTAACCTAACGCAACCTAACATCTGGGATGTAATATTTTACAACATTCCTGGTGGGTCGTCGCCCGCTTCTCGATGGGGACATTATATACGTCTATAACGTTGAATATCCTAACCTAAAGCAACCTAAATCTGGGATGTAATATTTTACAAGATCCATGGCATGTCGGTCCCCACGTCTCGGTGGGAACATTATATACGTCTATAACGATATATATCCTAACCTAAGGCAACCTAACATCTCGGATGTAATATTTTACAACATTCCTGGCATGTCGGTCCCTACTTCTCGGTGGGAACATTGTATACGTCTATAACGATATATATTCTAGCCTAAGGCTACCTAATATGTCGAATGTAATATTTTACAACGTTCCTGCCGTGTCGTCGCCTGCTTCTCGATGGGGACATTATATACGTCTATAACGTTGTATATTCTAACCTAACGCAACCTAACATCTGGGATGTAATATTTTACAATATTCCTGGCGTGTCGTCGCCTACTTCTGGATGTGGACATTATATACATCTATAACGTCATATATCCTAACGTAAAGGAACCTAACATATCGGATGTAATATTTTGATACTTTCCTGGCATGTCGGTCCCTACGTCTCGGTGGGATCATTATATACGTCTATAACGATATATATCCTAACCTAAGGCAACCTACCATCTCGGATGTAATATTTTACAACATTCCTGGCATGTCGGTCACTACATATCGGTGGGAACATTATATACGTCTGTAACGATATATACCCTAACCTAAGGCAACCTAACATCTCGGATGTAATATTTTACAACATTCGTGGCATGTCGGTCCCTACTTCTCGGTGGGAACATTCTATACGTCTATAACGTTGTATATCCTATCCTAAGGGAACCTAACATCTCGGGTGTAATATTTTACAACATTGCTGACGCGTCGGCCCCTACTTCTCGGTGGGAACATTCTATACGTCTATAACGATATATATCCTAACCTAAGGCAACCTAACATCTCGGATGTAATATTTTACAACATTCCTGGCGCTTCGGCTGCTACTTTTCGGTGGGAACATTATATACGTCTATAACGTTACATATCCTAACGTATGGCAACATAACATCTCGGATGTTATATATTACAACATTCCTGGCGTGTCGTCGCCTGCTTCTCGATGGGGACTTTATGTACGTCTATAACGTTGTATATCCTAACCTAACGCAACCTAACATCTCGGATGTAATATTTTACAACATTCCTGGCATGGCGGTCACTACATCTCGGTGGGAACATTATATACGTCTGTAACGATATATACCCTAACCTAAGGCAACCTATCATCTCGGATGTAATATTTTACAACATTCCTGGCATGTCGGGCCCTACTTCTCGGTGGGAACATTCTATACGTCTATAACGTTGTATATCCTAACCTAACGCAAGCTAACATCTGGGATGTAATATTTTACAACATTCCTCGCATGTCGGTCCCTACGTCTCGGTGGGAACGTTATATACGTCTATAACGATATATATCCTAACCTAAGGGAACCTTACATCTCGGATGTAATATTTTACAACATTCTGGCGTGTCGTCGCCTGCTTCTCGATGGGGACATTATATACGTCTATAACCTTGTATATACTAACCTAACGCAACCTAACATATGGGATGTAATATTTTACAACATTCCTGGTGGGTCGTCGCCCGCTTCTCGATGGGGACATTATATACGTCTATAACGTTGAATATCCTAACCTAAAGCAACCTAAATCTGGGATGTAATATTTTACAAGATCCCTGGCATGTCGGTCCCCACGTCTCGGTGGGAACATTATATACGTCTATAACGATATATATCCTAACCTAAGGCAACCTAACATCTCGGATGTAATATTTTACAACATTCCTGGCATGTCGGTCCCTACTTCTCGGTGGAAACAATGTATACGTCTATAACGATATATATCCTAGCCTAAGGCAACCCAACATGTAGAATGTAATATTTTACAACATTCCTGGCGTGTCGTCGCCTACTTCTCGATGGGGACATTATATACATCTATAACGTTGTATATCCTAACCTAAGGCAACCTAACATCTCGGATGTAATATTTTACAACATTCCTGACGTGTCGTCGCCTGCTTCTCGATGGGGACATTATATACGTCAATATCGTGGTATATTCTAACCTAACGCAACCTAACATCTGGGATGTAATATTTTACAACATTCCTGGCGTGTCGTCGCCTACTTCTGGATGGGGACGTTATATACATCTATAACGTCATATATCCTAGCCTAAGGGAACCTAACATCTAGGGTATAATATTTTACAACATTCCCGGCGTGTCGTCGCCTACTTCTCGATGGGAACATTATATACGTCTATAACGTTATATATCCTAGCCTAAGGCAACCTAACTTGTAGAATGTAATATTTTACAACATTCCTGGGGTGTCGTCGCCTACTTCTCTATGGGAACATTATATACATCTATAACGTTGTAGATCCTAACCTAAGGCAACCTAACATCTCGGATGTAATATTTTACCACATTCCTGTCATGTCGGTCCCTACTTCTCGGTGGGAACATTGTATACGTCTATAACGATATATATTCTAGCCTAAGGCAACCTAACATGTCGAATGTAATATTTTACAACATTCCTGTCGTGTCGTCGCCTGCTTCTCGATGGGGACATTATATACGTCTATAACGTTGTATATTCTAACCTAACACAACCTAACATGTGGGATGTTATATTTTACAACATTCCTGGCGTGTCGTCGCCTACTTCTGGATGGGGACATTATATACATCTATAACGTCATACATCCTAACCTAAGGGAACCTAACATCTCGGGTGTAATATTTTACAACATTCCTGGCGTGTCGTCGCCTACTTCTCGATGGGGACATTATATACATCTATAACGTTGTATATCATAACCTAAGGCAACCTAACATCTCGGATGTAATATTTTACAACATTCTGGCGTGTCGTCGCCTGCTTCTCGATGGGGACACTATATACGTCTATAACCTTGTATATACTAACCTAACGCAACCTAACATCTGGGATGTAATATTTTACAACATTCCTGGTGGGTCGTCGCCCGCTTCTCGATGGGGACATTATATACGTCTATAACGTTGAATATCCTAACCTAAAGCAACCTAAATCTGGGATGTAATATTTTACAACAGCCCTGGCATGTCGGTCCCCACGTCTCGGTGGGAACATTATATACGTCTATAACGATATATATCCTAACCTAAGGCAACCTAACATCTCGGATGTAATATTTTACAACATTCCTGGCATGTCGGTCCCTACTTCTCGGTGGGAACATTGTATACGTCTATAGCGATATATATTCTAGCCTAAGGCTACCTAACATGTCGAATGTAATATTTTACAACGTTCCTGTCGTGTCGTCGCCTGCTTCTCGATGGGAACATTATATACGTCTATAACGTTGTATATTCTAACCTAACGCAACCTAACATCTGGGATGTTATATTTTACAACATTCCTGGCGTGTCGACGCCTACTTCTGGATGGGGACATTATATACATCTATAAAGTCATATATCCTAACCTAAGGGAACCTAACATCTCGGGTTTAATATTTTACAACATTCCTGGCGTGTCGTCGCCTACTTCTCGATGGGGACATTATATATGTCTGTAACGTTGTATATCCTAACCTAAGGCAACCTAACATCTCGGATGTAATATTTTACAACATTCCTAGCATGTCGGTCCCTACTTCTCGGTGGGAACATTGTATACGTCTATAACGATATATATTCTAGCCTAAGGCAACCTAACATGTCGAATGTAATATTTTACAACATTCCTGTCGTGTCGTCGCCTGCTTCTCGATGGGGACATTATATACGTCTATAACGTTGTATATTCTAACCTAACGCAACCTAACATCTGGGATGTTATATTTTACAACATTCCTGGCGTGTCGTCGCCTACTTCTGGATGGGGACATTATATACATCTATAACGTCATATATCCTAACCTAAGGGAACCTAACATCTCGGGTGTAATATTTTACAACATTCCTGGCGTGTCGTCGCCTACTTCTCGATGGGGACATTATATACATCTATAACGTTGTATATCCTAACCTAAGGCAACCTAACATCTCGGATGTAATATTTTACAACATTCCTGGCAAGTCGGGCCCTACTTCTCGGTGGGAACATTGTATACGTCTATAACGATATATATCCTAGCCTAAGGCAACCTAACATGTCGAATGTAATATTTTACAACATTCCTGTCGTGTCGTCGCCTGCATCTCGATGGGGACATTCTATACGTCTATAACGTTGTATATCTTAACCTAAGGGAACCTAACATCTCGGGTGTAACATTTTAGAACATTCCTGAAGCGTCAGTCCCTATTTCTCGGTGGGAACATTATATACGTCTATAACGTTATATATCCTAGCCTAAGGCAACCTCACTTGTAGAATGTAATATTTTACAACATTCCTGGCGTGTCGTCGCCTACTTCTCTATGGGAACATTATATACATCTATAACCTTGTATATCCTAACCTAAGGCAACCTAACATCTCGGATGTAATATTTTACAACATTCCTGTCATGTCGGTCCCTACTTCTCGGTGGGAACATTGTATACGTCTATAACGATATATATGCTAGCCTAAGGCAACCTAACATGTCGAATGTAATATTTTACAACATTCCTGTCATGTCGCCGCCTGCTTCTCGATGGGGTCATTATATACGTCTATAACGTTGTATATTCTAACCTAACGCAACCTAACATCTGGGATGTAATATTTTACAACATTCCTGGCGTGTCGTCACCTACTTCTCGATGGGGACATTATATACATCTATAACCTTGTATATACTAACCTAACGCAACCTAACATCTGGGATGTAATATTTTACAACATTCCTGGCGCTTCGGCTGCTACTTTTCGGTGGGAACATTATATACGTCTATAACGTTACATATCCTAACGTATGGCAACATAACATCTCGGATGTTATATTTTACAACATTCCTGGCGTGTCGTCGCCTGCTTCTCGATGGGGACTTTATGTACGTCTAGAACGTTGTATATCCTAAGCTAACGCAACCTAACATCTGGGATGTAATATTTTACAACATTCCTGGCATGTCGGTCCCTACGTCTCCGTGGGTACATTGTACACGTCTATAACCTTGTATATCCTAACCTAACGCAACCTAACATCTGGGATGTAATATTTTAAAACATTCCTGGCATGTCGGTCCCTACGTCTCGGTGGGAACATTATATACGTCTATAACGATATATATCCTAACCTAAGGCAACCTAACATCTCGGATGTAATATTTTACAACATTCCTGGCGCTTCGGCTGCTACTTTTCGGTGGGAACATTATATACGTCTATAACGTTACATATCCTAACGTATGGCAACATAACATCTCGGATGTTATATTTTTCAACATTCCTGGCGTGTCGTCGCCTGCTTCTCGATGGGGACTTTATGTACGTCTAGAACGTTGTATATCCTAAGCTAACGCAACCTAACATCTGGGATGTAATATTTTACAACATTCCTGGCATGTCGGTCCCTACGTCTCGGTGGGAACGTTATATACGTCTATAACGATATATATCCTAACCTAAGGGAACCTATCATCTCGGATGTAATATTTTACAACATTCCTGGCATGTCGGGCCCTACTTCTCGGTGGGAACATTCTATACGTCTATAACGTTGTATATCCTAACCTAACGCAAGCTAACATCTGGGATGTAATATTTTACAACATTCCTCGCATGTCGGTCCCTACGTCTCGGTGGGAACGTTATATACGTCTATAACGATATATATCCTAACCTAAGGGAACCTTACATCTCGGATGTAATATTTTACAACATTCTGGCGTGTCGTCGCCTGCTTCTCGATGGGGACATTATATACGTCTATAACCTTGTATATACTAACCTAACGCAACCTAACATATGGGATGTAATATTTTACAACATTCCTGGTGGGTCGTCGCCCGCTTCTCGATGGGGACATTATATACGTCTATAACGTTGAATATCCTAACCTAAAGCAACCTAAATCTGGGATGTAATATTTTACAAGATCCCTGGCATGTCGGTCCCCACGTCTCGGTGGGAACATTATATACGTCTATAACGTTACATATCCTAACGTATGACAACATAACATCTCGGATGTTATATTTTACAACATTCCTGGCGTGTCGTCGCCTGCTTCTCGATGGGGACTTTATGTACGTCTAGAACGTTGTATATCCTAAGCTAACGCAACCTAACATCTGGGATGTAATATTTTACAACATTCCTGGCATGTCGGTCCCTACGTCTCCGTGGGTACATTGTACACGTCTATAACCTTGTATATCCTAACCTAACGCAACCTAACATCTGGGATGTAATATTTTAAAACATTCCTGGCATGTCGGTCCCTACGTCTCGGTGGGAACATTATATACGTCTATAACGATATATATCCTAACCTAAGGCAACCTAACATCTCGGATGTAATATTTTACAACATTCCTGGCGCTTCGGCTGCTACTTTTCGGTGGGAACATTATATACGTCTATAACGTTACATATCCTAACGTATGGCAACATAACATCTCGGATGTTATATTTTTCAACATTCCTGGCGTGTCGTCGCCTGCTTCTCGATGGGGACTTTATGTACGTCTAGAACGTTGTATATCCTAAGCTAACGCAACCTAACATCTGGGATGTAATATTTTACAACATTCCTGGCATGTCGGTCCCTACGTCTCGGTGGGAACGTTATATACGTCTATAACGATATATATCCTAACCTAAGGGAACCTATCATCTCGGATGTAATATTTTACAACATTCCTGGCATGTCGGGCCCTACTTCTCGGTGGGAACATTCTATACGTCTATAACGTTGTATATCCTAACCTAACGCAAGCTAACATCTGGGATGTAATATTTTACAACATTCCTCGCATGTCGGTCCCTACGTCTCGGTGGGAACGTTATATACGTCTATAACGATATATATCCTAACCTAAGGGAACCTTACATCTCGGATGTAATATTTTACAACATTCTGGCGTGTCGTCGCCTGCTTCTCGATGGGGACATTATATACGTCTATAACCTTGTATATACTAACCTAACGCAACCTAACATATGGGATGTAATATTTTACAACATTCCTGGTGGGTCGTCGCCCGCTTCTCGATGGGGACATTATATACGTCTATAACGTTGAATATCCTAACCTAAAGCAACCTAAATCTGGGATGTAATATTTTACAAGATCCCTGGCATGTCGGTCCCCACGTCTCGGTGGGAACATTATATACGTCTATAACGATATATATCCTAACCTAAGGCAACCTAACATCTCGGATGTAATATTTTACAACATTCCTGGCATGTCGGTCCCTACTTCTCGGTGGAAACAATGTATACGTCTATAACGATATATATCCTAGCCTAAGGCAACCCAACATGTAGAATGTAATATTTTACAACATTCCTGGCGTGTCGTCGCCTACTTCTCGATGGGGACATTATATACATCTATAACGTTGTATATCCTAACCTAAGGCAACCTAACATCTCGGATGTAATATTTTACAACATTCCTGACGTGTCGTCGCCTGCTTCTCGATGGGGACATTATATACGTCAATATCGTGGTATATTCTAACCTAACGCAACCTAACATCTGGGATGTAATATTTTACAACATTCCTGGCGTGTCGTCGCCTACTTCTGGATGGGGACGTTATATACATCTATAACGTCATATATCCTAACCTAAGGGAACCTAACATCTAGGGTATAATATTTTACAACATTCCCGGCGTGTCGTCGCCTACTTCTCGATGGGAACATTATATACGTCTATAACGTTATATATCCTAGCCTAAGGCAACCTAACTTGTAGAATGTAATATTTTACAACATTCCTGGGGTGTCGTCGCCTACTTCTCTATGGGAACATTATATACATCTATAACGTTGTACATCCTAACCTAAGGCAACCTAACATCTCGGATGTAATATTTTACCACATTCCTGTCATGTCGGTCCCTACTTCTCGGTGGGAACATTGTATACGTCTATAACGATATATATTCTAGCCTAAGGCAACCTAACATGTCGAATGTAATATTTTACAACATTCCTGTCGTGTCGTCGCCTGCTTCTCGATGGGGACATTATATACGTCTATAACGTTGTATATTCTAACCTAACACAACCTAACATGTGGGATGTTATATTTTACAACATTCCTGGCGTGTCGTCGCCTACTTCTGGATGGGGACATTATATACATCTATAACGTCATACATCCTAACCTAAGGGAACCTAACATCTCGGGTGTAATATTTTACAACATTCCTGGCGTGTCGTCGCCTACTTCTCGATGGGGACATTATATACATCTATAACGTTGTATATCATAACCTAAGGCAACCTAACATCTCGGATGTAATATTTTACAACATTCTGGCGTGTCGTCGCCTGCTTCTCGATGGGGACATTATATACGTCTATAACCTTGTATATACTAACCTAACGCAACCTAACATCTGGGATGTAATATTTTACAACATTCCTGGTGGGTCGTCGCCCGCTTCTCGATGGGGACATTATATACGTCTATAACGTTGAATATCCTAACCTAAAGCAACCTAAATCTGGGATGTAATATTTTACAACAGCCCTGGCATGTCGGTCCCCACGTCTCGGTGGGAACATTATATACGTCTATAACGATATATATCCTAACCTAAGGCAACCTAACATCTCGGATGTAATATTTTACAACATTCCTGGCATGTCGGTCCCTACTTCTCGGTGGGAACATTGTATACGTCTATAGCGATATATATTCTAGCCTAAGGCTACCTAACATGTCGAATGTAATATTTTACAACGTTCCTGTCGTGTCGTCGCCTGCTTCTCGATGGGAACATTATATACGTCTATAACGTTGTACATTCTAACCTAACGCAACCTAACATCTGGGATGTTATATTTTACAACATTCCTGGCGTGTCGACGCCTACTTCTGGATGGGGACATTATATACATCTATAAAGACATATATCCTAACCTAAGGGAACCTAACATCTCGGGTGTAATATTTTACAACATTCCTGGCGTGTCGTCGCCTACTTCTCGATGGGGACATTATATATGTCTGTAACGTTGTATATCCTAACCTAAGGCAACCTAACATCTCGGATGTAATATTTTACAACATTCCTAGCATGTCGGTCCCTACTTCTCGGTGGGAACATTGTATACGTCTATAACGATATATATTCTAGCCTAAGGCAACCTAACATGTCGAATGTAATATTTTACAACATTCCTGTCGTGTCGTCGCCTGCTTCTCGATGGGGACATTATATACGTCTGTAACGTTGTATATTCTAACCTAACGCAACCTAACATCTGGGATGTTATATTTTACAACATTCCTGGCGTGTCGTCGCCTACTTCTGGATGGGGACATTATATACATCTATAACGTCATATATCCTAACCTAAGGCAACCTAACATCTCGGATGTAATATTTTACAACATTTCTGGCAAGTCGGGCCCTACTTCTCGGTGGGAACATTGTATACGTCTATAACGATATATATCCTAGCCTAAGGCAACCTAACATGTCGAATGTAATATTTTACAACATTCCTGTCGTGTCGTCGCCTGCATCTCGATGGGGACATTCTATACGTCTATAACGTTGTATATCTTAACCTAAGGGAACCTAACATCTCGGGTGTAACATTTTAGAACATTCCTGAAGCGTCAGTCCCTATTTCTCGGTGGGAACATTATATACGTCTATAACGTTATATATCCTAGTCTAAGGCAACCTCACTTGTAGAATGTAATATTTTACAACATTCCTGGCGTGTCGTCGCCTACTTCTCTATGGGAACATTATATACATCTATAACCTTGTATATCCTAACCTAAGGCAACCTAACATCTCGGATGTAATATTTTACAACATTCCTGTCATGTCGGTCCCTACTTCGAGGTGGGAACATTGTATACGTCTATAACGATATATATGCTAGCCTAAGGCAACCTAACATGTCGAATGTAATATTTTACAACATTCCTGTCATGTCGCCGCCTGCTTCTCGATGGGGTCATTATATACGTCTATAACGTTGTATATTCTAACCTAACGCAACCTAACATCTGGGATGTAATATTTTACAACATTCCTGGCGTGTCGTCGCCTACTTCTCGATGGGGACATTATATACATCTA
This sequence comes from Xylocopa violacea, assembly GCA_963969225.1. Lineage (NCBI taxonomy): Eukaryota > Metazoa > Arthropoda > Insecta > Hymenoptera > Apidae > Xylocopa > Xylocopa violacea. Next base: position 463,696 of record CAXAJV010000500.1, on the reverse strand, counting down.
TAACCTTGTATATACTAACCTAACGCAACCTAACATCTGGGATGTAATATTTTACAACATTCCTGGCGCTTCGGCTGCTACTTTTCGGTGGGAACATTATATACGTCTATAACGTTACATATCCTAACGTATGGCAACATAACATCTCGGATGTTATATTTTACAACATTCCTGGCGTGTCGTCGCCTGCTTCTCGATGGGGACTTTATGTACGTCTAGAACGTTGTATATCCTAAGCTAACGCAACCTAACATCTGGGATGTAATATTTTACAACATTCCTGGCATGTCGGTCCCTACGTCTCCGTGGGTACATTGTACACGTCTATAACCTTGTATATCCTAACCTAACGCAACCTAACATCTGGGATGTAATATTTTAAAACATTCCTGGCATGTCGGTCCCTACGTCTCGGTGGGAACATTATATACGTCTATAACGATATATATCCTAACCTAAGGCAACCTAACATCTCGGATGTAATATTTTACAACATTCCTGGCGCTTCGGCTGCTACTTTTCGGTGGGAACATTATATACGTCTATAACGTTACATATCCTAACGTATGGCAACATAACATCTCGGATGTTATATTTTTCAACATTCCTGGCGTGTCGTCGCCTGCTTCTCGATGGGGACTTTATGTACGTCTAGAACGTTGTATATCCTAAGCTAACGCAACCTAACATCTGGGATGTAATATTTTACAACATTCCTGGCATGTCGGTCCCTACGTCTCGGTGGGAACGTTATATACGTCTATAACGATATAAATCATAACCTAAAGCAACCTAGCATCTCGGATGTAATATTTTACAGCATTCCTGTCGTGTCGTCGCCTGCTTCTCGATGGGGACATTATATACGTCTATAACGTTGTATATTCTAACCTAACGCAACCTAACGTCTGGGATGTTATATTTTACAACATTCCTGGCGTGTCGTCGCCTACTTCTGGATGGGGACATTATATACATCTATAACGTCATATATCCTAACCTAAGGGAACCTAACATCTCGGGTGTAATATTTTACAACATTCCTGGCGTGTCGTCGCCTACTTCTCGATGGGGACATTATATACATCTATAACGTTGTATATCCTAACCTAAGGCAACCTAACATCTCGGATGTAATATTTTACAACATTCCTGGCAAGTCGGGCCCTACTTCTCGGTGGGAACATTGTATACGTCTATAACGATATATATCCTAGCCTAAGGCAACCTAACATGTCGAATGTAATATTTTACAACATTCCTGTCGTGTCGGCGCCTGCATCTCGATGGGGACATTCTATACGTCTATAACGTTGTATATCTTAACCTAAGGGAACCTAACATCTCGGGTGTAACATTTTAGAACATTCCTGACGCGTCAGTCCCTATTTCTCGGTGGGAACATTATATACGTCTATAACGTTATATATCCTAGCCTAAGGCAACCTCACTTGTAGAATGTAATATTTTACAACATTCCTGGCGTGTCGTCGCCTACTTCTCTATGGGAACATTATATACATCTATAACCTTGTATATCCTAACCTAAGGCAACCTAACATCTCGGATGTAATATTTTACAACATTCCTGTCATGTCGGTCCCTACTTCTCGGTGGGAACATTGTATACGTCTATAACGATATATATGCTAGCCTAAGGCAACCTAACATGTCGAATGTAATAGTTTACAACATTCCTGTCATGTCGCCGCCTGCTTCTCGATGGGGTCATTATATACGTCTATAACGTTGTATATTCTAACCTAACGCAACCTAACATCTGGGATGTAATATTTTACAACATTCCTGGCGTGTCGTCGCCTACTTCTCGATGGGGACATTATATACATCTATAACCTTGTATATACTAACCTAACGCAACCTAACATCTGGGATGTAATATTTTACAACATTCCTGGCGCTTCGGCTGCTACTTTTCGGTGGGAACATTATATACGTCTATAACGTTACATATCCTAACGTATGGCAACATAACATCTCGGATGTTATATTTTACAACATTCCTGGCGTGTCGTCGCCTGCTTCTCGATGGGGACTTTATGTACGTCTAGAACGTTGTATATCCTAAGCTAACGCAACCTAACATCTGGGATGTAATATTTTACAACATTCCTGGCATGTCGGTCCCTACGTCTCCGTGGGTACATTGTACACGTCTATAACCTTGTATATCCTAACCTAACGCAACCTAACATCTGGGATGTAATATTTTAAAACATTCCTGGCATGTCGGTCCCTACGTCTCGGTGGGAACATTATATACGTCTATAACGATATATATCCTAACCTAAGGCAACCTAACATCTCGGATGTAATATTTTACAACATTCCTGGCGCTTCGGCTGCTACTTTTCGGTGGGAACATTATATACGTCTATAACGTTACATATCCTAACGTATGGCAACATAACATCTCGGATGTTATATTTTTCAACATTCCTGGCGTGTCGTCGCCTGCTTCTCGATGGGGACTTTATGTACGTCTAGAACGTTGTATATCCTAAGCTAACGCAACCTAACATCTGGGATGTAATATTTTACAACATTCCTGGCATGTCGGTACCTACGTCTCGGTGGGAACGTTATATACGTCTATAACGATATAAATCATAACCTAAAGCAACCTAGCATCTCGGATGTAATATTTTACAACATTCCTGTCGTGTCGTCGCCTGCTTCTCGATGGGGACATTATATACGTCTATAACGTTGTATATTCTAACCTAACGCAACCTAACATCTAGGATGTTATATTTTAAAACATTCCTGGCGTGTCGTCGCCTACTTCTGGATGGGGACATTATATACATCTATAACGTCATATATCCTAACCTAAGGGAACCTAACATCTCGGGTGTAATATTTTACAACATTCCTGGCGTGTCGTCGCCTACTTCTCGATGGGGACATAATATACATCTATAACGTTGTATATCCTAACCTAAGGCAACCTAACATCTCGGATGTAATATTTTACAACATTCTGGCGTGTCGTCGCCTGCTTCTCGATGGGGACATTATATACGTCTATAACCTTGTATATACTAACCTAACGCAACCTAACATCTGGGATGTAATATTTTGCAACATTCCTGGTGGGTCGTCGCCCTCTTCTCGATGGGGACATTATATACGTCTATAACGTTGAATATCCTAACCTAGAGCAACCTAAATCTGGGATGTAATATTTTACAAGATCCCTGGCATGTCGGTCCCCACGTCTCGGTGGGAACATTATATACGTCCATAACGATATATATCCTAACCTAAGGCAACCTAACATCTCGCATGTAATATTTTACAACATTCCTGGCATATCGGTCCCTACTTCTCGGTGGAAACAATGTATGCGTCTATAACGATATATATCCTAGCCTAAGGCAACCCAACATGTAAAATGTAATATTTTACAACATTCCTGGCGTGTCCTCGCCTACTTCTCGATGGGGACATTATATACATCTATAACGTTGTATATCCTAACCTAAGGCAACCTAACATCTCGGATGTAATATTTTACAACATTCCTGGCATGTCGGTCCCTACTTCTCGGTGGGAACATTGTATACGTCTATAACGATATATATTCTAGCCTAAGGCTACCTAACATGTCGAATGTAATATTTTACAACGTTCCTGTCGTGTCGTCGCCTGCTTCTCGATGGGGACATTATATACGTCTATAACGTTGTATATTCTAACCTAACGCAACCTAACATCTGGGATGTTATATTTTACAACATTCCTGGCGTGTCGTCGCCTACTTCTGGATGGGGACATTATATACATCTATAACGTCATATATCCTAACCTAAGGGAACCTAACATCTCGGGTGTAATATTTTACAACATTCCTGGCGTGTCGTCGCCTACTTCTCGATGGGGACATTATATACGTCTATAACGTTGTATATCCTAATCTAAGGCAACCTAACATCTCGGATGTAATATTTTACAACATTCCTAGCATGTCGGTCCCTACTTCTCGGTGGGAACATTGTATACGTCTATAACGATATATATTCTAGCCTAAGGCAACCTAACATGTCGAATGTAATATTTTACAACATTCCTGTCGTGTCGTCGCCTGCTTCTCGATGGGGACATTATATACGTCTATAACGTTGTATATTCTAACCTAACGCAACCTAACATCTGGGATGTTATATTTTACAACATTCCTGGCGTGTCGTCGCCTACTTCTGGATGGGGACATTATATACATCTATAACGTCATATATCCTAACCTAAGGGAACCTAACATCTCGGGTGTAATATTTTACAACATTCCTGGCGTGTCGTCGCCTACTTCTCGATGGGGACATTATATACATCTATAACGTTGTATATCCTAACCTAAGACAACGTAACATCTCGGATGTAATATTTTACAACATTCCTGACGCGTCGGCCGCTATTTCTCGGTGGGAATATTGTATACGTCTATAACGTTATATATCCTAGCCTAAGGCAACCTAACATCTCGGATGTAATATTTCACAACGTTCCTGGCGTGTTAACTCGCACTTCTCGGTGGGAATATCATATACGTCTATAGCGATATATATCCTAGCCTAAGGCCACCTAACATGTCGAATGTAATATTTTACATCATTCCCGACGTGTCGGCCCGTAGTTCACGGTGGTAACATTATATACGCCTACAACGTTATATATACTAGCCTAAGGCAACCTGACATCTCGGATGTAATATTTGACAACATTTCTGGCGTGTGAGCGCGTACTTCTCGGTGGGAACATCATATACGTCTGTAACGTTATATATCCCGTCGTAAGGCAACATAACATCTGGGATGTAATATTTTACAACATTCCTGGTGGGTCTTCGCCCGATTCTCGATGGGGACATTATATACGTCTATAACGTTGAATATCCTAAGCTAAAGCAACCTAACATCTGGGATGTAATATTTTACAAGATCCCTGGCATGTCGGTCGCCACGTCTCGGTGGGAACATTATATACGTCTATAACGATATATATCATAACCTAAAGCAACCTAACATCTCGGATGTAATATTTTACAACATTCCTGGCATGTCGGTCCCTACTTCTCGGTGGAAACAATGTATACGTCTATAACGATATATATTCTAGCCTAAGGCAACCCAACATGTAGAATGTAATATTTTACAACATTCCTGGCGTGTCGTCGCCTACTTCTCTATGGGAACATTATATACATCTATAACGTCATATATCCTAACCTAAGGGAACCTAATATCTCGGGTGTAATATTTTACAACATTCCTGGCGTGTCGTCGCCTACTTCTCGATGGGGATATTATATACATCTATAACGTTGTATATCCTAACCTAAGGCAACCTAACATCTCGGATGTAATATTTTACAACATTCTGGCGTGTCGTCGCCTGCTTCTCGATGGGAACATTATATACGTCTATAACCTTGTATATACTAACCTAACGCAACCTAACATCTGGCATGTAATATTTTACAACATTCCTGGCGCTTCGGCTGCTACTTTTCGGTGGGAACATTATATACGTCTATAACGTTATATATCCTAGCCTAAGGCAACCTAACATCTGGGATGTAATATTTTACAAGATCCCTGGCATGTCGGTCCCCACGTCTCGGTGGGAACATTATATACGTCTATAACGATATATATCATAACCTAAAGCAACCTAACATTTCGGATGTAATATTTTACAACATTCCTGGCATGTCGGTCCCTACTTCTCGGTGGAAACAATGTATACGTCTATAACGATACATATCCTAGCCTAAGGCAACCCAACATATCGAATGTAATATTTTACAACATTCCTGGCGTGTCGTCGCCTACTTCTCGATGGGGACGTTATATACATCTATAACGTTGTATATCCTACCCTAAGGCAACCTAACATCTCGGATGTAATATTTTACAACATTCCTGGCATGACGGTCCCTACTTCTCGGTGGGAACATTGTATACGTCTATAACGATATATATTCTAGCCTAAGGCAACCTAGCATGTCGAATGTAATATTTTACAACATTCCTGTCGTGTCGTCGCCTGCTTCTCGATGGGGACATTATATACGTCCATAACGTTGTATATTCTAACCTAACGTAACCTAAAATCTGGGATGTAATATTTTACAACATTCCTGGCGTGTCGTCGCCTACTTCTGGATAGGGACATTATATACATCTATAACGTCATATATCCTAACCTAAGGGAACCTAACATCTCGGGTGTAATATTTTACAACATTCCTGGCGTGTCGTTGCCTACTTCTCGGTGGGAACATTGTATACGTCTATAACTATATATATCCTAGCCTAAGGCAACCTAACATGTCGAATGTAATATTTTACAACATTCCTGTCGTGTCGTCTCCTGCATCTCGATGGGGACATTATATACGTCTATAACGTTGAATATCCTAACCTAAAGCAACCTAACATCTGGGATGTAATATTTTACAACATTCCTGGCATGTCGGTCCCTACTACTCGGTGGAAACAATGTATACGTCTATAACGACATATATCCTAGCCTATGGCAACCCAACATGTAGAATGTAATATTTTACAACATTCCTGGCGTGTCGTCGCCTACTTCTGGATGGGGACATTATATACATCTATAATGTTATATATCCTAACCTAAGGGAACCTAACATCTCGGGTGTAATATTTTACAACATTCCTGGCGTGTCGTCGCCTACTTCTCGGTGGGAACATTGTATACGTCTATAACTATATATATCCTAGCCTAAGGCAACCTAACATGTCGAATGTAATATTTTACAACATTCCTGTCGTGTCGTCGCCTGCTTCTCAATGGGGATATTATATACGTCTATAACGTTGTATATTCTAACCTAACGCAACCTAACATCTGGGATGTAATATTTTACAACATTCCTGGCGTGTCGTCGCCTACTTCTGGATGGGGACATTATATACATCTATAACGTCATATATCCTAACCTAAGGGAACCTAACATCTCGGGTGTAATATTTTACAACATTCCTGACGCGTCGGCCGCTATTTCTCGGTGGGAATATTGTATACGTCTATAACGTTATATATCCTAGCCTAAGGCAACCTAACATCTCGGATGTAATATTTCACAATGTTCCTGGCGTGTTAACCCGCACTTCTCGGTGGGAATATCATATACGTCTATAGCGATATATATCCTAGCCTAAGGCCACCTAACATGTCGAATGTAATATTTTACATCATTCCCGACGTGTCGGCCCGTAGTTCACGGTGGTAACATTATATACGCCTACAACGTTATATATACTAGCCTAAGGCAACCTGACATCTCGGATGTAATATTTGACAACATTTCTGGCGTGTGAGCGCGTAATTCTCGGTGGGAACATCATATACGTCTCTAACGTTATATATCCCGTCGTAAGGCAACATAACATCTGGGATGTAATATTTTACAACATTCCTGGTGGGTCGTCGCCCGATTCTCGATGGGGACATTATATACGTCTATAACGTTGAATATCCTAACCTAAAGCAACCTAACATCTGGGATGTAATATTTTACAAGATCCCTGGCATGTCGGTCCCCACGTCTCGGTGGGAACATTATATACGTCTATAACGATATATATCATAACCTAAAGCAACCTCACATCTCGGATGTAATATTTTACAACAGTCCTGGCATGTCGGTCCCTACTTCTCGGTGGAAACAATGTATACGTCTATAACGATATATATTCTAGCCTAAGGCAACCCAACATGTAGAATGTAATATTTTACAACATTCCTGGCGTGTCGTAGCCTACTTCTCGATGGGGATATTATATACGTCTATAACCTTGTATATACTAACCTAACGCAACCTAACATCTGGGATGTAATATTTTACAACATTCCTGGCGCTTCGGCTGCTACTTTTCGGTGGGAACATTATATACGTCTATAACGTTATATATCCTAGCCTAAGGCAACCTAACATCTCGGATGTAATATTTCACAACATTTCTGGCGTGTGAGCACGTACTTCTCGGTGGTAACATCATATACGTCTGTAACGTTATATATCCTGTCGTAAGGCAACATAACATTTCGGATGTAATATTTTACAACATTCCTGGTGGGTCGACGCCCGCTTCTCGATGGGGACATTATATACGTCTATAACGTTGAATATCCTAACCTAAAGCAACCTAACATCTGGGATGTAATATTTTACAAGATCCCTGGCATGTCGGTCCCCACGTCTCGGTGGGAACATTATATACGTCTATAACGATATATATCATAACCTAAAGCAACCTAACATTTCGGATGTAATATTTTACAACATTCCTGGCATGTCGGTCCCTACTTCTCGGTGGAAACAATGTATACGTCTATAACGATACATATCCTAGCCTAAGGCAACCCAACATGTCGAATGTAATATTTTACAACATTCCTGGCGTGTCGTCGCCTACTTCTCGATGGGGACGTTATATACATCTATAACGTTGTATATCCTACCCTAAGGCAACCTAACATCTCGGATGTAATATTTTACAACATTCCTGGCATGACGGTCCCTACTTCTCGGTGGGAACATTGTATACGTCTATAACGATATATATTCTAGCCTAAGGCAACCTAACATGTCGAATGTAATATTTTACAACATTCCTGTCGTGTCGTCGCCTGCTTCTCGATGGGGACATTATATAAGTCCATAACGTTGAATATCCTAACCTAAAGCAACCTAACATCTGGGATGTAATATTTTACAACATTCCTGGCATGTCGGTCCCTACTTCTCGGTGGAAACAATGTATACGTCTATAACGACATATATCCTAGCCTAAGGCAACCCAAAATGTAGAATGTAATATTTTACAACATTCCTGGCGTGTCGTCGCCTACTTCTCGATGGGGACGTTACATACATCTATAACGTAGTATATCCTACCCTAAGGCAACCTAACATCTCGGATGTAATATTTTACAACATTCCTGGCAAGTCGGTCCCTACTTCTCGGTGGGAACATTGTATACGTCTATAACGATACATATCCTAGCCTAAGGCAACCCAACATGTCGAATGTAATATTTTACAACATTCCTGGCGTGTCGTCGCCTACTTCTCGCTGGGGACATTATATACATCTATAACGTTGTACATCCTACCCTAAGGCAACCTAACACCTCGGATGTAATATTTTACAACATTCGTGGCATGTCGGTCCCTACTTCTCGGTGGGAACATTCTATACGTCCATAACGTTGTATATCCTAACCTAAGGGAACCTAACATTTCGGGTGTAATAGTTTAGAACATTCCTGACGCGTCAGTCCCTATTTCTCGATGGGATCATTATATACGTCTATAACGTTATATATCCTAGCCTAAGGCAACCTAACTTGTAGAATGTAATATTTTACAACATTCCTGGCGTGTCGTCGCCTGCTTCTCGATGGGGACTTTATGTACGTCTAGAACGTTGTATATCCTAACCTATCGCAACCTAACATCTGGGATGTAATATTTTCAACATTCCTGGCATGTCGGTCCCTACGTCTCGGTGGGAACGTTATATACGTCTATAACGATATATATCCTAACCTAAGGGAACCTTACATCTCGGATGTAATATTTTACAACATTCCTGGCATGTTGGGCCCTACTTCTCGGTGGGAACATTGTATACGTCTATAACTATATATATCCTAGCCTAAGGCAACCTAACATGTCGAATGTAATATTTTACAACATTCCTGTCGTGTCGTCTCCTGCATCTCGATGGGGACATTATATACGTCTATAACGTTGAATATCCTAACCTAAAGCAACCTAACATCTGGGATGTAATATTTTACAACATTCGTGGCTTGTCGGTCCCTACATCTCGGTGGAAACAATGTATACGTCTATAACGACATATATCCTAGCCTAAGGCAACCCAACATGTAGAATGTAATATTTTACAACATTCCTGTCGTGTCGTCGCCTGCTTCTCGATGGGGACATTATATACGACTATAACGTTGTATATTCTAACCTAACGCAACCTAAAATCGGGGATGTAATATTTTACAACATTCCTGGCGTGTCGTCGCCTACTTCTGGATAGGGACATTATATACATCTATAACGTCATATATCCTAACCTAAGGGAACCTAACATCTCGGGTGTAATATTTTACAACATTCCTGGCGTGTCGTTGCCTACTTCTCGATGGGGACATTATATACATCTATAACGTTGTATATCCTAACCTAAGGCAACCTAACATCTCGGATGTAATATTTTACAACATGCCTGGCATGTCGGGCCCTACTTCTCGGTGGGAACATTCTATACGTCTATAACGTTGTATATCCTAACTTAAGGGAACCTAACATCTCGGGTGTAATATTTTACAACATTCCTGGCATGTAGGTCCCTACTTCTCGGTGGGAACATTCTATACGTCTATAACGTTGTATATCCTAACCTAAGGGAACCTAACATCTCGGGTATAATATTTTACAACATTGCTGACGCATCGGCCTCTATTTCTCGGTGGGAACATTCTATACGTCTATAACGTTGTATATCCTAACCTAGGGGAACCTAACATCTCGGGTGTAATATTTTAGAACATTCCTGACGCGTCGGTCCCTATTTCTCGGTGGGAACATTATATACGTCTATAACGTTATATATCCTAGCCTACGGCAACCTAACTTGTCGAATGTAATATTTTACAACATTCCTGGCGTGTCGTCGCCTACTTCTCGATGGGGACATTATATACATCTATAACGTTGTATATCCTAACCTAAGGGAACCTAACATCTGGGATGTAATATTTTACAACATTTCTGGCATGTCGGTCCCTACGTCTCCGTGGGTACATTATATACGTCTGTGACGTTGTATATCCTAACCTAACGCAACCTAACGTCTGGGATGTAATATTTTAAAACATTCCTGGCATGTCGGTCCCTACGTCTCGGTGGGAACATTATATACGTCTATAACGATATATATCCTAACCTAAGGCAACCTAACATCTCGTATGTAATATTTGACAACATTCCTGGCGTGTTAACCCGCACTTCTCGGTGGGAACATCATATACGTCTATAGCGATATATATCCTAGCCTAAGGCGACCTAGCAAGTCGAATGTAATATTTTACATCATTCCTGACGTGTCGGCCCCTATTTCTCGGTGGGAACATTATATACGTCTATAACGTTATATATGCTAGCCTAAGGCAACCTAACATGTCGAATGTAATATTTTACAACATTCCTGACGTGTCGGCCCGTAGTGCAAGGTGGTAAAATTATATACGCCTACAACGTTATATATACTAGCCTAAGGCAACCTGACATCTCGGATGTAATATTTGACAACATTCCTGGCGTGTTAGCGCGTACTTCTCGGTGGGAACATCATATACGTCTATAACGTTATATATCCTGTCGTAAGGCAACATAACATCTCGGATATAATATTTTAGAACATTCCTGGTGGGTCGTCGCCCGCTTCTAGATGGGGACATTATATACGTCTATAACGTTGAATATCCTAACCTAAAGCAACCTAACATCTGGGATGTAATATTTTACAAGATCCCTGGCATGTCGGTCCCCACGTCTCGGTGGGAACATTATATACGTCTATAACGATATAAATCATAACCTAAAGCAACCTAGCATCTCGGATGTAATATTTTACAACATTCCTGGCATGTCGGTCCCTACGTCTCGGTGGGAACATTATATACGTCTATAACGATATATATCCTAACCTAAGGCAACCTAACAACTCGGATGTAATATTTTACAACATTCCTGGCGCTTCGGCTGCTACTTTTCGGTGGGAACATTATATACGTCTATAACGTTACATATCCTAACGTATGGCAACATAACATCTCGGATGTTATATTTTACAACATTCCTGCCGAGTCCTCGCCTGCTTCTCGATGGGGACTTTATATACGTCTATAAAGTTGTATATCCTAACCTAATGCAACCTAACATCTGGGATGTAATATTTTACAACATTCCTGGCATGTCGGTCCCTACGTCTCGGTGGGAACGTTATATACGTCTATAACGATATATATCCTAATCTAAGGGAACCTTACATCTCGGATGTAATATTTTACAACATTCCTGGCATGTCGGGCCCTACTTCTCGGTGGGAACATTGTATACGTCTATAACGATATATATCCTAGCCTAAGGCAACCTAACATGTCGAATGTAATATTTTACAACATTCCTGTCGTGTCGTCGCCTGCTTCTCGATGGGTACATTATATACGTCTATAACGTTGTATATCTTAACCTAAGGGAACCTAACATCTCGGGTGTAATATTTTACAACATTCCTGTCGTGTCGTCGCCTGCTTCTCGATGGGGACATTCTATACATCTATAACGTTGTATATCCTAACCTAATGCAACCTAACACCTCGGATGTAATATTTTACAACATTCCTGGCATGTCGGTCCCTACTTCTCGGTGGGAGCATACTATATGTCTATAACGTTGTATATCCTAACCTAAGGGAACCTAACATCTCGGATGTAATATTTTAAAACTTTCCTGGCATGTCGGTCCCTGCGTCTCGGTGGGATTATTATATACGTCTATAACGATATATATCCTAACCTAAGGCAACCTAACATCTCGGATGTAATATTTTACAACATTCCTGGCATGTCGGTCACTAGGTCTCGGTGGGAACATTATATACGTCTGTAACGATATATACCCTAACCTAAGGCAACCTAACATCTCGGATTTAATATTTTACAACATTCCTGGCATGTAGGTCCCTACTTCTCGGTGGGAACATTAAATACGTCTATAACGTTATATATCCTAACCTAGGGGAACCTAACATCTCGGGTGTAATATTTTAGAACATTCCTGACGCGTCGGTCCCTATTTCTCGGTGGGAACATTATATACGTCTATAACGTTATATATCCTAGCCTAAGGCAACCTAACTCGTCGAATGTAATATTTTACAACATTCCTGGCGTGTCGTCGCCTACTTCTCGATGGGGACACTATATACATCTATAACGTTGTATATCCTGACCTAAGGCAACCTAACATCTGGGATGTAATATTTTACAACATTTCTGGCATGTCGGTCCCTACGTCTCCGTGGGTACATTATATACGTCTGTGACGTTGTATATCCTAACCTAACGCAACCTAACGTCTGGGATGTAATATTTTAAAACATTCATGGCATGTCGGTCCCTACGTCTCGGTGGGAACATTATATACGTCTATAACGATATATATCCTAACATAAGGCAACCTAACATCTCGGATGTAATATTTGACAACATTCCTGGCGTGTTAACCCGCACTTCTCGGTGGGAACATCATATACGTCTATAGCGATATATATCCTAGCCTAAGGCGACCTAGCAAGTCGAATGTAATATTTTACATCATTCCTGACGTGTCGGCCCCTATTTCTCGGTGGGAACATTATATACGTCTATAGCGTTATATATGCTAGCCTAAGGCAACCTAACATGTCGAATGTAATATTTTACAACATTCCTGGCGTGTCATCGCCTACTTCTCTATGCGAACATTATATACATCTATAACGTTGTATATCCTAACCTAATGCAACCTAACACCTCGGATGTAATATTTTACAACATTCCTGGCATGTCGGTCCCTACTTCTCGGTGGGAGCATACTATATGTCTATAACGTTGTATATCCTAACCTAAGGGAACCTAACATCTCGGATGTAATATTTTAAAACTTTCCTGGCATGTCGGTCCCTGCGTCTCGGTGGGATTATTATATACGTCTATAACGATATATATCCTAACCTAAGGCAACCTAACATCTCGGATGTAATATTTTACAACATTCCTGGCATGTCGGTCACTAGGTCTCGGTGGCAACATTATATACGTCTGTAACGATATATACCCTAACCTAAGGCAACCTAACATCTCGGATTTAATATTTTACAACATTCCTGGCATGTAGGTCCCTACTTCTCGGTGGGAACATTAAATACGTCTATAACGTTATATATCCTAACCTAGGGGAACCTAACATCTCGGGTGTAATATTTTAGAACATTCCTGACGCGTCGGTCCCTATTTCTCGGTGGGAACATTATATACGTCTATAACGTTATATATCCTAGCCTACGGCAACCTAACTCGTCGAATGTAATATTTTACAACATTCCTGGCGTGTCGTCGCCTACTTCTCGATGGGGACACTATATACATCTATACCGTTGTATATCCTAACCTAAGGCAACCTAACATCTGGGATGTAATATTTTACAACATTTCTGGCATGTCGGTCCCTACGTCTCCGTGGGTACATTATATACGTCTGTGACGTTGTATATCCTAACCTAACGCAACCTAACGTCTGGGATGTAATATTTTAAAACATTCATGGCATGTCGGTCCCTACGTCTCGGTGGGAACATTATATACGTCTATAACGATATATATCCTAACCTAAGGCAACCTAACATCTCGGATGTAATATTTGACAACATTCCTGGCGTGTTAACCCGCACTTCTCGGTGGGAACATCATATACGTCTATAGCGATATATATCCTAGCCTAAGGCGACCTAGCAAGTCGAATGTAATATTTTACATCATTCCTGACGTGTCGGCCCCTATTTCTCGGTGGGAACATTATATACGTCTATAGCGTTATATATGCTAGCCTAAGGCAACCTAACATGTCGAATGTAATATTTTACAACATTCCTGACGTGTCGGCCCGTAGTGCAAGGTGGTAACATTATATACGCCTACAACGTTATATATACTAGCCAAAGGCAACCTGACATCTCGGATGTAATATTTGACAACATTCCTGGCGTGTTAGCGCGTACTTCTCGGTGGGAAAATCATATACGTCTATAACGTTATATATCCTGTCGTAAGGCAACATAACGTCTCGGATATAATATTTTACAACATTCCTGGTGGGTCGTCGCCCGCTTCTAGATGGGGACATTATATACGTCTATAACGTTGAATATCCTAACCTAAAGCAACCTAACATCTGGGATGTAATATTTTACAAGATCCCTGGCATGTCGGTCCCCACGTCTCGGTGGGAACATTATATACGTCTATAACGATATAAATCATAACCTAAAGCAACCTAGCATCTCGGATGTAATATTTTACAACATTCCTGGCATGTCGGTCCCTACGTCTCGGTGGGAACGTTATATACGTCTATAACGATATATATCCTAATCTAAGGGAACCTTACATCTCGGATGTAATATTTTACAACATTCCTGGCATGTCGGGCCCTACTTCTCGGTGGGAACATTGTATACGTCTATAACGATATATATCCTAGCCTAAGGCAACCTAACATGTCGAATGTAATATTTTACAACATTCCTGTCGTGTCGTCGCCTGCTTCTCGATGGGTACATTATATACGTCTATAACGTTGTATATCCTAACCTAAGGGAACCTAACATCTCGGGTGTAATATTTTACAACATTCCTGTCGTGTCGTCGCCTGCTTCTCGATGGGGACATTCTATACGTCTATAACGTTGTATATCCTAACCTAAGGGAACCTAACATCTCGGGTGTAATATTTTAGAACATTCCTGACGCGTCAGTCCCTATTTCTCGGTGGGAACATTATATACGTCTATAACGTTATATATCCTAGCCTAAGGCAACCTAACTTGTAGAATGTAATATTTTACAACATTCCTGTTGTGTCGTCGCCTGCTTCTCGATGGGTACATTATATACGTCTATAACGTTGTATATTCTAACCTAACGCAACCTAACATCTGGGATGTAATATTTTACAACATTCCTGGCGTGTCGTCGCCTACTTCTGGATGGGGACATTATATACATCTATAACGTCATATATCCTAACCTAAGGGAACCTAACATCTCGGGAGTAATATTTTACAACATTCCTGGCGTGTCGTTGCCTACTTCTCGATGGGGACATTATATACAACTATAACGTTGTATATCCTAACCTAAGGCAATCTAACATCTCGGATGTAATATTTTACAACATTCCTGGCATGTCGGGCCCTACTTCTCGGTGGGAACATTGTATACGTCTATAACGATATATATCCTAGCCTAACGCAACCTAACATGTCAAATGTAATATTTTGCAACATTCCTGGCGTGTCGTCGCCTACTTCTCGATGGGGACATTATATACATCTATAACGTTGTATATCCTAACCTAAGGCAACCTAACATCTGGGATGTAATATTTTACAACATTTCTGGCATGTCGGTCCCTACGTCTCCGTGGGTACATTATATACGTCTGTGACGTTGTATATCCTAACCTAACGCAACCTAACGTCTGGGATGTAATATTTTAAAACATTCCTGGCATGTCGGTCCCTACGTCTCGGTGGGAACATTATATACGTCTATAACGATATATATCCTAACCTAAGGCAACCTAACATCTCGGATGTAATATTTGACAACATTCCTGGCGTGTTAACCCGCACTTCTCGGTGGGAACATCATATACGTCTATAGCGATATATATCCTAGCCTAAGGCGACCTAGCAAGTCGAATGTAATATTTTACATCATTCCTGACGTGTCGGCCCCTATTTCTCGGTGGGAACATTGTATACGTCTATAACGTTATATATGCTAGCCTAAGGCAACCTAACATGTCGAATGTAATATTTTACAACATTCCTGACGTGTCGGCCCGTAGTGCAAGGTGGTAACATTATATACGCCTACAACGTTATATATACTAGCCTAAGGCAACCTGACATCTCGGATGTAATATTTGACAACATTCCTGGCGTGTTAGCGCGTACTTCTCGGTGGGAACATCATATACGTCTATAACGTTATATATCCTGTCGTAAGGCAACATAACATCTCGGATATAATATTTTACAACATTCCTGGTGGGTCGTCGCCCGCTTCTAGATGGGGACATTATATACGTCTATAACGTTGAATATCCTAACCTAAAGCAACCTAACATCTGGGATGTAATATTTTACAAGATCCCTGGCATGTCGGTCCCCACGTCTCGGTGGGAACATTATATACGTCTATAACGATATAAATCATAACCTAAAGCAACCTAGCATCTCGGATGTAATATTTTACAACATTCCTGGCATGTCGGTCCCTACGTCTCGGTGGGAACATTATATACGTCTATAACGATATATATCCTAACCTAAGGCAACCTAACAACTCGGATGTAATATTTTACAACATTCCTGGCGCTTCGGCTGCTACTTTTCGGTGGGAACATTATATACGTCTATAACGTTACATATCCTAACGTATGGCAACATAAAATCTCGGATGTTATATTTTACAACATTCCTGCCGAGTCCTCGCCTGCTTCTCGATGGGGACTTTATATACGTCTATAAAGTTGTATATCCTAACCTAAGGGAACCTAACATCTCGGGTGTAATATTTTAGAACATTCCTGACGCGTCAGTCCCTATTTCTCGGTGGGAACATTGTATACGTCTATAACGTTATATATCCTAGCCTAAGGCAACCTAACTTGTAGAATGTAATATTTTACAACATTCCTGGCGTGTCGTCGCCTACTTCTCTATGCGAACATTATATACATCTATAACGTTGTATATCCTAACCTAATGCAACCTAACACCTCGGATGTAATATTTTACAACATTCCTGGCATGTCGGTCCCTACTTCTCGGTGGGAGCATACTATATGTCTATAACGTTGTATATCCTAACCTAAGGGAACCTAACATCTCGGATGTAATATTTTAAAACTTTCCTGGCATGTCGGTCCCCGCGTCTCGGTGGGATTATTATATACGTCTATAACGATATATATCCTAACCTAAGGCAACCTAACATCTCGGATGTAATATTTTACAACATTCCTGGCATGTCGGTCACTAGGTCTCGGTGGGAACATTATATACGTCTGTAACGATATATACCCTAACCTAAGGCAACCTAACATCTCGGATTTAATATTTTACAACATTCCTGGCATGTAGGTCCCTACTTCTCGGCGGGAACATTAAATACGTCTATAACGTTATATATCCTAACCTAGGGGAACCTAACATCTCGGGTGTAATATTTTAGAACATTCCTGACGCGTCGGTCCCTATTTCTCGGTGGGAACATTATATACGTCTATAACGTTATATATCCTAGCCTACGGCAACCTAACTCATCGAATGTAATATTTTACAACATTCCTGGCGTGTCGTCGCCTACTTCTCGATGGGGACACTATATACATCTATAACGTTGTATAACCTAACCTAAGGCAACCTAGCATCTCGGATGTAATATTTTACAACATTCCTGGCATGTCGGTCCCTACGTCTCGGTGGGAACATTATATACGTCTATAACGATATATATCCTAACCTAAGGCAACCTAACATCTCGGGTGTAGTATTTTACTACATTCCTGGCGCGCCGGCCCCCACTTCTCGGTGGGAACACTATATACGTCTATAACGCTATATATCCTAGCTTAAGGCAACCTAACATGTCGAATGTAATATTTTACAACATTCCTGGAGCGTCGGCACCTACTTCTCGGTGGGATCATTATATACGTCTATAACGTTGTACATCCTAACCTAAGGGAACCTAACATCTCGGGTGTAATATTTTAGAACATTCCTGACGCGTCGGTACCTACGTCTCCGTGGGTACATTATATACGTCTGTGACGTTGTATATCCTAACCTAACGCAACCTAACGTCTGGGATGTAATATTTTAAAACATTCATGGCATGTCGGTCCCTACGTCTCGGTGGGAACATTATATACGTCTAAAACGATATATATCCTAACCTAAGGCAACCTAACATCTCGGATGTAATATTTGACAACATTCCTGGCGTGTTAACCCGCACTTCTCGGTGGGAACATCATATACGTCTATAGCGATATATATCCTAGCCTAAGGCGACCTAGCAAGTCGAATGTAATATTTTACATCATTCCTGACGTGTCGGCCCCTATTTCTCGGTGGGAACATTATATACGTCTATAACGTTATATATGCTAGCCTAAGGCAACCTAACATGTCGAATGTAATATTTTACAACATCCCTGACGTGTCGGCCCGTAGTGCAAGGTGGTAACATTATATACGCCTACAACGTTATATATACTAGCCAAAGGCAACCTGACATCTCGGATGTAATATTTGACAACATTCCTGGCGTGTTAGCGCGTACTTCTCGGTGGGAACATCATATACGTCTATAACGTTATATATCCTGTCGTAAGGCAACATAACATCTCGGATATAATATTTTACAACATTCCTGGTGGGTCGTCGCCCGGTTCTAGATGGGGACATTATATACGTCTATAACGTTGAATATCCTAACCTAAAGCAACCTAACATCTGGGATGTAATATTTTACAAGATCCCTGGCATGTCGGTCCCCACGTCTCGGTGGGAACATTATATACGTCTATAACGATATAAATCATAACCTAAAGCAACCTAGCATCTCGGATGTAATATTTTACAACATTCCTGGCATGTCGGTCCCTACGTCTCGGTGGGAACATTATATACGTCTATAACGATATATATCCTAACCTAAGGCAACCTAACATCTCGGATGTAATATTTTACAACATTCCTGGCGCTTCGGCTGCTACTTTTCGGTGGGAACATTATATACGTCTATAACGTTACATATCCTAACGTATGGCAACATAACATCTCGGATGTTATATTTTACAACATTCCTGACGAGTCCTCGCCTTCTTCTCGATGGGGACTTTATATACGTCTATAAAGTTGTATATCCTAACCTAATGCAACCTAACATCTGGGATGTAATATTTTACAACATTCCTGGCATGTCGGGCCCTACGTCTCGGTGGGAACGTTATATACGTCTATAACGATATATATCCTAATCTAAGGGAACCTTACATCTCGGATGTAATATTTTACAACATTCCTGGCATGTCGGGCCCTACTTCTCGGTGGGAACATTGTATACGTCTATAACGATATATATCCTAGCCTAAGGCAACCTAACATGTCGAATGTAATATTTTACAACATTCCTGTCGTGTCGTCGCCTGCTTCTCGATGGGTACATTATATACGTCTATAACGTTGTATATCCTAACCTAAGGGAACCTAACATCTCGGGTGTAATATTTTACAACATTCCTGTCGTGTCGTCGCCTGCTTCTCGATGGGGACATTCTATACGTCTATAACGTTGTATATCCTAACCTAAGGGAACCTAACATCTCGGGTGTAATATTTTAGAACATTCCTGACGCGTCAGTCCCTATTTCTCGGTGGGAACATTATATACGTCTATAACGTTATATATCCTAGCCTAAGGCAACCTAACTTGTAGAATGTAATATTTTACAACATTCCTGGCGTGTCGTCGCCTACTTCTCTGTGCGAACATTATATACATCTATAACGTTGTATATCCTAACCTAATGCAACCTAACACCTCGGATGTAATATTTTACAACATTCCTGGCATGTCGGTCCCTACTTCTCGGTGGGAGCATACTATATGTCTATAACGTTGTATATCCTAACCTAAGGGAACCTAACATCTCGGATGTAATATTTTAAAACTTTCCTGGCATGTCGGTCCCTGCGTCTCGGTGGGATTATTATATACGTCTATAACGATATATATCCTAACCTAAGGCAACCTAACATCTCGGATGTAATATTTCACAACATTCCTGGCATGTCGGTCACTAGGTCTCGGTGGGAACATTATATACGTCTGTAACGATATACACCCTAACCTAAGGCAACCTAACATCTCGGATTTAATATTTTACAACATTCCTGGCATGTAGGTCCCTACTTCTCGGTGGGAACATTAAATACGTCTATAACGTTATATATCCTAGCCTAAGGCAACCTAACATGTCGAATGTAATATTTTACAACATTCCTGTCGTGTCGTCGCCTGCTTCTCGATGGGTACATTATATACGTCTATAACGTTGTATATTCTAACCTAACGCAACCTAACATCTGGGATGTAATATTTTACAACATTCCTGGCGTGTCGTCGCCTACTTCTGGATGGGGACATTATATACATCTATAACGTCATATATCCTAGCCTAAGGGAACCTAACATCTCGGGTGTAATATTTTACAACATTCCTGGCGTGTCGTTGCCTACTTCTCGATGGGGACATTATATACATCTATAACGTTGTATATCCTAACCTAAGGCAACCTAACATCTCGGATGTAATATTTTACAACATTCCTGGCATGTCGGGCCCTACTTCTCGGTGGGAACATTGTATACGTCTATAACGATATATATCCTAGCCTAACGCAACCTAACATGTCGAATGTAATATTTTACAACATTCTGGCGTGTCGTCGCCTGCTTCTCGATGGGGACATTATATACGTCTATAACGTTGAATATCCTAACCTAAAGCAACCTAACATCTGGGATGTAATATATTACAACATTCCTGGCATGTCGGTCCCTACTTCTCGGTGGGCACATTATATACGTCTATATCGCAATATAACCTAACCTAACCCATTTAGCCCCTCGCTGGTAATGTTTCTCAGAATCCAGTTCGTGCCGTCCCGTACGTCTCGGTGGGAACAATATATACGTCTATATCGTAATATTACCTAACCTAACCTATCTAGCACCTCGCTGTTAATGTTTTACAGAACCCCAGTCTTGTCGGCCCGTACTTCTCGGTCGGGAAATTATATGCGTCTAGAACGTTATATATTCTAACCTAAGGCAACCTAACATCTCGGATGTAGTATTTTACAACATTCCTGGCGGGTTGGACACTACTTCTCGGTGGGAACATTATATACGTCCATAACGTAATATAACCTAATCTAACCCATCTAGCCCCTCGGCGGTAATGTTTTACAGAATCCCGTTCGGGTTGGTTCATACTTCTCGGTGGGGACATTATATACGTCTATAACATTGTATATCCCACCCGAAGGCAACCTAACATCTCGAATGTGGTATTTCACAACATTCCTGGCGGGTCGGCCCCACTTCTCGGTAGGGACATTATATAAGTCTATATCGCAATATAACCTAACCTAACCCATCTATACCCTCGCTGGTAATGTTTCACAGAATCCCGTTCGTGTCGCCCCGTACGTCACGGTGCGGACATTATATACGTCTATAACGTTATATATGCTAACCAAAGGCAACTTAACATCTCGGAAATAGTATTTTCCAAAATACCTGGCGGGTCGGCCCCTACTTCTCGGTGGGAACATTATATAGGTCTACAACGTAGTATAACCTAACCTAACCCATTTAGCCCCTCGCTGGTAATGTTTTTCAGAATCCAGTTCGTGTCGTCCCGTACGTCTCGGTGGGAACATTGTATGCGTCTATAACGTTATATATCCTAACCTAAGGCAACCTAACATCTCGGATGTAGTAGTTTACAACATTCCTGGCGGGTCGGCCCCTTCTTCTCGGTGGGAACATTATATAGGTCTACAACGTAGTATAACCTAACCTAACCCATTTAGCCCCTCGCTGGTAATGTTTTTCAGAATCCAGTTCGTGTCGTCCCGTACGTCTCGGTGGGAACATTGTATGCGTCTATAACGTTATATATCCTAACCTAAGGCAACCTAACATCTCGGATGTAGTATTTTACAACATTCCTGGCGGGTCGGCCCCTACTTCTCGGTGGGAACATTATATAAGTCTATATCGTAATATAACCTAACCTTACCCACCTAGACCCTCGCTGGTAATGTTTCACAGAATCCCGTTCGTGTCCGCCGTACGTCACGGTGCGGTCATTATATACGTCTATAACGTTATATACCCTAACCTAACGCAACCTAACATCTCTAACGTAGTGTTTTACAACATTCCAGGCGGGTCGGCACCTACTTCTCGGTGGACACATTATATACGTTCATATCGCAATATAACCTAACCTAACCCATTTAGCCCCTCGCTGGTAATGTTTTACAGAATCCAGTTCGTGTCGTCCCGTGCATCTCGGTGGGAACATTGTATGCGTCTATAACGTTATATATCCTAACCTAAGGCTATCTAACATCTCGGATGTAGTAATTTCCAAAATTACTGGCGTGTCGGCCCCTACTTCTCGTTGGGTACATTATGTACGTCTACAACGTAATATTACCTAACCTAACCCATCTAGGCCCTCGCTGGTAATGTTTTACAGAATCCAGTTCGTGTCGTCCCGTACGTCTCGGTGGGGACATTGTATGCGTCTATAACGTTATATATGCTAACCAAAGGCAACCTAACATCTCGGATATAGTATTTTCCAAAATACCTGGCGGGTCGGCCCCTGCTTCTCGGTGGGAACATTATATACGTCTATAACGTAATATAACCTAACCTAACCCATCTAGCCCCTCGCTGGCAATGTTTTACAGAATCCCGGTCGTGTCGGCCCGTACTTCTCGGTGGGGAAATTATATGCGTCTAGAACGTTATATATTCTAACCTAAGGCAACCTAACATCTCGGATGTAGTATTTTACAACATTCCTGGCGGGTTGGACCCTACTTCTCTGTGGGAACATTATATACGTCCATAACGTAATATAACCTAATCTAACCCATCTAGCCCCTCGGCGGTAATGTTTTACAGAATCCCGTTCGGGTTGGTTCATACTTCTCGATGGGGACGTTATATACGTCTATAACATTGTATATCCCACCCGAAGGCAACCTAACATCTCGAATGTGGTATTTCACAACATTCCTGACGCGTCGACCCCTATTTCTCGGTGGGAATATTATATACGTCTATGACGTTATATATCCTAGCCTAAGGCAATCTAACCTCTCTACAGTAATATTTTACAGCATTCCTGGCGTGACGGCGCCTACTTCCCGATGGGGACATTATATACGTCTATAAGGTTAGATATCCTAGCCTAAGGCAACCGAACATCTCGGGTGTAATATTTTACAACATTCCTGACGCGTCGGCCCCTATTTCTCGGTGGGAACATTATATATGTCTATAACGTTATATATCCTAGACTAAGGCGACCTACCATGTCGAATGTAATATTTTACATCATTCCTGGCGTGTCGGCCCGTAGTTCTCGGTGATAACATTATAGGCGTGTATAACATTATATATCCTAGCCTAAGGAAACCTAACATGTCAAATCTAATATTTTACAACACTCCTGGCGTGTCGTCGCCTACTTCTGGATGAGGACATTATATACATCTATAACTTTGTATATCCTAACCTAAGGCAACCTAACATCTCGGATGTAATATTTGACAACATTCCTGGCATGTCGGTCCCTACATCTCGGTGGGAACATTCTATACGTCTATAACGTCGTATATCCTATCCTAAGGGAACCTAACATCTCGGGTGTAATATTTTACAACATTCCTGACGCGTCGGCCCCTATTTCTCGGTGGGAATATTATATACGTCTATAACGTCATTTATCCTATCCTAAGGCAACCTAACATGTCGAATGTAATATTTTACATCATTCCTGACGTGTCGGCCCGTAGTTCACGGTGGTAACATTATATAAGTCTATAACGATATATATCCTAACCTAAAGCAACCTAACAACTCGGATGTCATATTTTACAACATTCCTGGCATGTCGGTCCCTACATCTCGGTGGGAACATTCTATACGTCTATAACGTTGTATATCCTAACCTAAGGGAACCTAACATTTCGGGTGTAATATTTTACAACATTCCTGACGCGTCGGCCCCTATTTCTCGGTTGGAACATTATATACGTCTATAACGCTATATATCCTAACCTAAGGCAACCTAACATCTCTACCGTACAATTTTACAACATTCCTGGCATTCAAGTACCTATATCTCTGTGGTAACATTATATACGTCTATAACGTTATATATCCTAGCCTATGGCAACCTAACATATCGGGTGTAATATTTTACTATATTCCTGGCACGTCGGCCCCTACTCCTCGGTGGGAACATTATATACGTCTATAACGCTATATATCCTAGCCTAAGGCAACCTGTCATGTCGAATGTAATATTTTACAACATACCTGGCGCGTCGGCACCTACTTCTCGTTGGGAACAATATATATGTCAATAACGTTATATATCCTAACCTAAGGCAACCTAACATCTCGGATGTAATACTTAACTACATTCCTGGCACGTCGGGCCCTACTCCTCAGTGGGAACATTATATACGTCTATAACGCTATATCTCCTAGCCTAAGGCAACCTAATCTTTCGAATGCAATATTTTATAACATTCCTGCCTAGTCGGCCCCCACTTCTCGGTGGGAACATTATATACGTCTATAACGCTATATATCCTAGCCTAGGGTAACCTAACATGTAGAGCGTAATATTTTACAACATTCCAGGCGCTTCGGCACCTACTTCTCGGTGGGAATATTATATACGTCTATAAAGCTACATATCCTAGCTTAAGGCAACCTAACATGTCGAATGTAATATTTTACAACATTCCTGGCGCGTCGGCCCCTACTTACGGTGGGAACATTATATAAGTCAATAACGTAATATATCCTAAACTAAGGCAACCTATCATCTCTACCGTAATAATTTACAACATTCCTGGCATGCAAGTGCCTAGTTCTCTATGGTAACATTATATACGTCTATAACGTTATATATCCTAACCTAATGCAACCTAACATCTCGGATGTAATATTTTACTACATTCCTGGCGCGGCGGCACCTACTTCTCGGTGGGAACAGTATATACGTCTAAAACGTTATATATCCTAACCTAAGGCAACCTAACATGCCGAATGTAATATTTTACAACATTCCCGGCGCTTCAGTCCCTACTTCTCTGTGGTACCATTATATACGTCTATAAGGTTATATATCCTAGCCTAAGGCAAGCCTAGCATGTCGAATGTAATATTTTACAACATTCCAGGCGCGTCCGCTACTACTTCTCGGTGGGAACATTATATAGGTCAATAACGTTATATATCCTAACCTAAGGCAACCTAGCATCTCGGGGGTAATATTTTACTACATTCCTGGCACGTCGGCCCGTACCTATCGGCGGTAACATTATATAAGTCATTAACGATATATATCCTAACGTAAGGCAACCTAACATTTCGGATGTAACATTTTACTACATTCCTGGCACGTCGGCCCCTACTTCTCGGTGGGAACATTGTATACGTCTATAACGCTATATATCCTAGCCACTGGCAACCTAACATGTTGACTGTAATATTTTACAACATACCTGGCGCGTCGGCACCTACTTCTCTGTGGGAATATTATATACGTCTATAAAGCTATATATCCTAGCTTAAGGCCTCCTAACATGTCGAATGTAATATTTTACAACATTCCTGGCGTGTTAACCCGCACTTCTCGGTGGGAACATCATATACGTTTATAGCGATATATATCCTAGCCTAAGGCGACCTAACATGTCGAATGTAATATTTTACATCATTCCTGACGTGTCGGCCCGTAGTTCACGGTGGTAACATTATATACGCTTACAACGTTATATATACTAGCCTAAGGCAACCTGACATCTCGGATGTAATATTTGACAACATTTCTGGCGTGTGAGCGCGTACTTCTCGGTGGGAACATCATATACATCTGTAACGTTATATATCCTGTCGTAAGGCAACATAACATCTCGGATGTACTATTTTACAACATTCCTGGTGGGTCGTCGCCCGCTTCTCGATGGGGACATTATATACGTCTATAACGTTGAATATCCTAACCTAAAGCAACCTAACATCTGGGATGTAATATTTTACAAGATCCCTGACATGTCGGTCCCTACTTCTCGGTGGGAACATTGTATACGTCTATAACGATATATATTCTAGCCTAAGGCAACCTAACATGTCAAATGTAATATTTTACAACATTCCTGGCGTGTCGTCGCCTACTTCTCGATGGGGACATTATATACATCTATAACGTTGAATATCCTAACCTAAGGCAACCTAACATCTCGGATGTAATATTTTACAACATTCCTGGCATGTCGGTCCCTACTTCTCGGTGGGAACATTGTATACGTCTATAACGATATATATTCTAGCCTAAGGCAACCTAACATGTCAAATGTAATATTTTACAACATTCCTGGCATGTCGGTCCCTACTTCTCGGTGGAAACAATGTGTACGTCTATAACGATATATATTCTAGCCTAAGGCAACCCAACATGTAGAATGTAATATTTTACAACATTCCTGGCGTGTCGTCGCCTACTTCTGGATGGGGACATTATATACATCTATAACGTCATATATCCTAACCTAAGGGAACCTAACATCTCGGGAGTAATATTTTACAAAATTCCTGGCGTGTCGTCGCCTACTTCTCGATGGGGACATTATATACATCTATAACGTTGTATATCCTAACCTAACGCAACCTAACATCTCGGATGTAATATTTTACAACATTCCTGGCATGTCGGGCCCTACTTCTCGGTGGGAACATTGTATACGTCTATAACGATATATATCCTAGCCTAAGGCAACCTAACATGTCGAATGTAATATTTTACAACATTCCTGTCGTGTCGTCGCCTGCTTCTCGATGGGGACATTATATACGTCTATAACGTTGTATATTCTAAGCTAACGCAACCTAACATCTGGGATGTAATATTTTACAACATTCCTGGCGTGTCGTCGCCTACTTCTGGATGGGGACATTATATACATCTATAACGTCATATATCCTAACCTAAGGGAACCTAACATCTCGGGTGTAATATTTTACAACATTCCTGGCGCTTCGGCTGCCACTTTTCGGTGTGAACATTATATACATCTATAACGTCATATACCCTAACCTAAGGGAACCTAACATCTCGGGTGTAATATTTTACAACATTCCTGGCGTGTCGTCGCCTACTTCTCGTTGGGGACATTATATACATCTATAACGTTGTATATCCTAACCTAAGGCAACCTAACATCTCGGATGTAATATTTTACAACATTCTGGCGTGTCGTCGCCTACTTCTCGACGGGGACATTATATACGTCTATAACCTTGTATATACTAACCTAACGCAACCTAACATCTGGGATATAATATTTTACAACATTCCTGGCATGTCGGTCCCTACGTCTCGGTGGGAACGTTATATACGTCTATAACGATATATATCCTAACCTAAGGGAACCTTACATCTCGGATGTAATATTTTACAACATTCCTGGCATGTCGGTCCCTTCTTCTCGGTGGAAACAATGTATACGTCTATAACGATATATATCCTAGCCTAACGCAACCCAACATGTAGAATGTAATATTTTACAACATTCCTGGCGTGTCGTCGCCTACTTCTCGATGGGGACATTATATACATCTATAACGTTGTATATCCTAACCTAAGGCAACCTAACATCTCGGATGTAATATTTTACAACATTCCTGGCATGTCGGTCCCTACTTCTCGGTGGGAACATTGTATACGTCTATAACGATATATATTCTAGCCTAAGGCAACCTAACATGTCGAATGTAATATTTTACAACATTCCTGTCGTGTCGTCGCCTGCTTCCCCATGGGGACATTATATACGTCTATAACGTTGTATATTCTAACCTAACGCAACCTAACATCTGGGATGTAATATTTTACAACATTCCTGGCGTGTCGTCGCTTACTTCTGGATGGGGACATTATATACATCTATATCGTCATATATCCTAACCTAAGGGAACCTAACATCTCGGGTGTAATATTTTACAACATTCCTGGCGTGTCGTCGCCTACTTCTCGATGGGAACATTATATACGTCTATAACGTTATATATCCTAGCCTAAGGCAACCTAACTTGTAGAATGTAATATTTTACAACATTCCTGGCGTGTCGTCGCCTACTTCTCTATGGGAACATTATATACATCTATAACGTCATATATCCTAACCTAAGGGAACCTAACATCTCGGGTGTAATATTTTACAACATTCCTGGCGTGTCGTCGCCTACTTCTCGATGGGGATATTATATACATCTATAACGTTGTATATCCTAACCTAAGGCAACCTAACATCTCGGATGTAATATTTTACAACATTCTGGCGTGTCGTCGCCTGCTTCTCGATGGGAACATTATATACGTCTATAACCTTGTATATACTAACCTAACGCAACCTAACATCTGGGATGTAATATTTTACAACATTCCTGGCATGTCGGTCCCTACGTCTCCGTGGGTACATTATATACGTCTATAACGTTGTATATCCTAGCTTAAGGCAACCTCACTTGTAGAATGTAATATTTTACAACATTCCTGGCGTGTCGTCGCCTACTTCTCTATGGGAACATTATATACATCTATAACGTTGTATATCCTAACCTAAGGCAACCTAACATCTCGGATGTAATATTTCACAACATTCCTGTCATGTCGGTCCCTACTTCTCGGTGGGAACATTGTATACGTCTATAACGATATATATCCTAGCATAAGGCAACCTAACATGTCGAATGTAATATTTTACAACATTCCTGTCGTGTCGCCGCCTGCTTCTCGATGGGGACATTATATACGTCTATAACGTTGTATATTCTAACCTAACGCAACCTAACATCTGGGATGTAATATTTTACAACATTCCTGGCATGTCGGTCCCTACGTCTCGGTGGGAACATTATATACGTCTATAACGACATATATCCTAACCTAAGGCAACCTAACATCTCGGATGTAATATTTTACAACATTCCTGGCGCTTCGGCTGCTACTTTTCGGTGGGAACATTATATACGTCTATAACGTTACATATCCTAACGTATGGCAACATAACATCTCGGATGTTATATTTTACAACATTCCTGGCGTGTCGTCGCCTGCTTCTCGATGGGGACTTAATGTACGTCTAGAACGTTGTATATCCTAACCTAACGCACCCTAACATCTGGGATGTAATATTTTACAACATTCCTGGCATGTCGGTCCCTACTTGTCGGTGGAAACAATGTATACGTCTATAACGATATATATCCTAGCCTAAGGCAACCCAACATGTCGAATGTAATATTTTACAACATTCCTGGCGTGTCGTCGCCTACTTCTCGATGGGGACATTATATACATCTATAACGTTGTATATTCTAACCTAATGCAACCTAACATCTGGGATGTAATATTTTACAACATTCCTGGCGTGTCGTCGCCTACTTCTGGATGGGGACATTATATACATCTATAACGTCATATATCCTAACCTAAGGGAACCTAACATCTCGGGTGTAATATTTTACAACATTCCTGGCGTGTCGTCGCCTACTTCTCGATGGGAACATTATATACGTCTATAACGTTATATATCCTAGCCTAAGGCAACCTAACTTGTAGAATGTAATATTTTACAACATTCTGGCGTGTCGCCGCCTGCTTCTCGATGGGGACATTATATACGTCTATAACGTTGTATATTCTAACGTAACGCAACCTAACATCTCTGATGTAATATTTTACAACATTCCTGGCGTGTCGTCGCCTACTTCTGGGTGGGGACATTATATACATCTATAACGTCATATATCCTAACCTAAGGGAATCTAACATCTCGGGTGTAATATTTTACAACATTCCTGGCGTGTCGTCGCCTACTTCTCGATGTGAACATTATATACGTCTATAACCTTGTATATACTAACCTAACGCAACCTAACATCTGGGATGTACTATTTTACAACATTCCTGGCATGTCGGTCCCCACGTCTCGGTGTTAACATTATATACGTCTATAACGATATATATCATAACCTAAAGCAACCTAACATCTCGGACGTAATATTTTACAACATTCCTGGCATGTCGGTCCCTACTTCTCGGTGGAAACAATGTATACGTCTTTAACGATATATATCCTAGCCTAAGGCAACCCAACATGTAGAATGTAATATTTTACAACATTCCTGGCGTTTCGTCGCCTACATCTCGATGGGGACATTATATACATCTACAACGTTGTATATCCTAACCTAAGGCAACCTAACATCTCGGATGTAATATTTTACAACATTCCTGGCATGTCGGTCCGTACTTCTCGGTGGGAACAATCTATACGTCTATAACGTTGTATATCCTAACCTAAGGGAACCTAACATGTCGAATGTAATATTTTACAACATTGCTGACGCGTCGGCCCCTATTTCTCGGTGGGAACATTCTATACGTCTATAACGTTGTATATCATAACCTAAGGGAACCTAACTTGTAGAATGTAATATTTTACCACATTCCTGGCGTGTCGTCGCCTACTTCTCGATGGGGACATTATATACATCTATAACGTTGTATATCCTAACCTAAGGCAACCTAACATCTCGGATGTAATATTTTACAACATTCCTGGCATGTAGGTCCCTACTTCTCGGTGGGAACATTCTATACGTCTATAACGTTGTATATCATAACCTAAGGGAACCTAACTTGTAGAATGTAGTATTTCACAACATTCCTGGCGGGTCGGCCCCACCTCTCGGTGGGAACATTATTTGCGTCTATAACGTAATATAACCTAACCTAATCCATCTTGCTCCTCGGTGATAATGTTGTACAGAATCCCGGTCGTGTCGGCCCGTACGTCCCGGTGCGGACATTATATACGTCTATAACGTTATATATTCTAACCTAAGGCAACTTAATATCTCGGATGTAATATTTTACAACATTCCTGGCGCGTCGGCTCCTATTTTTCGGTGGGAACATTATATACGTCTATAACGTTATATGTCCTAACGTAAGGCAACATAACATCTCGGATGTAATATATTACATCATTCCTGGCGTGTTGTCGCCTGCTTCTCGAGGGGGACATTATATACGTCTATAACGTTGTATATCCTAACCTAACGAAACCTAGCATCTGGGATGTAATATTTTACAACATTCCTGGCGTGTCGTCGCCTGCTTCTCGATGGGGACATTATATACGTCTATAGCGTTACATATCCTAGGCTAAGGCAACCTAACATGTCGAATGTAATATTTTACAACATTCCTGGCGCGTCGGCCCCTACTTCTCGGTGGGAACATTATATAAGTCAATAACGTTATATATCCTAACGTAAGGCAACCTAACATCTCGGATGTAATATTTTACTACATTCCTGGCGCGGCGGCACCTACTTCTCGGTGGGAACAGTATATACGTCTATAACGTTATATATCCCAACCTAAGGCAACCTAACATGCCGAATGTAATATTTTACAACATTCCCGGCGCTTCGGTCCCTACTTCTCTGTGGTAACATTATATACGTCTATAAGGTTATATATCCTAGCCTAAGGCAATCCTAACATGTCGAATGGAATATTTTACAACATTCCAGGCGCGTTCGCTACTACTTCTCGGTGGGAACATTATATAGGTCAATAACGTTATATATCCTAACCTAAGGCAACCTAGCATCTCGGGAGTAATATTTTACTACATTACTGGCACGTCGGCCCGTACCTGTCGGCGGCAATATTATATAAGTCAAAAACGTTATATTCACTAACCTAAGGCAACCTAACATGTCGAGCGCAATATTTTACAACATTCTGGCTTGTCGGTCCCTACTTCTCGGTGGGAACATTATATACGTCTATAACGATATATATCCTAACCTAAGGGAACCTAACATCTCGGGTGTAATATTTTACAACATTCCTGACACGTCGTCGCCTGCTTCTCGATGGGGACATTATATACGTCTATAACGTTGTATATCCTAACCTAAGCAACCTAACATCTGGGATGTAATATTTTACAAGATTCCTGGCATGTCGGTCCCCACGTCTCGGTAGGAACATTATATACGTCTATAACGATATATATCCTAACCTGCAGCAACGTAACATCTCGGATGTAATATTTTACATCATTCCTGGC
This sequence comes from Xylocopa violacea, assembly GCA_963969225.1. Taxonomy (NCBI): domain Eukaryota; kingdom Metazoa; phylum Arthropoda; class Insecta; order Hymenoptera; family Apidae; genus Xylocopa; species Xylocopa violacea. The sequence continues at coordinate 430,735 of CAXAJV010000500.1, read as the reverse complement.
GCGTCGGCTCCTACTTTTCGGTGGGAACATTATATACGTCTATAACGTAATAGAACCTAATCTAACCCATCTAGACCCTCGCTGGTAATGTTTTACAGAATCCTTGTCGTGTCGGCCCGTACTTGTCGGTGGGGACACTATATACGTCTATAACGTTGTATATAATACCATAAGGATACCTAACATCTCGAATGTAGTATTTCACAACATTCTTGGCGGGTCAGCACCACTTCTCGGTGGGGACATTATATACGTCTATACCGTTGTATATCCTAACCTAAGTAACCTAACATCTCGGATGTAGTATTTTCCAACATTCCTGGCGGGTCGGCCCCTACTTCTCGGGAGGAACATTATATACGTCTATAACCTAATATAACCTAACCTAACGCATTTAGACTCTCGCTGGTAATGTTTTACAGAATCTCGTTCGTGTCGTCCCGTACATCACTGTGCGGTCATTATGTAGGTCTATAACGTTATATATCCTAACCTAAGGCAACCTAACATCTCGATTGTAGTATTTTAAACATTCTAGACGGGTCGGCCCCTACTTCTCAGTGGGAACATTATATACGTCTGTAACTTTATATATGGCAACCTAAGGCAACCTAACATCTCGGACGTAGTATTTGCCAACATTCCGAGCAGGTCGGCCCCACTTCTCGGTGGGAACATTATATGCGTCAATAACGTAATATAACCTAACCTAATCCATCTAGCCCCTCGCTGGTAATGTTTTATAGAATCCCGGTCATGTCGTCCCGTACTTCTCGGTGGGGACATCATATGCGTCAATAACGTTATATATCCAAACCTAAGGCAACCTAACATCTCGGATGTAGTATTTTCCAAAATTCCTGGCGGGTCGGCCCCTACTTCTCGGTGGGCACATTATATACATCCATAACGTATTATAACACAACCTAACCCATCTAGACTCTCGCTGGTAATGCTTTACAGAATCCCCGTCGTGTCGGCCCAACTTCTCGGTGGGAACATTATATACGTCTATAACATAATATAACCTACCCTAACCCATCTAGCCGCTCGCTGGTAATGTTTTACAGAATCCAGTACCTGTCGTCTCGTTCGTCTCGGTAGGGAAATTGTATGCGTCTATAACGTTATATATCCTAACCTAAGGCAACCTAACATCTGGGATGTTGTATTTTACAACATTCCTGGCGGGTCGGCCTCCACTTTTCGGTGGGGATATTATATACGTCTATAACGTTGTATATCCTAACCTAACGCAACCTAACATCTGGTGATGTAATCTTTTACAACATTCCTGTCATCTCGGTCCCTACGCCTCGGTAGGAACATTCTATACGTCTATAACGTTGTATATCCTAACCTAAGGGAACCTAACATCTCGGGTGTAATATTTTACAACATTCCTGACGCGTTGGCCCCTATTTCTCGGTGGGAATATTATATACGTCTATAACGTTATATACTAGCGTAAGACGACCTAACATCTCGGATGTAATATTTTTCAACATTCCTGGTGTGTCGGCACTTAGTTCTCCGTGGGAACATTATATACGTCTATAACGTTATATATCCTAACCTAAGGCAACCTAACATCTCGGATGTAATATCTTACAACATTCCTGGCATGTCGGTCCCTATATCTCGGTGAGAACATTATATACGTCTGCAAGGTTATATATCATAACCTAAGGCAACCTAACCTCTCTACCGTAATATTTTACAGCATTCCTGGCGTGACGGCGCCTACTTCGCGTTGGGGACATCATATACGTCTATAACGTTGTATATCCTAACCTAAGGCAACCTAACATCTCGGATGTAATAGTTGATAACATTCCTGGCGTGTCGGTGCCTGCTTCTCGATGTGGACATTATATACATCTATAAGGTTGTATATCCTAACCTGAGGCAACCTAACATCTCGGATGTAATATTTTACAACATTCCTGGCATTTCGGTCCCTACATCTCGGTGGGAACATTCTATACGTCTATAACGTTGTATATCCTAACCTAAGCAACCTAACATGTCGAAAGTAATATTTTACAACATTCCGGGCTTGTCGTCGCCCGCTTCTTAATCGGGACATTAGATACGTCTATAACGTTGTATATCCTAACCTAAGGGAACCTAACATCTAGGATGTAATATTTTACAACATTCTGGCGTGTCGTCGCCTGCTTCTCGAAGGGGACATTATATACGTCTATAACGATGTATATCTTAACCTAACGCAACCTAACATCTGGGATGTCATATTTTACAACATTCCTGACGCGTCGGCCCCTATTTCTCGGTGGGAACATTATATACGTCTATCACGTTAATTATCCTAGGCTAAGGCAACCTAACATATCGGATGTCATATTTTACAACTTTCTGGCGTGTCGTCGCCTGCTTCTCGATCGGGACATTAGATACGTCTATAACGTTGTATATCCTAACCTAAGGGAACCTAGCATCTCGGTAGTAATATTTTACTACATTACTGGCACGTCGGCCCGTACCTGTCGGCGGCAATATTATATAAGTCAAAAACGTTATATTCACTAACCTAAGGCAACCTAACATGTCGAGCGCAATATTTTACAACATTCTGGCTTGTCGGTCCCTACTTCTCGGTGGGAACATTATATACGTCTATAACGATATATATCCTAACCTAAGGGAACCTAACATCTCGGGTGTAATATTTTACAACATTCCTGACACGTCGTCGCCTGCTTCTCGATGGGGACATTATATACGTCTATAACGTTGTATATCCTAACCTAAGCAACCTAACATCTGGGATGTAATATTTTACAAGATTCCTGGCATGTCGGTCCCCACGTCTCGGTAGGAACATTATATACGTCTATAACGATATATATCCTAACCTGCAGCAACGTAACATCTCGGATGTAATATTTTACATCATTCCTGGCGCGTCGGCTCCTACTTTTCGGTGGGAACATTATATACGTCTATAACGTTATATATCCTAACGTAAGGCAACATAACATCTTGGATGTAATATTTTACAACATTCCTGGCATGTCGGTCACTACGTCTCGGTGGGAACATTATATACGTCTATAACGTTATATATCCTAGCCTAAGGCAACCTAACATGTTGAATGTAATATTTTACAACATTCTGGCGTGTCGTCGCCTGCTTCTCGATGGGGACATTATATACGTCTATAACGTTGTATATCCTAACCTAACACAACCTATCATCTGGGATGGAATATTTTACATCATTCCTGGCATGTCGGTCCCTACATCTCGGTGGGAACTTTCTACACGTCTATAACGTTGTATATCCTAACCTAAGGGAACCTAACATCACGGGTGTAATATTTTACAACATTCCTGACGCGATGGGCCTCTATTTCTCGGTGGGAAAATTATATACGTCTATAACGTTATATATCCTAACCGAAAGCAACCTAACATCTCGGATGTAATATTTTACAACATTCCTATCGTGTCGTCGCCTGCTTCTCGATGGGGATATTATATACGTCTATAACGTTGTATATCCTAACCTAACGCAACCTAACATCTGGTGATGTAATCTTTTACAACATTCCTGTCATCTCGGTCCCTACGCCTCGGTAGGATCATTCTATACGTCTATAACGTTGTATATCCTAACCTAAGGGAACCTAACATCTCGGGTGTAATATTTTACAACATTCCTGACGCGTCGGCCCCTATTTCTCGGTGGGAACATTATATACGTCTATAACGTTATATACTAGCGTAAGGCGACCTAACATCTCTGATGTAATATTTTTCAACATTCCTGGTGTGTCGGCACTTAGTTCTCCGTGGGAACATTATATACGTCTATAACGTTATATATCCTAACCTAAGGCAACCTAACATCTCGGATGTAATATTTTACTACATTCCTGGCACGTCGGCCCCTACTTCTCGGTGGGAATATTATATACGTCTATAACGTAATAGAACCTAATCTAACCCATCTAGACCCTCGCTGGTAATGTTTTACGGAATCCCGTTCGTGTCGCCCCGTACGTCACAGTGCGGACATTATATACGTCTATAACGTTATATATCCTAACCTAAGGCAACCTAATATCTCGAATGTAGTATTTCACAACATTCCTGGCGGGTCAGCCCCACTTCTCGCTGGGAACATTATATACGTCTATAACGTAATATAACCTAACCTAACCCATCTAGCATCTCGCTGGTATTGTTTTACAGAATCACGGTCGTGTCGTCCCGTACTTCTCGATGGGGACATTATATACGTTTATAACGTTATACATACTAACCTAAGGCAACTTAACATCTCGGATGTAGTATTCTCCAACATTCCTGGCGGGTCGGCCCCTCAACCTCGGTGGGCACATTATATACGTCTATAACGTTGCATATATTACCATAAGGCAACCTAACATCTCGAATGTAGTATTTCACAACATTCCTGTCGGGACGGCCCCACTTCTCGGTGGGAACATTATATACGTCTATAACGTAATATAACCTAACCTAACCCATCTAGTCCCTAGCTGGTAATGTTTTACAGAATCCTTGTCGTGTCGGCCCGTACTTGTCGGTGGGGACACTATATACGTCTATAACGTTGTATATAATACCATAAGGATACCTAACATCTCGAATGTAGTATTTCACAACATTCTTGGCGGGTCAGCACCACTTCTCGGTGGGGACATTATATACGTCTATACCGTTGTATATCCTAACCTAAGTAACCTAACATCTCGGATGTAGTATTTTCCAACATTCCTGGCGGGTCGGCCCCTACTTCTCAGTGGGAACATTATATACGTCTGTAACTTTATATATGGCAACCTAAGGCAACCTAACATCTCGGATGTAGTATTTGCCAACATTCCGAGCAGGTCGGCCCCACTTCTCGGTGGGAACATTATATACGTCAATAACGTAATATAACCTAACCTAATCCATCTAGCCCCTCGCTGGTAATGTTTTATAGAATCCCGGTCATGTCGTCCCGTACTTCTCGGTGTGGACATCATATGCGTCAATAACGTTATATATCCAAACCTAAGGCAACCTAACATCTCGGATGTAGTATTTTCCAAAATTCCTGGCGGGTCGGCCCCTACTTCTCGGTGGGCACATTATATACATCCATAACGTAATATAACACAACCTAACCCATCTAGACTCTCGCTGGTATTGCTTTACAGAATCCCCGTCGTGTCGGCCCAACTTCTCGGTGGGAACATTATATACGTCTATAACATAATATAACCTACCCTAACCCATCTAGCCGCTCGCTGGTAATGTTTTACAGAATCCAGTACCTGTCGTCTCGTTCGTCTCGGTAGGGACATTGTATGCGTCTATAACGTTATATATCCTAACCTAAGGCAACCTAACATCTGGGATGTTGTATTTTACAACATTCCTGGCGGGTCGGCCTCTACTTTTCGGTGGGAACATTATATACGTCTATAACGTTTTATATTCTCACCTAAGGCAAACTAACATCTCGAACGTAGTATTTTACAACATTCCTGGCATGTCGGTCCCTACATCTCGGTGGGAACTTTCTATACGTCTATAACGTTGTATATCCTAACCTAAGGGAACCTAACATCTCGGGTGTAATATTTTACAACATTCCTGACGCGATGGGCCCCTATTTCTCGGTGGGAACATTATATACGTCTATAACGTTATATATCCTAACCGAAAGCAACCTAACATCTCGGATGTAATATTTTACAACATTCCTATCGTGTCGTCGCCTGCTTCTCGATGGGGATATTATATACGTCTATAACGTTGTATATCCTAACCTAACGCAACCCAACATCTGGTGATGTAATCTTTTACAACATTCCTGTCATCTCGGTCCCTACGCCTCGGTAGGAACATTCTATACGTCTATAACGTTGTATATCCTAACCTAAGGGAACCTAACATCTAGGGTGTAATATTTTACAACATTCCTGACGCGTCGGCCCCGATTTCTCGGTGGGAATATTATATACGTCTATAACGTTATATACTAGCGTAAGACGACCTAACATCTCGGATGTAATATTTTTCAACATTCCTGGTGTGTCGGCACTTAGTTCTCCGTGGGAACATTATATACGTCTATAACGTTATATATCCTAACCTAAGGCAACCTAACATCTCGGATGTAATATCTTACAACATTCCTGGCATGTCGGTCCCTATATCTCGGTGAGAACATTATATACGTCTGCAAGGTTATATATCATAACCTAAGGCAACCTAACCTCTCTACCGTAATATTTTACAGCATTCCTGGCGTGACGGCGCCTACTTCGCGTTGGGGACATCATATACGCCTGTAACGTTATATATCCTAGCCTAAGGCAACCTAACATGTCGGATGTAATATTTTACTACATTCCTGGCACGTCGGTCCCTACTTCTCGGTGGGGACATTATATACGTCTATAACGCTATATATCCTAGCCTAAGGTAACCTAACATGTCGAGCGTAATGTTCTACAACATTCCTGGCTCATCGGCCCCTCCTTCTCGGTGGCAACACTATATACGTCTATAACGTTATATATCCTAACCTAAGGCAACCTAACATCTCGTATGTAATATTTTACTACATTCCTGGCACGTCGGCCGATACTTCTCGGTGGGAATATTATATACTTCTGTAATGCTATATATCCTAGCTTAAGGCAATCTAACATCTCGGATGTAATATTTTACAACATTCTTGGCGCGTCGGCACCTACTTCTCGGTGGGAACAGTATATACATCTATATCGTTATATATCCTAGCCTAAGGCAATCTAACTTCTCGGATGTAATATTTTACTACATTCCTGGCACGTCGGCCACTACATCTCGGTGGGAACATTATATACGTCTACAACGCTATATATCATAGCCTAAGGCAATCTAACATGTGGAGCGTAATATTTTACAACATTCCTGGCGCGACGGCCGCTACTTCTCGGTGGAAACATTATATACGTCTATAACGTTATATATCCTAGCCTAAGGCAGCCTAACGTGTCGAATGTAATATTTTACAACATTCCTGGCGCGGCGGCCGCTACTATAGGTGGGAACATTATATACGTCTATAACGCTATATATCCTAGCCTAAGGCAACCTAACATGTCGAATGTAATATTTTACAACATTCCCGGCGCTTCGGCCCCTACTTGTCGGTGGGAACATTATATACGTCTATAACGCTATATATCCTACCTTAAGGCAACCTAACATCTCGGATGTAATATTTTACAACATTCCTGTCTCGTCGGCCCCTACTTCTCGGTGGGAACATTATATACGTCTATAACGTTATATATCCTAACCTGAGGCAACCTAACTTGTCGAACGTAATATTTTACAACATTCCTGGCTCATCGGCCCCTACTTCCCGATGGGGACATTATATACGTCTATAACGTTATATATCCTAACCTAAGGCAACCAAACATCTGGGATGTAATATTTCACAACATTACTTTCATGTCAGTCGTTACTTCTCGGTGGGAACATTATATACGTCTATAACGTTATATATCATAACCTAAGGCAACCTGACATCTCTACCGTAATATTTTACAACATTCCAGGCGTGACGGCGCCTACTTCCCGATGGGGACATTATATACGTCTATAACGTTGTATATACTAACCTAAGGCAACCTAACATCTCGGATGTAATAGTTGATAACATTCCTAGCGTGTCGGCCCGTACTTCTCGTTGGGATCATTATATACGTCTATAACGTTGTATATGCTAGCGTAAGGCAACATAGCATCTCGGATGTTATATGTTACAACATTCCTGGCGTGTCGCCGCCTGCTTCTCGATGGGGACATTATATACGTCTATAGCCTTATATATACTAACCTAAGGCGACCTAACATGTCGAATTTAATATTTTACAACATTCGTGGCGTGTCGTCGCCTACTTCTCGATGGGGACATTATACACGTCTATAACGTTATATATCCTAACGTAAGGCAGCATAACATCTCGGATGTAACATTTTACAACATTCCTGGCGTGTCGTCGCCTGCTTCTCGATGGGGGCATTATATACGTCTATAACGATGTATATCCTAACCTAACGCAACCTAACATCTGGGATGTAATATTTTACAACATTCCTGGCGTGTCGTCGCCCGCTTCCCGATGGGGACATTATATACGACTATAACGTTGTATATCCTAACCTAACGCAACCTAACATCTGGGATGTAATATTTTACAACATTCGTGGCATGTCGGCCGCTAACTCTCGGTGGGAACATTATATACGTCTATATCGTTATATATCCTAGCCTAAGGCAACATAACATGTCGAATGTAATAGTTTACTACATTCTGGCGTGTCGTCGCCTGCTTCTCTATGGGGACATTATATACGTCTATAAAGTTGTATATACTAACCTAACGCAACCTAACATCTGGGATGTAATATTTTACAACATTCCTGGCATGTCGGTCCCTACGTCTCGGTGGGAACATTTTATACGTCTGTAACGTTGTATATCCTAACCTAAGTGAACCTAACATCTCGGGTGTAATATTTTACAACATTCCTGACGCGTCGGCCCCTACTACTCGGTGGGAACATTATATAAGTCTATAACGCTATATATGCTATCCTAAGGCAACCTAAAATGTCGAATGTAATATTATACAACATTCCTGGCGCGTCGGCACCTACTTCTCGGTGGGAACGTTATGTACGTCTATAACGCTGTATATCATAGCCTAAGGCAACCTAACATGTCGAATGCTATATTTTACAATATTCCTGGCGCGTCGGCACCTACTTCTCGGTGGGAACGTTATATACGTCTACAACGTTGTATATCCTAACCTAAGGCAACCTAACATCTCTACCGTAATGTTTTACAACATTCGTGGCGCGTCGGCCCCTACTATTCCGTGGGAACATTATATACGTCTGTAACGTTATATATCCTAACCTAAGGCAACCTAAAATCTCGGATGTAATATTTTACTACACTCCTGGCGCGCCGGCCCCTACTTCTCGGTGGGAACGTTACATACTTCTATAACGCTATATATCCTAGCCTAAGACAACCTAACAAGTCGAGCATAATATTTTACAACATTCCTGGCGCGTCGGCCCCTACGTCTCGGTTGGAACGTTATATACGTCTATAACGTTATATGTCCCAGCCTAAGGCAGCCTAACATCTGGGATGTAATACCTTACAACATTCCTCGCGTGACGTCGCCTACTTCGAGATGGGGACATTATATAAGTCTGTAACGCTATATAACCTTGCCTAAAGCAACCTAACATGTCGAATGTAATATTTTACAACATTCCTGGCATGTCGGTCCCTACTTCTCGGTGGGAAAATTCTATACGTCCATAACGTTGTATATCCTAACCTAAGGGAACCTAACATCTCGGGTGTAATATTTTACAACATTCCTGACGCGTCGGCCCCTACTTCTCGGTGGAAACATTGTATACGTCTATAACGATATATATCCTAGCTTAACGCAACATAACATCTCGGATGTAATATTTTACAACATTCCTGGCATGTCGGTCCCTACGTCTCGGTGGGGATATTATATACGTCTATAACGTTGTATATCCTAACCTAACGCAACCTAACATCTGGGATGTAATATTTTACAACATTCCTGGCATGTCGGTCCCTACTTCTCGGTGGGAACATTATATACGTATATAACGATATATATCCCAACCTAAGGGAACCTAACATATCTAATGTATTATTTTACAACATTCCTGGCATGTCGGTCCCTACTTCTCGGTGGGAACATTCTATACATCTATAACTTTGTATATCATAACCTAAGGGAACCTAACATCTCGGGTGTGATATTTTACAACATTCCTGACGCGTCGGCACCTATTTCTCGGTGTGAACATTATATACGTCTATAACGTTATATATCCTAGCCTGAGGCGACCTAACATTTCGAATGCAATAGTTTGCATTATCTCTGGCGTTTCGGCCCGTAGTTCTCGGTGGTAATATTATATGCGTCTACAACGTTATATATCCTAACCTAGGGCAACCTAACATCTCAGATGTAATATTTTACAACATTCCTGGCATGTCGGTACCTACGTCTCGGTGGGAACAATATATCCGTCTATAGCGTTATATATCCTAGCCTAAGGCGACCTAACATGTCGAATTTAATATTTTGCAACATTCCTGGCGTGTCGTCGCCTACTTCTCGATGGGGACATTATATACGTCTATAAAGTTATATATCCTAACGTAAGACAGCATAACATCTCGGATGTAAGATTTTACTACATTCCTAGCGGGTCGGCCCCAACTTCTCGGTGGGAACATTATATACGTGTATAACGCTACATATCCTAGCCTAAGGCAACCTAACATGTCGAATGTAATATTTTACAACATTCCTGGCGCGTCGGCGCCTACTTCTCGGTGGGAACATAATATACGTCTATAACGCTATATATCCTAACTTCAGCTAACTTAACACCTCGGATGTAATATTTTACAACATTCCTGGCGCGACGGCGCCTACATGTCGGTGGGGACTTTATATACTTCTATAACGTAATATAACCTAACCTAGCCCATCTAGCCCCTCGCTGGTAATGTTTTACAGAATCCCGGTTGTGTCGGCCCGTGCCTCTCCGTGGGAACATTATATACGTCTATAGCGTTGTATATCCTAACCTAAGGCAGCCTAACATCTCGGATGTAGTATTTTCCAACATTCCTGGCGGCTCGGCCCCTACTTCTCGGTGGGAACATTATATACGTCTATAACGTTGAGGCGTAGTACGTGGGGAAAAGTCAACTACTCACTATCTAGCCTTCAATTTTATATTTGACGAATCGCGAAACCAACGAATAACATTCGCGATTCGGCGTGTATAACAAATCTCGATAACAATAACAATAGTGATAGTCGCGGCAACAATGTTGGGCGAATGGTGCTGGAGCTACGATCCCTTCGCTATGTTAGTCGGCTAACCGCCCTGACAAATTACGCGAGAATTGCCCGACTAGACGTCTGGCCGAGCGCGACTGTTCTAACCGAACTGTCTGACTCGGTGGCAATGATGGATTCTACTGGACTGTTCTAACCGAACCATTCTAACCGAACTGTTCTAAACGAACTGTCCTAAACGAACTGTTCTAAACGAACTGTCGCGAGGGCGAAAATGTCGCTCCTTAAATACGGGTCTAAACGAGGAAGGAAACGCTGAGATGAACAGAGATGGAAGCGTGGACATGGAAAGCAAACGTTCCTGGAAAAACGCGAGGAAACGGAAATAGGTCCTTGACAGGAGAAAGTTAGGGACGCGACTGAACGACGCTCAGTCGCGACGGGTCCTTGGAAAACAATCGGGAGATTCCTCGGAAGATGCACAAATCTGGTCGCCAAGTGTGAACATACGACGACCAGGTCCGCGCCGGACTGTGGAAGCCTATTGTGTGTCACGAAGGAATTTTCGGCGTTCCTCGAACCCTTGACAAATTACAAAGCTGCGGAGTCGTAGCTGCCACATCACCCCCCTGCCAGTGATTGATCCAAACACGAAATTTGTAGACGATCCGGGAAACGAACGCGTCTCCCGGATCTCGTGGTCCTTGGTGCTGCCTCCGGGACGGGTGTCGCTGGCGGAGGTTCCTCTTGAGCCATGTGGTACGTTGGCCTGTCATCCGCATCCTGGATGATGTAGGCTGGCTTCAGGCGGTCGATGGTAACTGTTGTCCGTTTGCCCCTGACTTCCAAAGTGTACGTTTTGGGGCCTCTTGTTAGGACCTTGAACGGTCCGTCGTATGGCGGCTGGAGTATTTCTTTAACCGCGTCGTTTCGCAGGAAGACGTAGTCCGCTTCCGACAAGTCCTTGAATATGAAGGTACGGCGGGTGCCGTGATGACTGCCAGCAGCCGGAGTAACGCTGCGGAAATGCTGGCGTAGTCGCTGGACGAAGTCCGCTGGATCCTGGTCGGCTGCATCCGGACGTGGGGCGAGGAATTCGCCTGGCAAACGCAGGGTCTCGCCGTAGAGGAGGTCCGCCGATGTCGCCTTCAGGTCCTCTCGCCAGGCTGCTCGGATGCCCAGCAGGATTGTGGGGAGAACCTCCGTCCACCTGGTGTTGGCGTGGCAGCGGATTGCTGCCTTCAGTTGACGGTGGAACCGCTCCACCATTCCGTTGGCCGCCGGGTGGTAGGCCGTTGTCCTCCAGTGTGTCGTACCTGACAACTGGGTCAAATGTTTAAAGAGATGTGACTCAAATTGCCTACCTTGGTCCGTCGTGATCCGTGCGGGCGTGCCAAACCGGCTAATCCACCCCTCATAAAATGCTCGAGCGACGGTAGCCGCTTCCTGGTCGCGCAGGTATATTGCCTCGGGCCAACGGCTGAACCGGTCGATACAGGTGAGACAGTATCTGAAACGTTCGGAAATCGGTAAAACAACTATATCGAGGTGAACATGCTCGAACCTCCACGAAGGCGGGTAAAAGTACCCAGCGGTGCTTGCACGTGCCGTGTAACTTTGCACCGCTGACACTCTATGCAGGTTCGAGCCCACTATCTGCAGTCCTTTTTCATGGACGGCCAAACGTAACGCTCGGTTACGAGTTTGACCGTCGCATTGATACCAGGATGTGCCATGCGATGGATGGAATTGAACGCCGCTCTCCGGAACGGCCTGGTGACGAACGGCCTCATGGTGTTGGTTGCTGCATCGCAGAAAAGGCTGGTGCTGGTCCCTGGAAGCTGGATCCTCTTCAGACGTAGTGTGGACTCGTGGCTGCGCAGGTATGCTTGCAGCTCTTCTTCGCTGCTCTGCGATTGTGCCAGGGCTTCGTAGCGCAAAGCCTGGTCCACCGTCTCTACCCTGGATAGGGCGTCGGCGACGACGTTGTCCTTTCCCGCGATGTGCCGGATGTCCGTCGTGAACTGGCTTATAAAGTCCAAATATCTGAACTGTCTTGGCGTGCACTTTTCCGGCTTCTGCTTAAACGCATAGATGATGGGCTTGTGGTCGGTAAAGACCGTGAATGTCCTAGCCTCCACCATGTGCCGGAAGTGCTTAATCGCCAGGTAGACTGCTAACAGTTCTCGATCGTATGCCCCGTAATTCTTCTCCGTGGGGCTGAGCTTCTTGGAGAAGAAGGCCAACGGTTCCCAATCGTCGCCGTTGCGTTGTTGCAACACGGCTCCCACCGTAAAATCCGAGGCGTCGCAAGTGAGCGAAAGAAGTGCCTCTGCCTTGGGGTGGGCCAGCAGCGCGGCCTGTGCGAGCCCTCGCTTGCATTCTTCGAACGCCGCCGCTGCTTTGGGAGTCCAATTGACCGGCGCCCGACCCTTAACGCCATCGTGTAGCAGGTCGTTTAGGGGCGCCTGTACTTGTGCTGCCCTAGGTATGAAACGTCTATAAAAGTTTAGCATACCTAGGAACTGTCGTAATTGTTTAGCTGTGGTGGGCTGCGGATATTTCCTAATCGCCTCCACCTTGTCCTGCAACGGCCGTGAACCTTCCCTGTTGACCAGGTAGCCCAGAAACTTCACCTCTGGTTGGCCGAATATGCATTTCGACGGGTTAATCACCACGCCATACTGTTTTAGACGCTTGAACAGCTCTTCTAAATGATGTTGGTATTCTTCTTCGGACGACGACGCGACCAGTATGTCGTCGATGTACGCGTAGCAAAAGTCCAAACCGCGTAACACTTCGTCGATGAACCGTTGAAAAGTCTGTGCCGCGTTTCGGAGCCCGAACGACATGAACGGAAATTCGAATAGTCCGAAAGGTGTCGTTATCGCGGTCTTGTGCACATCTTCTGCAGCCACAGGAATCTGATTGTATGCGCGCACTAAGTCAATGGTAGAAAAGATCGTCTTACCATGCAGAGCTTGCGCGAAATCCTCGATGTGCTTCACCGGGTATCGGTCTGGGAGCGTCCGCGCGTTGAGACCCCTGTAATCCCCACAGGGTCTCCACTCGTCCTGTCCCTTTTTCGGCACCATGTGTAACGGAGAAGCCCAACTGCTCTCCGATGGTCGCACGATACCCAAACGCATCATCGTCTCGAACTCCTTTTTTGCCGCCTTCAGCCGATCAGGTGCGAGTCGGCGGGGTCTGCTGGTCACCGGCGGCCCCGGCGTCGTGCGGATATAGTGAACCGCCGAGTGCGCTGCCTGCGACGGAGATCCTTCCGGCCGGGTTATTTCGGGAAATTTCTGCAACACCTCGTGGAACATTGAACCGCCATGCACGGTTTTGATGCTCGGCACCGACGAGGCGTGCTTCGCTGTCCATCCAGCGACCGATATCGACGTCGTCTGATCCAACAGACGACGATTGCGAACGTCCACTAACAAACCGTAGTGGTATAGAAAATCTAACAAACCCAATTATGGGTTTGCCCACATCGGCCACTACAAAACGCCACGTAAACGCGCGGCGCAGCCCGAGGTCTAAAGTGACCGTAACCGTCCAGTAAGTAGGGATTTCGGTCCCGTTCGCCGCGTAAAGGACATACTGCGATTTTTCCCGCTGACCGCGGGTCATCGCCCGAGGAATAACACAAAGGTCGGCGCCAGTGTCGACCAAAAATTGCGTTTTCGTCTCGTAGTCCGTGACGAAGAGACGGCGAGTTATCGGGCACGTGTCGTCCGCCGTCATCAGCGACTACCCGTTTCGTTTCCCGACGGGGTCCAGTTGCACGGCTGCGTACACCTGTGGGCCTGCGGACCAAACTTCCAGTGGTAGAAACACCTACCTCCTCGTAGTTCGAGGCGCCGTCGGGAACCTGAGTTAGAGCGGGCTCGCCGGGGTGACCTTGCCCGGTCGTTGTCACGTCGCGATGACCTGGAGCGGTGCAGGTCCTGCCGGAGAGTTGCAATCTCCTCCCTCAACTGGCTTATGCACTCGTACATGCTGCTCGTGGTGCTGCTGCCTGCTCCATGTGCGGATCCGCCGGGCACCCCGGTCGGGGTGGAAGCCACGGCGATCCTCGCATTGCCGTGGTATGCTTCGGACACGGCGTCCGCCACTTCCGCGATTTTGTTCAATTCTGCGTCCCGCATGGGGGCGAGGATTAGCTGCAGACTGGGTGGGAGGCGTCCCATCCATAGTGTCCGCAGGACGCTGTCCGTCACCGCCGTTCCCGCCAGGTTTCGCAGGTGTCGTAGAAACTGCGACGGCTTCCTGTCGCCCATCTCCTCGTGCTCGAGGAGGCGCCGCGTCTTCTGCTCCTGCGTCGAGCTTAAGCGGAGTACCAGCGCCGACCTCAGCTTCTGGTACGGAGCTGCGGCGGGCGGGTCCATGATAATGTCGCGGACCTCCATAGAGTACTGTGTCGGCAGCGCGCCGAGGATGTAGCCGTATTTAGTGGACTTTGTGGTTATCCCGGCGGCCTCGACACTACGTTCCGCGATCGTAAACCACATTTCAGGGTCCGCCGCGTAAAAGACCGGTAAGCAGACGGCCACGCGATCCACGGAGGATCCTTGTCTGTCCGCGCCTGGTGTAGCCATGGCGAATACTCAATCGCGCACCGCACTGAAAATTGTCTGAATGTTCTGTTCGCGTTATCCGACGGATCCCTGCCGCACTACACGTTACGCGATCACGTCGGGGTCACAAATAATTGAGGCGTAGTACGTGGGGAAAAGTCAACTACACACTATCTAGCCTTCAATTTTATACTTGACGAATCGCGAAAACAACGAATAACATTCGCGATTCGGCGTGTATAACAAATCTCGATAACAATAACAATAGTGATAGTCGCGGCAACAATGTGGGGCGAATGGTGCTAGAGCTACGATCCCTTCGCTATGTTAGTCGGCTAACCGCCCGGACAAATTACGCGAGAATTGCCCGACTAGACGTCTGGCCGAGCGCGACTGTTCTAACCGAACTGTCTGACTCGGTGGCAATGATGGATTCTACTGGACTGTTCTAACCGAACCGTTCTAACCGAACTGTTCTAAACGAACTGTCCTAAACGAACTGTTCTAAACGAACTGTCGCGAGGGCGAAAATGTCGCTCCTTAAATACGGGTCTAAACGAGGAAGGAAACGCTGAGATGAACAGAGATGGAAGCGAGGACAAGGAAAGCAAACGTTCCTGGAAAAACGCGAGGAAACGGAAATAGGTCCTTGACAGGAGAAAGTTAGGGACGCGACTGAACGACGCTCAGTCGCGACGGGACCTTGGAAAACAATCGGGAGATTCTAAAGGATTCCTCGGAAGATGCCATAACTCAGTGAGTGCTAGCGCTAGGAGTACACAAATCTGGTCGCCAAGTGTGAACATACGACGACCAGGTCCGCGCCGGACTGTGGAAGCCTATTGTGTGTCACGAAGGAATTTTCGGCGTTCCTCGAACCCTTGACAAATTACAAAGCTGCGGAGTCGTAGCTGCCACAACGTATTATCACCTAACCTAACCCATCTAACCCCTTGCTGGTAATGTTTTATAGAATCCCGGCCGTGTCGGACAGTACCTCCCCGTGGCGACATTATATACGTATATAACGTTGTATATCCTAACCTAAGGCAACCTAACATCTCGAATGTAATATTTTACAACATTCCTGGCCTGTCGGTCCCTACTTCTCGGTGGGAACATTATATACGTCTATAACGTAATATAACCTAACCTAACCCAGCTAGACCATCGCTGGTAATGTTTCACAGAATCCCGTTCGTGCCGTCTCGTAGGTCTCGGTATGGACATTATATACGTTTATAACGTTATATTTCCTACCCTAAGGCAACCTAACATCTCGAATGTAGTATTTTCCAACATTCCTGGCGGGTCGGCCCCAACTTCTCGGTGGGAACATTATATACGTCTATAACGTAATAGATCCTAACCTAACCCATCTCGACCCTCGCTGGTAATGTTTTGCAGAATCCCGTTCGTGTCGTCCCGTACGTCTCGGTGCGGACATTACATACGTCTATAACGTTATATTTCCTATCCTAAGGCAACCTAACATCTCGAATGTAGTATTTTCCAACATTTCTGGCGGGTCGGCCCCTACTGCTCGGTGGGAACATTATATACTTCTATAACGTAATGTAACCTAACCTAACCCAGCTAGACCCTCGCTGGTAATGTTTCACAGAATCCCGTTCGTGTCGTCCCGTACATCTCGACGGGGATATTGTATACGTCTACTACGTTATATATCCTAACCTAAGGCAACTTAACATCTCGGATGTAGTATTTTCCAACATTCCTGGCGGGTCGCCCCTACTTCTCGGTGGGCACATTATATACGACCATAACGTAATATAACCTAACCTGACCCATCTAGACCCTCGCTGGTAGTGTTTTACAGAATCCCGTTCGTGTCATGCCCGACGTCTCGTTGCGGATATTATATACGTCTATAACGTTATATTTCCTGTCCGAAGGCAACCTAACCTCTCGAATGTAGTATTTTCCAACATTTCTGGCGGGTCGGCCCCTACTTCTCGGTGGGAACATTATATACGTCTAGAATGCAATATAACCTAACCTAACCCAGCTAGACCTTCGCTTGTAATGTTTCACAGAATCCCGTTCGTGTCGTCCCGTACATTTCGGCGCGGACATTATATACGTCTATAACGTTGTATATCCTATCCTAAGGCAACCTAACGTCTCGGATGTAGTATTTCCCAACATTTCTAGCGGGTCGGCCCTTACTTCTCGGTGGGAACATTATATACTTTTATAACGTAATATAATATAACATAACGCAGCTAGACCCTCGCTGGTAATGTTTCACAGAATCCCGTCCGCGTCGTCCCGTATGTCTCGGTGCGGACATTATATACGTCTATAACGTTATATTTCCTATCCTAATGCAACCTAACAGCTCTAATGTAGTATTTTCCAACATTTCTGGCGTGTGGGCCCCTACTTCTCGGTGGGAACATTATATACGTCTATAACGTATAATAACCTAACCTAACCCAGCTAGACCCTCGCTGGTAATGTCTCACAGAAACCCGTTCGTGCCATCCCGTACGTCTCGGTATGGACATTATATACGTTTATAACGTTATATTTCCTACCCTAAGGCAACCTAATAACTCGGACGTAGTATTTGCCGACATTCCTGGCGGGTCGGCCCCCACTTCTCGGTGGAAACATTATATACGTCCATAACGTAATAGATCCTAACCTAACCTATCTAGACCCTCGCTGGTAATGTTTTACAGAATCCCGTCCGTGTGGTCCCGTACGTCTCGGTGCGGACATTATATACGTCTATAACGTGATATTTCCTTTCCTAAGCCAACCCAACGTTTCGAATGTAGTATTTTACAACATTCCAGGCGGGACGGCCCTTACTTCTCGGTGGGAACATTATATACTTCTATAACGTAATGTAACCTAACCTAACCCAGCTAGACCTTCGCTGGTAATGTTTCACAGAATCCCGTTCGTGTCGTCCCGTACATCTCAACGCGTATATTATATACGTCTACTACGTTATATATCCTAACCTAGGGCAAATTAACATCTCGGATGTAGTATTTTCCAACATTCCTGGCGGGTCGGCCCCTACTTCTCGGTGGGCACATTATATCCGTCTATATCGTAATATAACCTAACCTAACAGATCACGAACCTCGCTGGTAATGTTTTACAGAATTTCGTTCGTGTCGTCCTGTACATCTAGGTGGGGACATTATGTACGTCTACAACGTTATATATCCTAATCTAAGACAACTTAACATCTCGGATGTATTGTTTTCCAACATTCCTGGCGGGTCGGCCCCTACTGCTCTGTGGGAAAATTATAAACCTCTATAACCTAATATAACCTAACCTAACCCTGCTAGACCCTCGCTGGTAATGTTTCACAGAGTCCCGTTCGTGTCGTCCTGTACATCTCGGCGCGGACATTATACACGTCTATAACGTTATATATCCTAACCTAAGGCATCCTAACATCTCGGATGTAGTATTTTCCAACATTCCTGGCGGGTCGGCCCCATCTTCTCGGTGGGAACATTATATACGTCTATAACGTAATAGATCCTAACCTAACCCATCTCGACCCTCGCTGGTAATGTTTCACAGAATCCCGTTCGTGCCGTCTCGTAGGTCTCGGTATGGACATTATATACGTTTATAACGTTATATTTCCTAACCTAAGGCAACTTAACATCTCGGAAGTAGTATTTTCCAACATTCCTGGCGGGTCGCCCCTACTTCTCGATGGGCACATTATATACGACCATAACGTAATATAACCTAACCTGACCCATCTAGACCCCCGCTGGTAGTGTTTTACAGAATCCCGTTCGTGTCTACCCGTACGTTTCGATGCGGAAATTATATACGTCTATAACGTTATATTTCCTATTCTAAGGCAACCTAACATCTCGAATGTAGTACTTTAACCATTCCAGGCGGGTCGGTCCCTACATCTCGGTGGGAACATTATATACGTCTATAACGTTATATATCCTAGCCTAAGAAAGCCTAACGTGTCGAATGTAATATTTTACAACATTCCTGGCGCGGCGGCCGCTACTTCTAGGTGGGAACATTATATACGTCTATAACGCTATATATCCTAGCCTAAGGCAACCTAACATGTCGAATGTAATATTTTACAACATTCCCAGCGCTTCGGCCCCTACTTGTCGGTGGGAACATTATATACGTCTATAACGCTATATATCCTACCTTAAGGCAACCTAACATCTCGGATGTAATATTTTACAACATTCCTGTCTCGTCGGCCCCTACTTCTCGGTGGGAACATTATATACGTCTATAACGTTATATATCCTAACCTGAGGCAACCTAACTTGTCGAACGTAATATTTTACAACATTCCTGGCTCATCAGCCCCTACTTCTCGGTGGCAACACTATATACGGCTATAACGTTATATATCCTACCCTAAGGAAACCTAACATCTCAGATGTAATATGTTACAACATTCCCCGCGCGTCGGCCCCTACTTCTTTGTCGGAACATTGTATACGTCTATAACGCTATATATCCTAGCTTAGGGTAACCTAACATGTCGAGCGTAATATTTTACAACATTCCTGGCTCGTCGGCCCCTACTTCTCGGTGGGAACATTATATACGTCTATAACGTTATATATGCAAGCCTAAGGCAATCCTAACATGTCGAATGTAATATTTTCCAACATTCCTGGCGCGTCGACCCCTACTTCTCGGTGGGAACATTATATACGTCTATAACGTTATATATCCTAGCATGAGGCAACCTAACATGTCGAATGTAATATTTTACAACATTCCTGGCTCATCGGCCCCTACTTCTCGGTGGGAACAATATATACGTCTATAACGTTATATATCCTAGCCTAAGGCAACCTAACATGTCGGATGTAATATTTTACTACATTCCTGGCACGTCGGCCTCTACCTCTCGATGGAAACATTATATACGTCTATAACGCTATATATGCAAGCCTAAGGCAATCCTACCATGTCGAATGTAATATTTTCCAACATTCCTGGCGCGTCGGCCCCTACTTCTCGGTGGGAACGTTATATACGTCTATAACGTTATATGTCCCAGCCTAAGGCAGCCTAACATCTGGGATGTAATACCTTACAACATTCCTCGCGTGACGTCGCCTACTTCGAGATGGGGACATTATATAAGTCTGTAACGCTATATAACCTTGCCTAAAGCAACCTAACATGTCGAATGTAATATTTTACAACATTCCTGGCGCGTCGGCCCGTACTACTCGGTGGGAGCGTTATATACGTCTATAACGTTGTATATCCTAACCTAAGGCAACCTAACATCTCTACCGTAATATTTTACAACATTCCTGGCATGCCGGTCCCTTCTTCTCTGTGGTAACATTATATACGTCTATAACGTTATATACCCTAACCTAAGGCAACCTAACATGTCGAATGTAATATTTTACAATATTCCTGGCGCGTCGGCCCCTACTTCCCGGTGGGAACATTATATAAGTCAATAACGTTAAATGTCCTAACCTAAGGCAACCTAGCATCCCGGATGTAATATTGTACTACATTCCTGGCACGTCGGCCCCTACTTCTCGGTGAGAACGTTATATACGTCTATAACGCTATATATCCTAGCCTAAGGCAACCTATCATGTCGAATGTAATATTTTACAACATTCCTGACACGCCGGCCCCTACTAATCAGTGGGAACATTACATAAGTCAATACCGTTATATATACTAACCTAAGGCAACCTAACACCTCGGACGTGATATTGTACTACATTCCTGGCACGTCGGCCTCTACTTCTCCGTGGGAACGTTATATTCGTCTATAGCGCTATATATTATAGCCTAAGGCAACCTAACATGTCGAATGTAATATTTTACAATATTCCTGGCGCGTCGGCCCCTACTTCCCGCTGGGAACATTATATAAGTCTATAACGCTATATACCCTAGCCTAAGGCAACCTAACATGTTGAATGTAATATTTTACAACATTCGTGGCATATCGGTCCCTACTTCTCGGTGGGGACATTATATACGTCTATAACGTTGTATATCCTAACCTAACGCATCCTAACATCTGGGATGTAATATTTTACAACATTCCTGGCATGTCGGTCCCTACTTCTCGGTGGGAAAATTCTATACGTCCATAACGTTGTATATCCTAACCTAAGGGAACCTAACATCTCGGGTGTAATATTTTACAACATTCCTGACGCGTCGGCCCCTACTTCTCGGTGGAAACATTGTATACGTCTATAACGATATATATCCTAGCTTAACGCAACATAACATCTCGGATGTAATATTTTACAACATTCCTGGCATGTCGGTCCCTACGTCTCGGTGGGGATATTATATACGTCTATAACGTTGTATATCCTAACCTAACGCAACCTAACATCTGGGATGTAATATTTTACAACATTCCTGGCATGTCGGTCCCTACTTCTCGGTGGGAACATTATATACGTATATAACGATATATATCCTAACCTAAGGGAACCTAACATATCTAATGTATTATTTTACAACATTCCTGGCATGTCGGTCCCTACTTCTCGGTGGGAACATTCTATACATCTATAACTTTGTATATCATAACCTAAGGGAACCTAACATCTCGGGTGTGATATTTTACAACATTCCTGACGCGTCGGCACCTATTTCTCGGTGTGAACATTATATACGTCTATAACGTTATATATCCTAGCCTGAGGCGACCTAACATTTCGAATGCAATAGTTTGCATTATCTCTGGCGTTTCGGCCCGTAGTTCTCGGTGGTAATATTATATGCGTCTACAACGTTATATATCCTAACCTAGGGCAACCTAACATCTCAGATGTAATATTTTACAACATTCCTGGCATGTCGGTACCTACGTCTCGGTGGGAACAATATATCCGTCTATAGCGTTATATATCCTAGCCTAAGGCGACCTAACATGTCGAATTTAATATTTTGCAACATTCCTGGCGTGTCGTCGCCTACTTCTCGATGGGGACATTATATACGTCTATAAAGTTATATATCCTAACGTAAGACAGCATAACATCTCGGATGTAAGATTTTACTACATTCCTAGCGGGTCGGCCCCAACTTCTCGGTGGGAACATTATATACGTCTATAACGCTACATATCCTAGCCTAAGGCAACCTAACATGTCGAATGTAATATTTTACAACATTCCTGGCGCGTCGGCGCCTACTTCTCGGTGGGAACATAATATACGTCTATAACGCTATATATCCTAACTTCAGCTAACTTAACACCTCGGATGTAATATTTTACAACATTCCTGGCGCGACGGCGCCTACATGTCGGTGGGGACTTTATATACTTCTATAACGTAATATAACCTAACCTAGCCCATCTAGCCCCTCGCTGGTAATGTTTTACAGAATCCCGGTTGTGTCGGCCCGTGCCTCTCCGTGGGAACATTATATACGTCTATAGCGTTGTATATCCTAACCTAAGGCAGCCTAACATCTCGGATGTAGTATTTTCCAACATTCCTGGCGGCTCGGCCCCTACTTCTCGGTGGGAACATTATATACGTCTATAACGTTGAGGCGTAGTACGTGGGGAAAAGTCAACTACTCACTATCTAGCCTTCAATTTTATATTTGACGAATCGCGAAACCAACGAATAACATTCGCGATTCGGCGTGTATAACAAATCTCGATAACAATAACAATAGTGATAGTCGCGGCAACAATGTTGGGCGAATGGTGCTGGAGCTACGATCCCTTCGCTATGTTAGTCGGCTAACCGCCCTGACAAATTACGCGAGAATTGCCCGACTAGACGTCTGGCCGAGCGCGACTGTTCTAACCGAACTGTCTGACTCGGTGGCAATGATGGATTCTACTGGACTGTTCTAACCGAACCATTCTAACCGAACTGTTCTAAACGAACTGTCCTAAACGAACTGTTCTAAACGAACTGTCGCGAGGGCGAAAATGTCGCTCCTTAAATACGGGTCTAAACGAGGAAGGAAACGCTGAGATGAACAGAGATGGAAGCGTGGACATGGAAAGCAAACGTTCCTGGAAAAACGCGAGGAAACGGAAATAGGTCCTTGACAGGAGAAAGTTAGGGACGCGACTGAACGACGCTCAGTCGCGACGGGTCCTTGGAAAACAATCGGGAGATTCCTCGGAAGATGCACAAATCTGGTCGCCAAGTGTGAACATACGACGACCAGGTCCGCGCCGGACTGTGGAAGCCTATTGTGTGTCACGAAGGAATTTTCGGCGTTCCTCGAACCCTTGACAAATTACAAAGCTGCGGAGTCGTAGCTGCCACATCACCCCCCTGCCAGTGATTGATCCAAACACGAAATTTGTAGACGATCCGGGAAACGAACGCGTCTCCCGGATCTCGTGGTCCTTGGTGCTGCCTCCGGGACGGGTGTCGCTGGCGGAGGTTCCTCTTGAGCCATGTGGTACGTTGGCCTGTCATCCGCATCCTGGATGATGTAGGCTGGCTTCAGGCGGTCGATGGTAACTGTTGTCCGTTTGCCCCTGACTTCCAAAGTGTACGTTTTGGGGCCTCTTGTTAGGACCTTGAACGGTCCGTCGTATGGCGGCTGGAGTATTTCTTTAACCGCGTCGTTTCGCAGGAAGACGTAGTCCGCTTCCGACAAGTCCTTGAATATGAAGGTACGGCGGGTGCCGTGATGACTGCCAGCAGCCGGAGTAACGCTGCGGAAATGCTGGCGTAGTCGCTGGACGAAGTCCGCTGGATCCTGGTCGGCTGCATCCGGACGTGGGGCGAGGAATTCGCCTGGCAAACGCAGGGTCTCGCCGTAGAGGAGGTCCGCCGATGTCGCCTTCAGGTCCTCTCGCCAGGCTGCTCGGATGCCCAGCAGGAGTGTGGGGAGAACCTCCGTCCACCTGGTGTTGGCGTGGCAGCGGATTGCTGACTTCAGTTGACGGTGGAACCGCTCCACCATTCCGTTGGCCGCCGGGTGGTAGGCCGTTGTCCTTCAGTGTGTCGTACCTGACAACTGGGTCAAATGTTTAAAGAGATGTGACTCAAATTGCCTACCTTGGTCCGTCGTGATCCGTGCGGGCGTGCCAAACCGGCTAATCCACCCCTCATAAAATGCTCGAGCGACGGTAGCCGCTTCCTGGTCGCGCAGGTATATTGCCTCGGGCCAACGGCTGAACCGGTCGATACAGGTGAGACAGTATCTGAAACGTTCGGAAATCGGTAAAACAACTATATCGAGGTGAACATGCTCGAACCTCCACGAAGGCGGGTAAAAGTACCCAGCGGTGCTTGCACGTGCCGTGTAACTTTGCACCGCTGACACTCTATGCAGGTTCGAGCCCACTATCTGCAGTCCTTTTTCATGGACGGCCAAACGTAACGCTCGGTTACGAGTTTGACCGTCGCATTGATACCAGGATGTGCCATGCGATGGATGGAATTGAACGCCGCTCTCCGGAACGGCCTGGTGACGAACGGCCTCATGGTGTTGGTTGCTGCATCGCAGAAAAGGCTGGTGCTGGTCCCTGGAAGCTGGATCCTCTTCAGACGTAGTGTGGACTCGTGGCTGCGCAGGTATGCTTGCAGCTCTTCTTCGCTGCTCTGCGATTGTGCCAGGGCTTCGTAGCGCAAAGCCTGGTCCACCGTCTCTACCCTGGATAGGGCGTCGGCGACGACGTTGTCCTTTCCCGCGATGTGCCGGATGTCCGTCGTGAACTGGCTTATAAAGTCCAAATATCTGAACTGTCTTGGCGTGCACTTTTCCGGCTTCTGCTTAAACGCATAGATGATGGGCTTGTGGTCGGTAAAGACCGTGAATGTCCTAGCCTCCACCATGTGCCGGAAGTGCTTAATCGCCAGGTAGACTGCTAACAGTTCTCGATCGTATGCCCCGTAATTCTTCTCCGTGGGGCTGAGCTTCTTGGAGAAGAAGGCCAACGGTTCCCAATCGTCGCCGTTGCGTTGTTGCAACACGGCTCCCACCGTAAAATCCGAGGCGTCGCAAGTGAGCGAAAGAAGTGCCTCTGCCTTGGGGTGGGCCAGCAGCGCGGCCTGTGCGAGCCCTCGCTTGCATTCTTCGAACGCCGCCGCTGCTTTGGGAGTCCAATTGACCGGCGCCCGACCCTTAACGCCATCGTGTAGCAGGTCGTTTAGGGGCGCCTGTACTTGTGCTGCCCTAGGTATGAAACGTCTATAAAAGTTTAGCATACCTAGGAACTGTCGTAATTGTTTAGCTGTGGTGGGCTGCGGATATTTCCTAATCGCCTCCACCTTGTCCTGCAACGGCCGTGAACCTTCCCTGTTGACCAGGTAGCCCAGAAACTTCACCTCTGGTTGGCCGAATATGCATTTCGACGGGTTAATCACCACGCCATACTGTTTTAGACGCTTGAACAGCTCTTCTAAATGATGTTGGTATTCTTCTTCGGACGACGACGCGACCAGTATGTCGTCGATGTACGCGTAGCAAAAGTCCAAACCGCGTAACACTTCGTCGATGAACCGTTGAAAAGTCTGTGCCGCGTTTCGGAGCCCGAACGACATGAACGGAAATTCGAATAGTCCGAAAGGTGTCGTTATCGCGGTCTTGTGCACATCTTCTGCAGCCACAGGAATCTGATTGTATGCGCGCACTAAGTCAATGGTAGAAAAGATCGTCTTACCATGCAGAGCTTGCGCGAAATCCTCGATGTGCTTCACCGGGTATCGGTCTGGGAGCGTCCGCGCGTTGAGACCCCTGTAATCCCCACAGGGTCTCCACTCGTCCTGTCCCTTTTTCGGCACCATGTGTAACGGAGAAGCCCAACTGCTCTCCGATGGTCGCACGATACCCAAACGCATCATCGTCTCGAACTCCTTTTTTGCCGCCTTCAGCCGATCAGGTGCGAGTCGGCGGGGTCTGCTGGTCACCGGCGGCCCCGGCGTCGTGCGGATATAGTGAACCGCCGAGTGCGCTGCCTGCGACGGAGATCCTTCCGGCCGGGTTATTTCGGGAAATTTCTGCAACACCTCGTGGAACATTGAACCGCCATGCACGGTTTTGATGCTCGGCACCGACGAGGCGTGCTTCGCTGTCCATCCAGCGACCGATATCGACGTCGTCTGATCCAACAGACGACGATTGCGAACGTCCACTAACAAACCGTAGTGGTATAGAAAATCTAACAAACCCAATTATGGGTTTGCCCACATCGGCCACTACAAAACGCCACGTAAACGCGCGGCGCAGCCCGAGGTCTAAAGTGACCGTAACCGTCCAGTAAGTAGGGATTTCGGTCCCGTTCGCCGCGTAAAGGACATACTGCGATTTTTCCCGCTGACCGCGGGTCATCGCCCGAGGAATAACACAAAGGTCGGCGCCAGTGTCGACCAAAAATTGCGTTTTCGTCTCGTAGTCCGTGACGAAGAGACGGCGAGTTATCGGGCACGTGTCGTCCGCCGTCATCAGCGACTACCCGTTTCGTTTCCCGACGGGGTCCAGTTGCACGGCTGCGTACACCTGTGGGCCTGCGGACCAAACTTCCAGTGGTAGAAACACCTACCTCCTCGTAGTTCGAGGCGCCGTCGGGAACCTGAGTTAGAGCGGGCTCGCCGGGGTGACCTTGCCCGGTCGTTGTCACGTCGCGATGACCTGGAGCGGTGCAGGTCCTGCCGGAGAGTTGCAATCTCCTCCCTCAACTGGCTTATGCACTCGTACATGCTGCTCGTGGTGCTGCTGCCTGCTCCATGTGCGGATCCGCCGGGCACCCCGGTCGGGGTGGAAGCCACGGCGATCCTCGCATTGCCGTGGTATGCTTCGGACACGGCGTCCGCCACTTCCGCGATTTTGTTCAATTCTGCGTCCCGCATGGGGGCGAGGATTAGCTGCAGACTGGGTGGGAGGCGTCCCATCCATAGTGTCCGCAGGACGCTGTCCGTCACCGCCGTTCCCGCCAGGTTTCGCAGGTGTCGTAGAAACTGCGACGGCTTCCTGTCGCCCATCTCCTCGTGCTCGAGGAGGCGCCGCGTCTTCTGCTCCTGCGTCGAGCTTAAGCGGAGTACCAGCGCCGACCTCAGCTTCTGGTACGGAGCTGCGGCGGGCGGGTCCATGATAATGTCGCGGACCTCCATAGAGTACTGTGTCGGCAGCGCGCCGAGGATGTAGCCGTATTTAGTGGACTTTGTGGTTATCCCGGCGGCCTCGACACTACGTTCCGCGATCGTAAACCACATTTCAGGGTCCGCCGCGTAAAAGACCGGTAAGCAGACGGCCACGCGATCCACGGAGGATCCTTGTCTGTCCGCGCCTGGTGTAGCCATGGCGAATACTCAATCGCGCACCGCACTGAAAATTGTCTGAATGTTCTGTTCGCGTTATCCGACGGATCCCTGCCGCACTACACGTTACGCGATCACGTCGGGGTCACAAATAATTGAGGCGTAGTACGTGGGGAAAAGTCAACTACACACTATCTAGCCTTCAATTTTATACTTGACGAATCGCGAAAACAACGAATAACATTCGCGATTCGGCGTGTATAACAAATCTCGATAACAATAACAATAGTGATAGTCGCGGCAACAATGTGGGGCGAATGGTGCTAGAGCTACGATCCCTTCGCTATGTTAGTCGGCTAACCGCCCGGACAAATTACGCGAGAATTGCCCGACTAGACGTCTGGCCGAGCGCGACTGTTCTAACCGAACTGTCTGACTCGGTGGCAATGATGGATTCTACTGGACTGTTCTAACCGAACCGTTCTAACCGAACTGTTCTAAACGAACTGTCCTAAACGAACTGTTCTAAACGAACTGTCGCGAGGGCGAAAATGTCGCTCCTTAAATACGGGTCTAAACGAGGAAGGAAACGCTGAGATGAACAGAGATGGAAGCGAGGACAAGGAAAGCAAACGTTCCTGGAAAAACGCGAGGAAACGGAAATAGGTCCTTGACAGGAGAAAGTTAGGGACGCGACTGAACGACGCTCAGTCGCGACGGGACCTTGGAAAACAATCGGGAGATTCTAAAGGATTCCTCGGAAGATGCCATAACTCAGTGAGTGCTAGCGCTAGGAGTACACAAATCTGGTCGCCAAGTGTGAACATACGACGACCAGGTCCGCGCCGGACTGTGGAAGCCTATTGTGTGTCACGAAGGAATTTTCGGCGTTCCTCGAACCCTTGACAAATTACAAAGCTGCGGAGTCGTAGCTGCCACAACGTATTATCACCTAACCTAACCCATCTAACCCCTTGCTGGTAATGTTTTATAGAATCCCGGCCGTGTCGGACAGTACCTCCCCGTGGCGACATTATATACGTATATAACGTTGTATATCCTAACCTAAGGCAACCTAACATCTCGAATGTAATATTTTACAACATTCCTGGCCTGTCGGTCCCTACTTCTCGGTGGGAACATTATATACGTCTATAACGTAATATAACCTAACCTAACCCAGCTAGACCATCGCTGGTAATGTTTCACAGAATCCCGTTCGTGCCGTCTCGTAGGTCTCGGTATGGACATTATATACGTTTATAACGTTATATTTCCTACCCTAAGGCAACCTAACATCTCGAATGTAGTATTTTCCAACATTCCTGGCGGGTCGGCCCCAACTTCTCGGTGGGAACATTATATACGTCTATAACGTAATAGATCCTAACCTAACCCATCTCGACCCTCGCTGGTAATGTTTTGCAGAATCCCGTTCGTGTCGTCCCGTACGTCTCGGTGCGGACATTACATACGTCTATAACGTTATATTTCCTATCCTAAGGCAACCTAACATCTCGAATGTAGTATTTTCCAACATTTCTGGCGGGTCGGCCCCTACTGCTCGGTGGGAACATTATATACTTCTATAACGTAATGTAACCTAACCTAACCCAGCTAGACCCTCGCTGGTAATGTTTCACAGAATCCCGTTCGTGTCGTCCCGTACATCTCGACGGGGATATTGTATACGTCTACTACGTTATATATCCTAACCTAAGGCAACTTAACATCTCGGATGTAGTATTTTCCAACATTCCTGGCGGGTCGCCCCTACTTCTCGGTGGGCACATTATATACGACCATAACGTAATATAACCTAACCTGACCCATCTAGACCCTCGCTGGTAGTGTTTTACAGAATCCCGTTCGTGTCATGCCCGACGTCTCGTTGCGGATATTATATACGTCTATAACGTTATATTTCCTGTCCGAAGGCAACCTAACCTCTCGAATGTAGTATTTTCCAACATTTCTGGCGGGTCGGCCCCTACTTCTCGGTGGGAACATTATATACGTCTAGAATGCAATATAACCTAACCTAACCCAGCTAGACCTTCGCTTGTAATGTTTCACAGAATCCCGTTCGTGTCGTCCCGTACATTTCGGCGCGGACATTATATACGTCTATAACGTTGTATATCCTATCCTAAGGCAACCTAACGTCTCGGATGTAGTATTTCCCAACATTTCTAGCGGGTCGGCCCTTACTTCTCGGTGGGAACATTATATACTTTTATAACGTAATATAATATAACATAACGCAGCTAGACCCTCGCTGGTAATGTTTCACAGAATCCCGTCCGCGTCGTCCCGTATGTCTCGGTGCGGACATTATATACGTCTATAACGTTATATTTCCTATCCTAATGCAACCTAACAGCTCTAATGTAGTATTTTCCAACATTTCTGGCGTGTGGGCCCCTACTTCTCGGTGGGAACATTATATACGTCTATAACGTATAATAACCTAATCTAACCCAGCTAGACCCTCGCTGGTAATGTCTCACAGAAACCCGTTCGTGCCATCCCGTACGTCTCGGTATGGACATTATATACGTTTATAACGTTATATTTCCTACCCTAAGGCAACCTAATAACTCGGACGTAGTATTTGCCGACATTCCTGGCGGGTCGGCCCCCACTTCTCGGTGGAAACATTATATACGTCCATAACGTAATAGATCCTAACCTAACCTATCTAGACCCTCGCTGGTAATGTTTTACAGAATCCCGTCCGTGTGGTCCCGTACGTCTCGGTGCGGACATTATATACGTCTATAACGTGATATTTCCTTTCCTAAGCCAACCCAACGTTTCGAATGTAGTATTTTACAACATTCCAGGCGGGACGGCCCTTACTTCTCGGTGGGAACATTATATACTTCTATAACGTAATGTAACCTAACCTAACCCAGCTAGACCTTCGCTGGTAATGTTTCACAGAATCCCGTTCGTGTCGTCCCGTACATCTCAACGCGTATATTATATACGTCTACTACGTTATATATCCTAACCTAGGGCAAATTAACATCTCGGATGTAGTATTTTCCAACATTCCTGGCGGGTCGGCCCCTACTTCTCGGTGGGCACATTATATCCGTCTATATCGTAATATAACCTAACCTAACAGATCACGAACCTCGCTGGTAATGTTTTACAGAATTTCGTTCGTGTCGTCCTGTACATCTAGGTGGGGACATTATGTACGTCTACAACGTTATATATCCTAATCTAAGACAACTTAACATCTCGGATGTATTGTTTTCCAACATTCCTGGCGGGTCGGCCCCTACTGCTCTGTGGGAAAATTATAAACCTCTATAACCTAATATAACCTAACCTAACCCTGCTAGACCCTCGCTGGTAATGTTTCACAGAGTCCCGTTCGTGTCGTCCTGTACATCTCGGCGCGGACATTATACACGTCTATAACGTTATATATCCTAACCTAAGGCATCCTAACATCTCGGATGTAGTATTTTCCAACATTCCTGGCGGGTCGGCCCCATCTTCTCGGTGGGAACATTATATACGTCTATAACGTAATAGATCCTAACCTAACCCATCTCGACCCTCGCTGGTAATGTTTCACAGAATCCCGTTCGTGCCGTCTCGTAGGTCTCGGTATGGACATTATATACGTTTATAACGTTATATTTCCTAACCTAAGGCAACTTAACATCTCGGAAGTAGTATTTTCCAACATTCCTGGCGGGTCGGCCCCTACTTCTCGGTGGGCACATTATATCCGTCTATATCGTAATATAACCTAACCTAACAGATCACGAACCTCGCTGGTAATGTTTTACAGAATTTCGTTCGTGTCGTCCTGTACATCTAGGTGGGGACATTATGTACGTCTACAACGTTATATATCCTAATCTAAGACAACTTAACATCTCGGATGTATTGTTTTCCAACATTCCTGGCGGGTCGGCCCCTACTGCTCTGTGGGAAAATTATAAACCTCTATAACCTAATATAACCTAACCTAACCCTGCTAGACCCTCGCTGGTAATGTTTCACAGAGTCCCGTTCGTGTCGTCCTGTACATCTCGGCGCGGACATTATACACGTCTATAACGTTATATATCCTAACCTAAGGCATCCTAACATCTCGGATGTAGTATTTTCCAACATTCCTGGCGGGTCGGCCCCATCTTCTCGGTGGGAACATTATATACGTCTATAACGTAATAGATCCTAACCTAACCCATCTCGACCCTCGCTGGTAATGTTTCACAGAATCCCGTTCGTGCCGTCTCGTAGGTCTCGGTATGGACATTATATACGTTTATAACGTTATATTTCCTAACCTAAGGCAACTTAACATCTCGGAAGTAGTATTTTCCAACATTCCTGGCGGGTCGCCCCTACTTCTCGATGGGCACATTATATACGACCATAACGTAATATAACCTAACCTGACCCATCTAGACCCCCGCTGGTAGTGTTTTACAGAATCCCGTTCGTGTCTACCCGTACGTTTCGATGCGGAAATTATATACGTCTATAACGTTATATTTCCTATTCTAAGGCAACCTAACATCTCGAATGTAGTACTTTAACCATTCCAGGCGGGTCGGCCCCTACATCTCGGTGGGAACATTATATACGTCTATAACGTTATATATCCTAGCCTAAGAAAGCCTAACGTGTCGAATGTAATATTTTACAACATTCCTGGCGCGGCGGCCGCTACTTCTAGGTGGGAACATTATATACGTCTATAACGCTATATATCCTAGCCTAAGGCAACCTAACATGTCGAATGTAATATTTTACAACATTCCCAGCGCTTCGGCCCCTACTTGTCGGTGGGAACATTATATACGTCTATAACGCTATATATCCTACCTTAAGGCAACCTAACATCTCGGATGTAATATTTTACAACATTCCTGTCTCGTCGGCCCCTACTTCTCGGTGGGAACATTATATACGTCTATAACGTTATATATCCTAACCTGAGGCAACCTAACTTGTCGAACGTAATATTTTACAACATTCCTGGCTCATCAGCCCCTACTTCTCGGTGGCAACACTATATACGGCTATAACGTTATATATCCTACCCTAAGGAAACCTAACATCTCGGATGTAATATGTTACAACATTCCCCGCGCGTCGGCCCCTACTTCTTTGTCGGAACATTGTATACGTCTATAACGCTATATATCCTAGCTTAGGGTAACCTAACATGTCGAGCGTAATATTTTACAACATTCCTGGCTCGTCGGCCCCTACTTCTCGGTGGGAACATTATATACGTCTATAACGTTATATATGCAAGCCTAAGGCAATCCTAACATGTCGAATGTAATATTTTCCAACATTCCTGGCTCATTGGCCCCTACTTCTCGGTGGGAACAATATATACGTCTGTAACGTTATATATCCTAGCCTAAGGCAACCCAACATGTCGGATGAAATATTTTACTACATTCCTGGCACGTCGGCCCCTACCTCTCGGTGGGAACATTATATACGTCTATAGCGCTATATATGCAAGCCTAAGGCAATCCTAACATGTCGAATGTAATATTTTCCAACATTCCTGGCGCGTCGACCCCTACTTCTCGGTGGGAACATTATATACGTCTATAACGTTATATATCCTAGCATGAGGCAACCTAACATGTCGAATGTAATATTTTACAACATTCCTGGCTCATCGGCCCCTACTTCTCGGTGGGAACAATATATACGTCTATAACGTTATATATCCTAGCCTAAGGCAACCTAACATGTCGGATGTAATATTTTACTACATTCCTGGCACGTCGGCCTCTACCTCTCGATGGAAACATTATATACGTCTATAACGCTATATATGCAAGCCTAAGGCAATCCTACCATGTCGAATGTAATATTTTCCAACATTCCTGGCGCGTCGGCCCCTACTTCTCGGTGGGAACGTTATATACGTCTATAACGTTATATGTCCCAGCCTAAGGCAGCCTAACATCTGGGATGTAATACCTTACAACATTCCTCGCGTGACGTCGCCTACTTCGAGATGGGGACATTATATAAGTCTGTAACGCTATATAACCTTGCCTAAAGCAACCTAACATGTCGAATGTAATATTTTACAACATTCCTGGCGCGTCGGCCCGTACTACTCGGTGGGAGCGTTATATACGTCTATAACGTTGTATATCCTAACCTAAGGCAACCTAACATCTCTACCGTAATATTTTACAACATTCCTGGCATGCCGGTCCCTTCTTCTCTGTGGTAACATTATATACGTCTATAACGTTATATACCCTAACCTAAGGCAACCTAACATGTCGAATGTAATATTTTACAATATTCCTGGCGCGTCGGCCCCTACTTCCCGGTGGGAACATTATATAAGTCAATAACGTTAAATGTCCTAACCTAAGGCAACCTAGCATCTCGGATGTAATATTGTACTACATTCCTGGCACGTCGGCCCCTACTTCTCGGTGAGAACGTTATATACGTCTATAACGCTATATATCCTAGCCTAAGGCAACCTATCATGTCGAATGTAATATTTTACAACATTCCTGACACGCCGGCCCCTACTAATCAGTGGGAACATTACATAAGTCAATACCGTTATATATACTAACCTAAGGCAACCTAACACCTCGGACGTGATATTGTACTACATTCCTGGCACGTCGGCCTCTACTTCTCCGTGGGAACGTTATATTCGTCTATAGCGCTATATATTATAGCCTAAGGCAACCTAACATGTCGAATGTAATATTTTACAATATTCCTGGCGCGTCGGCCCCTACTTCCCGCTGGGAACATTATATAAGTCTATAACGCTATATACCCTAGCCTAAGGCAACCTAACATGTTGAATGTAATATTTTACAACATTCGTGGCATATCGGTCCCTACTTCTCGGTGGGGACATTATATACGTCTATAACGTTGTATATCCTAACCTAACGCATCCTAACATCTGGGATGTAATATTTTACAACATTCCTGGCATGTCGGTCCCTACTTCTCGGTGGGAAAATTCTATACGTCCATAACGTTGTATATCCTAACCTAAGGGAACCTAACATCTCGGGTGTAATATTTTACAACATTCCTGACGCGTCGGCCCCTACTTCTCGGTGGAAACATTGTATACGTCTATAACGATATATATCCTAGCTTAACGCAACATAACATCTCGGATGTAATATTTTACAACATTCCTGGCATGTCGGTCCCTACGTCTCGGTGGGGATATTATATACGTCTATAACGTTGTATATCCTAACCTAACGCAACCTAACATCTGGGATGTAATATTTTACAACATTCCTGGCATGTCGGTCCCTACTTCTCGGTGGGAACATTATATACGTATATAACGATATATATCCTAACCTAAGGGAACCTAACATATCTAATGTATTATTTTACAACATTCCTGGCATGTCGGTCCCTACTTCTCGGTGGGAACATTCTATACATCTATAACTTTGTATATCATAACCTAAGGGAACCTAACATCTCGGGTGTGATATTTTACAACATTCCTGACGCGTCGGCACCTATTTCTCGGTGTGAACATTATATACGTCTATAACGTTATATATCCTAGCCTGAGGCGACCTAACATTTCGAATGCAATAGTTTGCATTATCTCTGGCGTTTCGGCCCGTAGTTCTCGGTGGTAATATTATATGCGTCTACAACGTTATATATCCTAACCTAGGGCAACCTAACATCTCAGATGTAATATTTTACAACATTCCTGGCATGTCGGTACCTACGTCTCGGTGGGAACAATATATCCGTCTATAGCGTTATATATCCTAGCCTAAGGCGACCTAACATGTCGAATTTAATATTTTGCAACATTCCTGGCGTGTCGTCGCCTACTTCTCGATGGGGACATTATATACGTCTATAAAGTTATATATCCTAACGTAAGACAGCATAACATCTCGGATGTAAGATTTTACTACATTCCTAGCGGGTCGGCCCCAACTTCTCGGTGGGAACATTATATACGTCTATAACGCTACATATCCTAGCCTAAGGCAACCTAACATGTCGAATGTAATATTTTACAACATTCCTGGCGCGTCGGCGCCTACTTCTCGGTGGGAACATAATATACGTCTATAACGCTATATATCCTAACTTCAGCTAACTTAACACCTCGGATGTAATATTTTACAACATTCCTGGCGCGACGGCGCCTACATGTCGGTGGGGACTTTATATACTTCTATAACGTAATATAACCTAACCTAGCCCATCTAGCCCCTCGCTGGTAATGTTTTACAGAATCCCGGTTGTGTCGGCCCGTGCCTCTCCGTGGGAACATTATATACGTCTATAGCGTTGTATATCCTAACCTAAGGCAGCCTAACATCTCGGATGTAGTATTTTCCAACATTCCTGGCGGCTCGGCCCCTACTTCTCGGTGGGAACATTATATACGTCTATAACGTTGAGGCGTAGTACGTGGGGAAAAGTCAACTACTCACTATCTAGCCTTCAATTTTATATTTGACGAATCGCGAAACCAACGAATAACATTCGCGATTCGGCGTGTATAACAAATCTCGATAACAATAACAATAGTGATAGTCGCGGCAACAATGTTGGGCGAATGGTGCTGGAGCTACGATCCCTTCGCTATGTTAGTCGGCTAACCGCCCTGACAAATTACGCGAGAATTGCCCGACTAGACGTCTGGCCGAGCGCGACTGTTCTAACCGAACTGTCTGACTCGGTGGCAATGATGGATTCTACTGGACTGTTCTAACCGAACCATTCTAACCGAACTGTTCTAAACGAACTGTCCTAAACGAACTGTTCTAAACGAACTGTCGCGAGGGCGAAAATGTCGCTCCTTAAATACGGGTCTAAACGAGGAAGGAAACGCTGAGATGAACAGAGATGGAAGCGTGGACATGGAAAGCAAACGTTCCTGGAAAAACGCGAGGAAACGGAAATAGGTCCTTGACAGGAGAAAGTTAGGGACGCGACTGAACGACGCTCAGTCGCGACGGGTCCTTGGAAAACAATCGGGAGATTCCTCGGAAGATGCACAAATCTGGTCGCCAAGTGTGAACATACGACGACCAGGTCCGCGCCGGACTGTGGAAGCCTATTGTGTGTCACGAAGGAATTTTCGGCGTTCCTCGAACCCTTGACAAATTACAAAGCTGCGGAGTCGTAGCTGCCACATCACCCCCCTGCCAGTGATTGATCCAAACACGAAATTTGTAGACGATCCGGGAAACGAACGCGTCTCCCGGATCTCGTGGTCCTTGGTGCTGCCTCCGGGACGGGTGTCGCTGGCGGAGGTTCCTCTTGAGCCATGTGGTACGTTGGCCTGTCATCCGCATCCTGGATGATGTAGGCTGGCTTCAGGCGGTCGATGGTAACTGTTGTCCGTTTGCCCCTGACTTCCAAAGTGTACGTTTTGGGGCCTCTTGTTAGGACCTTGAACGGTCCGTCGTATGGCGGCTGGAGTATTTCTTTAACCGCGTCGTTTCGCAGGAAGACGTAGTCCGCTTCCGACAAGTCCTTGAATATGAAGGTACGGCGGGTGCCGTGATGACTGCCAGCAGCCGGAGTAACGCTGCGGAAATGCTGGCGTAGTCGCTGGACGAAGTCCGCTGGATCCTGGTCGGCTGCATCCGGACGTGGGGCGAGGAATTCGCCTGGCAAACGCAGGGTCTCGCCGTAGAGGAGGTCCGCCGATGTCGCCTTCAGGTCCTCTCGCCAGGCTGCTCGGATGCCCAGCAGGAGTGTGGGGAGAACCTCCGTCCACCTGGTGTTGGCGTGGCAGCGGATTGCTGACTTCAGTTGACGGTGGAACCGCTCCACCATTCCGTTGGCCGCCGGGTGGTAGGCCGTTGTCCTTCAGTGTGTCGTACCTGACAACTGGGTCAAATGTTTAAAGAGATGTGACTCAAATTGCCTACCTTGGTCCGTCGTGATCCGTGCGGGCGTGCCAAACCGGCTAATCCACCCCTCATAAAATGCTCGAGCGACGGTAGCCGCTTCCTGGTCGCGCAGGTATATTGCCTCGGGCCAACGGCTGAACCGGTCGATACAGGTGAGACAGTATCTGAAACGTTCGGAAATCGGTAAAACAACTATATCGAGGTGAACATGCTCGAACCTCCACGAAGGCGGGTAAAAGTACCCAGCGGTGCTTGCACGTGCCGTGTAACTTTGCACCGCTGACACTCTATGCAGGTTCGAGCCCACTATCTGCAGTCCTTTTTCATGGACGGCCAAACGTAACGCTCGGTTACGAGTTTGACCGTCGCATTGATACCAGGATGTGCCATGCGATGGATGGAATTGAACGCCGCTCTCCGGAACGGCCTGGTGACGAACGGCCTCATGGTGTTGGTTGCTGCATCGCAGAAAAGGCTGGTGCTGGTCCCTGGAAGCTGGATCCTCTTCAGACGTAGTGTGGACTCGTGGCTGCGCAGGTATGCTTGCAGCTCTTCTTCGCTGCTCTGCGATTGTGCCAGGGCTTCGTAGCGCAAAGCCTGGTCCACCGTCTCTACCCTGGATAGGGCGTCGGCGACGACGTTGTCCTTTCCCGCGATGTGCCGGATGTCCGTCGTGAACTGGCTTATAAAGTCCAAATATCTGAACTGTCTTGGCGTGCACTTTTCCGGCTTCTGCTTAAACGCATAGATGATGGGCTTGTGGTCGGTAAAGACCGTGAATGTCCTAGCCTCCACCATGTGCCGGAAGTGCTTAATCGCCAGGTAGACTGCTAACAGTTCTCGATCGTATGCCCCGTAATTCTTCTCCGTGGGGCTGAGCTTCTTGGAGAAGAAGGCCAACGGTTCCCAATCGTCGCCGTTGCGTTGTTGCAACACGGCTCCCACCGTAAAATCCGAGGCGTCGCAAGTGAGCGAAAGAAGTGCCTCTGCCTTGGGGTGGGCCAGCAGCGCGGCCTGTGCGAGCCCTCGCTTGCATTCTTCGAACGCCGCCGCTGCTTTGGGAGTCCAATTGACCGGCGCCCGACCCTGAACGCCATCGTGTAGCAGGTCGTTTAGGGGCGCCTGTACTTGTGCTGCCCTAGGTATGAAACGTCTATAGAAGTTTAGCATACCTAGGAACTGTCGTAATTGTTTAGCTGTGGTGGGCTGCGGATATTTCCTAATCGCCTCCACCTTGTCCTGCAACGGCCGTGAACCTTCCCTGTTGACCAGGTAGCCCAGAAACTTCACCTCTGGTTGGCCGAATATGCATTTCGACGGGTTAATCACCACGCCATACTGTTTTAGACGCTTGAACAGCTCTTCTAAATGATGTTGGTATTCTTCTTCGGACGACGACGCGACCAGTATGTCGTCGATGTACGCGTAGCAAAAGTCCAAACCGCGTAACACTTCGTCGATGAACCGTTGAAAAGTCTGTGCCGCGTTTCGGAGCCCGAACGACATGAACGGAAATTCGAATAGTCCGAAAGGTGTCGTTATCGCGGTCTTGTGCACATCTTCTGCAGCCACAGGAATCTGATTGTATGCGCGCACTAAGTCAATGGTAGAAAAGATCGTCTTACCATGCAGAGCTTGCGCGAAATCCTCGATGTGCTTCACCGGGTATCGGTCTGGGAGCGTCCGCGCGTTGAGACCCCTGTAATCCCCACAGGGTCTCCACTCGTCCTGTCCCTTTTTCGGCACCATGTGTAACGGAGAAGCCCAACTGCTCTCCGATGGTCGCACGATACCCAAACGCATCATCGTCTCGAACTCCTTTTTTGCCGCCTTCAGCCGATCAGGTGCGAGTCGGCGGGGTCTGCTGGTCACCGGCGGCCCCGGCGTCGTGCGGATATAGTGAACCGCCGAGTGCGCTGCCTGCGACGGAGATCCTTCCGGCCGGGTTATTTCGGGAAATTTCTGCAACACCTCGTGGAACATTGAACCGCCATGCACGGTTTTGATGCTCGGCACCGACGAGGCGTGCTTCGCTGTCCATCCAGCGACCGATATCGACGTCGTCTGATCCAACAGACGACGATTGCGAACGTCCACTAACAAACCGTAGTGGTATAGAAAATCTAACAAACCCAATTATGGGTTTGCCCACATCGGCCACTACAAAACGCCACGTAAACGCGCGGCGCAGCCCGAGGTCTAAAGTGACCGTAACCGTCCAGTAAGTAGGGATTTCGGTCCCGTTCGCCGCGTAAAGGACATACTGCGATTTTTCCCGCTGACCGCGGGTCATCGCCCGAGGAATAACACAAAGGTCGGCGCCAGTGTCGACCAAAAATTGCGTTTTCGTCTCGTAGTCCGTGACGAAGAGACGGCGAGTTATCGGGCACGTGTCGTCCGCCGTCATCAGCGACTACCCGTTTCGTTTCCCGACGGGGTCCAGTTGCACGGCTGCGTACACCTGTGGGCCTGCGGACCAAACTTCCAGTGGTAGAAACACCTACCTCCTCGTAGTTCGAGGCGCCGTCGGGAACCTGAGTTAGAGCGGGCTCGCCGGGGTGACCTTGCCCGGTCGTTGTCACGTCGCGATGACCTGGAGCGGTGCAGGTCCTGCCGGAGAGTTGCAATCTCCTCCCTCAACTGGCTTATGCACTCGTACATGCTGCTCGTGGTGCTGCTGCCTGCTCCATGTGCGGATCCGCCGGGCACCCCGGTCGGGGTGGAAGCCACGGCGATCCTCGCATTGCCGTGGTATGCTTCGGACACGGCGTCCGCCACTTCCGCGATTTTGTTCAATTCTGCGTCCCGCATGGGGGCGAGGATTAGCTGCAGACTGGGTGGGAGGCGTCCCATCCATAGTGTCCGCAGGACGCTGTCCGTCACCGCCGTTCCCGCCAGGTTTCGCAGGTGTCGTAGAAACTGCGA
Source organism: Xylocopa violacea (assembly GCA_963969225.1). Taxonomy (NCBI): domain Eukaryota; kingdom Metazoa; phylum Arthropoda; class Insecta; order Hymenoptera; family Apidae; genus Xylocopa; species Xylocopa violacea. The sequence continues at coordinate 390,140 of CAXAJV010000500.1, read as the reverse complement.
CGGCTTCCTGTCGCCCATCTCCTCGTGCTCGAGGAGGCGCCGCGTCTTCTGCTCCTGCGTCGAGCTTAAGCGGAGTACCAGCGCCGACCTCAGCTTCTGGTACGGAGCTGCGGCGGGCGGGTCCATGATAATGTCGCGGACCTCCATAGAGTACTGTGTCGGCAGCGCGCCGAGGATGTAGCCGTATTTAGTGGACTTTGTGGTTATCCCGGCGGCCTCGACACTACGTTCCGCGATCGTAAACCACATTTCAGGGTCCGCCGCGTAAAAGACCGGTAAGCAGACGGCCACGCGATCCACGGAGGATCCTTGTCTGTCCGCGCCTGGTGTAGCCATGGCGAATACTCAATCGCGCACCGCACTGAAAATTGTCTGAATGTTCTGTTCGCGTTATCCGACGGATCCCTGCCGCACTACACGTTACGCGATCACGTCGGGGTCACAAATAATTGAGGCGTAGTACGTGGGGAAAAGTCAACTACACACTATCTAGCCTTCAATTTTATACTTGACGAATCGCGAAAACAACGAATAACATTCGCGATTCGGCGTGTATAACAAATCTCGATAACAATAACAATAGTGATAGTCGCGGCAACAATGTGGGGCGAATGGTGCTAGAGCTACGATCCCTTCGCTATGTTAGTCGGCTAACCGCCCGGACAAATTACGCGAGAATTGCCCGACTAGACGTCTGGCCGAGCGCGACTGTTCTAACCGAACTGTCTGACTCGGTGGCAATGATGGATTCTACTGGACTGTTCTAACCGAACCGTTCTAACCGAACTGTTCTAAACGAACTGTCCTAAACGAACTGTTCTAAACGAACTGTCGCGAGGGCGAAAATGTCGCTCCTTAAATACGGGTCTAAACGAGGAAGGAAACGCTGAGATGAACAGAGATGGAAGCGAGGACAAGGAAAGCAAACGTTCCTGGAAAAACGCGAGGAAACGGAAATAGGTCCTTGACAGGAGAAAGTTAGGGACGCGACTGAACGACGCTCAGTCGCGACGGGACCTTGGAAAACAATCGGGAGATTCTAAAGGATTCCTCGGAAGATGCCATAACTCAGTGAGTGCTAGCGCTAGGAGTACACAAATCTGGTCGCCAAGTGTGAACATACGACGACCAGGTCCGCGCCGGACTGTGGAAGCCTATTGTGTGTCACGAAGGAATTTTCGGCGTTCCTCGAACCCTTGACAAATTACAAAGCTGCGGAGTCGTAGCTGCCACAACGTATTATCACCTAACCTAACCCATCTAACCCCTTGCTGGTAATGTTTTATAGAATCCCGGCCGTGTCGGACAGTACCTCCCCGTGGCGACATTATATACGTATATAACGTTGTATATCCTAACCTAAGGCAACCTAACATCTCGAATGTAATATTTTACAACATTCCTGGCCTGTCGGTCCCTACTTCTCGGTGGGAACATTATATACGTCTATAACGTAATATAACCTAACCTAAGCCAGCTAGACCATCGCTTGTAATGTTTCACAGAATCCCGTTCGTGCCGTCTCGTACGTCTCGGTATGGACATTATATACGTTTATAACGTTATATTTCCTACCCTAAGGCAACCTAACATCTCGAATGTAGTATTTTCCAACATTCCTGGCGGGTCGGCCCCAACTTCTCGGTGGGAACATTATATACGTCTATAACGTAATAGATCCTAACCTAACCCATCTCGACCCTCGCTGGTAATGTTTTGCAGAATCCCGTTCGTGTGGTCCCGTACGTCTCGGTGCGGACATTATATACGTCTATAACGTGGTATATCCTTTCCTAAGCCAACCCAACATTTCGAATGTAGTATTTTACAACATTTCAGGCGGGACGGCCCCTACTTCTCGGTGGGAACATTATGTACTTCTATAACGTAATGTAACCTAACCTAACCCAGCTAGACCCTCGCTGGTGATGTTTCACAGAATCCCGTTCGTGTCGTCCCGTACATCTCGACGCGGATATTATATACGTCTACTACGTTATATATCCTAACCTAAGGCAACTTAACATCTCGGATGTAGTATTTTCCAACATTCCTGGCCTGTCGGCCCCTACTTCTCGGTGGGGACATTATATACGACCATAACGTAATATAACCTAACCTGACCCATCTAGACCCTCGCTGGTAATGTTTTACAGTATCCCGTTCGTGTCTACTCGTACGTCTCGATGCGGACATTATATACGTCTATAACGTTATATTTCCTATCCTAAGGCAACTTAACATCTCGAATGTAGTATTTTCCAACATTTCTGGCGGGTCGGAACCTACTTCTCGGTGGGAACATTATATACCTCTATAGCGTAATAGAACCTATGCTAACCCATCTAGACCCTCGCTGGTAATGGTTTACAGAATCCCGTTCGTGTCTACCCGTACGTCTCGGTGCGGACATTATATACGTCTATAACGTTATATATTCTAACCTAAGACATCCTAACATCTCGGATGTAGTATTTTCCAACATTCCTGGCGGGTCGGCCCCAACTTCTCGGTGGGAACATTATATACGTCTATAACGTAATAGATCCTAACCTAACCCATCTCGACCCTCGCTGGTAATGTTTTGCAGAATCCCGTTCGTGTCGTACCGTACGTCTCGGTGCGGACATTACATACGTCTATAACGTTATATTTCCTATCCTAAGGCAACCTAACATCTCGAATGTAGTATTTTCCAACATTTCTGGCGGGTCGGCCCCTACTTCTCGGTGGGAACATTATATACGTCTATAATGTAATATAACCTAACCTAACCCAGCTAGACCCTCGCTGGTAATGTTTCACAGAATCCCGTTCGTGTCGTCCCGTACATCTCGACGCGGATATTATATACGTCTATAACGTTATATATCCTAACCTACGGCAACATAACATATCGAATGTTGTATTTTACAACATTCCTGGCGGGGCGGCCACTACTTCTCGGTGGGGACATTATATACGACCATAACGTAATATAACCTAACCTGACCCATCTAGACCCTCGCTGGTAATGTTTTACAGTATCCCGTACGTGTCTACCCGTACGTCTCGGTACGGACATTATATACGTCTATAACGTTATATATTCTAACCTAAGACATCCTAACATCTCGGATGTAGTATTTTCCAACATATCTGGCGGGTCGGCCCCTACTTCTCGGTGGGAACAGTATATACGTCTACAACGTAATATAACCTAACCTAATCCAGCTAGACCCTCGCTGGTAATGTTTCACAGAATCCCGTTGGTGTCGCCCCGTTCATCTCGGCGCGGACATTATATACGTCTATAACGTTATATATCCTATCCTAAGGCAACCTAACATCTCGGATGTAGTATTTTCCAACATTTCTGGCGGTTCGGCCCCTACTGCTCGGTGGGAACATTAGATACGTCTATATCGTAATATAACCTAACCTAACCCATCACGACACTCGCTGGTAATGTTTTACAGAATCCCGTTCGTGTGGTCCCGTACGTCTCCGTGCGGGCATTACATACGTCTATAACGTGATATTTCCTTTCCTAAGGCAACTTAACATCTCGAATGTAGTATTTTCCAACATATCTGGCGGGTCGGCCCCTACTTCTCGGTGGGAACAGTATATACGTCTACAACGTAATATAACCTAACCTAACCCAGCTAGACCCACGCTGGTAATGTTTTACAGAATCCCGTTCGTGTCGTCCCGTACATCTCGACGCGGATATTATATACGTCTATAACGTTATATATCCTAACCTACGGCAACATAACATATCGAATGTTGTATTTTACAACATTCCAGGCGGGGCGGCCACTACTTCTCGGTGGGGACATTATATACGACCATAACGTAATATAACCTAACCTGACCCATCTAGACCCTCGCTGGTAATGTTTCACAGAATCCCGTTCGTGTCATCTCGTACATTTCGGCGCGGACATTATATACGTCTATAACGTTGTATATCCTATCCTAAGGCAACGTAACGTCTCGGATGTAGTATTTCCCAACATTTCTGGCGGGTCGGCCCCTACTTCTCGGTGGGAACATTATATACTTTTATAACGTAATGTAACCTAACCTAACCCAGCTAGACCCTCGCTGGTAATGTTTCACAGAATCCCGTTCGTGTCGTCCCGTACATCTCGACGCGGATATTATATACGTCTACTACGTTATATATCCTAACCTAAGGCAACTTAACATCTCGGATGTAGTATTTTCCAACATTCCTGGCGGGTTAGCCCCTACTTCTCGGTGGGAACATTATAAACGTCTATAACGTAATAGAACCTATCCTAACCCATCTAGACCCTCGCTGTTAATGTTTTACGGAATCCCGTTCGTGTCTACCCGTACGTCTCGGTGCGGACATTATATACGTCTATAACGTTATATATTCTAACCTAAGACATCCTAACACCTCGGATGTAGTATTTTCCAACATTCATGGCGGGTCGGGCGCTACTTCTCGGTGGGAACATTATATACGTCTATAACGTAATAGAACCTAACCTAACCCATCTAGACCCTCGCTGGTAATGTTTTACAGAATCCCGTTCGTGTGGTCCCGTACGTCTCGGTGCGGACATTATATACGTCTATAACGTGATATATCCTTTCCTAAGCCAACCCAACATTTCGAATGTAGTATTTTACAACATTTCAGGCGGGACGGCCCCTACTTCTCGGTGGGAACATTATGTACTTCTATAACGTAATGTAACCTAACCTAACCCAGCTAGACCCTCGCTGGTAATGTTTCACAGAATCCCGTTCGTGTCGTTCCGTACATCTCGACGCGGATATTATATACGTCTACTACGTTATATATCCTAACCTAAGGCAACTTAACATCTCGGATGTAGTATTTTCCAACATTCCTGGCCTGTCGGCCCCTACTTCTCGGTGGGGACATTATATACGACCATAACGTAATATAACCTAACCTGACCCATCTAGACCCTCGCTGGTAATGTTTTACAGTATCCCGTTCGTGTCTACCCGTACGTCTCGATGCGGACATTATATACGTCTATAACGTTATATTTCCTATCCTAAGGCAACTTAACATCTCGAATGTAGTATTTTCCAACATTTCTGGCGGGTCGGAACCTACTTCTCGGTGGGAACATTATATACCTCTATAGCGTAATAGAACCTATGCTAACCCATCTAGACCCTCGCTGGTAATGGTTTACAGAATCCCGTTCGTGTCTACCCGTACGTCTCGGTGCGGACATTATATACGTCTATAACGTTATATATTCTAACCTAAGACATCCTAACATCTCGGATGTAGTATTTTCCAACATTCCTGGCGGGTCGGCCCCAACTTCTCGGTGGGAACATTATATACGTCTATAACGTAATAGATCCTAACCTAACCCATCTCGACCCTCGCTGGTAATGTTTTGCAGAATCCCGTTCGTGTCGTACCGGACGTCTCGGTGCGGACATTACATACGTCTATAACGTTATATTTCCTATCCTAAGGCAACCTAACATCTCGAATGTAGTATTTTCCAACATTTCTGGCGGGTCGGCCCCTACTTCTCGGTGGGAACATTATATACGTCTATAATGTAATATAACCTAACCTAACCCAGCTAGACCCTCGCTGGTAATGTTTCACAGAATCCCGTTAGTGTCGTCCCGTACATCTCGACGCGGATATTATATACGTCTACTACGTTATATATCCTAACCTAAGGCAACCTAACATCTCGGATGTAGTATTTTCCAACATTCCTGACGGGTCGGCCCCTACTTGTCGGTGGGCACATTATATACGACCATAACGTAATATAACCTAACCTGACCCATCTAGACCCTCGCTGGTAGTGTTTTACAGAATCCCGTTCGTGTCTACCCGTACGTCTCGGTGCGGACATTATATACATCTATAACGTTATATTTCCTATCCTAAGGCAACTTAACATCTCGAATGTAGTATTTTCCAACATATCTGGCGGGTCGGCCCCTACTTCTCGGTGGGAACAGTATATACGTCTATAACGTTATATATCCTAGCCTAAGGCAACCTAACATGTCGGATGTAATATTTTACTACATTCCTGGCACGTCGGCCCCTACCTCTCGATGGGAACATTATATACGTCTATAACGCTATATATGCAAGCCTAAGGCAATCCTAACATGTCGAATGTAATATTTTCCAACATTCCTGGCGCGTCGGCCCCTACTTCTCGGTGGGAACATTAGATACGTCTATAACGTTATATATCCTAGCCTGAGGCAACCTAACATCTCGGATGTAATATTTTACAACATTCTTGGCGCGTCGGCACCTACTTCTCGGTGGGAACAGTATATACGTCTATATCGTTATATATCCTAGCCTAAGGCAACCTAACTTCTCGGATGTAATATTTTACTACATTCCTGGCACGTCGGCCACTACATCTCGGTGGGAACATTATATACGTCTACAACGCTATATATCATAGCCTAAGGCAACCTAACATGTGGAGCGTAATATTTTACAACATTCCTGGCTCGTCGGCCCAAACTTCTCGGTGCAAGCATTATATACGTCTATAACGTTATATATCCTAGCCTAAGGCAACCTAACGTGTCGAATGTAATATTTTACAACATTCCTGGCGCGACGGCCGCTACTTCTCGGTGGAAACATTATATACGTCTATAACGTTATATATCCTAGCCTAAGGCAGCCTAACGTGTCGAATGTAATATTTTACAACATTCCTGGCGCGGCGGCCGCTACTTCTAGGTGGGAACATTATATACGTCTATAACGCTATATATCCTAGCCTAAGGCAACCTAACATGTCGAATGTAATATTTTACAACATTCCCGGCGCTTCGGCCCCTACTTGTCGGTGGGAACATTATATACGTCTATAACGCTATATATCCTACCTTAAGGCAACCTAACATCTCGGATGTAATATTTTACAACATTCCTATCTCGTCGGCCCCTACTTCTCGGTGGGAACATTATATACGTCTATAACGTTATATATCCTAACCTGAGGCAACCTAACTTGTCGAACGTAATATTTTACAACATTCCTGGCTCATCAGCCCCTACTTCTCGGTGGCAACACTATATACGTCTATAACGTTATATATCCTAACCTAAGGCAACCTAACATCTCGGATGTAATATTTTACTACATTCCTGGCACGTCGGCCGTTACTTCTCGGTGGCAATATTATATACGTACATAACGCTATATATCCTAGCTTAAGGCAACCTAACATGTCGAATGTAATATTTTCCAACATTCCTGGCGCGTCGGCCCCCACTCCTCGGTGGGAACATTATATACGTCTATAACGTTATATATCCTAGCCTGAGGCAACCTAACATCTCGGATGTAATATTTTACAACATTCCCGGCGCTTCGGCCCCTACTTGTCGGTGGGAACATTATATACGTCTATAACGTTATATATCCTAGCCTAAGGCAACCTAACATCTCGGATGTAATATTTTACAACATTCGTGGCATATCGGTCCCTACTTCTCGGTGGGGACATTATATACGTCTATAACGTTGTATATCCTAACCTAACGCATCCTAACATCTGGGATGTAATATTTTACAACATTCCTGGCATGTCGGTCCCTACTTCTCGGTGGGAACATTATATACGTATATAACGATATATATCCTAACCTAAGGGAACCTAACATATCTAATGTATTATTTTACAACATTCCTGGCATGTCGGTCCCTACTTCTCGGTGGGAACATTCTATACATCTATAACTTTGTATATCATAACCTAAGGGAACCTAACATCTCGGGTGTGATATTTTACAACATTCCTGTCGCGTCGGCACCTATTATTCAGTGGGAACATTATATACGTCTATAACGTTATATATTCTAGCCTAAGGCAACCTAACATGTCGAATGTAATACTTTACAACATTCCAGGCGTGTCGTCGCCTACTTCTCGATGGGGACATTATATACATCTATAACCTTGTATATCCTAACCTAAGGCAGCCTAACATCTCGGATGTAATATATTACAACATTCCTGGCATGTCGGTCCCTATACCTCGGTGGGAACATACTATACGTATATAACGTTGTATATCCTAACCTAAGGAAACCTAATATCTCGGATGTAATAGTTGACAACATTCCTGGCGTGTAGGCCCCTACTTTCAGGTGGGAACGTTATATACGTCTATAACGATATATATCCTGTCGTAAGGCAACATAACATCTCGGATGTAATATTTTACAACATTCCTGGCGTGTCGTCGCCCGCTTCTCGATGGGGACATTATATACGTCTATAACGTTGTATATCCTAACCTAAAGCAACCTCACATCTGGGATGTAATATTTTACAAGATTCCTGGCATGTCTGTCCCCACGTCTCATTGGGAACATTATATACGTCTATAAAGATATATACCCTAACCTAAGGCAACCTAACATCTCGGATGTAATATTTTACAACATTCCTGGCGTGTCGTCGCCTACTTCTGGATGGGGACATTATATACATCTATAACGTTATATGTCCTAACCTAAGGGAACCAAACATCTCGGGTGTAATATTTTACAACATTCCTGGCATGTCGGTCCCTACATCTCGGTGGGATCATACTATACGTCTATAACGTTGTATATCCTAACCTAAGGGAACCTAACATCCCGGGTGTAATATTTTACAACATTCCTGACGCGTCGGCCCTTTTTTTCAGTGGGAACATTATATACGTCTATAACGTTATATATTCTAGCCTAAGGCAACCTAACATGTCGAATGTAAAATTTTACAACATTCCTGGCGTGTCGTCGCCTACTTTTCGATGGGGACATTATATACATCTATAACATTGTATATCCTAACCTAAGGCAACCTAACATCTCGGATGTAATATTTTACAACATTCTGGCGTGTCGTCGACTGCTTCTCGATGGGGAGATTATATACGTCTATAACGTTGTATATCCTAACCTAACGCAACCTAACATTTGGGATGTAATATTTTACAACATTCCTGGAGTGTCGTCGCCTACTTCTGGATAGGGTCATTATATACATCTATAACATTGTATATCCTAACCTAAGGCAACCTATCATCTCGGATGTAATATCTTATAACATGCCTGGCATGTCGGTCCCTACTTCTCGGTGGAAACATTGTATACGTCTATAACGGTATATGTCCTAACCTAAGGCAGCCTAACATCTCGGATGTAATAGTTGACAACATTCCTGGCGTGTAGGCCCGTACTTCTCGGTGGGAACATTGTATACGTCTATAACGTTATATATCCTAGCCTAAGGCGACCTAGCATGTCGAATGTAATATTTTACAACATTCTGGCGTGTCGTCGACTGCTTCTCGATGGGGAGATTATATACGTCTATAACGTTGTATATCCTAACCTAACGCAAACTAACGTTTGGGATGTAATATTTTACAACATTCCTTGCATGTCGCTGCCTACGTCTCGGTGGGAACATTATATGCGCCTATAACGATATATATCCTAACGTAAGGCAACCTAACACCTCCGATGTAATAGTTGACAACATTCCTGGCGTGTAGGCCCGTACTTCTCGGTGGGAACATTGTATACGTCTATAACGTTATATATCCTAGCCTAAGGCGACCTAACATGTCGGATGTAAAATTTTACAACATTCCTGGCGTGTCGTCGCCTACTTCTCGATGGGGACATTATATACATCTATAACATTGTATATCCTAACCTAAGGCAACCTAACATCTCGGATGTAATATTTTACAACATTCTGGCGTGTCGTCGACTGCTTCTCGATGGGGAGATTATATACGTCTATAACGTTGTATATCCTAACCTAACGCAACCTAACATTTGGGATGTAATATTTTACAACATTCCTTGCATGTCGGTGCCTACATCTCGGTGGGAACATACTATACGACTATAACGTTGTATATCCTAACATATGGGAACCTAACATCTCGGGTGTAATATTTTACAACATTCCTGACGCGTCGGCACCTATTTTTCAGTGGGAACATTATATACGTCTATAACGTTATATATTCTAGCCTAAGGCAATCTAACATGTCGAATGTAAAATTTTAAACATTCCTGGCGTGTCGTCGCCTACTTCTCGATGGGGACATTATATACATCTATAACCTTGTATATCCTAACCTAAGGCAGCCTAACATCTCGGATGTAATATTTTACAGCATTCCTGGCATGTCGGTCCCTACATCTCGGTGGGAATATACTATACGTCTATAACGTTGTATATACTACCCTAAGGGAACCTAACATCTCGGATGTAATAGTTGAAAACATTCCTGGCTTGTAGGCCCGTACTTCTCGGTGGAAACATTGTATACGTCTATAACGGTATATATCCTAACCTAAGGCAACCTAACATCTCGGATGTAATAGTTGACAACATTCCTGGCGTGTAGGCCCGTACTTCTCGGTGGGAACATTGTATACGTCTATAACGTTATATATCCTAGCCTAAGGCGACCTAGCATGTCGAATGTAATATTTTACAACATTCTGGCGTGTCGTCGACTGCTTCTCGATGGGGAGATTATATACGTCTATAACGTTGTATATCCTAACCTAACGCAAACTAACATTTGGGATGTAATATTTTACAACATTCCTTGCATGTCGCTGCCTACGTCTCGGTGGGAACATTATATGCGTCTATAACGATATATATCCTAACGTAAGGCAACCTAACACCTCCGATGTAATAGTTGACAACATTCCTGGCGTGTAGGCCCGTACTTCTCGGTGGGAACATTGTATACGTCTATAACGTTATATATCCTAGCCTAAGGCGACCTAACATGTCGAATGTAAAATTTTACAACATTCCTGGCGTGTCGTCGCCTACTTCTCGATGGGGACATTATATACATCTATAACATTGTATATCCTAACCTAAGGCAACCTAACATCTCGGATGTAATATTTTACAACATTCTGGCGTGTCGTCGACTGCTTCTCGATGGGGAGATTATATACGTCTATAACGTTGTATATCCTAACCTAACGCAACCTAACATCTCGGATGTAATATTTGACAACATTCCTGGCGTGTTAGCTCGCACTTCTCGCAAGAAACATCATATACGTCTATAGCTGTATATATCCTAAACGAAGGCAACCTAATATCTCGGATGTAATATTTTACAACATTCCTGGCGCGTCGGCCCCTACTTTCAGGTGGGAACGTTATATACGTCTATAACGATATATATCCTGTCGTAAGGCAACATAACATCTCGGATGTAATATTTTACAACATTCCTGGCGTGTCGTCGCCCGCTTCTCGATGGGGACATTATATACGTCTATAACGTTGTATATCCTAACCTAAAGCAACCTCACATCTGGGATGTAATATTTTACAAGATTCCTGGCATGTCTGTCCCCACGTCTCATTGGGAACATTATATACGTCTATAAAGATATATACCCTAACCTAAGGCAACCTAACATCTCGGATGTAATATTTTACAACATTCCTGGCGTGTCGTCGCCTACTTCTGGATGGGGACATTATATACATCTATAACGTTATATGTCCTAACCTAAGGGAACCAAACATCTCGGGTGTAATATTTTACAACATTCCTGGCATGTCGGTCCCTACATCTCGGTGGGAACATACTATACGTCTATAACGTTGTATATCCTAACCTAAGGGAACCTAACATCCCGGGTGTAATATTTTACAACATTCCTGACGCGTCGGCCCTTTTTTTCAGTGGGAACGTTATATACGTCTATAACGTTATATATTCTAGCCTAAGGCAACCTAACATGTCGAATGTAAAGTTTTACAACATTCCTGGCGTGTCGTCGCCTACTTCTCGATGGGGACATTATATACATCTATAACATTGTACATCCTAACCTAAGGCAACCTAACATGTCGGATGTAATATTTTACAACATTCTGGCGTGTCGTCGACAGCTTCTCGATGGGGAGATTATATACGTCTATAACGTTGTATATCCTAACCTAACGCAACCTAACATTTGGGATGTAATATTTTACAACATTCCTTGCATGTCGGTGCCTACATCTCGGTGGGAACATACTATACGACTATAACGTTGTATATCCTAACATATGGGAACCTAACATCTCGGGTGTAATATTTTACAACATTCCTGACGCGTCGGCCCCTATTTTTCAGTGGGAACATTATATACGTCTATAACGTTATATATTCTAGCCTAAGGCAATCTAACATGTCGAATGTAAAATTTTAAACATTCCTGGCGTGTCGTCGCTTACTTCTCGATGGGGACATTATATACATCTATAACCTTGTATATCCTAACCTAAGGCAGCCTAACATCTCGGATGTAATATTTTACAGCATTCCTGGCATGTCGGTCCCTACATCTCGGTGGGAATATACTATACGTCTATAACGTTGTATATACTACCCTAAGGGAACCTAACATCTCGGATGTAATAGTTGAAAACATTCCTGGCGTGTAGGCCCGTACTTCTCGGTGGGAACATTGTATACGTCTGTAACGTTATATATCCTAGCCTAAGGCGACCTAGCATGTCGAATGTAATATTTTACATCATTCCTGGCGTGTCGTCGCCTGCTTCTCGATGGGAACATTATATACGTCTATAACGTTATATATCCTAGCCTAGGGCAACATAACATGTCGAATGTAATATTTTACAGCATTCCGGGCGTGTCGTCGCCTGCTTCTCGATGGGGACATAATATACGTCTATAACGTTGTATATCCTAACATAACGCAACCTACCATCTGGGATGTAATATTTTACAACATTCCTGGCGTGTCGTCGCCTGCTTCTGGATGGGGACATAATATACGTCTATAACGTTATATATCATAACCTAAGGCAACCTAAAATCTCTACCGTAACAGTTTACAACATTCCAGGCGTGTCGGCTCGTACTTCTCGGTGCGAACACTATATACGTCTATAACGTTACATATCCTAACGTAAGGCAACATAACATTTCGGATGTAATATTTTACAACATTCCTGGCGTGTCGTCGCCTGCTTCTCGATGGGGACATTATATACGTCCATAACGTTGTATATCCGAACCTAACGCCACCTATCATCTCGGATGTAATATTTTATAACATGCCTGGCATGTCGGTCCCTACTTCTCGGTGGAAACATTGTATACGTCTATAACGGTATATATCCTAACCTAAGGCAACCTAACATCTCGGATGTAATAGTTGACAACATTCCTGGCGTGTAGGCCCGTACTTCTCGGTGGGAACATTGTATACGTCTATAACGTTATATATCCTAGCCTAAGGCGACCTAGCATGTTGAATGTAATATTTTACAACATTCTGGCGTGTCGTCGACTGCTTCTCGATGGGGAGATTATATACGTCTATAACGTTGTATATCCTAACCTAACGCAAACTAACATTTGGGATGTAATATTTTACAACATTCCTTGCATGTCGCTGCCTACGTCTCGGTGGGAACATTATATGCGTCTATAACGATATATATCCTAACGTAAGGCAACCTAACACCTCCGATGTAATAGTTGACAACATTCCTGGCGTGTAGGCCCGTACTTCTCGGTGGGAACATTGTATACGTCTATAACGTTATATATCCTAGCCTAAGGCGACCTAACATGTCGAATGTAAAATTTTACAACATTCCTGGCGTGTCGTCGCCTACTTCTCGATGGGGACATTATATACATCTATAACATTGTATATCCTAACCTAAGGCCACCTAACATCTCGGATGTAATATTTTACAACATTCTGGCGTGTCGTCGACTGCTTCTCGATGGGGAGATTATATACGTCTATAACGTTGTATATCCTAACCTAAGGCAACCTAACATCTGGGATGTAATATTTTGCAACATTCCTTGCATGTCGGTGCCTACGTCTCGGTGGGAACATTATATACGTCTATAACGATATATATCCTAACCTAAGGCAACCTAACATATCGGATGTAATAGTTGACAACATTCCTGGCGTGTAGGACCGAACTTCTCGGTGGGAACATTGTATACGTCTATAACGTTATACATCCTAGCCTAAGGCGACCTAACATATCGAATTTAATATTCTACATCATTCCTGGCGTGTCGTCGCCTACTTCTCGATGGGGACATTATATACATCTATAACATTGTATATCCTAACCTAAGGCAACCTAACATCTCGGATGTAATATTTTACAACATTCTGGCGTATCGTCGACTGCTTCTCCATGGGGACATTATATACGTCTATAACGTTGTATATCCTAACCTAACGCAACGTAACATCTCGGATGTAATATTTTACAACATTCCTGGCATGTCGGTCCCTACATCTCGGTGGGAACATACTATACGTCTATAACGTTGTATATCCTAACCTAACGTAACCTAACATCTCGGATGTAATATTTTACAACATTCCTGGCATGTCGGTCCCTACATCTCGGTGGGAACATACTATACGTCTATAACGTTGTATATCCTAACATAAGGGAACCTAACATCTCGGATGTAATATTTTACAACATTCTGGCGTGTCGTCGACTGCTTCTCGATGGGGAGATTATATACGTCTATAACGTTGTATATCCTAACCTAACGCAACCTAACATCTCGGATGTAATATTTGACAACATTCCTGGCGTGTTAGCTCGCACTTCTCGCAAGAAACATCATATACGTCTATAGCTGTATATATCCTAAACGAAGGCAACCTAATATCTCGGGTGTAATATTTTACAACATTCCTAACGCGTCGGCCCCTATTTTTCAGTGGGAACATTATGTACGTCTATAACGTTATATATTCTAGCCTAAGACAACATAACATCTCGGATGTAATATTTTACAACATTCCTGGCGTGTCGTCGCCTACTTCTCGATGGGGACATTATATACATCTACAACCTTGTATATCCTAACCTAAGGCAGCCTAACATCTCGGATGTAATATTTTACAACATTCCTGGCATGTCGGTCCCTACAACTCGGTGGGAACATACTATACGTCTATAACGTTGTATATCCTAACCTAAGGGAACCTAACATCTCGGGTGTAATATTTTACAACATTCCTGATGCGTCGGCCCCTATTTTTCGATGGGAACATTATATACGTCTATAACGTTATATATCCTAGCCTAAGGCGACCTAACATGTCGAATGTAATATTTTACAACATTCCTGGCGTGTCGTTGCCTGCTTCTCGATGGGGACATTATATACGTCTATATCGTTGTATATCCTAACCTAAAGCAACCTAACATTTGGGATGTAATATTTTACAACATTCCTTGCATGTCGCTGCCTACGTCTCGGTGGGAACATTATATACGTCTATAACGTTATATATCCTAGCCTAAGGCAACATAACATCTCGGATGTAATATTTTACAACATTCCTGGCGTGTCGTTGCCTGCTTCTCGATGGGGACATAATATACGTCTATAACGTTGTATATCCTAACCTAACGCAACCTAACATCTGGGATGTAATATTTTTCAACATTCCTGGCGTGTCGTAGCCTGCTTCTCGATGGGGACATAATATACGTCTATAAGGTTGTATACCATTACCTAACGCAACCTTACATCTGGGATGTAATATTTTACAACATTCCTTGCATGTCGGTGCCTACGTCTCGGTGGGAACATTATATACGTCTATAACGATATATATCCTAACCTAAGGCAACCTAACATATCGGATGTAATAGTTGACAACATTCCTGGCGTGTAGGCCCGAACTTCTCGGTGGAAACATTGTATACGTCTATAACGTTATATATCCTAGCCTAAGGCGACCTAACATATCGAATTTAATATTCTACATCATTCCTGGCGTGTCGTCGCCTACTTCTCGATGGGGACATTTTATACATCTATAACATTGTATATCCTAACCTAAGGCAACCTAACATCTCGGATGTAATACTTTATAACATGCCTGGCATGTCGGTCCCTACATCTCGGTGGGAACATACTATACGTCTATAACGTTGTATATCCTAACATAAGGGAACCTAACATCTCGGGTGTAATATTTTACAACATTCCTGACGCGTCGGCCCCTATTTTTCAGTGGGAACATTATATACGTCTATAACGTTATATATTCTAGCCTAAGGCAACCTAACATGTCGAATGTAAAATTTTACAACATTCCTGGCGTGTCGTCGCCTACTTCTCGATGGGGACATTATATACATCTATAACCTTGTATATCCTAACCTAAGGCAGCCTAACATCTCGGATGTAATATTTTACAACATTCCTGGTATGTCGGTCCCTACATCTCGGTGGGAACATACTATACGTCTATAACTTTGTATATCCTAACCTAAGGGAACCTAACATCTCGGGTGTAATATTTTACAACATTCCTGACGCGTCGGCCCCTATTTTTCAGTGGGAACATTATATACGTCTATAACGTTATATATTCTAGCCTAAGGCAACCTAACATGTCGAATGTAAAATTTTACAACATTCCTGGCGTGTCGTCGCCTACTTCTCGATGGGGACATTATATACATCTATAACCTTGTATATCCTAACCTAAGGCAGCCTAACATCTCGGATGTAATATTTTACAACATTCCTGGCATGTCGGTCCCTACATCTCGGTGGGAACATACTATACGTCTATAACGTTGTATATCCTAACCTAAGGGAACCTAACATCTCGGGTGTAATATTTTACAACATTCCTGACGCGTCGGCCCCTATTTTTCAGTGGTAACATTATATACATCTATAAAGTTATATATTCTAGCCTAAGGCAACCTAACATGTCGAATGTAAAATTTTACAACATTCCTGGCGTGTCGTCGCCTACTTCTCGATGGGGACATTATATACATCTATAACATTGTATATCCTAACCTAAGGCAACCTAACATCTCGGATGTAATATTTTACAACATTCTGGCGTGTCGTCGACTGCTTCTCGATGGGGAGATTATATACGTCTATAACGTTGTATATCCTAACCTAACGCAACCTAACATTTGGGATGTAATATTTTACAACATTCCTTGCATGTCGGTGCCTACGTCTCGGTGGGAACATTATATACGTCTATAACGATATATATCCTAACCTAAGGCAACCTAACATATCGGATGTAATAGTTGACAACATTCCTGGCGTGTAGGCCCGAACTTCTCGGTGGGAACATTGTATACGTCTATAACGTTATATATCCTAGCCTAAGGCCACCTAACATGTCGAATGTAATATTTTACAACATTCCTGACGCGTCGGCCCCTATTTTTCGGTGGGAACATTATATACGTCTATAACGTTATATATCGTAGTCTAAGGCAACCTAACATGTCGAAAGTAATACTTTACAACATTCCTGGCGTGTCGTCGCCTACTTCTGGTTGGGGAGATTATATACGTCTATAACGTTATATATCCCAACCTAAGGCAACCTAACATCTCGGATGTAATACTTGACAACATTCCTGGCGTGTCCGCCCGTACTTCTCGGTGGGAATATTATATACGTCTATAATGTTATATATCCTAGCCTAAGGCCACATAACATGTCGAATGTAATATTTTACAACATTCCTGGCGTGTCGTCGCCTGCTTCTCGATGGGGACATAATATATGTCTATAACGTTGTATATCCTAACCTAACGCAACCTAACATCTCGGATGTAATAGTTGACAACATTCCTGGCGTGTCCGTCCGTACTTCTCGGTGGGAACATTATATACGTCTATAACGTTATATATCCTAGCCTAAGGCCACATAACATGTCGAATGTAATACTTTACAACATTCCTGGCGTGTCGTCGCCTACTTCTCGATGGGAACATTATATACATCTATAACATTGTATATCCTAACCTAAGGCAACCTATCATCTCGGATGTAATATTTTATAACATTCCTGGCATGTCGGTCCCTACTTCGCGGTGGAAACTTTGTATACGTCTATAACGGTATATATCCTAACCTAAGGCAACCTAACATCTCGGATGTAATAGTTGACAACATTCCTGGCGTGTAGGCCCGTACTTCTCCGTGGGAACATTGTATACGTCTATAACGTTATATATCCTAGCCTGAGGCGACCTAACATGTTGAATGTAATATTTTACAACATTCCTGGCGTGTCGTCGCCTACTTCTCGATGGGAACATTATATACGTCTATAACGTTGTGTATCCTAACCTAACGCAACCTAACACCTGGGATGTAATATTTTACAACATTCCTGGAGTGTCGTCGCCTACTTCTGGATAGGGTCATTATATACATCTATAACCTTGTATATCCTAACCTAAGGCAACCTAACATCTCGGATGTAATATTTTATAACATTCCTGGCGTGTCGTCGCCTACTTCTCGATGGGAACATTATATACGTCTATAACGTTGTGTATCCTAACCTAACGCAACCTAACATCTGGGATGTAATATTTTACAACATTCCTGGCGTGTCGTCGCCTACTTCTCGATGGGAACATTGTATACGTCTATAACGTTATATATCCTAGCCTAAGGCGACATAACATATCGAATTTAATATTTTACATCATTCCTGGCGTGTCGTCGCCTGCTTCTCGATGGGGACATGATATACGTCTATAACGTTGTATACCATAACCTAACGCAACCTAACATCTGGGATGTAATATTTTACAAGATTCCTGGCATGTCGGTCCCCAAGTCTCGGTAGGAACATTATATACGTCTATAACGATATATATCCAAACCGAAGGGAACCTAACATCTCGGATGTAATATTTTACAACATTCCTGGCGTGTCGTCGCCTGCTTCACGATGGGAACATTATATACGTCTATAACGTTGTGTATCCTAACCTAACGCAACCTAACATCGGGGATGTAATATTCCCGGCGTGTCGTCGCCTACTTCTGGATGGGGACATAATATACGTCTATAACATTATATATCCTAACGTAAGGCAACCTAACATCTCGGATGTAATAGTTGACAATATTCCTGGCGTATCCGCCCGTACTTCTCGGTGGGAACATTATATACGTCTATAACGTTATATATCCTAGCCTAAGGCCACCTAACATCTCGGATGTAATAGTTGACAACATTCCTGACGTGTCGGCCCCTATTTTTCGGTGGGAACATTATATACGTCTATAACGTTATATATCCTAGTCTAAGGCAACCTAACATGTCGAATGTAATACTTTACAACATTCCTGGCGTGTCGTCGCCTGCTTCTCGATGGGGACATAATATACGTCTATAACGTTGTATATCCTAACCTAACGCAACCTAACATCTGGGATGTATTATTTTACAACATTCCTGGCGTGTCGTCGCCTGCTTCTCGACGGGGACATAATATACGTCTATTACGTTGTATATCCTTACCTAACGCAACCTAACATCTGGGATGTAATATTTTACAACACTCCTGGAGTGTCGTCGCCTACTTCTGGATAGGGTCATTATATACATCTATAACCTTGTATATTCTAACCTAAGGCAACCTAACATCTCGGATGTAATATTTTATAACATTCCTGGCGTGTCGTCGCCTGCTTCTCCATGGGGACATTATATAAGTCTATAACGTTGTATATCCTACCCTAACGCAACCTAACATCTCGGATGTAATATTTTACAACATTCCTGGCGTGTCGTCGCCTGCTTCTCGACGGGGACATAATATACGTCTATAACGTTGTATATCCTTACCTAACGCAACCTAACATCTCGGGTGTAATATTTTACAACATTCCTGACGCGTCGACCCCTATTTTTCGTTGGGAACATTATATACGTCTATAACGTTATATATTCTAGCCTAAGGCAACCTAACATGTCGAATGTAAAATTTTACAACATTCCTGGCGTGTCGTCGCCTACTTCTCGATGGGGACATTATATACATCTATAACATTGTATATCCTAACCTAAGGCAACCTAACATCTCGGATGTAATATTTTACAACATTGTGGCGTGTCGTCGACTGCTTCTCGATGGGGAGATTATATACCTCTATAACGTTGTATATACTAACCTAACGCAACCTAACATTTGGGATGTAATATTTTACAACATTCCTTGCATGTCGGTGCCTACGTCTCGGTGGGAAAATTATATACGTCTATAACGATATATATCCTAACCTAAGGCAACCTAACATATCGGATGTAATAGTTGACAACATTCCTGGCGTATCCGCCCGTACTTCGCGGTGGGAACATTATATACGTCTATAACGTTATATATCCTAGCCTAAGGCCACCTAACATGTCGAATGTAATATTTTACAACATTCCTGACGCGTCGGCCCCTATTTTTCGGTGGGAACATTATATACGTCTATAACGTTATATATCCTAGTCTAAGGCAACCTAACATGTCGAATGTAATACTTTACAACATTCCTGGCGTGTCGTCGCCTACTTCTCGATGGGGACATTATATACATCTATAACCTTTGTATATCCTAACCTAAGGCAGCCTAACATCTCGGATGTAATATTTTACAACATTCCTGGCATGTCGGTCCCTACATCTCGGTGGGAACATACTATACGTATATAACGTTGTATATCCCAACCTAAGGGAACCTAACATCTCGGATGTAATAGTTGACAACATTCCTGGCGTGTAGGCCCGTACTTCTCGGTGGGAACATTGTATACGTCTATAACGTTATATATCCTAGCCTAAGGCGACCTAGCATGCCGAATGTAATATTTTACATCATTCCTGGCGTGTCGTCGCCTGCTTCTCGATGGGAACATTATATACGTCTATAACGTTGTGTATCCTAACATAACGCAACCTAACATCTGGGATGTAATATTCCTGGCGTGTCGTCGCCTACTTTTGGATGGGGAGATTATATGCGTCTATAACGTTATATATCCTAACCTAAGGCAACCTAACATCTCGGATGTAATAGTTGACAACATTCCTGGCGTGTCCGCCCGTACTTCTCGGTGGGAACGTTATATACGTCTATAACGTTATATATCCTAACCTAAGGCCACCTAACATTTCGAATGTAATATTTTACAACATTCCTGACGCGTCGGCCCCTATGTTTCGGTGGGAACATTATATACGTCTATAACGTTATATATCCTAGTCTAAGGCAACCTAACATGTCGAATGTAATACTTTACAACATTCCTGGCGTGTCGTCGCCTACTTCTCGATGGGGACATTATATACGTCTATAACGTTGTGTATCCTAACATAACGCAACCTAACATCTGGGATGTAATATTTTACAACATTCCTGGCGTGTCGTCGCCTGCTTCTCGATGGGGACATAATATACGTCTATAACGTTGTATATCCTTACCTAACGCAACCTAACATCTGGGATGTAATATTTTACAACACTCCTGGAGTGTCGTCGCCTACTTCTGGATAGGGTCATTATATACATCTATAACATTGTATATCCTAACCTAAGGCAACCTATCATCTCGGATGTAATATTTTACAACATTCCTGGCGTGTCGTCGCCTGCTTCTCGACGGGGACATAATATACGTCTATAACGATGTATATCTTTACCTAACGCAACCTAACATCTCGGGTGTAATATTTTACAACATTCCTGACGCGTCGACCCCTATTTTTCGGTGGGAACATTATATACGTCTATAACGTTATATATTCTAGCCTAAGGCAACCTAACATGTCGAATGTAAAATTTCACAACATTCCTGGCGTGTCGTCGCCTACTTCTCGATGGGGACATTATATACGTCTATAACGTTGTGTATCCTAACATAACGCAACCTAACATCTGGGATGTAATATTTTACAACATTCCTGGCGTGTCGTCGCCTGCTTCTCGATGGGGACATAATATACGTCTATAACGTTGTATATCCTTACCTAACGCAACCTAACATCTGGGATGTAATATTTTACAACACTCCTGGAGTGTCGTCGCCTACTTCTGGATAGGGTCATTATATACATCTATAACATTGTATATCCTAACCTAAGGCAACCTATCATCTCGGATGCAATATTTTACAACATTCCTGGCGTGTCGTCGCCTGCTTCTCGACGGGGACATAATATACGTCTATAACGATGTATATCCTTACCTAACGCAACCTAACATCTCGGGTGTAATATTTTACAACATTCCTGACGCGTCGACCCCTATTTTTCGGTCGGAACATTATATACGTCTATAACGTTATATATTCTAGCCTAAGGCAACCTAACATGTCGAATGTAAAATTTTACAACATTCCTGGCGTGTCGTCGCCTACTTCTCGATGGGGACATTATATACATCTATAACATTGTATATCCTAACCTAAGGCAACCTAACATCGCGGATGTAATATTTTACAACATTGTGGCGTGTCGTCGACTGCTTCTCGATGGGGAGATTATATACCTCTATAACGTTGTATATCCTAACCTAACGCAACCTAACATTTGGGATGTAATATTATACAAGATTCCTGGCATGTCGGTACCCAAGTCTCGGTAGGAACATTATATACGTCTATAACGATATATATCCAAACCGAAGGGAACCTAACATGTCGGATGTAATATTTTACAACATTCCTGGCGTGTCGTCGCCTGCTTCTCGATGGGGACATAATATACGTCTATAACGTTGTATATCCTAACCTAACGCAACCTAACATCTGGGATGTATTATTTTACAACATTCCTGGCGTGTCGTCGCCTGCTTCTCGACGGGGACATAATATACGTCTATAACGTTGTATATCCTTACCTAACGCAACCTAACATCTGGGATGTAATATTTTATAACATTCCTGGAGTGTCGTCGCCTACTTCTGGATAGGGTCATTATATACATCTATAACCTTGTATATTCTAACCTAAGGCAACCTAACATCTCGGATGTAATATTTTATAACATTCCTGGCGTGTCGTCGCCTGCTTCTCCATGGGGACATTATATAAGTCTATAACGTTGTATATCCTAACCTAACGCAACCTAACATCTCGGATGTAATATTTTACAACATTCCTGGCATGTCGGTCCCTACATCTCGGTGGCAACATACTATACGTCTATAACGTTGTATATCCTAACCTAAGGGAACCTAACATCTCGGGTGTAATATTTTCCAACATTCCTGACGCGTCGACCCCTATTTTTCGGTGGGAACATTATATACGTCTATAACGTTATATATTCTAGCCTAAGGCAACCTAACATGTCGAATGTAAAATTTTACAACATTCCTGGCGTGTCGTCGCCTACTTCTCGATGGGGACATTATATACATCTATAACATTGTATATCCTAACCTAAGGCAACCTAACATGTCGAATGTAATACTTTACAACATTGCTGGCGTGTCGTCGCCTACTTCTCGATGGGGACATTATATACGTCTATAACGTTGTGTATCCTAACCCAAAACAACCTAACATCTGGGATGTAATATTATACAAGATTCCTGGCATGTCGGTACCCAAGTCTCGGTAGGAACATTATATACGTCTATAACGATATATATCCAAACCGAAGGGAACCTAACATGTCGGATGTAATATTTTACAACATTCCTGGCGTGTCGTCGCCTGCTTCTCGATGGGGACATAATATACGTCTATAACGTTGTATATCCTAACCTAACGCAACCTAACGTCTGGGATGTATTATTTTACAACATTCCTGGCGTGTCGTCGCCTGCTTCTCGACGGGGACATAATATACGTCTATAACGTTGTATATCCTTACCTAACGCAACCTAACATCTGGGATGTAATATTTTACAACATTCCTGGAGTGTCGTCGCCTACTTCTGGATAGGGTCATTATATACATCTATAACCTTGTATATTCTAACCTAAGGCAACCTAACATCTCGGATGTAATATTTTATAACATTCCTGGCGTGTCGTCGCCTGCTTCTCCACGGGGACATTATATAAGTCTATAACGTTGTATATCCTAACCTAACGCAGCCTAACATCTCGGATGTAATATTTTACAACATTCCTGGCATGTCGGTCCCGACATCTCGGTGGGAACATACTATACGTCTATAACGTTGTATATCCTAACCTAAGGGAACCTAACATCTCGGGTGTAATATTTTCCAACATTCCTGACGCGTCCACCCCTATTTTTCGGTGGGAACATTATATATGTCTATAACGTTATATATTCTAGCCTAAGGCAACCTAACATGTCGAATGTAAAATTTTACAACATTCCTGGCGTGTAGGCCCGTACTTCTCGGTGGGAACATTGTATACGTCTATAACGTTATATATCCTAGCCTAAGGCGACCTAGCATGTCGAATTTAATATTTTACATCATTCCTGGCGTGTCCGCCCGTACTTCTCGGTGGGAACATTATATACGTCTATAACGTTATATATCCTAGCCTAAGGCCACCTAACATGTAGAATGTAATATTTTAAACATTCCTGACGCGTCGGCCCCTATTTTTCGGTGGGAACATTATATACGTCTATAACGTTATATATCCTAGTCTAAGGCAACCTAACATGTCGAATGTAATACTTTACAACATTCCTGGCGTGTCGTCGCCTACTTCTCGATGGGGACATTATATACGTCTATAACGTTGTGTATTCTAACATAACGCAACCTAACATCTGGGATGTAATATTTTACAACATTCCTGGCGTGTGGTGCCCTGCTTCTCGATGGGGACATAATATACGTCTATAACGTTGTATATCCTTACCTAACGCAACCTAACATCTGGGATGTAATATTTTACAACACTCCTGGAGTGTCGTCGCCTACTTCTGGATAGGGTCATTATATACATCTACAACATTGTATATCCTAACCTAAGGCAACCTATCATCTCGGATGTAATATTTTATAACATTCCTGGCATGTCGGTCCCTACTTCTCGGTGGAAACATTGTATACGTCTATAACGGTGTATATCCTAACCTAAGGCAACCTAACATCTCGGATGTAATAGTTGACAACAATCCTGGCGTGTAGGCCCGTACTTCTCGGTGGGAACATTGTATACGTCTATAACGTTATATATCCTAGCCTAAGGCCACCTAACATGTCGAATGTAATATTTTACAACAATCCTGACGCGTCGGCCCCTATTTTTCGGAGGGAACATTATATACGTCTATAACGTTATATATCCTAGTCTAAGGCAGCCTAACATGTCGAATGTAATACTTTACAACATTCCTGGCGTGTCGTCGCCTACTTCTCGATGGGGACATTATATACATCTATAACCTTGTATATCCTAACCTAAGGCAGCCTAACATCTCGGATGTAATATTTTACAACATTCCTGGCATGTCGGTCCCTACATCTCGGTGGGAACATACTATACGTATATAACGTTGTATATCCTAACCTAAGGGAACCTAACATCTCGGATGTAATAGTTGAAAACATTCCTGGCGTGTAGGCCCGTACTTCTCGGTGAGAACATTGTATACGTCTATAACGTTATATATCCTAGCCTAAGGCGACCTAACATGTCGAATGTAATACTTTACAACATTCCTGGCGTGTCGTCGCCTACTTCTCGATGGGGACATTATATACGTCTATAACGTTGTGTATCCTAACCCAAAACAACCTAACATCTGGGATGTAATATTATACAAGATTCCTGGCATGTCGGTACCCAAGTCTCGGTAGGAACATTATATACGTCTATAACGATATATATCCAAACCGAAGGGAACCTAACATGTCGGATGTAATATTTTACAACATTCCTGGCGTGTCGTCGCCTGCTTCTCGATGGGGACATAATATACGTCTATAACGTTGTATATCCTAACCTAACGCAACCTAACGTCTGGGATGTATTATTTTACAACATTCCTGGCGTGTCGTCGCCTGCTTCTCGACGGGGACATAATATACGTCTATAACGTTGTATATCCTTACCTAACGCAACCTAACATCTGGGATGTAATATTTTACAACATTCCTGGAGTGTCGTCGCCTACTTCTGGATAGGGTCATTATATACATCTATAACCTTGTATATTCTAACCTAAGGCAACCTAACATCTCGGATGTAATATTTTATAACATTCCTGGCGTGTCGTCGCCTGCTTCTCCACGGGGACATTATATAAGTCTATAACGTTGTATATCCTAACCTAACGCAGCCTAACATCTCGGATGTAATATTTTACAACATTCCTGGCATGTCGGTCCCGACATCTCGGTGGGAACATACTATACGTCTATAACGTTGTATATCCTAACCTAAGGGAACCTAACATCTCGGGTGTAATATTTTCCAACATTCCTGACGCGTCCACCCCTATTTTTCGGTGGGAACATTATATATGTCTATAACGTTATATATTCTAGCCTAAGGCAACCTAACATGTCGAATGTAAAATTTTACAACATTCCTGGCGTGTAGGCCCGTACTTCTCGGTGGGAACATTGTATACGTCTATAACGTTATATATC
The DNA here is from genome assembly GCA_963969225.1 of Xylocopa violacea. Lineage (NCBI taxonomy): Eukaryota > Metazoa > Arthropoda > Insecta > Hymenoptera > Apidae > Xylocopa > Xylocopa violacea. The sequence goes on along the minus strand of CAXAJV010000500.1, from coordinate 363,664 downwards.
CTAGCCTAAGGCGACCTAGCATGTCGAATTTAATATTTTACATCATTCCTGGCGTGTCCGCCCGTACTTCTCGGTGGGAACATTATATACGTCTATAACGTTATATATCCTAGCCTAAGGCCACCTAACATGTAGAATGTAATATTTTAAACATTCCTGACGCGTCGGCCCCTATTTTTCGGTGGGAACATTATATACGTCTATAACGTTATATATCCTAGTCTAAGGCAACCTAACATGTCGAATGTAATACTTTACAACATTCCTGGCGTGTCGTCGCCTACTTCTCGATGGGGACATTATATACGTCTATAACGTTGTGTATTCTAACATAACGCAACCTAACATCTGGGATGTAATATTTTACAACATTCCTGGCGTGTGGTGCCCTGCTTCTCGATGGGGACATAATATACGTCTATAACGTTGTATATCCTTACCTAACGCAACCTAACGTCTGGGATGTAATATTTTACAACACTCCTGGAGTGTCGTCGCCTACTTCTGGATAGGGTCATTATATACATCTACAACATTGTATATCCTAACCTAAGGCAACCTATCATCTCGGATGTAATATTTTATAACATTCCTGGCATGTCGGTCCCTACTTCTCGGTGGAAACATTGTATACGTCTATAACGGTGTATATCCTAACCTAAGGCAACCTAACATCTCGGATGTAATAGTTGACAACAATCCTGGCGTGTAGGCCCGTACTTCTCGGTGGGAACATTGTATACGTCTATAACGTTATATATCCTAGCCTAAGGCCACCTAACATGTCGAATGTAATATTTTACAACAATCCTGACGCGTCGGCCCCTATTTTTCGGAGGGAACATTATATACGTCTATAACGTTATATATCCTAGTCTAAGGCAGCCTAACATGTCGAATGTAATACTTTACAACATTCCTGGCGTGTCGTCGCCTACTTCTCGATGGGGACATTATATACATCTATAACCTTGTATATCCTAACCTAAGGCAGCCTAACATCTCGGATGTAATATTTTACAACATTCCTGGCATGTCGGTCCCTACATCTCGGTGGGAACATACTATACGTATATAACGTTGTATATCCTAACCTAAGGGAACCTAACATCTCGGATGTAATAGTTGAAAACATTCCTGGCGTGTAGGCCCGTACTTCTCGGTGAGAACATTGTATACGTCTATAACGTTATATATCCTAGCCTAAGGCGACCTAACATGTCGAATGTAATACTTTACAACATTCCTGGCGTGTCGTCGCCTACTTCTCGACGGGGACATTATATACATCTATAACCTTGTATATCCTAACCTAAGGCAGCCTAACATCTCGGATGTAATATTTTACAACATTCCTGGCGTGTCGTCGCCTACTTCTCGATGGGGACATTATATACGTCTATAACGTTGTGTATTCTAACATAACGCAACCTAACATCTGGGATGTAATATTTTACAACATTCCTGGCGTGTGGTCGCCTGCTTCTCGATGGGGACATAATATACGTCTATAACGTTGTATATCCTTACCTAACGCAACCTAACATCTGGGATGTAATATTTTACAACACTCCTGGAGTGTCGTCGCCTACTTCTGGATAGGGTCATTATATACATCTATAACCTTGTATATCCTAACCTAAGGCAGCCTAACATCTCGGATGTAATATTTTACAACATTCCTGGCATGTCGGTCCCTACATCTCGGTGGGATCATACTATACGTCTATAACGTTGTATATCCTAACCTAAGGGAACCTAACATCTCGGGTGTAATATTTTACAATATTCCTGACGCGTCGGCCCCTATTTTTCGGTGGGAACATTATATACGTCTATAACGTTATATATCCTAGCCTAAGGCAGCCTAACATCTCGGATGTAATATTTTACAACATTCCTGGCATGTCGGTCCCTACATCTCGGTGGGAACATACTATACGTATATAACGTTGTATATCCTAACCTAAGGGAACCTAACATCTCGGATGTAATAGTTGACAACATTCCTGGCGTGTAGGCCCGTACTTCTCGGTGGGAACATTGTATACGTCTATAACGTTATATATCCTAGCCTAAGGCGACCTAGCATGTCGAATGTAATATTTTACATCATTCCTGGCGTGTCGTCGCCTGCTTCTCGATGGGAACATTATATACGTCTATAACGTTGTGTATCCTAACCTAACGCAACCTAACATCTGGGATGTAATATTCCTGGCGTGTCGTCGCCTACTTCTGGATGGGGAGATTATATGCGTCTATAACGTTATATATCCTAACCTAAGGCAACCTAACATCTCGGATGTAATAGTTGACAACATTCCTGGCGTGTCCGCCCGTACTTCTCGGTGGGAACATTATATACCTCTATAACGTTATATATCCTAGCCTAAGGCCACCTAACATGTCGAATGTAATATTTTACAACATTCCTGACGCGTCGGCCCCTATTTTTCGGTGGGAACATTATATACGTCTATAACGTTATATATCCTAGTCTAAGGCAACCTAACATGTTGAATGTAATACTTTACAACATTCCTGGCGTGTCCGCCCGTACTTCGCGGTGGGAACATTATATACGTCTATAACGTTAAATATCCTAGTCTAAGGCAACCTAACATGTCGAATGTAATACTTTACAACATTGCTGGCGTGTCGTCGCCTACTTCTCGATGGGGACATTATATACGTCTATAACGTTGTGTATCCTAACCCAAAGCAACCTAACATCTGGGATGTAATATTATACAAGATTCCTGGCATGTCGGTACCCAAGTCTCGGTAGGAACATTATATACGTCTATAACGATATATATCCAAACCGAAGGGAACCTAACATGTCGGATGTAATATTTTACAACATTCCTGGCGTGTCGTCGCCTGCTTCTCGATGGGGACATAATATACGTCTATAACGTTGTATATCCTAACCTAACGCAACCTAACATCTGGGATGTATTATTTTACAACATTCCTGGCGTGTCGTCGCCTGCTTCTCGACGGGGACATAATATACGTCTATAACGTTGTATATCCTTACCTAACGCAACCTAACATCTGGGATGTAATATTTTACAACACTCCTGGAGTGTCGTCGCCTACTTCTGGATAGGGTCATTATATACATCTATAACATTGTATATCCTAACCTAAGGCAACCTATCATCTCGGATGTAATATTTTATAACATTCCTGGCATGTCGGTCCCTACTTCTCGGTGGAAACATTGTATACGTCTATAACGGTGTATATCCTAACCTAAGGCAACCTAACATCTCGGATGTAATAGTTGACAACAATCCTGGCGTGTAGGCCCGTACTTCTCGGTGGGAACATTGTATACGTCTATAACGTTATATATCCTAGCCTAAGGCCACCTAACATGTCGAATGTAATATTTTACAACAATCCTGACGCGTCGGCCCCTATTTTTCGGAGGGAACATTATATGCGTCTATAACGTTATATATCCTAGTCTAAGGCAGCCTAACATGTCGAATGTAATACTTTACAACATTCCTGGCGTGTCGTCTCCTACTTCTCGATGGGGACATTATATACATCTATAACCTTGTATATCCTAACCTAAGGCAGCCTAACATCTCGGATGTAATATTTTACAACATTCCTGGCATGTCGGTCCCTACATCTCGGTGGGAACATACTATACGTATATAACGTTGTATATCCTAACCTAAGGGAACCTAACATCTCGGATGTAATAGTTGAAAACATTCCTGGCGTGTAGGCCCGTACTTCTGGGTGAGAACATTGTATACGTCTATAACGTTATATATCCTAGCCTAAGGCGACCTAACATGTCGAATGTAATACTTTACAACATTCCTGGCGTGTCGTCGCCTACTTCTCGACGGGGACATTATATACATCTATAACCTTGTATATCCTAACCTAAGGCAGCCTAACATCTCGGATGTAATATTTTACAACATTCCTGGCGTGTCGTCGCCTACTTCTCGATGGGGACATTATATACGTCTATAACGTTGTGTATTCTAACATAACGCAACCTAACATCTGGGATGTAATATTTTACAACATTCCTGGCGTGTGGTCGCCTGCTTCTCGATGGGGACATAATATACGTCTATAACGTTGTATATCCTTACCTAACGCAACCTAACATCTGGGATGTAATATTTTACAACACTCCTGGAGTGTCGTCGCCTACTTCTGGATAGGGTCATTATATACATCTATAACATTGTATATCCTAACCTAAGGCAACCTATCATCTCGGATGTAATATTTTATAACATTCCTGGCATGTCGGTCCCTACTTCTCGGTGGAAACATTGTATACGTCTATAACGGTGTATATCCTAACCAAAGGCAACCTAACATCTCGGATGTAATAGTTGACAACAATCCTGGCGTGTAGGCCCGTACTTCTCGGTGGGAACATTGTATACGTCTATAACGTTATATATCCTAGCCTAAGGCCACCTAACATGTCGAATGTAATATTTTACAACAATCCTGACGCGTCGGCCCCTATTTTTCGGAGGGAACATTATATACGTCTATAACGTTATATATCCTAGTCTAAGGCAGCCTAACATGTCGAATGTAATACTTTACAACATTCCTGGCGTGTCGTCGCCTACTTCTCGATGGGGACATTATATACATCTATAACCTTGTATATCCTAACCTAAGGCAGCCTAACATCTCGGATGTAATATTTTACAACATTCCTGGCATGTCGGTCCCTACATCTCGGTGGGAACATGCTATACGTCTATAACGTTGTATATCCTAACCTAAGGGAACCTAACATCTCGGATGTAATAGTTGAAAACATTCCTGGCGTGTAGGCCCGTACTTCTCGGTGAGAACATTGTATACGTCTATAACGTTATATATCCTAGCCTAAGGCGACCTAACATGTCGAATGTAATACTTTACAACATTCCTGGCGTGTCGTCGCCTACTTCTCGATGGGGACATTATATACATCTATAACCTTGTATATCCTAACCTAAGGCAGCCTAACATCTCGGATGTAATATTTTACAACATTCCTGGCATGTCGGCCCCTACATCTCGGTGGGAACATACTATACGTCTATAACGTTGTATATCCTAACCTAAGGGAACCTAACATCTCGGGTGTAATATTTTCCAACATTCCTGACGCGTCGACCCCTATTTTTCGATGGGAACATTATATACGTCTATAACGTTATATATTCTAGCCTAAGGCAACCTAACATGTCGAATGTAAAATTTTACAACATTCCTGGCGTGTCGTCGCCTACTTCTCGATGGGGAGATTATATACCTCTATAACGTTGTATATCCTAACCTAACGCAACCTAACATTTGGGATGTAATATTTTACAACATTCCTTGCATGTCGGTGCCTACGTCTCGGTGGGAAAATTATATACGTCTATAACGATATATATCCTAACCTAAGGCAACCTAACATATCGGATGTAATAGTTGACAACATTCCTGGCGTATCCGCTCGTACTTCGCGGTGGGAACATTATATACGTCTATAACGTTATATATCCTAGCCTAAGGCCACCTAACATGTCGAATGTAATATTTTACAACATTCCTGACGCGTCGGCCCCTATTTTTCGGTGGGAACATTATATACGTCTATAACGTTATATATCCTAGTCTAAGGCAACCTAACATGTCGAATGTAATACTTTACAACATTCCTGGCGTGTCGTCGCCTACTTCTCGATGGGGACATTATATACATCTATAACCTTTGTATATCCTAACCTAAGGCAGCCTAACATCTCGGATGTAATATTTTACAACATTCCTGGCATGTCGGTCCCTACATCTCGGTGGGAACATACTATACGTATATAACGTTGTATATCCTAACCTAAGGGAACCTAACATCTCGGATGTAATAGTTGACAACATTCCTGGCGTGTAGGCCCGTACTTCTCGGTGGGAACATTGTATACGTCTATAACGTTATATATCCTAGCCTAAGGCGACCTAGCATGTCGAATGTAATATTTTACATCATTCCTGGCGTGTCGTCGCCTGCTTCTCGATGGGAACATTATATACGTCTATAACGTTGTGTATCCTAACCTAACGCAACCTAACATCTGGGATGTAATATTCCTGGCGTGTCGTCGCCTACTTCTGGATGGGGAGATTATATGCGTCTATAACGTTATATATCCTAACCTAAGGCAACCTAACATCTCGGATGTAATAGTTGACAACATTCCTGGCGTGTCCGCCCGTACTTCTCGGTGGGAACATTATATACCTCTATAACGTTATATATCCTAGCCTAAGGCCACCTAACATGTCGAATGTAATATTTTACAACATTCCTGACGCGTCGGCCCCTATTTTTCGGTGGGAACATTATATACGTCTATAACGTTATATATCCTAGTCTAAGGCAACCTAACATGTTGAATGTAATACTTTACAACATTCCTGGCGTGTCCGCCCGTACTTCGCGGTGGGAACATTATATACGTCTATAACGTTAAATATCCTAGTCTAAGGCAACCTAACATGTCGAATGTAATACTTTACAACATTGCTGGCGTGTCGTCGCCTACTTCTCGATGGGGACATTATATACGTCTATAACGTTGTGTATCCTAACCCAAAGCAACCTAACATCTGGGATGTAATATTATACAAGATTCCTGGCATGTCGGTACCCAAGTCTCGGTAGGAACATTATATACGTCTATAACGATATATATCCAAACCGAAGGGAACCTAACATGTCGGATGTAATATTTTACAACATTCCTGGCGTGTCGTCGCCTGCTTCTCGATGGGGACATAATATACGTCTATAACGTTGTATATCCTAACCTAACGCAACCTAACATCTGGGATGTATTATTTTACAACATTCCTGGCGTGTCGTCGCCTGCTTCTCGACGGGGACATAATATACGTCTATAACGTTGTATATCCTTACCTAACGCAACCTAACATCTGGGATGTAATATTTTACAACACTCCTGGAGTGTCGTCGCCTACTTCTGGATAGGGTCATTATATACATCTATAACATTGTATATCCTAACCTAAGGCAACCTATCATCTCGGATGTAATATTTTATAACATTCCTGGCATGTCGGTCCCTACTTCTCGGTGGAAACATTGTATACGTCTATAACGGTGTATATCCTAACCTAAGGCAACCTAACACCTCGGATGTAATAGTTGACAACAATCCTGGCGTGTAGGCCCGTACTTCTCGGTGGGAACATTGTATACGTCTATAACGTTATATATCCTAGCCTAAGGCCACCTAACATGTCGAATGTAATATTTTACAACAATCCTGACGCGTCGGCCCCTATTTTTCGGAGGGAACATTATATGCGTCTATAACGTTATATATCCTAGTCTAAGGCAGCCTAACATGTCGAATGTAATACTTTACAACATTCCTGGCGTGTCGTCTCCTACTTCTCGATGGGGACATTATATACATCTATAACCTTGTATATCCTAACCTAAGGCAGCCTAACATCTCGGATGTAATATTTTACAACATTCCTGGCATGTCGGTCCCTACATCTCGGTGGGAACATACTATACGTATATAACGTTGTATATCCTAACCTAAGGGAACCTAACATCTCGGATGTAATAGTTGAAAACATTCCTGGCGTGTAGGCCCGTACTTCTGGGTGAGAACATTGTATACGTCTATAACGTTATATATCCTAGCCTAAGGCGACCTAACATGTCGAATGTAATACTTTACAACATTCCTGGCGTGTCGTCGCCTACTTCTCGACGGGGACATTATATACATCTATAACCTTGTATATCCTAACCTAAGGCAGCCTAACATCTCGGATGTAATATTTTACAACATTCCTGGCGTGTCGTCGCCTACTTCTCGATGGGGACATTATATACGTCTATAACGTTGTGTATTCTAACATAACGCAACCTAACATCTGGGATGTAATATTTTACAACATTCCTGGCGTGTGGTCGCCTGCTTCTCGATGGGGACATAATATACGTCTATAACGTTGTATATCCTTACCTAACGCAACCTAACATCTGGGATGTAATATTTTACAACACTCCTGGAGTGTCGTCGCCTACTTCTGGATAGGGTCATTATATACATCTATAACATTGTATATCCTAACCTAAGGCAACCTATCATCTCGGATGTAATATTTTATAACATTCCTGGCATGTCGGTCCCTACTTCTCGGTGGAAACATTGTATACGTCTATAACGGTGTATATCCTAACCAAAGGCAACCTAACATCTCGGATGTAATAGTTGACAACAATCCTGGCGTGTAGGCCCGTACTTCTCGGTGGGAACATTGTATACGTCTATAACGTTATATATCCTAGCCTAAGGCCACCTAACATGTCGAATGTAATATTTTACAACAATCCTGACGCGTCGGCCCCTATTTTTCGGAGGGAACATTATATACGTCTATAACGTTATATATCCTAGTCTAAGGCAGCCTAACATGTCGAATGTAATACTTTACAACATTCCTGGCGTGTCGTCGCCTACTTCTCGATGGGGACATTATATACATCTATAACCTTGTATATCCTAACCTAAGGCAGCCTAACATCTCGGATGTAATATTTTACAACATTCCTGGCATGTCGGTCCCTACATCTCGGTGGGAACATGCTATACGTCTATAACGTTGTATATCCTAACCTAAGGGAACCTAACATCTCGGATGTAATAGTTGAAAACATTCCTGGCGTGTAGGCCCGTACTTCTCGGTGAGAACATTGTATACGTCTATAACGTTATATATCCTAGCCTAAGGCGACCTAACATGTCGAATGTAATACTTTACAACATTCCTGGCGTGTCGTCGCCTACTTCTCGATGGGGACATTATATACATCTATAACCTTGTATATCCTAACCTAAGGCAGCCTAACATCTCGGATGTAATATTTTACAACATTCCTGGCATGTCGGTCCCTACATCTCGGTGGGAACATACTATACGTCTATAACGTTGTATATCCTAACCTAAGGGAACCTAACATCTCGGGTGTAATATTTTCCAACATTCCTGACGCGTCGACCCCTATTTTTCGATGGGAACATTATATACGTCTATAACGTTATATATTCTAGCCTAAGGCAACCTAACATGTCGAATGTAAAATTTTACAACATTCCTGGCGTGTCGTCGCCTACTTCTCGATGGGGAGATTATATACCTCTATAACGTTGTATATCCTAACCTAACGCAACCTAACATTTGGGATGTAATATTTTACAACATTCCTTGCATGTCGGTGCCTACGTCTCGGTGGGAAAATGATATACGTCTATAACGATATATATCCTAACCTAAGGCAACCTAACATATCGGATGTAATAGTTGACAACATTCCTGGCGTATCCGCTCGTACTTCGCGGTGGGAACATTATATACGTCTATAACGTTATATATCCTAGCCTAAGGCCACCTAACATGTCGAATGTAATATTTTACAACATTCCTGACGCGTCGGCCCCTATTTTTCGGTGGGAACATTATATACGTCTATAACGTTATATATCCTAGTCTAAGGCAACCTAACATGTCGAATGTAATACTTTACAACATTCCTGGCGTGTCGTCGCCTACTTCTCGATGGGGACATTATATACATCTATAACCTTTGTATATCCTAACCTAAGGCAGCCTAACATCTCGGATGTAATATTTTACAACATTCCTGGCATGTCGGTCCCTACATCTCGGTGGGAACATACTATACGTATATAACGTTGTATATCCCAACCTAAGGGAACCTAACATCTCGGATGTAATAGTTGACAACATTCCTGGCGTGTAGGCCCGTACTTCTCGGTGGGAACATTGTATACGTCTATAACGTTATATATCCTAGCCTAAGGCGACCTAGCATGTCGAATGTAATATTTTACATCATTCCTGGCGTGTCGTCGCCTGCTTCTCGATGGGAACATTATATACGTCTATAATGTTATATATCCTAGTCTAAGGCAACCTAACATGTCGAATGTAATACTTTACAACATTCCTGGCGTGTCGTCGCCTACTTCTCGATGGGGACATTATATACATCTATAACCTTTGTATATCCTAACCTAAGGCAGCCTAACATCTCGGATGTAATATTTTACAACATTCCTGGCATGTCGGTCCCTACATCTCGGTGGGAACATACTATACGTATATAACGTTGTATATCCCAACCTAAGGGAACCTAACATCTCGGATGTAATAGTTGACAACATTCCTGGCGTGTAGGCCCGTACTTCTCGGTGGGAACATTGTATACGACTATAACGTTATATATCCTAGCCTAAGGCGACCTAGCATGTCGAATGTAATATTTTACATCATTCCTGGCGTGTCGTTGCCTGCTTCTCGACGGGGACATTATATACGTCTATATCGTTGTATATCCTAACCTAAAGTAACCTAACATCTGGGATGTAATATTATACAAGATTCCTGGCATGTCGGTCCCCAAGTCTCGGTAGGAACATTATATACCTCTATAACGATATATATCCAAACCGAAGAGAACCTAACATCTCGGATGTAATAGTTGACAACATTCCTGGCGTATCCGCCCGTACTTCGCGGTGGGAACATTATATACGTCTATAACGTTATATATCCTAGCCTAAGGCCACCTAACATGTCGAATGTAATATTTTACAACATTCCTGACGCGTCGGCCCCTATTTTTCGGTGGGAACATTATATACGTCTATAACGTTATATATCCTAGTCTAAGGCAACCTAACATGTCGAATGTAATATTTTACAACATTCCTGGCGTGTCGTTGCCTGCTTCTCGATGGGGACATAATATACGTCTATAACGTTGTATATCCTAACCTAACGCAACCTAACATCTGGGATGTATTATTTTACAACATTCCTGGCGTGTCGTCGCCTGCTTCTCGACGGGGACATAATATACGTCTATAACGTTGTATATCCTTACCTAACGCAACCTAACATCTGGGATGTAATATTTTACAACATTCCTGGCATGTCGGTCCCTACTTCTCGGGGGAAACATTGTATACGTCTATAACGATATATATCCTAACCTAGGGCAACCTAACATCTCGGACGTAATGTTTTACAACATTCCTGGCAGGTCGGTCCCTACATCTCGGTGGGAACATTCTATACGTCTATAACGTTGTATATCCTAACCTAAGGGAACCCAACATCTCGGGTTTAATATTTTACGACATTCGTGACGCGTCAGCCCCTATTATTCGGTGGGAACACTATATAAGTCTATAACGTTATATATCCTAGTGTAAGGCAACCTAACATGGCGAATGTAATATTTTACAACATTCCTGGCGTGTCGTCGCCTACTTGTCGATGGGGACATTATATACATCTAGAACCTTGTATATCCCAACCTAAGGCAGCCTAACATCTCGGATGTAATATTTTACAACATTCCTGGAATGTCGGTCCCTACTTCTCGGGGGAAACATTGTATACGTCTATAATGATATATGTCCTAACCTAGGGCAGCCTAACATCTCGGATGTAATATTTTACAACATTCCTGGCATGCCGGTCCCTACATCTCCGTTGGATCATTCTATACGTCTATAACGTTGTATATCCTAACCTAAGGGAACCTAACATTTCGGGTGTAATATTTTACAACATTCCTGACGCATCGGACCCTATTTTTCGGTGGGAACATTATATACGTCTATAACGTTAGATATCCTAGCCTAAGGCAACCTAACATGTCGAATGTAATATTTTACAACATTTCTGGCGTCTCGTCGCTTACTTCTCGATGGGAACATTATATACATCTATAACCTTGTATATCCTAACCTAAGGCAACCCAACATCTCGTATGTAATATTTTACTACATTCCTGGCATGTCGGTCCCTACTTCTAGGTGGAAACATTGTATACGTCTATAACGATATACATTCTAGCCTAAGGCGACCTAACATGTCGAAAGTAATACTTTACAACATTCCTGGCGTGTCGTCGCCTACTTCTCGATGGGGACACTATATACATCTATAACCTTGTATATCCTAACCTAAGGCAGCCTAACATCTCGGATGTAATATTTTACAACATTCCTGGCATGTCGGTCCCTACATCTCGGTGGGAACTTACTATACGTATATAACGTTGTATATCCTAACCTAAGGGAACCTAACATCTCGGATGTAATAGTTGACAACATTCCTGGCGTGTAGGCCCGTACTTCTCGGTGGGAACATTGTGTATGTCTATAACGTTATATATCCTAGCCTAAGGCGACCTAGCATGTCGAATGTAATATTTTACAACATTCCTGACGCGTCGGCCCCTATTTTTCGGTGGGAACATTATATACGTCTATAACGTTATATATCCTAGTCTAAGGCAACCTAACATGTCGAATGCAATACTTTACAACATTCCTGGCGTGTCGTCGCCTACTTCTCGATGGGGACATTATATACATCTATAACCTTGTATATCCTAACCTAAGGCAGCCTAACATCTCGCATGTAATATTTTACAACATTCCTGGCATGTCGGTCCCTACATCTCGGTGGGAACATACTATACGTCTATAACGTTGTATATCCTAACCTAAGGGAACCTAACATCTCGGGTGTAATATTTTACAATATTCCTGACGCGTCGGCACCTATTTTTCGGTGGGAACATTATATACGTCTATAACGTTATATATCCTAGCCGAAGGCGACCTAACATGTCGAATGTAATATTTTACAACATTCCTGGCGTGTCGTCGCCTGCTTCTCGATGGGGACATTATATACGTCTATATCGTTGTATATCCTAACCTAAAGCAACCTAACATCTGGGATGTAATATTATACAAGATTCCTGGCATGTCGGTCCCCAAGTCTCGGTAGGAACATTATATACGTCTATAACGATATATATCCAAACCGAATTGAACCTAACATGGCGAATGTAATATTTTACAACATTCCTGGCGTGTCGTCGCCTACTTCTCGATGGGGACATTATATACATCTATAACCTTGTATAGCCCAACCTAAGGCAGCCTAACATCTCGGATGTAATATTTTACAACATTCCTGGCATGTCGGTCCCTACTTCTCGGGGGAAACATTGTATACGTCTATAACGATATATATCCTAACCTAGGGCAACCTAACATCTCGGACGTAATGTTTTACAACATTCCTGGCAGGTCGGTCCCTACATCTCGGTGGGAACATTCTATACGTCTATAACGTTGTATATCCTAACCTAAGGGAACCCAACATCTCGGGTTTAATATTTTACGACATTCGTGACGCGTCAGCCCCTATTATTCGGTGGGAACACTATATAAGTCTATAACGTTATATATCCTAGTGTAAGGCAACCTAACATGGCGAATGTAATATTTTACAACATTCCTGGCGTGTCGTCGCCTACTTGTCGATGGGGACATTATATACATCTAGAACCTTGTATATCCCAACCTAAGGCAGCCTAACATCTCGGATGTAATATTTTACAACATTCCTGGAATGTCGGTCCCTACTTCTCGGGGGAAACATTGTATACGTCTATAATGATATATGTCCTAACCTAGGGCAGCCTAACATCTCGGATGTAATATTTTACAACATTCCTGGCATGCCGGTCCCTACATCTCCGTGGGATCATTCTATACGTCTATAACGTTGTATATCCTAACCTAAGGGAACCTAACATTTCGGGTGTAATATTTTACAACATTCCTGACGCGTCGGACCCTATTTTTCGGTGGGAACATTATATACGTCTATAACCTTAGATATCCTAGCCTAAGGCAACCTAACATGTCGAATGTAATATTTTACAACATTTCTGGCGTCTCGTCGCTTACTTCTCGATGGGAACATTATATACATCTATAACCTTGTATATCCTAACCTAAGGCAACCTAACATCTCGTATGTAATATTTTACTACATTCCTGGCATGTCGGTCCCTACTTCTAGGTGGAAACATTGTATACGTCTATAACGATATACATTCTAGCCTAAGGCGACCTAACATGTCGAATGTAATATTTTACAACGTTCCTGTCGTGTCGTCGCCTGCTTCTCGATGGGGACATTATATACGTCTATAACGTTGTATATCCTAACCTAATGCAACCTAACATCTAGGATGTAATATTTTACAACATTCCTGGCATGTCGGTCCCTACATCTCGGTGGGAACATACTATACGTCTATAACGTTGTATATACTAACCTAAGGGAACCTAACATCTCGGGTGTAATATTTTACAACATTCCTGGCGTGTCGTCGCCTGCTTCTCGATGGGGACATAATATACGTCTATAACGTTGTATATCCTAACCTAACGCAACCTAACATCTGGGATGTAATATTTTACAACATTCTTGGCGTGTCGTCGCCTACTTCTCGATGGGAACATTATATACGTCTATAACGTTGTGTATCCTAACCTAACGCAACCTAACATCTGGGATGTAATATTCCTGGCGTGTCGTCGCCTACTTCTCGATGGGGACATTATATACATCAATAACCTTGTATATCCTAACCTAAGCCAGCCTAACATCTCGGATGTAATATTTTACAACATTCCTGGCGTGTCGTCGCCTGCTTCTCGATGGGGACATAATATACGTCTATAACGTTGTATATACTAACCTAACGCAACCTAACATCTGGGATGTAATATTTTACAACATTCCTGGCGTGTCGTCGACTACTTCTCGATGGGGACATTATATACATCTATAACCTTGTATATCCTAACCTAACGGAACCTAACATCTGGGATGTAATATTCCTGGCGTGTCGTCGCCTACTTCTGGATGGGGAGATTATATACGTCTATAACGTTATATATCCCAACCTAAGGCAACCTAACATCTCGGATGTAATAGTTGACAACATTCCTGGCGTGTCCGCCCGTACTTCTCGGTGGGAACATTATATACGTCTATAACGTTATATAACCAAGCCTGAGGCCACATAACATGTCGAATGTAATACTTTACAACATTCCTGGCCTGTCGTCGCCTACTTCTCGATGGGGACATTATATACATCTATAACCTTGTATATCCTAACCTAAGGCAGCCTAACATCTCGGATGTAATATTTTACAACATTCCTGGCATGTCGGTCCCTACATCTCGGTGGGATCATACTATACGTCTATAACGTTGTATATCCTAACCTAAGGGAACCTAACATCTCGGGTGTAATATTTTACAATATTCCTGACGCGTCGGCCCCTATTTTTCGGTGGGAACATTATATACGTCTATAACGTTATATATCCTAGCCTAAGGCAGCCTAACATCTCGGATGTAATATTTTACAACATTCCTGGCATGTCGGTCCCTACATCTCGGTGGGAACATACTATACGTATATAACGTTGTATATCCTAACCTAAGGCAACCTAACATCTCGGATGTAATAGTTGACAACATTCCTGGCGTGTAGGCCCGTACTTCTCGGTGGGAACATTGTATACGTCTATAACGTTATATATCCTAGCCTAAGGCGACCTAGCATGTCGAATGTAATATTTTACATCATTCCTGGCGTGTCGTCGCCTGCTTCTCGATGGGAACATTATATACGTCTATAACGTTGTGTATCCTAACCTAACGCAACCTAACATCTGGGATGTAATATTTCTGGCGTGTCGTCGCCTACTTCTGGATGGGGAGATTATATGCGTCTATAACGTTATATATCCTAACCTAAGGCAACCTAACATCTCGGATGTAATAGTTGACAACATTCCTGGCGTGTCCGCCCGTACTTCTCGGTGGGAACATTATATACCTCTATAACGTTATATATCCTAGCCTAAGGCCACCTAACATGTCGAATGTAATATTTTACAACATTCCTGACGCGTCGGCCCCTATTTTTCGGTGGGAACATTATATACGTCTATAACGTTATATATCCTAGTCTAAGGCAACCTAACATGTCGAATGTAATATTTTACAACATTCCTGACGCGTCGGCCTCTATTTTTCGGTGGGAACATTATATACGTCTATAACGTTATATATCGTAGTCTAAGGCGACCTAACATGTCGAATGTAATACTTTACAACATTCCTGGCGTGTCGTCGCCTACTTCTCGATGGGGACATTATATACGTCTATAACGTTGTGTATCCTAACCCAAAGCAACCTAACATCTGGGATGTAATATTATACAAGATTCCTGGCATGTCGGTCCCCAAGTCTCGGTAGGAACATTATATACGTCTATAACGATATATATCCAAACCGAAGGGAACCTAACATGTCGGATGTAATATTTTACAACATTCCTGGCGTGTCGTCGCCTGCTTCTCGATGGGGACATAATATACGTCTATAACGTTGTATATCCTAACCTAACGCAACCTAACATCTGGGATGTATTATTTTACAACATTCCTGGCGTGTCGTCGCCTGCTTCTCGACGGGGACATAATATACGTCTATAACGTTGTATATCCTTACCTAACGCAACCTAACATCTGGGATGTAATATTTTACAACATTCCTGGAGTGTCGTCGCCTGCTTCTCCATGGGGACATTATATAAGTCTATAACGTTGTATATCCTAACCTAACGCAACCTAACATCTCGGATGTAATATTTTACAACATTCCTGGCATGTCGGTCCCTACATCTCGGTGGGAACATACTATACGTCTATAACGTTGTATATCCTAACCTAAGGGAACCTAACATCTCGGGTGTAATATTTTACAATATTCCTGACGCGTCGGCACCTATTTTTCGGTGGGAACATTATATACGTCTATAACGTTATATATCCTAGCCGAAGGCGACCTAACATGTCGAATGTAATATTTTACAACATTCCTGGCGTGTCGTCGCCTGCTTCTCGATGGGGACATTATATACGTCTATATCGTTGTATATCCTAACCTAAAGCAACCTAACATCTGGGATGTAATATTATACAAGATTCCTGGCATGTCGGTCCCCAAGTCTCGGTAGGAACATTATATACGTCTATAACGATATATATCCAAACCGAATTGAACCTAACATGGCGAATGTAATATTTTACAACATTCCTGGCGTGTCGTCGCCTACTTCTCGATGGGGACATTATATACATCTATAACCTTGTATAGCCCAACCTAAGGCAGCCTAACATCTCGGATGTAATATTTTACAACATTCCTGGCATGTCGGTCCCTACTTCTCGGGGGAAACATTGTATACGTCTATAACGATATATATCCTAACCTAGGGCAACCTAACATCTCGGACGTAATGTTTTACAACATTCCTGGCAGGTCGGTCCCTACATCTCGGTGGGAACATTCTATACGTCTATAACGTTGTATATCCTAACCTAAGGGAACCCAACATCTCGGGTTTAATATTTTACGACATTCGTGACGCGTCAGCCCCTATTATTCGGTGGGAACACTATATAAGTCTATAACGTTATATATCCTAGTGTAAGGCAACCTAACATGGCGAATGTAATATTTTACAACATTCCTGGCGTGTCGTCGCCTACTTGTCGATGGGGACATTATATACATCTAGAACCTTGTATATCCCAACCTAAGGCAGCCTAACATCTCGGATGTAATATTTTACAACATTCCTGGAATGTCGGTCCCTACTTCTCGGGGGAAACATTGTATACGTCTATAATGATATATGTCCTAACCTAGGGCAGCCTAACATCTCGGATGTAATATTTTACAACATTCCTGGCATGCCGGTCCCTACATCTCCGTGGGATCATTCTATACGTCTATAACGTTGTATATCCTAACCTAAGGAAACCTAACATTTCGGGTGTAATATTTTACAACATTCCTGACGCGTCGGACCCTATTTTTCGGTGGGAACATTATATACGTCTATAACCTTAGATATCCTAGCCTAAGGCAACCTAACATGTCGAATGTAATATTTTACAACATTTCTGGCGTCTCGTCGCTTACTTC
Organism: Xylocopa violacea; assembly: GCA_963969225.1. Lineage (NCBI taxonomy): Eukaryota > Metazoa > Arthropoda > Insecta > Hymenoptera > Apidae > Xylocopa > Xylocopa violacea. Next base: position 345,657 of record CAXAJV010000500.1, on the reverse strand, counting down.
TCGATGGGAACATTATATACATCTATAACCTTGTATATCCTAACCTAAGGCAACCTAACATCTCGTATGTAATATTTTACTACATTCCTGGCATGTCGGTCCCTACTTCTAGGTGGAAACAATGTATACGTCTATAACGATATACATTCTAGCCTAAGGCGACCTAACATGTCGAATGTAATATTTTACAACGTTCCTGTCGTGTCGTCGCCTGCTTCTCGATGAGGACATTATATACGTCTATAACGTTGTATATCCTAACCTAATGCAACCTAACATCTAGGATGTAATATTTTACAACATTCCTGGCATGTCAGTCCCTACGTCTCGCTGGGAACATTATATACGTCTATAACGATATATATCCTAACCTAACGCAACCTAACATCTCGGATGTAATATTTTACAGCATTCCTGGCGTGTCGTCCCCTACTTCTCGATGGGGACATTAAATACATCTATAACGTTGTATATCCTAACCTAAGGGAACCTAACATCTCGGGTGTATTATTTTACAACATTCCTGACGCGTCGGCCCCTATTTCTCGGTGGGAACATTATATACGTCTATAACGTTATATATCCTAGCCTAAGGCAACCTAACATCTCGGGTTTAATATTTTACAACATTCCTGGCATGTCGGCCCCTATTTCTCGGTGGGAATATTATATACGTCTATAACGTTATATATCCTAGCCTAAGGCAACCTAACATCTCGGGTGTAATATTTTACAACATTCCTGACGCGTCGACCCCTATTTTTCGGTGGGAACATTATATACGTCTATAACGTTATATATTCTAGCCTAAGGCAACCTAACATGTCGAATGTAAAATTTTACAACATTCCTGGCGTGTCGTCGCCTACTTCTCGATGGGGACATTATATACATCTATAACATTGTATATCCTAACCTAAGGCAACCTAACATCGCGGATGTAATATTTTACAACATTGTGGCGTGTCGTCGACTGCTTCTCGATGGGGAGATTATATACCTCTATAACGTTGTATATCCTAACCTAACGCAACCTAACATCTGGGATGTATTATTTTAGAACATTCCTGGCGTGTCGTCGCCTGCTTCTCGACGGGGACATAATATACGTCTATAACGTTGTATATCCTTACCTAACGCAACCTAACATCTGGGATGTAATATTTTACAACATTCCTGGAGTGTCGTCGCCTACTTCTGGATAGGGTCATTATATACATCTATAACCTTGTATATTCTAACCTAAGGCAACCTAACATCTCGGATGTAATATTTTATAACATTCCTGGCGTGTCGTCGCCTGCTTCTCCATGGGGACATTATATAAGTCTATAACGTTGTATATCCTAACCTAACGCAACCTAACATCTCGGATGTAATATTTTACAACATTCCTGGCATGTCGGTCCCTACATCTCGGTGGGAACATACTATACGTCTATAACGTTGTATATCCTAACCTAAGGCCACCTAACATGTAGAATGTAATATTTTAAACATTCCTGACGCGTCGGCCCCTATTTTTCGGAGGGAACATTATATACGTCTATAACGTTATATATCCTAGTCTAAGGCAGCCTAACATGTCGAATGTAATACTTTACAACATTCCTGGCGTGTCGTCGCCTACTTCTCGATGGGGACATTATATACATCTATAACCTTGTATATCCTAACCTAAGGCAGCCTAACATCTCGGATGTAATATTTTACAACATTCCTGGCATGTCGGTCCCTACATCTCGGTGGGAACATACTATACGTATATAACGTTGTATATCCTAACCTAAGGGAACCTAACATCTCGGATGTAATAGTTGAAAACATTCCTGGCGTGTAGGCCCGTACTTCTCGGTGAGAACATTGTATACGTCTATAACGTTATATATCCTAGCCTAAGGCGACCTAACATGTCGAATGTAATACTTTACAACATTCCTGGCGTGTCGTCGCCTACTTCTCGATGGGGACATTATATACATCTATAACCTTGTATATCCTAACCTAAGGCAGCCTAACATCTCGGATGTAATATTTTACAACATTCCTGGCATGTCGGTCCCTACATCTCGGTGGGAACATACTATACGTCTATAACGTTGTATATCCTAACCTAAGGGAACCTAACATCTCGGGTGTAATATTTTACAACATTCCTGACGCGTCGGCCCCTATTTTTCGGTGCGAACATTATATACGTCTATAACGTTATATATCCTAGTCTAAGGCAGCCTAACATGTCGAATGTAATACTTTACAACATTCCTGGCGTGTCGTCGCCTACTTCTCGATGGGGACATTATATACATCTATAACCTTGTATATCCTAACCTAAGGCAGCCTAACATCTCGGATGTAATATTTTACAACATTCCTGGCATGTCGGTCCCTACATCTCGGTGGGAACATACTATACGTATATAACGTTGTATATCCTAACCTAAGGGAACCTAACATCTCGGATGTAATAGTTGAAAACATTCCTGGCGTGTAGGCCCGTACTTCTCGGTGAGAACATTGTATACGTCTATAACGTTATATATCCTAGCCTAAGGCGACCTAACATGTCGAATGTAATACTTTACAACATTCCTGGCGTGTCGTCGCCTACTTCTCGATGGGGACATTATATACATCTATAACCTTGTATATCCTAACCTAAGGCAGCCTAACATCTCGGATGTAATATTTTACAACATTCCTGGCATGTCGGTCCCTACATCTCGGTGGGAACATACTATACGTCTATAACGTTGTATATCCTAACCTAAGGGAACCTAACATCTCGGGTGTAATATTTTACAACATTCCTGACGCGTCGGCCCCTATTTTTCGGTGCGAACATTATATACGTCTATAACGTTATATATCCTAGCCGAAGGCGACCTAACATGTCGAATGTAATATTTTACAACATTCCTGGCGTGTCGTCGCCTGCTTCTCGATGGGGACATTATATACGTCTATATCGTTGTATATCCTAACCTAAAGCAACCTAACATCTGGGATGTAATATTATACAAGATTCCTGGCATGTCGGTCCCCAAGTCTCGGTAGGAACATTATATACGTCTATAACGATATATATCCAAACCGAATTGAACCTAACATGGCGAATGTAATATTTTACAACATTCCTGGCGTGTCGTCGCCTACTTCTCGATGGGGACATTATATACATCTATAACCTTGTATAGCCCAACCTAAGGCAGCCTAACATCTCGGATGTAATATTTTACAACATTCCTGGCATGTCGGTCCCTACTTCTCGGGGGAAACATTGTATACGTCTATAACGATATATATCCTAACCTAGGGCAACCTAACATCTCGGACGTAATGTTTTACAACATTCCTGGCAGGTCGGTCCCTACATCTCGGTGGGAACATTCTATACGTCTATAACGTTGTATATCCTAACCTAAGGGAACCCAACATCTCGGGTTTAATATTTTACGACATTCGTGACGCGTCAGCCCCTATTATTCGGTGGGAACACTATATAAGTCTATAACGTTATATATCCTAGTGTAAGGCAACCTAACATGGCGAATGTAATATTTTACAACATTCCTGGCGTGTCGTCGCCTACTTGTCGATGGGGACATTATATACATCTAGAACCTTGTATATCCCAACCTAAGGCAGCCTAACATCTCGGATGTAATATTTTACAACATTCCTGGAATGTCGGTCCCTACTTCTCGGGGGAAACATTGTATACGTCTATAATGATATATGTCCTAACCTAGGGCAGCCTAACATCTCGGATGTAATATTTTACAACATTCCTGGCATGCCGGTCCCTACATCTCCGTGGGATCATTCTATACGTCTATAACGTTGTATATCCTAACCTAAGGGAACCTAACATTTCGGGTGTAATATTTTACAACATTCCTGACGCGTCGGACCCTATTTTTCGGTGGGAACATTATATACGTCTATAACCTTAGATATCCTAGCCTAAGGCAACCTAACATGTCGAATGTAATATTTTACAACATTTCTGGCGTCTCGTCGCTTACTTCTCGATGGGAACATTATATACATCTATAACCTTGTATATCCTAACCTAAGGCAACCTACCATCTCGTATGTAATATTTTACTACATTCCTGGCATGTCGGTCCCTACTTCTAGGTGGAAACATTGTATACGTCTATAACGATATACATTCTAGCCTAAGGCGACCTAACATGTCGAATGTAATATTTTACAACGTTCCTGTCGTGTCGTCGCCTGCTTCTCGATGAGGACATTATATACGTCTATAACGTTGTATATCCTAACCTAATGCAACCTAACATCTAGGATGTAATATTTTACAACATTCCTGGCATGTCAGTCCCTACGTCTCGCTGGGAACATTATATACGTCTATAACGATATATATCCTAACCTAACGCAACCTAACATCTCGGATGTAATATTTTACAGCATTCCTGGCGTGTCGTCCCCTACTTCTCGATGGGGACATTAAATACATCTATAACGTTGTATATCCTAACCTAAGGGAACCTAACATCTCGGGTGTATTATTTTACAACATTCCTGACGCGTCGGCCCCTATTTCTCGGTGGGAACATTATATACGTCTATAACGTTATATATCCTAGCCTAAGGCAACCTAACATCTCGGGTTTAATATTTTACAACATTCCTGGCATGTCGGCCCCTATTTCTCGGTGGGAATATTATATACGTCTATAACGTTATATATCCTAGCCTAAGGCAACCTAACATCTCGGGTGTAATATTTTACAACATTCCTGACGCGTCGACCCCTATTTTTCGGTGGGAACATTATATACGTCTATAACGTTATATATTCTAGCCTAAGGCAACCTAACATGTCGAATGTAAAATTTTACAACATTCCTGGCGTGTCGTCGCCTACTTCTCGATGGGGACATTATATACATCTATAACATTGTATATCCTAACCTAAGGCAACCTAACATCGCGGATGTAATATTTTACAACATTGTGGCGTGTCGTCGACTGCTTCTCGATGGGGAGATTATATACCTCTATAACGTTGTATATCCTAACCTAACGCAACCTAACATCTGGGATGTATTATTTTAGAACATTCCTGGCGTGTCGTCGCCTGCTTCTCGACGGGGACATAATATACGTCTATAACGTTGTATATCCTTACCTAACGCAACCTAACATCTGGGATGTAATATTTTACAACATTCCTGGAGTGTCGTCGCCTACTTCTGGATAGGGTCATTATATACATCTATAACCTTGTATATTCTAACCTAAGGCAACCTAACATCTCGGATGTAATATTTTATAACATTCCTGGCGTGTCGTCGCCTGCTTCTCCATGGGGACATTATATAAGTCTATAACGTTGTATATCCTAACCTAACGCAACCTAACATCTCGGATGTAATATTTTACAACATTCCTGGCATGTCGGTCCCTACATCTCGGTGGGAACATACTATACGTCTATAACGTTGTATATCCTAACCTAAGGCCACCTAACATGTAGAATGTAATATTTTACAACATTCCTGACGCGTCGGCCCCTATTTTTCGGTGGGAACATTATATACGTCTATAACGTTATATATCCTAGTCTAAGGCAACCTAACATGTCGAATGCAATACTTTACAACATTCCTGGCGTGTCGTCGCCTACTTCTCGATGGGGACATTATATACATCTATAACCTTGTATATCCTAACCTAAGGCAGCCTAACATCTCGCATGTAATATTTTACAACATTCCTGGCATGTCGGTCCCTACATCTCGGTGGGGACATTATATACGTCTATAACGTTGTATATCCTAACCTAACGCAATCTAACATCTGGGATGTAATATTTTCCAACATTCCTGGCATGTCGGTCCCTACGTCTCGGGGGGAACGTTATATACGTCTATAACGATATATATCCAAACTTAAGGGAAACTAACATCTCGGGTGTCATATTTTACAACATTCCTGGCGCTTCGGCTCCTACTTTTCAGTGGGAACATTATATACTTCTATAACGTTACATATCCTAACGTAAGGCAACATAACATCTCGGATGTAATATTTTACAACATTCCTGGCGTGTCGCCGCCTGCTTCTCGATGGGGACATTATATACGTCTATAACATTGTATATCCTAACCTAACGCAACCTAACATCTGGGATGTAATATTTTACAACATTCCTGGCATGTCGGCCCCTATTTCTCGGTGGGAATATTATATACGTCTATAACGTTATATATCCTAGCCTAAGGCAACCTAACATCTCGGGTTTAATATTTTACAACATTCCTGACGCGTCGGCCCCTATTTCTCGGTGGGAACATTATATGCGTCTATAACGTTATATATCATAACCTAAGGCAACCTAAAATCTCTACCGTAATAGTTTACAACATTCCTGGCGTGTCGGCTCGTACTTCTCGGTGCGAACATTATATACGTCTATAACGTTATATATCCTAACGTAAGGCAACATAACATCTCGGATATAATATTTTACAACATTCCTGGCGTGTCGTCGCCTGCTTCTCGATGGGGACATTAATTACGTCTATAACGTTGTATATCCTGACCTAACGCAACCTAACATCTCGGATGTAATATTTTACAACATTCTGGCTTGTCGGTCCCTACGTCTCGGTGGGAACGTTATATACGTCTATAACGATATATATCCAAACTTAAGGGAAAATAACATCTCGGATGTAATATATTATAACGTTCCTGGCGCTTCGGCTCCTACTTTTCGGTGCGAACATTATATACGTCTATAACGTTGTATATCCTAACCTAACGCAACCTAACATCTGGGATGTAATATTTTACAACATTCCTGGCATGTGGGCCCGTATTTCTCGGTGGGAATATTATATACGTCTATAACGTTGTATATCCAAACCTAACGCAACCTAAAATCGCGGGTTTAATATTTTACAACATTCCTGACGCGTCGGCCCCTATTTCTCGGTGGGAACATTATATACGTCTATAACGTTGTATATCCTAACCTAACGCAATCTAACATCTGGGATGTAATATTTTCCAACATTCCTGGCATGTCGGTCCCTACGTCTCGGGGGGAACGTTATATACGTCTATAACGATATATATCCAAACTTAAGGGAAACTAACATCCCGGATGTCATATTTTACAACATTCCTGGCGCTTCGGCCCCTATTTCTCGGTGGTAACATTATATACGTCTATAACGTTATATATCATAACCTAAGGCAACCTAAAATCTCTTCCGTAATAGTTTACAACATTCCTGGCGTGTCGGCTCGTATTTCTCGGTGCGAACATTATATACGTCTATAACGTTATATATCCTAACGTAAGGCAACATAACATCTCGGATATAATATTTTACAACATTCCTGGCGTGTCGTCGCCTGCTTCTCGATGGGGACATTATATACGTCTATAACGTTGTATATCCTAACCTAACGTAACCTAACATCTGGTATGTAATATTTTACAACATTCCTGGCATGTCGGCCCCTATTTCTCGGTGGGAATATTATATACGTCTATAACGTTATATATCCTAGCCTAAGGCAACCTAACATCTCGAGTTTAATATTTTACAACATTCCTGACGCGTCGGCCCCTATTTCTCGGTGGGAACATTATATACGTCTATAACGTTATATATCATAACCTAAGGCAACCTAAAATTTCTACCGTAATAGTTTACAACATTCCTGGCGTGTAGGCCCGTACTTCTCGGTGGGAACATTGTGTACGTCTATAACGTTATATATCCTAGCCTAAGGCGACCTAGCATGTCGAATGTAATATTTTACAACATTCCTGGAATGTCGGTCCCTACTTCTCGGGGGAAACATTGTATACGTCTATAATGATATATGTCCTAACCTAGGGCAGCCTAACATCTCGGATGTAATATTTTACAACATTCCTGGCATGCCGGTCCCTACATCTCCGTGGGATCATTCTATACGTCTATAACGTTGTATATCCTAACCTAAGGGAACCTAACATTTCGGGTGTAATATTTTACAACATTCCTGACGCGTCGGACCCTATTTTTCGGTGGGAACATTATATACGTCTATAACGTTAGATATCCTAGCCTAAGGCAACCTAACATGTCGAATGTAATATTTTACAACATTTCTGGCGTCTCGTCGCTTACTTCTCGATGGGAACATTATATACATCTATAACCTTGTATATCCTAACCTAAGGCAACCTAACATCTCGTATATAATATTTTACTACATTCCTGGCATGTCGGTCCCTACTTCTAGGTGGAAACATTGTATACGTCTATAACGATATACATTCTAGCCTAAGGCGACCTAACATGTCGAATGTAATATTTTACAACGTTCCTGTCGTGTCGTCGCCTGCTTCTCGATGGGGACATTATATACGTCTATAACGTTGTATATCCTAACCTAATGCAACCTAACATCTAGGATGTAATATTTTACAACATTCCTGGCATGTCAGTCCCTACGTCTCGCTGGGAACATTATATACGTCTATAACGATATATATCCTAACCTAACGCAACCTAACATCTCGGATGTAATATTTTACAGCATTCCTGGCGTGTCGTCCCCTACTTCTCGATGGGGACATTAAATACATCTATAACGTTGTATATCCTAACCTAAGGGAACCTAACATCTCGGGTGTACTATTTTACAACATTCCTGACGCGTCGGCCCCTATTTCTCGGTGGGAACATTATATACGTCTATAACGTTATATATCCTAGCCTAAGGCAACCTAACATCTCGGGTTTAATATTTTACAACATTCCTGGCATGTCGGCCCCTATTTCTCGGTGGGAATATTATATACGTCTATAACGTTATATATCCTAGCCTAAGGCAACCTAACATCTCGGGTTTAATATTTTACAACATTCCTGACGCGTCGGCCCCGATTTCTCGGTGGGAACATTATATACGTTTATAACGTTATATATCATATCCTAAGGCAACCTAAAATCTCTACCATAATTGTTTACAACATTCCTGGCGTGTCGGCTCGTACTTCTCGGTGCGAACATTATATACGTCTATAACGTTATATATCCTAACGTAAGGCAACATAACATCTCGGATGTAATATTTTACAACATACCTGGCGTGTCGTCGCCTGCTTCTCGATGGGGACATTATATACGTCTATAACGTTGTATATCCTAACCTAACGCAACCTAGCATCGCGGGTTTAATATTTTACAACATTCCTAACGCGTCGGCCCCTATTTCTCGGTGGGAACATTATATACGTCTATAAAGTTATATATCATAACCTAAGGCAACCTAAAATCTCTACCGTAATAGTTTACAACATTCCTGGCGTGTCGGCTCGTACTTCTCGGTGTGAACATTATATACGTCTATAACGTTATATATCCTAACGTAAGGCAACATAACATCTCGGATATAATATTTTACAACATTCCTGGCGTGTCGTCGCCTGCTTCTCGATGGGGACATTATATACGTCTATAACGTTGTATATCCTAACCTAAGGCAACCTAACATCTCGGATGTAATATTTTACAACATTCTGGCTTGTCGGTCCCCACGTCTCGATCTGCACATTATATACGTCTATAACGATATATATCCAAACTTAAGGGAAACCTACATCTCGGATGTAATATTTTACATCATTCCTGGCGCTTCGGCTCCTACTTTTCGGTGGGAACATTATATACGCCTATAACGTTACATATCCTAACGTAAGGCAACATAACATCTCGGATGTAATATTTTACAACATTCCTGGCGTGTCGTCGCCTGCTTCTCGATAGGGACATTATATACGTCTATAACGTTGTATATCCTTACCTAACGCATCCTAACATCTGGGATGTAATATTATACAACATTCCTGGCATGTCGGCCCCTATTTCTCGGTGGGAATATTATATACGTCTATAACGTTATATATCCTAGCCTAAGGCAACCTAACATCTCGAGTTTAATATTTTACAACATTCCTGACGCGTCGGCCCCTATTTCTCGGTGGGAACATTATATACGTCTATAACGTTGTATATCCTAACCTAACGCAACCTAGCATCGCGGGTTTAATATTTTACAACATTCCTAACGCGTCGGCCCCTATTTCTCGGTGGGAACATTATATACGTCTATAAAGTTATATATCATAACCTAAGGCAACCTAAAATCTCTACCGTAATAGTTTACAACATTCCTGGCGTGTCGGCTCGTACTTCTCGGTGTGAACATTATATACGTCTATAACGTTATATATCCTAACGTAAGGCAACATAACATCTCGGATATAATATTTTACAACATTCCTGGCGTGTCGTCGCCTGCTTCTCGATGGGGACATTATATACGTCTATAACGTTGTATATCCTAACCTAACGCAACCTAACATCTGGGATGTAATATTTTACAACGTTTCTGGCATGTCGGTCCCTACGTCTCGGTGGGAACGTTATATACGTCTATAACGACATATATCCAAACTTAAGGGAAACTAACATCTCGGATGTAATATTTTACAACATTCCTGGCGATTCGGCTCCCACTTTTCGGTGGGAACATTATATACGTCTATAACGTTACATATCCTAACATAAGGCAACATAACATCTCGGATGTTATATTTTCCAACATTCCTGGCGTGTCGTCGCCTACTCCTCGATGGGGTCATTATATACGTCTATAACGTTGTATATCCTAACCTAAGGCAACCTAACATCTCGGATGTAATATTTTACAACATTCTGGCTTGTCGGTCCCCACGTCTCGATCTGCACATTATATACGTCTATAACGATATATATCCAAACTTAAGGGAAACCTACATCTCGGATGTAATATTTTACATCATTCCTGGCGCTTCGGCTCCTACTTTTCGGTGGGAACATTATATACGCCTATAACGTTACATATCCTAACGTAAGGCAACATAACATCTCGGATGTAATATTTTACAACATTCCTGGCGTGTCGTCGCCTGCTTCTCGATAGGGACATTATATACGTCTATAACGTTGTATATCCTAACCTAACGCATCCTAACATCTGGGATGTAATATTTTACAACATTCCTGGCATGTCGGCCCCTATTTCTCGGTGGGAATATTATATACGTCTATAACGTTATATATCCTAGCCTAAGGCAACCTAACATCTCGAGTTTAATATTTTACAACATTCCTGACGCGTCGGCCCCTATTTCTCGGTGGGAACATTATATACGTCTATAACGTTATACATCATAACCTATGGCAAACTAAAATCTCTACCGTAATAGTTTACAACATTCCTGGCGTGTTGGCTCGTACTTCTCGGTGCGAACATTATATACGTCTATAACGTTATATATCCTAACCTAACGCAACCTAACATCTCGGATGTAATATTTTACAACATTCCTTGCATGTCGGTGCCTACGTCTCGGTGGGAAAATTATATACGTCTATAACTATATATATCCTAACCTAAGGCAACCTAACATATCGGATGTAATAGTTGACAACATTCCTGGCGTGTAGGCCCGAACTTCTCGGTGTGAACATTGTATATGTCTATAACGTTATATATCCTAGCCTAAGGCGACCTAACATATCGAATTTAATATTTTACATCATTCCTGGCGTGTCGTCGCCTGCTTCTCGGTGGGAACATTGTGTACGTCTATAACGTTATATATCCTAGCCTAAGGCGACCTAGCATGTCGAATGTAATATTTTACAACATTCCTGACGCGTCGGCCCCTATTTTTCGGTGGGAACATTATATACGTCTATAACGTTATATATCCTATTCTAAGGCAACCTAACATGTCGAATGTAATATTTTACAACATTCCTGACGCGTCGGCCCCTATTTTTCGGTGGGAACATTATATACGTCTATAACGTTATATATCCTAGTCTAAGGCAACCTAACATGTTGAATGTAATACTTTACAACATTCCTGGCGTGTCCGCCCGTACTTCTCGGTGGGAACATTATATACGTCTATAACGTTATATATCCTAACCTAAGGCCACCTAACATGTCGAATGTAATATTTTACAACATTCCTGACGCATCGGCCCCTATTTTTCGGTGGGAAGATTATATACGTCTATAACGATATATATCCAAACCGAAGGGAACCTAACATGTCGGATGTAATATTTTACAACATTCCTGGCGTGTCGTCGCCTGCTTCTCGACGGGGACATAATATACGTCTATAACGTTGTATATCCTTACGTAACGCAACCTAACATCTGGGATGTAATATTTTACAACATTCCTTGCATGTCGGTGCCTACGTCTCGGTGGGAAAATTATATACGTCTATAACTATATATATCCTAACCTAAGGCAACCTAACATATCGGATGTAATAGTTGACAACATTCCTGGCGTGTAGGCCCGAACTTCTCGGTGTGAACATTGTATATGTCTATAACGTTATATATCCTAGCCTAAGGCGACCTAACATATCGAATTTAATATTTTACATCATTCCTGGCGTGTCGTCGCCTGCTTCTCGATGGGAACATTATATACGTCTATAACGTTGTGTATCCTAACCTAACGCAACCTAACATCTGGGATGTAATATTCCCGGCGTGTCGTCGCCTACTTCTGGATGGGGACATTATATACGTCTATAACATTATATATCCTAACGTAGGGCAACCTAACATCTCGGATGTAATAGTTGACAACATTCCTGGCGTATCCGCCCGTACTTCGCGGTGGGAACATTATATACGTCTATAACGTTATATATCCTAGCCTAAGGCCACCTAACATGTCGAATGTAATATTTTACAACATTCCTGACGCGTCGGCCCCTATTTTTCGGTGGGAACATTATATACGTCTATAACGTTATATATCCTAGTCTAAGGCAACCTAACATGTCGAATGTAATATTTTACAACATTCCTGACGCGTCGGCCCCTATTTTTCGGTGGGAACATTATATACGTCTATAACGTTATATATCCTAGTCTAAGGCAACCTAACATGTCGAATGTAATACTTTACAACATTCCTGGCGTGTCGTCGCCTACTTCTCGATGGGGACATTATATACGTCTATAACGTTGTGTATCCTAACCCAAAGCAACCTAACATCTGGGATGTAATATTATACAAGATTCCTGGCATGTCGGTCCCCAAGTCTCGGTAGGAACATTATATACGTCTATAACGATATATATCCAAACCGAAGGGAACCTAACATGTCGGATGTAATATTTTACAACATTCCTGGCGTGTCGTCGCCTGCTTCTCGATGGGGACATAATATACGTCTATAACGTTGTATATCCTAACCTAACGCAACCTAACATCTGGGATGTATTATTTTACAACATTCCTGGCGTGTCGTCGCCTGCTTCTCGACGGGGACATAATATACGTCTATAACGTTGTATATCCTTACCTAACGCAACCTAACATCTGGGATGTAATATTTTACAACATTCCTGGAGTGTCGTCGCCTGCTTCTCCATGGGGACATTATATAAGTCTATAACGTTGTATATCCTAACCTAACGCAACCTAATATCTCGGATGTAATATTTTACAACATTCCTGGCATGTCGGTCCCTACATCTCGGTGGGAACATACTATACGTCTATAACGTTGTATATCCTAACCTAAGGGAACCTAACATCTCGGGTGTAATATTTTACAATATTCCTGACGCGTCGGCACCTATTTTTCGGTGGGAACATTATATACGTCTATAACGTTATATATCCTAGCCGAAGGCGACCTAACATGTCAAATGTAATATTTTACAACATTCCTGGCGTGTCGTCGCCTGCTTCTCGATGGGGACATTATATACGTCTATATCGTTGTATATCCTAACCTAAAGCAACCTAACATCTGGGATGTAATATTATACAAGATTCCTGGCATGTCGGTCCCCAAGTCTCGGTAGGAACATTATATACGTCTATAACGATATATATCCAAACCGAATTGAACCTAACATGGCGAATGTAATATTTTACAACATTCCTGGCGTGTCGTCGCCTACTTCTCGATGGGGACATCATATACATCTATAACCTTGTATAGCCCAACCTAAGGCAGCCTAACATCTCGGATGTAATATTTTACAACATTCCTGGCATGTCGGTCCCTACTTCTCGGGGGAAACATTGTATACGTCTATAACGATATATATCCTAACCTAGGGCAACCTAACATCTCGGACGTAATGTTTTACAACATTCCTGGCAGGTCGGTCCCTACATCTCGGTGGGAACATTCTATACGTCTATAACGTTGTATATCCTAACCTAAGGGAACCCAACATCTCGGGTTTAATATTTTACGACATTCGTGACGCGTCAGCCCCTATTATTCGGTGGGAACACTATATAAGTCTATAACGTTATATATCCTAGTGTAAGGCAACCTAACATGGCGAATGTAATATTTTACAACATTCCTGGCGTGTCGTCGCCTACTTGTCGATGGGGACATTATATACATCTAGAACCTTGTATATCCCAACCTAAGGCAGCCTAACATCTCGGATGTAATATTTTACAACATTCCTGGAATGTCGGTCCCTACTTCTCGGGGGAAACATTGTATACGTCTATAATGATATATGTCCTAACCTAGGGCAGCCTAACATCTCGGATGTAATATTTTACAACATTCCTGGCATGCCGGTCCCTACATCTCCGTTGGATCATTCTATACGTCTATAACGTTGTATATCCTAACGTAAGGGAACCTAACATTTCGGGTGTAATATTTTACAACATTCCTGACGCGTCGGACCCTATTTTTCGGTGGGAACATTATATACGTCTATAACGTTAGATATCCTAGCCTAAGGCAACCTAACATGTCGAATGTAATATTTTACAACATTTCTGGCGTCTCGTCGCTTACTTCTCGATGGGAACATTATATACATCTATAACCTTGTATATCCTAACCTAAGGCAACCTAACATCTCGTATGTAATATTTTACTACATTCCTGGCATGTCGGTCCCTACTTCTAGGTGGAAACATTGTATACGTCTATAACGATATACATTCTAGCCTAAGGCGACCTAACATGTCGAATGTAATATTTTACAACGTTCCTGTCGTGTCGTCGCCTGCTTCTCGATGGGGACATTATATATGTCTATAACGTTGTATATCCTAACCTAATGCAACCTAACATCTAGGATGTAATATTTTACAACATTCCTGGCATGTCAGTCCCTACGTCTCGCTGGGAACATTATATACGTCTATAACGATATATATCCTAACCTAACGCAACCTAACATCTCGGATGTAATATTTTACAGCATTCCTGGCGTGTCGTCCCCTACTTCTCGATGGGGACATTAAATACATCTATAACGTTGTATACCCTAACCTAAGGGAACCTAACATCTCGGGTGTATTATTTTACAACATTCCTGACGCGTCGGCCCCTATTTCTCGGTGGGAACATTATATACGTCTATAACGTTATATATCCTAGCCTAAGGCAACCTAACATCTCGGGTTTAATATTTTACAACATTCCTGGCATGTCGGCCCCTATTTCTCGGTGGGAATATTATATACGTCTATAACGTTATATATCCTAGCCTAAGGCAACCTAACATCTCGGGTTTAATATTTTACAACATTCCTGACGCGTCGGCCCCTATTTCTCGGTGGGAACATTATATACGTCTATAACGTTATATAGCATATCCTAAGGCAACCTAAAATCTCTACCATAATAGTTTACAACATTCCTGGCGTGTCGGCTCGTACTTCTCGGTGCGAACATTATATACGTCTATAACGTTATATATCCTAACGTAAGGCAACATAACATCTCGGATGTAATATTTTACAACATACCTGGCGTGTCGTCGCCTGCTTCTCGATGGGGACATTATATACGTCTATAACGTTGTATATCCTAACCTAACGCAATCTAACATCTGGGATGTAATATTTTCCAACATTCCTGGCATGTCGGTCCCTACGTCTCGGGGGGAACGTTATATACGTCTATAACGATATATATCCAAACTTAAGGGAAACTAACATCTCGGGTGTCATATTTTACAACATTCCTGGCGCTTCGGCTCCTACTTTTCAGTGGGAACATTATATACGTCTATAACGTTACATATCCTAACGTAAGGCAACATAACATCTCGGATGTAATATTTTACAACATTCCTGGCGTGTCGCCGCCTGCTTCTCGATGGGGACATTATATACGTCTATAACATTGTATATCCTAACCTAACGCAACCTAACATCTGGGATGTAATATTTTACAACATTCCTGGCATGTCGGCCCCTATTTCTCGGTGGGAATATTATATACGTCTATAACGTTATATATCCTAGCCTAAGGCAACCTAACATCTCGGGTTTAATATTTTACAACATTCCTGACGCGTCGGCCCCTATTTCTCGGTGGGAACATTATATGCGTCTATAACGTTATATATCATAACCTAAGGCAACCTAAAATCTCTACCGTAATAGTTTACAACATTCCTGGCGTGTCGGCTCGTACTTCTCGGTGCGAACATTATATACGTCTATAACGTTATATATCCTAACGTAAGGCAACATAACATCTCGGATATAATATTTTACAACATTCCTGGCGTGTCGTCGCCTGCTTCTCGATGGGGACATTAATTACGTCTATAACGTTGTATATCCTAACCTAACGCAACCTAACATCTCGGATGTAATATTTTACAACATTCTGGCTTGTCGGTCCCCACGTGTCGATCTGGACATTATATACGTCTATAACGATATATATCCAAACTTAAGGGAAACTAACATCTCGGATGTAATATATTATAACATTCCTGGCGCTTCGGCTCCTACTTTTCGGTGCGAACATTATATACGTCTATAACGTTGTATATCCTAACCTAACGCAACCTAACATCTGGGATGTAATATTTTACAACATTCCTGGCATGTGGGCCCCTGTTTCTCGGTGGGAATATTATATACGTCTATAACGTTGTATATCCTAACCTAACGCAACCTAACATCGCGGGTTTAATATTTTACAACATTCCTGACGCGTCGGCCCCTATTTCTCGGTGGGAACATTATATAAGTCTATAACGTTGTATATCCTAACCTAACGCAATCTAACATCTGGGATGTAATATTTTCCAACATTCCTGGCGTGTCGGTCCCTACGTCTCGGGGAGAACGTTATATACGTCTATAACGATATATATCCAAATTTAAGGGAAACCAACATCCCGGATGTCATATTTTACAACATTCCTGGCGCTTCGGCCCCTATTTCTCGGTGGTAACATTATATACGTCTATAACGTTATATATCATAACCTAAGGCAACCTAAAATCTCTTCCGTAATAGTTTACAACATTCCTGGCGTGTCGGCTCGTATTTCTCGGTGCGAACATTATATACGTCTATAACGTTATATATCCTATCGTAAGGCAACATAACATCTCGGATATAATATTTTACAACATTCCTGGCGTGTCGTCGCCTGCTTCTCGATGGGGACATTATATACGTCTATAACGTTGTATATCCTAACCTAACGTAACCTAACATCTGGTATGTAATATTTTACAACATTCCTGGCATGTCGGCCCCTATTTCTCGGTGGGAATATTATATACGTCTATAACGTTATATATCCTAGCCTAAGGCAACCTAACATCTCGAGTTTAATATTTTACAACATTCCTGACGCGTCGGCCCCTATTTCTCGGTGGGAACATTATATACGTCTATAACGTTATATATCATAACCTAAGGCAACCTAAAATTTCTACCGTAATAGTTTACAACATTCCTGGCGTGTCGGTTCGTACTTCTCGGTGCGAACATTATATACGTCTATAACGTTATATATCTTAACGTAAGGCAACATAACATCTCGGATGTAATATTTTACAACATTCCTGGCGTGTCGTCGCCTGCTTCTCGATGGGGACATTATATACGTCTATAACGTTGTATATCCTAACCTAACGCAACCTAACATCTGGGATGAAATATTTTACAACATTCCTGGCATGTCGGTCCCTACGTCTCGGTGGGAACGTTATATACGTCTATAACGATATATATCCAAACTTAAGGGAAACTAACATCTCGGATATCATATTTTACAACGTTCCTGGCGCTTCGGCCCCTATTTCTCGGTGGTAACATTATATACGTCTATAACGTTATATATCATAACCTAAGGCAACCTAAAATCTCTACCGTAATAGTTTACAACATTCCTGGCGTGTCGGCTCGTACTTCTCGGTGCGAACATTATATACGTCTATAACGTTATATATCCTAACGTAAGGCAACATAACATCTCGGATGTTATATTTTACAACATTCCTGGCGTGTCGTCGCCTGCTCCTCGATGGGGTCATTATATACGTCTATAACGTTGTATATCCTAACCTAAGGCAACCTAACATCTCGGATGTAATATTTTACAACATTCTGGCTTGTCGGTCCCCACGTCTCGATCTGCACATTATATACGTCTATAACGATATATATCCAAACTTAAGGGAAACCTACCTCTCGGATGTAATATTTTACATCATTCCTGGCGCTTCGGCTCCTACTTTTCGGTGGGAACATTATATACGCCTATAACGTTACATATCCTAACGTAAGGCAACATAACATCTCGGATATAATATTTTACAACATTCCTGGCGTGTCGTCGCCTGCTTCTCGATAGGGACTTTATATACGTCTATAACGTTGTATATCCTTACCTAACGCATCCTAACATCTGGGATGTAATATTTTACAACATTCCTGGCATGTCGGCCCCTATTTCTCGGTGGGAACATTATATACGTCTATAACGTTGTATATCCTAACCTAACGCAACCTAGCATCGCGGGTTTAATATTTTACAACATTCCTAACGCGTCGGCCCCTATTTCTCGGTGGGAACATTATATACGTCTATAAAGTTATATATCATAACCTAAGGCAACCTAAAATCTCTACCGTAATAGTTTACAACATTCCTGGCGTGTCGGCTCGTACTTCTCGGTGTGAACATTATATACGTCTATAACGTTATATATCCTAACGTAAGGCAACATAACATCTCGGATATAATATTTTACAACATTCCTGGCGTGTCGTCGCCTGCTTCTCGATGGGGACATTATATACGTCTATAACGTTGTATATCCTAACCTAACGTAACCTAACATCTGGTATGTAATATTTTACAACATTCCTGGCATGTCGGCCCCTATTTCTCGGTGGGAATATTATATACGTCTATAACGTTATATATCCTAGCCTAAGGCAACCTAACATCTCGAGTTTAATATTTTACAACATTCCTGACGCGTCGGCCCCTATTTCTCGGTGGGAACATTATATACGTCTATAACGTTATATATCATAACCTAAGGCAACCTAAAATTTCTACCGTAATAGTTTACAACATTCCTGGCGTGTCGGTTCGTACTTCTCGGTGCGAACATTATATACGTCTATAACGTTATATATCCTAACGTAAGGCAACATAACATCTCGGATGTAATATTTTACAACATTCCTGGCGTGTCGTCGCCTGCTTCTCGATGGGGACATTATATACGTCTATAACGTTGTATATCCTAACCTAACGCAACCTAACATCTGGGATGAAATATTTTACAACATTCCTGGCATGTCGGTCCCTACGTCTCGGTGGGAACGTTATATACGTCTATAACGATATATATCCAAACTTAAGGGAAACTAACATCTCGGATATCATATTTTACAACGTTCCTGGCGCTTCGGCCCCTATTTCTCGGTGGTAACATTATATACGTCTATAGCGTTATATATCATAACCTAAGGCAACCTAAAATCTCTACCGTAATAGTTTACAACATTCCTGGCGTGTCGGCTCGTACTTCTCGGTGCGAACATTATATACGTCTATAACGTTATATATCCTAACGTAAGGCAACATAACATCTCGGATGTTATATTTTACAACATTCCTGGCGTGTCGTCGCCTGCTCCTCGATGGGGTCATTATATACGTCTATAACGTTGTATATCCTAACCTAAGGCAACCTAACATCTCGGATGTAATATTTTACAACATTCTGGCTTGTCGGTCCCCACGTCTCGATCTGCACATTATATACGTCTATAACGATATATATCCAAACTTAAGGGAAACCTACATCTCGGATGTAATATTTTACATCATTCCTGGCGCTTCGGCTCCTACTTTTCGGTGGGAACATTATATACGCCTATAACGTTACATATCCTAACGTAAGGCAACATAACATCTCGGATGTAATATTTTACAACATTCCTGGCGTGTCGTCGCCTGCTTCTCGATAGGGACATTATATACGTCTATAACGTTGTATATCCTTACCTAACGCATCCTAACATCTGGGATGTAATATTTTACAACATTCCTGGCATGTCGGCCCCTATTTCTCGGTGGGAACATTATATACGTCTATAACGTTGTATATCCTAACCTAACGCAACCTAGCATCGCGGGTTTAATATTTTACAACATTCCTAACGCGTCGGCCCCTATTTCTCGGTGGGAACATTATATACGTCTATAAAGTTATATATCATAACCTAAGGCAACCTAAAATTTCTACCGTAATAGTTTACAACATTCCTGGCGTGTCGGCTCGTACTTCTCGGTGTGAACATTATATACGTCTATAACGTTATATATCCTAACGTAAGGCAACATAACATCTCGGATATAATATTTTACAACATTCCTGGCGTGTCGTCGCCTGCTTCTCGATGGGGACATTATATACGTCTATAACGTTGTATATCCTAACCTAACGTAACCTAACATCTGGTATGTAATATTTTACAACATTCCTGGCATGTCGGCCCCTATTTCTCGGTGGGAATATTATATACGTCTATAACGTTATATATCCTAGCCTAAGGCAACCTAACATCTCGAGTTTAATATTTTACAACATTCCTGACGCGTCGGCCCCTATTTCTCGGTGGGAACATTATATACGTCTATAACGTTATATATCATAACCTAAGGCAACCTAAAATTTCTACCGTAATAGTTTACAACATTCCTGGCGTGTCGGTTCGTACTTCTCGGTGCGAACATTATATACGTCTATAACGTTATATATCCTAACGTAAGGCAACATAACATCTCGGATGTAATATTTTACAACATTCCTGGCGTGTCGTCGCCTGCTTCTCGATGGGGACATTATATACGTCTATAACGTTGTATATCCTAACCTAACGCAACCTAACATCTGGGATGAAATATTTTACAACATTCCTGGCATGTCGGTCCCTACGTCTCGGTGGGAACGTTATATACGTCTATAACGATATATATCCAAACTTAAGGGAAACTAACATCTCGGATATCATATTTTACAACGTTCCTGGCGCTTCGGCCCCTATTTCTCGGTGGTAACATTATATACGTCTATAGCGTTATATATCATAACCTAAGGCAACCTAAAATCTCTACCGTAATAGTTTACAACATTCCTGGCGTGTCGGCTCGTACTTCTCGGTGCGAACATTATATACGTCTATAACGTTATATATCCTAACGTAAGGCAACATAACATCTCGGATGTTATATTTTACAACATTCCTGGCGTGTCGTCGCCTGCTTCTCGATGGGGACATTATATACGTCTATAACGTTGTATATCCTAACCTAACGCAACCTAACATCTGGGATGAAATATTTTACAACATTCCTGGCATGTCGGTCCCTACGTCTCGGTGGGAACGTTATATACGTCTATAACGATATATATCCAAACTTAAGGGAAACTAACATCTCGGATATCATATTTTACAACGTTCCTGGCGCTTCGGCCCCTATTTCTCGGTGGTAACATTATATACGTCTATAGCGTTATATATCATAACCTAAGGCAACCTAAAATCTCTACCGTAATAGTTTACAACATTCCTGGCGTGTCGGCTCGTACTTCTCGGTGCGAACATTATATACGTCTATAACGTTATATATCCTAACGTAAGGCAACATAACATCTCGGATGTTATATTTTACAACATTCCTGGCGTGTCGTCGCCTGCTCCTCGATGGGGTCATTATATACGTCTATAACGTTGTATATCCTAACCTAAGGCAACCTAACATCTCGGATGTAATATTTTACAACATTCTGGCTTGTCGGTCCCCACGTCTCGATCTGCACATTATATACGTCTATAACGATATATATCCAAACTTAAGGGAAACCTACATCTCGGATGTAATATTTTACATCATTCCTGGCGCTTCGGCTCCTACTTTTCGGTGGGAACATTATATACGCCTATAACGTTACATATCCTAACGTAAGGCAACATAACATCTCGGATGTAATATTTTACAACATTCCTGGCGTGTCGTCGCCTGCTTCTCGATAGGGACATTATATACGTCTATAACGTTGTATATCCTTACCTAACGCATCCTAACATCTGGGATGTAATATTTTACAACATTCCTGGCATGTCGGCCCCTATTTCTCGGTGGGAATATTATATACGTCTATAACGTTATATATCCTAGCCTAAGGCAACCTAACATCTCGAGTTTAATATTTTACAACATTCCTGACGCGTCGGCCCCTATTTCTCGGTGGGAACATTATATACGTCTATAACGTTGTATATCCTAACCTAACGCAACCTAGCATCGCGGGTTTAATATTTTGCAACATTCCTAACGCGTCGGCCCCTATTTCTCGGTGGGAACATTATATACGTCTATAAAGTTATATATCATAACCTAAGGCAACCTAAAATCTCTACCGTAATAGTTTACAACATTCCTGGCGTGTCGGCTCGTACTTCTCGGTGTGAACATTATATACGTCTATAACGTTATATATCCTAACGTAAGGCAACATAACATCTCGGATATAATATTTTACAACATTCCTGGCGTGTCGTCGCCTGCTTCTCGATGGGGACATTATATACGTCTATATCGTTGTATATCCTAACCTAACGTAACCTAACATCTGGGATGTAATATTTTACAACATTCCTGGCATGTCGGCCCCTATTTCTCGGTGGGAATATTATATACGTCTATAACGTTATATATCCTAGCCTAAGGCAACCTAACATCTCGGGTTTAATATTTTACAACATTCCTGACGCGTCGGCCCCTATTTCTCGGTGGCAACATTATATACGTCTATAACGTTGTATATCCTAACCTAACGCAACCTAACATCTGGGATGTAATATTTTACAACATTCCTGGCATGTCGGTCCCTACGTCTCGGTGGGAACGTTATATACGTCTATAACGTTATATATCATAACCTAAGGCAACCTAAAATCTCTACCGTAATAGTTTATAACATTCCTGGCGCTTCGGCTCCTACTTTTCGGTGGGAACATTACATACGTCTATAACGTTACATATCCTAACGTAAGGCAACATAACATCTCTACCGTAATAGTTTACAACATTCCTGGCGATTCGGCTCCTACTTTTCGGTGGGAACATTATATATGTCTATAACGTTACATATCCTAACGTAAGGCAACATAACATCTCGGATGTTATATTTTACAACATTCCTGGCGTGTCGTCGCCTGCTTCTCGATGGGGACAGTATATACGTCTATAACGTTGTATATCCTAGCCTAAGCAATCTAACATCTCGGATGTAATATTTTACAACATTCCTGGCATGTCGGTCCCTACGTCTCGGTGGGAACGTTATATACGTCTATAACGATATATATCCAAACTTAAGGGAAACTAACATCCCGGATGTCATATTTTACAACATTCCTGGCGCTTCGGCCCCTATTTCTCGGTGGTAACATTATATACGTCTATAACGTTATATATCATAACCTAAGGCAACCTAAGATCTCTACCGTAATAGTTTACAACATTCCTGGCGTGTCGGCTCGTACTTCTCGGTGCGAACATTATATACGTCTATAACGTTATATATCCTAACGTAAGGCAACATAACATCTCGGATATAATATTTTACAACATTCCTGGCGTGTCGTCGCCTGCTTCTCGATGGGGACATTATATACGTCTATAACGTTGTATATCCTAACCTAACGCAACCTAACATCTGGGATGTAATATTTTACAACGTTTCTGGCATGTCGGTCCCTACGTCTCGGTGGGAACGTTATATACGTCTATAACGACATATATCCAAACTTAAGGGAAACTAACATCTCGGATGTAATATTTTACAACATTCCTGGCGATTCGGCTCCCACTTTTCGGTGGGAACATTATATACGTCTATAACGTTACATATCCTAACATAAGGCAACATAACATCTCGGATGTTATATTTTCCAACATTCCTGGCGTGTCGTCGCCTACTCCTCGATGGGGTCATTATATACGTCTATAACGTTGTATATCCTAACCTAAGGCAACCTAACATCTCGGATGTAATATTTTACAACATTCTGGCTTGTCGGTCCCCACGTCTCGATCTGCACATTATATACGTCTATAACGATATATATCCAAACTTAAGGGAAACCTACATCTCGGATGTAATATTTTACATCATTCCTGGCGCTTCGGCTCCTACTTTTCGGTGGGAACATTATATACGCCTATAACGTTACATATCATAACGTAAGGCAACATAACATCTCGGATGTAATATTTTACAACATTCCTGGCTTGTCGTCGCCTGCTTCTCGATAGGGACATTATATACGTCTATAACGTTGTATATCCTAACCTAACGCATCCTAACATCTGGGATGTAATATTTTACAACATTCCTGGCATGTCGGCCCCTATTTCTCGGTGGGAATATTATATACGTCTATAACGTTATATATCCTAGCCTAAGGCAACCTAACATCTCGAGTTTAATATTTTACAACATTCCTGACACGTCGGCCCCTATTTCTCGGTGGGAACATTATATACGTCTATAACGTTATACATCATAACCTATGGCAAACTAAAATCTCTACCGTAATAGTTTACAACATTCCTGGCGTGTCGGCTCGTACTTCTCGGTGCGAACATTATATACGTCTATAACGTTATATATCCTAACGTAAGGCAACATAACATCTCGGATATAATATTTTACAACATTCCTGGCGTGTCGTCGCCTGCTTCTCGATGGGGACATTATATACGTCTATAACGTTGTATATCCTAACCTAACGCAACCTAACATCTGGGATGTAATATCTTACAACATTCCTGGCATGTCGGTCCCTACGTCTCGGTGGGAACGTTATATACGTCTATAACGATATATATCCACACTTAAGGGAAACTAACTTCTCGGGTGTCATATTTTACAACATTCCTGGCGCTTCGGCTCCTACTTTTCGGTGGGAACATTATATACGTCTATAACGTTACATATCCTAACGTAAGGCAACATAACATCTCGGATGTTATATTTTACAACATTCCTGGCGTGTCGTCGCCTGCTTCTCGATGGGGACATTATATACGTCTATAACGTTGTATATCCTAGCCTAAGCAATCTAACATCTCTTCCGTAATATTTTACAACATTCCTGGCATGTCGGCTCGTATTTCTCGGTGCGAACATTATATACGTCTATAACGTTATATATCCTAACGTAAGGCAACATAACATCTCGGATATAATATTTTACAACATTCCTGGCGTGTCGGCGCCTGCTTCTCGATGGGGACATTATATACGTCTATAACGTTGTATATCCTAACCTAACGTAACCTAACATCTGGTATGTAATATTTTACAACATTCCTGGCGTGTTGGCTCGTACTTCTCGGTGCGAACATTATATACGTCTATAACGTTATATATCCTAACCTAACGCAACCTAACATCTCGGATGTAATATTTTACAACATTCCTGGCATGTCGGTCCCTACGTCTCGGTGGGAATGTTATATACGTCTATAACGATATATATCCAAACTTAAGGGAAACTAACATCTCGGATGTCATATTTTACAACATTCCTGGCGCTTCGGCCCCTATTTCTCGGTGGTAACATTATATACGTCTATAACGTTATATATCATAACCTAAGGCAACCTAAAATCTCTACCGTAATAGTTTACAACATTCCTGGCGTGTCGGCTCGTACTTCTCGGTGCGAACATTATATACGTCTATAACGTTATATATCCTAACGTAAGGCAACATAACATCTCGGATATAATATTTTACAACATTCCTGGCGTGTCGTCGCCTGCTTCTCGATGGGGACATTATATACGTCTATAACGTTGTATATCCTAACCTAACGCAACCTAACATCTGGGATGTAATATCTTACAACATTCCTGGCATGTCGGTCCCTACGTCTCGGTGGGAACGTTATATACGTCTATAACGATATATATCCACACTTAAGGGAAACTAACTTCTCGGGTGTCATATTTTACAACATTCCTGGCGCTTCGGCTCCTACTTTTCGGTGGGAACATTATATACGTCTATAACGTTACATATCCTAACGTAAGGCAACATAACATCTCGGATGTTATATTTTACAACATTCCTGGCGTGTCGTCGCCTGCTTCTCGATGG
The DNA here is from genome assembly GCA_963969225.1 of Xylocopa violacea. NCBI lineage: Eukaryota > Metazoa > Arthropoda > Insecta > Hymenoptera > Apidae > Xylocopa > Xylocopa violacea. Next base: position 319,077 of record CAXAJV010000500.1, on the reverse strand, counting down.
GGACATTATATACGTCTATAACGTTGTATATCCTAACGTGACGCAATCTAACATCTGGGATGTTATATTTTCCAACATTCCTGGCATGTCGGTCCCTACGTCTCGGAGGGAACGTTATATACGTCTATAACGATATATATCCAAACTTAAGGGAAACTAACATCTCGGGTGTCATATTTTACAACATTCCTGGCGCTTCGGCTCCTACTTTTCGGTGGGAACATTATATACGTCTATAACGTTACATATCCTAACGTAAGGAAACATAACATCTCGGATGTTATATTTTACAACATTCCTGACGTGTCGTCGCCTGTTTCTCGATGGGGACATTATATACGTCTATAACGTTGTATATCCTAATCTAACGCAACCTAACATCTCGGATGTAATATTTTACAACATTCTGGCTTGTCGGTCCCCACGTCTCGATCTGCACATTATATACGTCTATAACGATATATATCCAAACTTAAGGGAAACTAACATCTCGGATGTAATATTTTACAACATTCCTGGCGCTTCGGCTCCTACTTTTCGGCGGGAACATTATATACGTCTATAACGTTACATATCCTAACGTAAGGCAACATAACATCTCGGATGTTATATTTTACAACATTCCTGGCGTGTCGTCGCCTGCTTCTCGATGGGGACATTATATACGTCTATAACGTTGTATATCCTAACCTAACGCAACCTAACATCTGGGATGTAATATTTTACAACGTTCCTGGCATGTCGGTCCCTACGTCTCGGTGGGAACGTTATATACGTCTATAACGACATATATCCAAACTTAAGGGAAACTAACATCTCGGATGTAATATTTTACAACATTCCTGGCGATTCGGCTCCCACTTTTCGGTGGGAACATTATATACGTCTATAACGTTACATATCCTAACATAAGGCAACATAACATCTCGGATGTTATATTTTACAACATTCCTGGCGTGTCGTCGCCTGCTCCTCGATGGGGTCATTATATACGTCTATAACGTTGTATATCCTAACCTAAGGCAACCTAACATCTCGGATGTAATATTTTACAACATTCTGGCTTGTCGGTCCCCACGTCTCGATCTGCACATTATATACGTCTATAACGATATATATCCAAACTTAAGGGAAACCTACATCTCGGATGTAATATTTTACATCATTCCTGGCGCTTCGGCTCCTACTTTTCGGTGGGAACATTATATACGCCTATAACGTTACATATCCTAACGTAAGGCAACATAACATCTCGGATGTAATATTTTACAACATTCCTGGCGTGTCGTCGCCTGCTTCTCGATGGGGACATTATATACGTCTATAACGTTGTATATCCTAACCTAACGCATCCTAACATCTGGGATGTAATATTTTACAACATTCCTGGCATGTCGGCCCCTATTTCTCGGTGGGAATATTATATACGTCTATAACGTTATATATCCTAGCCTAAGGCAACCTAACATCTCGAGTTTAATATTTTACAACATTCCTGACGCGTCGGCCCATATTTCTCGGTGGGAACATTATATACGTCTATAACGTTATACATCATAACCTATGGCAAACTAAAATCTCTACCGTAATAGTTTACAACATTCCTGGCGTGTTGGCTCGTACTTCTCGGTGCGAACATTATATATGTCTATAACGTTATATATCCTAACGTAAGGCAACATAACATCTCGGATATAATATTTTACAACGTTCCTGGCGTGTCGTCGCCTGCTTCTCGATGGGGACATTATATACGTCTATAACGTTGTATATCCTAGCCTAAGCAATCTAACATCTCGGATGTAATATTTTACAACATTCCTGGCGTGTCGGCTCGTACTTCTCGGTGCGAACATTATATACGTCTATAACGTTGTATATCCTAACCTAACGCAACCTAACATCTCGGATGTAATATTTTACAACATTCTGGCTTGTCGGTCCCCACGTCTCGATCTGGACATTGTATACGTCTATAACGATATATATCCAAACTTAAGGGAAACTAACATCTCGGATGTAATATTTTATAACATTCCTGGCGCTTCGGCTCCTACTTTTCGGTGGGAACATTATATACGTCTATAACGTTATATATCCTAACGTAAGGCAACATAACATCTCGGATATAATATTTTACAACATTCCTGGCGTGTCGTCGCCTGCTTCTCGATGGGGACATTATATACGTCTATAATGTTGTATATCCTAACCTAACGCAACCTAACATCTCGGATGTAATATTTTACAACATTCCTGGCATGTCGGTCCCTACGTCTCGGTGGGAATGTTATATACGTCTATAACGATATATATCCAAACTTAAGGGAAACTAACATCTCGGATGTCATATTTTACAACATTCCTGGCGCTTCGGCCCCTATTTCTCGGTGGTAACATTATATACGTCTATAACGTTATATATCATAACCAAAGGCAACCTAAAATCTCTACCGTAATAGTTTATAACATTCCTGACGTGTCGGCTCGTACTTCTCGGTGCGAACATTATATACGTCTATAACGTTATACATCCTAACGTAAGGCAACATAACATCTCCGATATAATATTTTACAACATTCCTGGCGTGTCGTCGCCTGCTTCTCGATGGGGACATTATATACGTCTATAACGTTGTATATCCTAACCTAACGCAACCTAACATCTCGGATGTAATATTTTACAACATTCCTGGCGCTTCAGCTCCTACTTTTCGGTGGGAACATTATATACGTCTATAACGTTACATATCCTAACGTAAGGCAACATAACATCTCGGATGTTATATTTTACAACATTCCTGGCGTGTCGTCGCCTGCTTCTCGATGGGGACATTATATACGTCTATAACGTTGTATATCCTAGCCTAAGCAATCTAACATTTCGGATGTAATATTTTACAACATTCCTGGCGTGTCGGCTCGTACTTCCCGGTGGGAACATTATATACGTCTATAACGTTATATATCCTAACGTAACGCTACATAACATCTCGGATATAATATTTTACAACATTCCTGGCGTGTCGTTGCCTGCTTCTCGATGGGGACATTATATACCTCTATAACGTTGTATATCCTAACCTAACGCAACCTAACATCTGGGATGTAATATTTTACAACATTCCTGGCATGTCGGTCCCTACGTCTCGTTGGGAACGTTATATACGTCTATAACGACATATATCCAAACTTAAGGGAAACTAACATCTCGGATGTAATATTTTACAACATTCCTGGCGCTTCGGCTCCTACTTTTCGGTGGGAACATTATATACGTCTATAACGTTACATATCCTAACGTAAGGCAACATTACATCTCGGATGTTATATTTTACAACATTCCTGGCGTGTCGTCGCCTGCTTCTCGATGGGGACATTATATACGTCTATAACGTTGTATATCCTAACCTAACGCAACCTAACATCTGGGATGTAATATTTTACAACGTTCCTGGCATGTCGGTCCCTACGTCTCGGTGGGAACGTTATATACGTCTATAACGACATATATCCAAACTTAAGGGAAACTAACATCTCGGATGTAATATTTTACAACATTCCTGGCGATTCGGCTCCCACTTTTCGGTGGGAACATTATATACGTCTATAACGTTACATATCCTAACATAAGGCAACATAACATCTCGGATGTTATATTTTACAACATTCCTGGCGTGTCGTCGCCTGCTCCTCGATGGGGTCATAATATACGTCTATAACGTTGTATATCGTAACCTAAGGCAACCTAACATCTCGGATGTAATATTTTACAACATTCTGGCTTGTCGGTCCCCACGTCTCGATCTGCACATTATATACGTCTATAACGATATATATCCAAACTTAAGGGAAACCTACATCTCGGATGTAATATTTTACATCATTCCTGGCGCTTCGGCTCCTACTTTTCGGTGGGAACATTATATACGCCTATAACGTTACATATCCTAACGTAAGGCAACATAACATCTCGGATGTAATATTTTACAACATTCCTGGCGTGTCGTCGCCTGCTTCTCGATGGGGAAATTATATACGTCTATAACGTTGTATATCCTAACCTAACGCATCCTAACATCTGGGATGTAATATTTTACAACATTCCTGGCATGTCGGCCCCTATTTCTCGGTGGGAATATTATATACGTCTATAACGTTATATATCCTAGCCTAAGGCAACCTAACATCTCGAGTTTAATATTTTACAACATTCCTGACGCGTCGGCCCCTATTTCTCGGTGGGAACATTATATACGTCTATAACGTTATACATCATAACCTATGGCAAACTAAAATCTCTACCGTAATAGTTTACAACATTCCTGGCGTGTTGGCTCGTACTTCTCGGTGCGAACATTATATACGTCTATAACGTTATATATCCTAACGTAAGGCAACATAACATCTCGGATATAATATTTTACAACATTCCTGGCGTGTCGTCGCCTGCTTCTCGATGGGGACATTATATACGTCTATAACGTTGTATATCATAACCTAACGCAACCTAACATCTCGGATGTAATATTTTACAACATTCCTGGCGCTTCGGCTCCTACTTTTCGGTGGGAACATTATATACGTCTATAACGTTACATATCCTAACGTAAGGCAACATAACATCTCGGATGTTATATTTTACAACATTCCTGGCGTGTCGTCGCCTGCTTCTCGATGGGGACATTATATACGTCTATAACGTTGTATATCCTAGCCTAAGCAATCTAACATCTCGGATGTAATATTTTACAACATTCCTGGCGTGTCGGCTCGTACTTCTCGGTGCGAACATTATATACGTCTATAACGTTGTATATCCTAACCTAACGCAACCTAACATCTCGGATGTAATATTTTACAACATTCTGGCTTGTCGGTCCCCACGTCTCGATCAAGGACATTGTATACGTCTATAACGATATATATCCAAACTTAAGGGAAACTAACATCTCGGATGTAATATTTTATAACATTCCTGGCGCTTCGGCTCCTACTTTTCGGTGGGAACATTATATACGTCTATAACGTTGTATATCCTAACCTAACGCAACCTAACATCTCGGATGTAATATTTTACAACATTCCTGGCGCTTCGGCTCCTACTTTTCGGTGGGAACACTATATACGTCTATAACGTTACATATCCTAACGTAAGGCAACATAACATCTCGGATGTTATATTTTCCAACATTCCTGGCGTGTCGTCGCCTGCTTCTCGATGGGGACATTATATACGTGTATAACGTTGTATATCCTAGCCTAAGCAATCTAACATCTCGGATGTAATATTTTACAACATTCCTGGCGTGTCGTCGCCTGCTTCTCGATGGGGACATTATATACGTCTATAACGTTGTATATCCTAACCTAACGAAACCTAACATCGCGGGTTTAATATTTTACAACATTCCTGACGCGTCGGCCCCTATTTCTCGGTGGGAACATTATATACGTCTATAACGTTATATATCATAACCTAAGGCAACCTAAAATCTCTACCGTAATAGTTTACAACATTCCTGACGTGTCGGCTCGTACTTCTCGGTGCGAACATTATATACGTCTATAATGTTATACATCCTAACGTAAGGCAACATAACATCTCCGATATAATATTTTACAACATTCCTGGCGTGTCGTCGCCTGCTTCTCGATGGGGACATTATATACGTCTATAACGTTGTATATCCTAACCTAACGCAACCTAACATCTCGGATGTAATATTTTACAACATTCCTGGCGCTTCGGCTCCTACTATTCGGTGGGAACATTATATACGTCTATAACGTTACATATCCTAACGTAAGGCAACATAACATCTCGGATGTTATATTTTACAACATTCCTGGCGTGTCGTCGCCTGCTTCTCGATGGGGACATTATATACGTCTATAACGTTGTATATCCTAGCCTAAGCAATCTAACATCTCGGATGTAATATTTTACAACATTCCTGGCGTGTCGGCTCGTACTTCCCGGTGGGAACATTATATACGTCTATAACGTTATATATCCTAACGTAACGCTACATAACATCTCGGATATAATATTTTACAACATTCCTGGCGTGTCGTTGCCTGCTTCTCGATGGGGACATTATATACCTCTATAACGTTGTATATCCTAACCTAACGCAACCTAACATCTGGGATGTAATATTTTACAACATTCCTGGCATGTCGGTCCCTACGTCTCGTTGGGAACGTTATATACGTCTATAACGACATATATCCAAACTTAAGGGAAACTAACATCTCGGATGTAATATTTTACAACATTCCTGGCGCTTCGGCTCCTACTTTTCGGTGGGAACATTATATACGTCTATAACGTTACATATCCTAACGTAAGGCAACATTACATCTCGGATGTTATATTTTACAACATTCCTGGCGTGTCGTCGCCTGCTTCTCGATGGGGTCATTATATACGTCTATAACGTTGTATATCCTAACCTAAGGCAACCTAACATCTCGGATGTAATATTTTACAACATTCTGGCTTGTCGGTCCCCACGTCTCGATCTGCACATTATATACGTCTATAACGATATATATCCAAACTTAAGGGAAACCTACATCTCGGATGTAATATTTTACATCATTCCTGGCGCTTCGGCTCCTACTTTTCGGTGGGAACATTATATACGCCTATAACGTTACATATCCTAACGTAAGGCAACATAACATCTCGGATGTAATATTTTACAACATTCCTGGCGTGTCGTCGCCTGCTTCTCGATGGGGACATTATATACGTCTATAACGTTGTATATCCTAACCTAACGCATCCTAACATCTGGGATGTAATATTTTACAACATTCCTGGCATGTCGGCCCCTATTTCTCGGTGGGAATATTATATACGTCTATAACGTTATATATCCTAGCCTAAGGCAACCTAACATCTCGAGTTTAATATTTTACAACATTCCTGACGCGTCGGCCCCTATTTCTCGGTGGGAACATTATATACGTCTATAACGTTATACATCATAACCTATGGCAAACTAAAATCTCTACCGTAATAGTTTACAACATTCCTGGCGTGTTGGCTCGTACTTCTCGGTGCGAACATTATATACGTCTATAACGTTATATATCCTAACGTAAGGCAACATAACATCTCGGATATAATATTTTACAACATTCCTGGCGTGTCGTCGCCTGCTTCTCGATGGGGACATTATATTCGTCTATAATGTTGTATATCCTAACCTAACGCAACCTAACATCTCGGATGTAATATTTTACAACATTCCTGGCATGTCGGTCCCTACGTCTCGGTGGGAATGTTATATACGTCTATAACGATATATATCCAAACTTAAGGGAAACTAACATCTCGGATGTCATATTTTACAACATTCCTGGCGCTTCGGCCCCTATTTCTCGGTGGTAACATTATATACGTCTATAACGTTATATATCATAACCTAAGGCAACCTAAAATCTCTACCGTAATAGTTTACAACATTCCTGGCGTGTCGGCTCGTACTTCTCGGTGCGAACATTATATACGTCTATAACGTTATATATCCTAACGTAAGGCAACATAACATCTCGGATATAATATTTTACAACATTCCTGGCGTGTCGTCGCCTGCTTCTCGATGGGGACATTATATACGTCTATAACGTTGTATATCCTATCCTAACGCAACCTAACATCTCGGATGTAATATTTTACAACATTCCTGGCGCTTCGGCTCCTACTTTTCGGTGGGAACATTATATACGTCTATAACGTTACATATCCTAACGTAAGGCAACATAACATCTCGGATGTAATATTTTACAACATTCCTGGCGTGTCGTCGCCTGCTTCTCGATGGGGACATTATATACGTCTATAACGTTGTATATCCTAACCTAACGCAACCTAACATCTGGGATGTAATATCTTACAACATTCCTGGCATGTCGGTCCCTACGTCTCGGTGGGAACGTTATATACGTCTATAACGATATATATCCACACTTAAGGGAAACTAACTTCTCGGGTGTCATATTTTACAACATTCCTGGCGCTTCGGCTCCTACTTTTCGGTGGGAACATTATATACGTCTATAACGTTACATATCCTAAGGTAAGGCAACATAACATCTCGGATGTTATATTTTACAACATTCCTGGCGTGTCGTCGCCTGCTTCTCGATGGGGACATTATATACGTCTATAACGTTGTATATCCTAGCCTAAGCAATCTAACATCTCGGATGTAATATTTTACAACATTCCTGGCGTGTCGTCGCCTGCTTCTCGATGGGGACATTATATACGTCTATAACGTTGTATATCCTAACCTAACGCATTCTAACATCTGGGATGTAATATTTTCCAACATTCCTGGCATGTCGGTCCCTACGTCTCGGAGGGAACGTTATATACGTCTATAACGATATATATCCAAACTTAAGGGAAACTAACATCTCGGGTGTCATATTTTACAACATTCCTGGCGCTTCGGCTCCTACTTTTAGGTGGGAACATTATATACGTCTATAACGTTACATATCCTAACGTAAGGAAACATAACATCTCGGATGTTATATTTTACAACATTCCTGACGTGTGGTCGCCTGCTTCTCGATGGGGTCATTATATACGTCTATAACATTGTATATCCTAACCTAAGGCAACCTAACATCTTGGATGTAATATTTTACAACATTCTGGCTTGTCAGTCCCCACGTCTCGATCTGGACATTATATACATTTATAACGATATATATCCAAACTTAAGGGAAACTAACATCTCGGATGTAATATTTTACAACATTCCTGGCGCTTCGGCTCCTACTTTTCGGTGGGAACATTATATACGTCTATAACGTTACATATCCTAACGTAAGGCAACATAACATCTCGGATGTTATATTTTACAACATTCCTGGCGTGTCGTCGCCTGCTTCTCGATGGGGACATTATATACGTCTATAACGTTGTATATCCTAGCCTAAGCAATCTAACATCTCGGATGTAATATTTTACAACATTCCTGGCATGTCGGTCCCTACGTCTCGGTGGGAATGTTATATACGTCTATAACGATATATATCCAAACTTAAGGGAAACTAACATCTCGGATGTCATATTTTACAACATTCCTGTCGCTTCGGCCCCTATTTCTCGGTGGTAACATTATATACGTCTATAACGTTATATATCATAACCTAAGGCAACCTAAAATCTCTACCGTAATAGTTTACAACATTCCTGGCGTGTCGGCTCGTACTTCTCGGTGCGAACATTATATACGTCTATAACGTTATATATCCTAACGTAAGGCAACATAACATCTCGGATATAATATTTTTCATCATTCCTGGCGTGTCGTCGCCTGCTTCTCGATGGGGACATTATATACGTCTATAACGTTGTATATCCTAACCTAGCGCAACCTAACATCTCGGATGTAATATTTTACAACATTCCTGGCGCTTCGGCTCCTACTTTTCGGTGGGAACACTATATACGTCTATAACGTTACATATCCTAACGTAAGGCAACATAACATCTCGGATGTAATATTTTACAACATTCCTGGCGTGTCGTCGCCTGCTTCTCGATGGGGACATTATATACGTCCATAACGTTGTATATCCGAACCTAACGCAACCTAACATCTGGGATGTAATATTTTACAAAATTCTGGCTTGTCAGTCCCCACGTCTCGATCTGGACATTATATACATTTATAACGATATATATCCAAACTTAAGGGAAACTAACATCTCGGATGTAATATTTTGCAACATTCCTGGCGCTTCGGCTCCTACTTTTCGGTGGGAACATTATATACGTCTATAACGTTACATATCCTAACGTAAGGCAACATAACATCTCGGATGTTATATTTTACAACATTCCTGGCGTGTCGTCGCCTGCTTCTCGATGGGGACATTATATACGTCTATAACGTTGTATATCCTAGCCTACGCAATCTAACATCTCGGATGTAATATTTTACAACATTCCTGGCGTGTCGGCTCGTACTTCTCGGTGCGAACATTATATACGTCTATAACGTTGTATATCCTAACCTAACGCAACCTAACATCTCGGATGTAATATTTTACAACATTCTGGCTTGTCGGTCCCCACGTCTCGATCTGGACATTGTATACGTCTATAACGATATATATCCAAACTTAAGGGAAACTAACATCTCGGATGTAATATTTTATAACATTACTGGCGCTTCGGCTCCTACTTTTCGGTGGGAACATTATATACGTCTATAACGTTGTATATACTAACCTAACGCAACCTAACATCTGGGATGTAATATTTTACAACATTCCTGGCATGTCGGCCCCTATTTCTCGGTGGGAATATTATATACGTCTATAACGTTATATATCCTAGCCTAAGGCAACCTAACATCTCGAGTTTAATATTTTACAACATTCCTGACGCGTCGGCCCCTATTTCTCGGTGGGAACATTATATACGTCTATAACGTTATATATCATAACCTAAGGCAACCTAAAATCTCTACCGTAACAGTTTACAACATTCCTGGCGTGTCGGCTCGTACTTCTCGGTGCGAACACTATATACGTCTATAACGTTACATATCCTAACGTAAGGCAACATAACATTTCGGATGTAATATTTTACAACATTCCTGGAGTGTCGTCGCCTGCTTCTCGATGGGGACATTATATACGTCCATAACGTTGTATATCCGAACCTAACGCAACCTAACATCTGGGATGTAATATTTTAAAACATTCCTGGCATGTCGGCCCCTATTTCTCGGTGGGAATATTATATACGTCTATAACGTTATATATCCTAGCCTAAGGCAACCTAACATCTCGGGTTTAATATTTTACAACATTCCTGACGCGTCGGCCCCTATTTCTCGGTGGGAACATTATATACGTCTATAACGTTATATATCATAACCTAAGGCAACCTAAAATCTCTACCGTAACAGTTTACAACATTCCTGGCGTGTCGGCTCGTACTTCTCGGTGCGAACACTATATACGTCTATAACGTTACATATCCTAACGTAAGGCAACATAACATTTCGGATGTAATATTTTACAACATTCCTGGCGTGTCGTCGCCTGCTTCTCGATGGGGACATTATATACGTCCATAACGTTGTATATCCGAACCTAACGCAACCTAACATCTGGGATGTAATATTTTACAGCATTCCTGGCATGTCGGCCCCTATTTCTCGGTGGGAATATTATATACGTCTATAACGTTATATATCCTAGCCTAAGGCAACCTAACATCTCGAGTTTAATATTTTACAACATTCCTGACGCGTCGGCCCCTATTTCTCGGTGGGAACATTATATACGTCTATAACGTTATATATCATAACCTAAGGCAACCTAAAATCTCTACCGTAATAGTTTACAACATTCCTGGCGAGTCGGCTCGTACTTCTCGGTGCGAACATTATATACGTCTATAACGTTATATATCCTAACGTAAGGCAACATAACATCTCGGATGTAATATTTTACAACATACCTGGCGTGTCGTCGCCTGCTTCTCGATGGGGACATTATATACGTCTATAACGTTGTATATCCTAACCTAACGCAATCTAACATCTGGGATGTAATATTTTCCAACATTCCTGGCATGTCGGTCCCTACGTCTCGGAGGGAACGTTATATACGTCTATAACCATATATATCCACACTTAAGGGAAACTAACGTCTCGGATGTAATATTTTGCAACATTCCTGGCGCTTCGGCTCCTACTTTTCGGAGGGAACATTATATACGTCTATAACGTTACATATCCTAACGTAAGGCAACATAACATCTCGGATGTTATATTTTACAACATTCCTGGCGTGTCGTCGCCTGCTTCTCGATGGGGACATTGTATACGTCTATAACGTTGTGTATCCTAGCCTAAGCAATCTAACATCTCGGATGTAATATTTTACACCATTCCTGGCGTGTCGGCTCGTACTTCTCGGTGCGAACATTATATACGTCTATAACGTTGTATATCCTAACCTAACGCAACCTAACATCTCGGATGTAATATTTTACAACATTCCTGGCTCTTCGGCTCCTACTTTTCGGTGGGAACACTATATACGTCTATAACGTTACATATCCTAACGTAAGACAACATAACATCTCGGATGTAATATTTTACAACATTCCTGGCGTGTCGTCGCCTGCTTCTCGATGGGGACATTATATACGTCCATAACGTTGTATATCCGAACCTAACGCAACCTAACATCTGGGATGTAATATTTTACAACATTCCTGGCATGTCGGCCCCTATTTCTCGGTGGGAATATTATATACGTCTATAACGTTATATATCCTAGCCTAAGGCAACCTAACATCTCGGGTTTAATATTTTACAACATTCCTGACGCGTCGGCCCCTATTTCTCGGTGGGAACATTATATACGTCTATAACGTTATATATCATAACCTAAGGCAACCTAAAATCTCTACCGTAATAGTTTACAACATTCCTGGCGTGTCGGCTCGTACTTCTCGGTGCGAACATTATATACGTCTATAACGTTATATATCCTAACGTAAGGCAACATAACATCTCGGATGTAATATTTTACAACATACCTGGCGTGTCGTCGCCTGCTTCTCGATGGGGACATTATATACGTCTATAACGTTGTATATCCTAACCTAACGCAATCTAACATCTGGGATGTAATATTTTCCAACATTCCTGGCATGTCGGTCCCTACGTCTCGGAGGGAACGTTATATACGTCTATAACCATATATATCCACACTTAAGGGAAACTAACTTCTCGGGTGTCATATTTTACAACATTCCTGACGCGTCGGCCCCTATTTCTCGGTGGGAACATTATATACGTCTATAACGTTACATATCCTAACGTAAGGCAACATAACATCTCGGATGTCATATTTTACAACATTCCTGTCGTGTGGTCGCCTGCTTCTCGATGGGATCATTATATACGTCTATAACATTGTATATCCTAACCTAAGGCAACCTAACATCTCGGATGTAATATTTTACAACATTCCGGCTTGTCAGTCCCCACGTCTCGATCTGGACATTATATACATTTATAACGATATATATCCAAACTTAAGGGAAACTAACGTCTCGGATGTAATATTTTGCAACATTCCTGGCGCTTCGGCTCCTACTTTTCGGTGGGAACATTATATACGTCTATAACGTTACATATCCTAACGTAAGGCAACATAACATCTCGGATGTTATATTTTACAACATTCCTGGCGTGTCGTCGCCTGCTTCTCGATGGGGACATTGTATACGTCTATAACGTTGTATATCCTAGCCTAAGCAATCTAACATCTCGGATGTAATATTTTACAACATTCCTGGCGTGTCGGCTCGTACTTCTCGGTGCGAACATTATATACGTCTATAACGTTGTATATCCTAACCTAACGCAACCTAACATCTCGGATGTAATATTTTACAACATTCCTGGCTCTTCGGCTCCTACTTTTCGGTGGGAACACTATATACGTCTATAACGTTACATATCCTAACGTAAGACAACATAACATCTCGGATGTAATATTTTACAACATTCCTGGCGTGTCGTCGCCTGCTTCTCGATGGGGACATTATATACGTCCATAACGTTGTATATCCGAACCTAACGCAACCTAACATCTGGGATGTAATATTTTACAACATTCCTGGCATGTCGGCCCCTATTTCTCGGTGGGAATATTATATACGTCTATAACGTTATATATCCTAGCCTAAGGCAACCTAACATCTCGGGTTTAATATTTTACAACATTCCTGACGCGTCGGCCCCTATTTCTCGGTGGGAACATTATATACGTCTATAACGTTATATATCATAACCTAAGGCAACCTAAAATCTCTACCGTAATAGTTTACAACATTCCTGGCGTGTCGGCTCGTACTTCTCGGTGCGAACATTATATACGTCTATAACGTTATATATCCTAACGTAAGGCAACATAACATCTCGGATGTAATATTTTACAACATACCTGGCGTGTCGTCGCCTGCTTCTCGATGGGGACATTATATACGTCTATAACGTTGTATATCCTAACCTAACGCAATCTAACATCTGGGATGTAATATTTTCCAACATTCCTGGCATGTCGGTCCCTACGTCTCGGAGGGAACGTTATATACGTCTATAACCATATATATCCACACTTAAGGGAAACTAACTTCTCGGGTGTCATATTTTACAACATTCCTGACGCGTCGGCCCCTATTTCTCGGTGGGAACATTATATACGTCCATAACGTTATATATCATAACCTAAGGCAACCTAAAATCTCTACCGTAACAGTTTGCAACATTCCTGGCGTGTCGGCTCGTACTTCTCGGTGCGAACATTATATACGTCTATAACGATATATATCCAAACTTAAGGGAAACTAACATCTCGGATGTAATATTTTATAACATTCCTGGCGCTTCGGCTCCTACTTTTCGGTGGGAACATTATATACGTCTATAACGTTGTATATCCTAACCTAACGCAACCTAACATCTGGGATGTAATATTTTACAACATTCCTGGCATGTCGGCCCCTATTTCTCGGTGGGAATATTATATACGTCTATAACGTTATATATCCTAGCCTAAGGCAACCTAACATCTCGAGTTTAATATTTTACAACATTCCTGACGCGTCGGCCCCTATTTCTCGGTGGGAACATTACTTACGTCTATAACGTTATATATCATAACCTAAGGCAACCTAAAATCTCTACCGTAACAGTTTACAACATTCCTGGCGTGTCGGCTCGTACTTCTCGGTGCGAACACTATATACGTCTATAACGTTACATATCCTAACGTAAGGCAACATAACATTTCGGATGTAATATTTTACAACATTCCTGGCGTGTCGTCGCCTGCTTCTCGATGGGGACATTATATACGTCCATAACGTTGTATATCCTAACCTAACGCAACCTAACATCTGGGATGTAATATTTTACAACATTCCTGGCATGTCGGCCCCTATTTCTCGGTGGGAATATTATATACGTCTATAACGTTATATATCCTAGCCTAAGGCAACCTAACATCTCGGGTTTAATATTTTACAACATTCCTGACGCGTCGGCCCCTATTTCTCGGTGGGAACATTATATACGTCTATAACGTTATATATCATAACCTAAGGCAACCTAAAATCTCTACCGTAATAGTTTACAACATTCCTGGCGTGTCGGCTCGTACTTCTCGGTGCGAACATTATATACGTCTATAACGTTATATATCCTAACGTAAGGCAACATAACATCTCGGATGTAATATTTTACAACATACCTGGCGTGTCGTCGCCTGCTTCTCGATGGGGACATTATATACGTCTATAACGTTGTATATCCTAACCTAACGCAATCTAACATCTGGGATGTAATATTTTCCAACATTCCTGGCATGTCGGTCCCTACGTCTCGGAGGGAACGTTATATACGTCTATAACCATATATATCCACACTTAAGGGAAACTAACTTCTCGGGTGTCATATTTTACAACATTCCTGACGCGTCGGCCCCTATTTCTCGGTGGGAACATTATATACGTCCATAACGTTATATATCATAACCTAAGGCAACCTAAAATCTCTACCGTAACAGTTTGCAACATTCCTGGCGTGTCGGCTCGTACTTCTCGGTGCGAACATTATATACGTCTATAACGATATATATCCAAACTCAAGGGAAACTAACATCTCGGATGTAATATTTTATAACATTCCTGGCGCTTCGGCTCCTACTTTTCGGTGGGAACATTATATACGTCTATAACGTTGTATATCCTAACCTAACGCAACCTAACATCTGGGATGTAATATTTTACAACATTCCTGGCATGTCGGCCCCTATTTCTCGGTGGGAATATTATATACGTCTATAACGTTATATATCCTAGCCTAAGGCAACCTAACATCTCGAGTTTAATATTTTACAACATTCCTGACGCGTCGGCCCCTATTTCTCGGTGGGAACATTATATACGTCTATAACGTTATATATCATAACCTAAGGCAACCTAAAATCTCTACCGTAACAGTTTACAACATTCCTGGCGTGTCGGCTCGTACTTCTCGGTGCGAACACTATATACGTCTATAACGTTACATATCCTAACGTAAGGCAACATAACATTTCGGATGTAATATTTTACAACATTCCTGGCGTGTCGTCGCCTGCTTCTCGATGGGGACATTATATACGTCCATAACGTTGTATATCCGAACCTAACGCAACCTAACATCTGGGATGTAATATTTTACAGCATTCCTGGCATGTCGGCCCCTATTTCTCGGTGGGAATATTATATACGTCTATAACGTTATATATCCTAGCCTAAGGCAACCTAACATCTCGAGTTTAATATTTTACAACATTCCTGACGCGTCGGCCCCTATTTCTCGGTGGGAACATTATATACGTCTATAACGTTATATATCATAACCTAAGGCAACCTAAAATCTCTACCGTAATAGTTTACAACATTCCTGGCGAGTCGGCTCGTACTTCTCGGTGCGAACATTATATACGTCTATAACGTTATATATCCTAACGTAAGGCAACATAACATCTCGGATGTAATATTTTACAACATACCTGGCGTGTCGTCGCCTGCTTCTCGATGGGGACATTATATACGTCTATAACGTTGTATATCCTAACCTAACGCAATCTAACATCTGGGATGTAATATTTTCCAACATTCCTGGCATGTCGGTCCCTACGTCTCGGAGGGAACGTTATATACGTCTATAACCATATATATCCACACTTAAGGGAAACTAACTTCTCGGGTGTCATATTTTACAACATTCCTGGCGCTTCGGCTCCTACTTTTCGGTGGGAACATTATATACGTCTATAACGTTACATATCCTAACGTAAGGCAACATAACATCTCGGATGTCATATTTTACAACATTCCTGTCGTGTGGTCGCCTGCTTCTCGATGGGATCATTATATACGTCTATAACATTGTATATCCTAACCTAAGGCAACCTAACATCTCGGATGTAATATTTTACAACATTCCGGCTTGTCAGTCCCCACGTCTCGATCTGGACATTATATACATTTATAACGATATATATCCAAACTTAAGGGAAACTAACGTCTCGGATGTAATATTTTGCAACATTCCTGGCGCTTCGGCTCCTACTTTTCGGTGGGAACATTATATACGTCTATAACGTTACATATCCTAACGTAAGGCAACATAACATCTCGGATGTTATATTTTACAACATTCCTGGCGTGTCGTCGCCTGCTTCTCGATGGGGACATTGTATACGTCTATAACGTTGTATATCCTAGCCTAAGCAATCTAACATCTCGGATGTAATATTTTACAACATTCCTGGCGTGTCGGCTCGTACTTCTCGGTGCGAACATTATATACGTCTATAACGTTGTATATCCTAACCTAACGCAACCTAACATCTCGGATGTAATATTTTACAACATTCCTGGCTCTTCGGCTCCTACTTTTCGGTGGGAACACTATATACGTCTATAACGTTACATATCCTAACGTAAGACAACATAACATCTCGGATGTAATATTTTACAACATTCCTGGCGTGTCGTCGCCTGCTTCTCGATGGGGACATTATATACGTCCATAACGTTGTATATCCGAACCTAACGCAACCTAACATCTGGGATGTAATATTTTACAACATTCCTGGCATGTCGGCCCCTATTTCTCGGTGGGAATATTATATACGTCTATAACGTTATATATCCTAGCCTAAGGCAACCTAACATCTCGGGTTTAATATTTTACAACATTCCTGACGCGTCGGCCCCTATTTCTCGGTGGGAACATTATATACGTCTATAACGTTATATATCATAACCTAAGGCAACCTAAAATCTCTACCGTAATAGTTTACAACATTCCTGGCGTGTCGGCTCGTACTTCTCGGTGCGAACATTATATACGTCTATAACGTTATATATCCTAACGTAAGGCAACATAACATCTCGGATGTAATATTTTACAACATACCTGGCGTGTCGTCGCCTGCTTCTCGATGGGGACATTATATACGTCTATAACGTTGTATATCCTAACCTAACGCAATCTAACATCTGGGATGTAATATTTTCCAACATTCCTGGCATGTCGGTCCCTACGTCTCGGAGGGAACGTTATATACGTCTATAACCATATATATCCACACTTAAGGGAAACTAACTTCTCGGGTGTCATATTTTACAACATTCCTGACGCGTCGGCCCCTATTTCTCGGTGGGAACATTATATACGTCCATAACGTTATATATCATAACCTAAGGCAACCTAAAATCTCTACCGTAACAGTTTGCAACATTCCTGGCGTGTCGGCTCGTACTTCTCGGTGCGAACATTATATACGTCTATAACGATATATATCCAAACTTAAGGGAAACTAACATCTCGGATGTAATATTTTATAACATTCCTGGCGCTTCGGCTCCTACTTTTCGGTGGGAACATTATATACGTCTATAACGTTGTATATCCTAACCTAACGCAACCTAACATCTGGGATGTAATATTTTACAACATTCCTGGCATGTCGGCCCCTATTTCTCGGTGGGAATATTATATACGTCTATAACGTTATATATCCTAGCCTAAGGCAACCTAACATCTCGAGTTTAATATTTTACAACATTCCTGACGCGTCGGCCCCTATTTCTCGGTGGGAACATTACTTACGTCTATAACGTTATATATCATAACCTAAGGCAACCTAAAATCTCTACCGTAACAGTTTACAACATTCCTGGCGTGTCGGCTCGTACTTCTCGGTGCGAACACTATATACGTCTATAACGTTACATATCCTAACGTAAGGCAACATAACATTTCGGATGTAATATTTTACAACATTCCTGGCGTGTCGTCGCCTGCTTCTCGATGGGGACATTATATACGTCCATAACGTTGTATATCCTAACCTAACGCAACCTAACATCTGGGATGTAATATTTTACAACATTCCTGGCATGTCGGCCCCTATTTCTCGGTGGGAATATTATATACGTCTATAACGTTATATATCCTAGCCTAAGGCAACCTAACATCTCGGGTTTAATATTTTACAACATTCCTGACGCGTCGGCCCCTATTTCTCGGTGGGAATATTATATACGTCTATAACGTTATATATCATAACCTAAGGCAACCTAAAATCTCTACCGTAATAGTTTACGACGTTCCTGGCGTGTCGGCTCGTACTTCTCGGTGCGAACATTATATACGTCTATAACGTTATATATCCTAACGTAAGGCAACATAACATCTCGGATGTAATATTTTACAACATACCTGGCGTGTCGTCGTCTGCTTCTCGATGGGGACATTATATACGTCTATAACGTTGTATATCCTAACCTAACGCAATCTAACATCTCGGATGTAATATTTTACAACATTCTGGCTTGTCAGTCCCCACGTCTCGATCTGGACATTATATACATTTATAACGATATATATCCAAACTTAAGGGAAACTAACATCTCGGATGTAATATTTTACAACATTCCTGGTGCTTCGGCTCCTACTTTTCGGTGGGAACATTATATACGTCTATAACGTTACATATCCTAACGTAAGGCAACATAACATCTCGGATGTTATATTTTACAACATTCCTGGCGTGTCGTCGCCTGCTTCTCGATGGGGAAATTATATACGTCTATAACGTTGTATATCCTAACCTAACGCAACCTAACATCTGGGATGTAATATTTTACAACATTCCTAGCATGTCGGCCCCTATTTCTCGGTGGGAATATTATATACGTCTATAACGTTATATATCCTAGCCTAAGGCAACCTAACATCTCGGGTTTAATATTTTACAACATTCCTGACGCGTCGGCCCCTATCTCTCGGTGGGAACATTATATACGTCTATAACGTTATATATCATAACCTAAGGCAACCTAAAATCTCTACCGTAATAGTTTACGACGTTCCTGGCGTGTCGGCTCGTACTTCTCGGTGCGAAAATTATATACGTCTATAACGTTATATATCCTAACGTAAGGCAACATAACATCTCGGATGTAATATTTTACAACATTCCTGGCCTGTCGTCGCCTGCTTCTCGATGGGGACATTATATACGTCTTTAACGTTGTATATCCTAACCTAAAGCAACCTAACATCTGGGATGTAATATTTTACAAGATTCCTGGCATGTCGGTCCCCAAGTCTCGGTAGGAACATTATATACGTCTATAACGATATATATCCAAACCGAAGGGAACCTAACATCTCGGATGTAATATTTTACAACATTCCTGGCGTGTCGTCGCCTGCTTCTCGATGGGGACATTATATACGTCTATAACGTTGTATATCCTAACCTAACGCAACCTAACATCTCGGATGTAATATTTTACAACATTCTTGGCATGTCGGACCCTACATCTCGGTGGGAACATACTATACGTCTATAAAGTTGTATATCCTAACCTAAGGGAACATAACATCTCGGGTGTAATATTTTACAACATTCATGACTCATGGGCCCCTATTTTTAGGTGGGAACATTATATACGTCTATAACGCTATATATCCTAGCCTAAGGCAACCTAAGATGTCGAATGTAATATTTTACAACATTCTGGCGTGTCGTCGCCTGCTTCTCGATGGGGATATTATATACGTCTATAACTTTGTATATCCTAACCTAACGCAACCTAACATCTCGGATGTAATATTTTACAACATTCCTGGCATGTCGGTCCCTACATCTCGGTGGGAACATACTATACGTCTAAAACGTTGTATATCCTAACCTAAGGGAACCTATCATCTCGGGTGTAATATTTTACAACATTCCTGACGCGTCGGCCCCTATTTTTCGGTGGGAACATTATATACGTCTATAACGTTATATATCCTAGCCTAAGGCAACCTAAGGTGTCGAATGTAATATTTTACAACATTCCTGGCGTGTCGTCGCCTACTTCACGATGGGGACATTATATACATCTATAACATTGTATATCCTAACCTAAGGCAACCTAACATCTCGGATGTAATATTTTACAACATTCTGGCGTGTCGTCGCCTGCTTCTCGATGGGGAGATTATATACGTCTATAACGTTGTATATCCTAACCTAACGCAACCTAACATTTGGGATGCAATATTTTACAACATTCCTGGCATGTCGGTGCCTACGTCTCGGTGGGAACATTATATACGTCTATAACGATATATGTCCCAACCTAAGGCAACCTAACACCTCGGATGTAATAGTTGACAACATTCCTGGCGTCTAGGCCCGTACTTCTCGGTGGGAACATTGTATACGTCTATAACGTTATATATCCTAGCCTAAGGCGACCTAACATGTCGAATGTAATATTTTACAACATTCCTGGCGTGTCGTCGCCTGCTTCTCGATGCGGACATTATATACGTCTATAACGTTGTATATCCTAACCTAAAGCAACCTAACATCTGGGATGTAATATTTTACAAGATTCCTGGCATGTCGGTCCCCAAGTCTCGGTAGGAACATTATATACGTCTATAACGATATATATCCAAACCGAAGGGAACCTAACATCTCGCATGTAATATTTTACAACATTCCTGGCGTGTCGTCGCCTGCTTCTCGATGGGGACATTATATACGTCTATAACTTTGTCAATCCTAACCTAACGCAACCTAAGATTTGGGATGTAATATTTTACAACATTCCTTGCATGTCGGTGCCTACGTCTCGGTGGGAACATTATATACGTCTATAACGTTATATATCCTAGCCTAAGGCCACCTAACATGTCGAATGTAATATTTTACAACATTCCTGACGCGTCGGCCCCTATTTTTCGGTGGGAACATTACATACGTCTATAACGTTATATATCCTAGTCTAAGGCAACCTGACATGTCGAATGTAATATTTTACAGCATTCCTGGCGTGTCGTCGCCTACTTCTGGATGGGGATATTATATACATCTATATCGTTGTATATCCTAACCTAAAGCAACCTAACATCTCGGGTGTAATATTTTACAACATTCCTGACGCGTCGACCCCTATTTCTCGGTGGGAACATTATATACGTCTATAACGTTATATATCCTAGCCTAAGGCGACCTAAGATGTCGAATGTAATATTTTACAACATTCCTGGCGTGTCGTCGCCTACTTCACGATGGGGACATTATATACATCTATAACATTGTATATCCTAACCTAAGGCAACCTAACATCTCGGATGTAATATTTTACAACATTCTGGCGTGTCGTCGCCTGCTTCTCGATGGGGAGATTATATACGTCTATAACGTTGTATATCCTAACCTAACGCAACCTAACATTTGGGATGCAATATTTTACAACATTCCTGGCATGTCGGTGCCTACGTCTCGGTGGGAACATTATATACGTCTATAACGATATATGTCCCAACCTAAGGCAACCTAACACCTCGGATGTAATAGTTGACAACATTCCTGGCGTCTAGGCCCGTACTTCTCGGTGGGAACATTGTATACGTCTATAACGTTATATATCCTAGCCTAAGGCGACCTAACATGTCGAATGTAATATTTTACAACATTCCTGGCTTGTCGTCGCCTGCTTCTCGATGCGGACATTATATACGTCTATAACGTTGTATATCCTAACCTAAAGCAACCTAACATCTGGGATGTAATATTTTACAAGATTCCTGGCATGTCGGTCCCCAAGTCTCGGTAGGAACATTATATACGTCTATAACGATATATATCCAAACCAAAGGGAACCTAACATCTCGCATGTAATATTTTACAACATTCCTGGCGTGTCGTCGCCTGCTTCTCGATGGGGACATTATATACGTCTATAACGTTGTATATCCTAACCTAACGCAACGTAACATCTCGGATGTAATATTTTACAACATTCCTGGCATGTCGGTCTCTACATCTCGGGGGGAACATACTATACGTCTATAAAGTTGTATATCCTAACCTCAGGGAACCTAACATCTCGGGTGTAATATTTTACAACATTCATGACTCGTCGGCCCCTATTTTTAGGTGGGAACATTATATACGTCTATAACGCTATATATCCTAGCCTAAGGCAACCTAAGATGTCGAATGTAATATTTTACAACATTCTGGCGTGTCGTCGCCTGCTTCTCGATGGGGACATTATATACGTCTATAACTTTGTCAATCCTAACCTAACGCAACCTAAGATTTGGGATGTAATATTTTACAACATTCCTTGCATGTCGGTGCCTACGTCTCGGTGGGAACATTATATACGTCTATAACGTTATATATCCTAGCCTAAGGCCACCTAACATGTCGAATGTAATATTTTACAACATTCCTGGCGTGTCGTCGCCTGCTTCTCGATGGGGACATTATATACGTCTTTAACGTTGTATATCCTAACCTAAAGCAACCTAACTTCTGGGATGTAATATTTTACAAGATTCCTGTCATGTCGGTCCCCAAGTCTCGGTAGGAACATTATATACGTCTATAACGATATATATCCAAACCGAAGGGAACCTAACATCTCGGATGTAATATTTTACAACATTCCTGGCGTGTCGCCGCCTGCTTCTCGATGGGGATGTTATATACGT
This sequence comes from Xylocopa violacea, assembly GCA_963969225.1. Classification (NCBI taxonomy): domain Eukaryota; kingdom Metazoa; phylum Arthropoda; class Insecta; order Hymenoptera; family Apidae; genus Xylocopa; species Xylocopa violacea. The sequence continues at coordinate 295,435 of CAXAJV010000500.1, read as the reverse complement.
CTATAACGTTGTATATCCTAACCTAACGCAACCTAACATCTCGGATGTAATATTTTACAACATTCTTGGCATGTCGGACCCTACATCTCGGTGGGAACATACTATACGTCTATAAAGTTGTATATCCTAACCTAAGGGAACATAACATCTCGGGTGTAATATTTTACAACATTCCTGACTCGTCGGCCCCTATTTTTAGGTGGGAACATTATATACGTCTATAACGCTATATATCCTAGCCTAAGGCAACCTAAGATGTCGAATGTAATATTTTACAACATTCTGGCGTGTCGTCGCCTGCTTCTCGATGGGGAGATTATATACGTCTATAACTTTGTATATCCTAACCTAACGCAACCTAAGATTTGGGATGTAATATTTTACAACATTCCTTGCATGTCGGTGCCTACGTCTCGGTGGGAACATTATATACGTCTATAAAGTTATATATCCTAGCCTAAGGCAACCTAACATGTCGAATGTAATATTTTACAACATTCCTGACGCGTCGGCCCCTATTTTTCGGTGGGAACATTACATACGTCTATAACGTTATATATCCTAGTCTAAGGCAACCTGACATGTCGAATGTAATATTTTACAACACTCCTGTCGTGTAGTCGCCTACTTCTGGATGGGGACAATATATACATCTATAACTTTGTATATCCTAACCTAAGGCAGCCTAACATCTCGGATGTAATATTTTACAACATTCCTGGCATGTCGGTCCCTACATCTCGGTGAGAACATACTATACGTCTATAACGTTGTATATCCTAACCTAAGGGAACCTAACATCTCGGGTGTAATATTTTACAACATTCCTGACGCGTCGGCCCCTATTTCTCGGTGGGAACATTATATACGTCTATAACGTTATATATCCTAGCCTAAGGCGACCTAACATGTCGGATGTAATAGTTGATAACATTCCTGGCGTGTCGGCCCGTACTTCTCGGTGGTAACATTACATACGTCTATAACGTTATATATCCTAGCCTAAGTCAACCTAACATGTCGAATGTAACATTTTACAACATTCCTGGCGTGTCGTCGCCTGCTTCTCGATGGGGACATTATATACGTCTATAACGTTGTATATCCTAACCTAACGCAACCTAACATCTGGGATGTAATATTTTACAACATTCCTGGCGTGTCGTCGCCTACTTCACGATGGGGACATTATATACATCTATAACATTGTATATCCTAACCTAAGGCAACCTAACATCTCGTATGTAATATTTTACAACATTCTGGCGTGTCGTCGCCTGCTTCTCGATGGGGAGATTATATACGTCTATAACGTTGTATATCCTAACCTAACGCAACCTAACATTTGGGATGCAATATTTTACAACATTCCTGGCATGTCGGTCCCTACATCTCGGTGGGAACATACTATACTTCTATAACGTTGTATATCCTAACCTAAGGGAACCTAACATGTCGAATGTAATATTTTACAACATTCCTGACGCGTCGGCCCCTATTTTTCGGTGGGAACATTACATACGTCTATAACGTTATATATCCTAGTCTAAGGCAACCTGACATGTCGAATGTAATATTTTACATCATTCCTGGCGTGTCGTCGCCTGCTTCTCGATGGGAACATTATATAAGTCTATAACGTTGTGTATCCTAACCTAACGCAACCTAACATCTGGGATGTAATATTCCTGGCGTGTCGTCGCCTACTTCAGGATGGGGACATTATATACGTCTATAACGTTATATATCCTAACCTAAGGCAACCTAACATCTCGGATGTAATAGTTGACAACATTCCTGGCGTGTCCACCTGTACTTCTCGGTGGGAACCTTATATACGTCTATAACGTTATATATCCTAGCCTAAGGCCACCTAACATGTCGAATGTAATATTTTACAACATTCCTGACACGTCGTCCCCTATTTTTCGGTGGGAACATTATATACGTCTATAACGTTATATATCCTAGTCTAAGGCAACCTAACATGTCGAATTTAATATTTTACAACATTCCTGGCCTGTTGTCGCCTACTTCTCGATGGGGACATTATATACATCTATAATCTTGTATATCCTAACCTTAGGCAGCCTAACATCTCCGATGTAATATTTTACAACATTCCTGGCGTGTCGTCGCCTACTTCTGGATGGGGTCATTATATACGTCTATAACGTTCTATCTCCTAACCTAAGGAAACCTAACATCTCGGGTGTAATATTTTACAATATTCCTGACGCGTCGGCCCCTATTTTTCGGTGGGAATATTATATACGTCTATAACGTTATATATCCTAGCCTAAGGCAACCTAACACCTCGGATGTAATAGTTGACAACATTCCAGACGTGTAGGCCCGTACTTCTCGGTGGGAACATTGTATACGTCTATGACGTTATATATCATAGCCTAAGGCGACCTAACATATCGAATGTAATATTTTACATCATTCCTGGCGTGTCGTCGCCTTCTTCTCGATGTTAACATTATATACGTCTATAACGTTGTGTATCCTAACCTAACGCAACCTAACATCTGAGATGTAATATTCCTTGCGTGTCGTCGCCTACTTCTGGATGGGTACATTATATACGTCTATAACGTTATATATCCTAACGTAAGGCAACATAACATCTCGGATGTAATATTTTACAACATACCTGGCGTGTCGTCGCCTGCTTCTCGATGGGGACATTATATACGTCTATAACGTTGTATATCCTAACCTAACGCAATCTAACATCTGGGATGTAATATTTTCCAACATTCCTGGCATGTCGGTCCCTACGTCTCGGAGGGAACGTTATATACGTCTATAACCATATATATCCACACTTAAGGGAAACTAACTTCTCGGGTGTCATATTTTACAACATTCCTGACGCGTCGGCCCCTATTTCTCGGTGGGAACATTATATACGTCCATAACGTTATATATCATAACCTAAGGCAACCTAAAATCTCTACCGTAACAGTTTGCAACATTCCTGGCGTGTCGGCTCGTACTTCTCGGTGCGAACATTATATACGTCTATAACGATATATATCCAAACTTAAGGGAAACTAACATCTCGGATGTAATATTTTATAACATTCCTGGCGCTTCGGCTCCTACTTTTCGGTGGGAACATTATATACGTCTATAACGTTGTATATCCTAACCTAACGCAACCTAACATCTGGGATGTAATATTTTACAACATTCCTGGCATGTCGGCCCCTATTTCTCGGTGGGAATATTATATACGTCTATAACGTTATATATCCTAGCCTAAGGCAACCTAACATCTCGAGTTTAATATTTTACAACATTCCTGACGCGTCGGCCCCTATTTCTCGGTGGGAACATTACTTACGTCTATAACGTTATATATCATAACCTAAGGCAACCTAAAATCTCTACCGTAACAGTTTACAACATTCCTGGCGTGTCGGCTCGTACTTCTCGGTGCGAACACTATATACGTCTATAACGTTACATATCCTAACGTAAGGCAACATAACATTTCGGATGTAATATTTTACAACATTCCTGGCGTGTCGTCGCCTGCTTCTCGATGGGGACATTATATACGTCCATAACGTTGTATATCCTAACCTAACGCAACCTAACATCTGGGATGTAATATTTTACAACATTCCTGGCATGTCGGCCCCTATTTCTCGGTGGGAATATTATATACGTCTATAACGTTATATATCCTAGCCTAAGGCAACCTAACATCTCGGGTTTAATATTTTACAACATTCCTGACGCGTCGGCCCCTATTTCTCGGTGGGAACATTATATACGTCTATAACGTTATATATCATAACCTAAGGCAACCTAAAATCTCTACCGTAATAGTTTACAACATTCCTGGCGTGTCGGCTCGTACTTCTCGGTGCGAACATTATATACGTCTATAACGTTATATATCCTAACGTAAGGCAACATAACATCTCGGATGTAATATTTTACAACATACCTGGCGTGTCGTCGCCTGCTTCTCGATGGGGACATTATATACGTCTATAACGTTGTATATCCTAACCTAACGCAATCTAACATCTGGGATGTAATATTTTCCAACATTCCTGGCATGTCGGTCCCTACGTCTCGGAGGGAACGTTATATACGTCTATAACCATATATATCCACACTTAAGGGAAACTAACTTCTCGGGTGTCATATTTTACAACATTCCTGACGCGTCGGCCCCTATTTCTCGGTGGGAACATTATATACGTCCATAACGTTATATATCATAACCTAAGGCAACCTAAAATCTCTACCGTAACAGTTTGCAACATTCCTGGCGTGTCGGCTCGTACTTCTCGGTGCGAACATTATATACGTCTATAACGATATATATCCAAACTCAAGGGAAACTAACATCTCGGATGTAATATTTTATAACATTCCTGGCGCTTCGGCTCCTACTTTTCGGTGGGAACATTATATACGTCTATAACGTTGTATATCCTAACCTAACGCAACCTAACATCTGGGATGTAATATTTTACAACATTCCTGGCATGTCGGCCCCTATTTCTCGGTGGGAATATTATATACGTCTATAACGTTATATATCCTAGCCTAAGGCAACCTAACATCTCGAGTTTAATATTTTACAACATTCCTGACGCGTCGGCCCCTATTTCTCGGTGGGAACATTATATACGTCTATAACGTTATATATCATAACCTAAGGCAACCTAAAATCTCTACCGTAACAGTTTACAACATTCCTGGCGTGTCGGCTCGTACTTCTCGGTGCGAACACTATATACGTCTATAACGTTACATATCCTAACGTAAGGCAACATAACATTTCGGATGTAATATTTTACAACATTCCTGGCGTGTCGTCGCCTGCTTCTCGATGGGGACATTATATACGTCCATAACGTTGTATATCCGAACCTAACGCAACCTAACATCTGGGATGTAATATTTTACAGCATTCCTGGCATGTCGGCCCCTATTTCTCGGTGGGAATATTATATACGTCTATAACGTTATATATCCTAGCCTAAGGCAACCTAACATCTCGAGTTTAATATTTTACAACATTCCTGACGCGTCGGCCCCTATTTCTCGGTGGGAACATTATATACGTCTATAACGTTATATATCATAACCTAAGGCAACCTAAAATCTCTACCGTAATAGTTTACAACATTCCTGGCGAGTCGGCTCGTACTTCTCGGTGCGAACATTATATACGTCTATAACGTTATATATCCTAACGTAAGGCAACATAACATCTCGGATGTAATATTTTACAACATACCTGGCGTGTCGTCGCCTGCTTCTCGATGGGGACATTATATACGTCTATAACGTTGTATATCCTAACCTAACGCAATCTAACATCTGGGATGTAATATTTTCCAACATTCCTGGCATGTCGGTCCCTACGTCTCGGAGGGAACGTTATATACGTCTATAACCATATATATCCACACTTAAGGGAAACTAACTTCTCGGGTGTCATATTTTACAACATTCCTGGCGCTTCGGCTCCTACTTTTCGGTGGGAACATTATATACGTCTATAACGTTACATATCCTAACGTAAGGCAACATAACATCTCGGATGTCATATTTTACAACATTCCTGTCGTGTGGTCGCCTGCTTCTCGATGGGATCATTATATACGTCTATAACATTGTATATCCTAACCTAAGGCAACCTAACATCTCGGATGTAATATTTTACAACATTCCGGCTTGTCAGTCCCCACGTCTCGATCTGGACATTATATACATTTATAACGATATATATCCAAACTTAAGGGAAACTAACGTCTCGGATGTAATATTTTGCAACATTCCTGGCGCTTCGGCTCCTACTTTTCGGTGGGAACATTATATACGTCTATAACGTTACATATCCTAACGTAAGGCAACATAACATCTCGGATGTTATATTTTACAACATTCCTGGCGTGTCGTCGCCTGCTTCTCGATGGGGACATTGTATACGTCTATAACGTTGTATATCCTAGCCTAAGCAATCTAACATCTCGGATGTAATATTTTACAACATTCCTGGCGTGTCGGCTCGTACTTCTCGGTGCGAACATTATATACGTCTATAACGTTGTATATCCTAACCTAACGCAACCTAACATCTCGGATGTAATATTTTACAACATTCCTGGCTCTTCGGCTCCTACTTTTCGGTGGGAACACTATATACGTCTATAACGTTACATATCCTAACGTAAGACAACATAACATCTCGGATGTAATATTTTACAACATTCCTGGCGTGTCGTCGCCTGCTTCTCGATGGGGACATTATATACGTCCATAACGTTGTATATCCGAACCTAACGCAACCTAACATCTGGGATGTAATATTTTACAACATTCCTGGCATGTCGGCCCCTATTTCTCGGTGGGAATATTATATACGTCTATAACGTTATATATCCTAGCCTAAGGCAACCTAACATCTCGGGTTTAATATTTTACAACATTCCTGACGCGTCGGCCCCTATTTCTCGGTGGGAACATTATATACGTCTATAACGTTATATATCATAACCTAAGGCAACCTAAAATCTCTACCGTAATAGTTTACAACATTCCTGGCGTGTCGGCTCGTACTTCTCGGTGCGAACATTATATACGTCTATAACGTTATATATCCTAACGTAAGGCAACATAACATCTCGGATGTAATATTTTACAACATACCTGGCGTGTCGTCGCCTGCTTCTCGATGGGGACATTATATACGTCTATAACGTTGTATATCCTAACCTAACGCAATCTAACATCTGGGATGTAATATTTTCCAACATTCCTGGCATGTCGGTCCCTACGTCTCGGAGGGAACGTTATATACGTCTATAACCATATATATCCACACTTAAGGGAAACTAACTTCTCGGGTGTCATATTTTACAACATTCCTGACGCGTCGGCCCCTATTTCTCGGTGGGAACATTATATACGTCCATAACGTTATATATCATAACCTAAGGCAACCTAAAATCTCTACCGTAACAGTTTGCAACATTCCTGGCGTGTCGGCTCGTACTTCTCGGTGCGAACATTATATACGTCTATAACGATATATATCCAAACTTAAGGGAAACTAACATCTCGGATGTAATATTTTATAACATTCCTGGCGCTTCGGCTCCTACTTTTCGGTGGGAACATTATATACGTCTATAACGTTGTATATCCTAACCTAACGCAACCTAACATCTGGGATGTAATATTTTACAACATTCCTGGCATGTCGGCCCCTATTTCTCGGTGGGAATATTATATACGTCTATAACGTTATATATCCTAGCCTAAGGCAACCTAACATCTCGAGTTTAATATTTTACAACATTCCTGACGCGTCGGCCCCTATTTCTCGGTGGGAACATTACTTACGTCTATAACGTTATATATCATAACCTAAGGCAACCTAAAATCTCTACCGTAACAGTTTACAACATTCCTGGCGTGTCGGCTCGTACTTCTCGGTGCGAACACTATATACGTCTATAACGTTACATATCCTAACGTAAGGCAACATAACATTTCGGATGTAATATTTTACAACATTCCTGGCGTGTCGTCGCCTGCTTCTCGATGGGGACATTATATACGTCCATAACGTTGTATATCCTAACCTAACGCAACCTAACATCTGGGATGTAATATTTTACAACATTCCTGGCATGTCGGCCCCTATTTCTCGGTGGGAATATTATATACGTCTATAACGTTATATATCCTAGCCTAAGGCAACCTAACATCTCGGGTTTAATATTTTACAACATTCCTGACGCGTCGGCCCCTATTTCTCGGTGGGAATATTATATACGTCTATAACGTTATATATCATAACCTAAGGCAACCTAAAATCTCTACCGTAATAGTTTACGACGTTCCTGGCGTGTCGGCTCGTACTTCTCGGTGCGAACATTATATACGTCTATAACGTTATATATCCTAACGTAAGGCAACATAACATCTCGGATGTAATATTTTACAACATACCTGGCGTGTCGTCGTCTGCTTCTCGATGGGGACATTATATACGTCTATAACGTTGTATATCCTAACCTAACGCAATCTAACATCTCGGATGTAATATTTTACAACATTCTGGCTTGTCAGTCCCCACGTCTCGATCTGGACATTATATACATTTATAACGATATATATCCAAACTTAAGGGAAACTAACATCTCGGATGTAATATTTTACAACATTCCTGGTGCTTCGGCTCCTACTTTTCGGTGGGAACATTATATACGTCTATAACGTTACATATCCTAACGTAAGGCAACATAACATCTCGGATGTTATATTTTACAACATTCCTGGCGTGTCGTCGCCTGCTTCTCGATGGGGAAATTATATACGTCTATAACGTTGTATATCCTAACCTAACGCAACCTAACATCTGGGATGTAATATTTTACAACATTCCTAGCATGTCGGCCCCTATTTCTCGGTGGGAATATTATATACGTCTATAACGTTATATATCCTAGCCTAAGGCAACCTAACATCTCGGGTTTAATATTTTACAACATTCCTGACGCGTCGGCCCCTATCTCTCGGTGGGAACATTATATACGTCTATAACGTTATATATCATAACCTAAGGCAACCTAAAATCTCTACCGTAATAGTTTACGACGTTCCTGGCGTGTCGGCTCGTACTTCTCGGTGCGAAAATTATATACGTCTATAACGTTATATATCCTAACGTAAGGCAACATAACATCTCGGATGTAATATTTTACAACATTCCTGGCCTGTCGTCGCCTGCTTCTCGATGGGGACATTATATACGTCTTTAACGTTGTATATCCTAACCTAAAGCAACCTAACATCTGGGATGTAATATTTTACAAGATTCCTGGCATGTCGGTCCCCAAGTCTCGGTAGGAACATTATATACGTCTATAACGATATATATCCAAACCGAAGGGAACCTAACATCTCGGATGTAATATTTTACAACATTCCTGGCGTGTCGTCGCCTGCTTCTCGATGGGGACATTATATACGTCTATAACGTTGTATATCCTAACCTAACGCAACCTAACATCTCGGATGTAATATTTTACAACATTCTTGGCATGTCGGACCCTACATCTCGGTGGGAACATACTATACGTCTATAAAGTTGTATATCCTAACCTAAGGGAACATAACATCTCGGGTGTAATATTTTACAACATTCATGACTCATGGGCCCCTATTTTTAGGTGGGAACATTATATACGTCTATAACGCTATATATCCTAGCCTAAGGCAACCTAAGATGTCGAATGTAATATTTTACAACATTCTGGCGTGTCGTCGCCTGCTTCTCGATGGGGATATTATATACGTCTATAACTTTGTATATCCTAACCTAACGCAACCTAACATCTCGGATGTAATATTTTACAACATTCCTGGCATGTCGGTCCCTACATCTCGGTGGGAACATACTATACGTCTAAAACGTTGTATATCCTAACCTAAGGGAACCTATCATCTCGGGTGTAATATTTTACAACATTCCTGACGCGTCGGCCCCTATTTTTCGGTGGGAACATTATATACGTCTATAACGTTATATATCCTAGCCTAAGGCAACCTAAGGTGTCGAATGTAATATTTTACAACATTCCTGGCGTGTCGTCGCCTACTTCACGATGGGGACATTATATACATCTATAACATTGTATATCCTAACCTAAGGCAACCTAACATCTCGGATGTAATATTTTACAACATTCTGGCGTGTCGTCGCCTGCTTCTCGATGGGGAGATTATATACGTCTATAACGTTGTATATCCTAACCTAACGCAACCTAACATTTGGGATGCAATATTTTACAACATTCCTGGCATGTCGGTGCCTACGTCTCGGTGGGAACATTATATACGTCTATAACGATATATGTCCCAACCTAAGGCAACCTAACACCTCGGATGTAATAGTTGACAACATTCCTGGCGTCTAGGCCCGTACTTCTCGGTGGGAACATTGTATACGTCTATAACGTTATATATCCTAGCCTAAGGCGACCTAACATGTCGAATGTAATATTTTACAACATTCCTGGCGTGTCGTCGCCTGCTTCTCGATGCGGACATTATATACGTCTATAACGTTGTATATCCTAACCTAAAGCAACCTAACATCTGGGATGTAATATTTTACAAGATTCCTGGCATGTCGGTCCCCAAGTCTCGGTAGGAACATTATATACGTCTATAACGATATATATCCAAACCGAAGGGAACCTAACATCTCGCATGTAATATTTTACAACATTCCTGGCGTGTCGTCGCCTGCTTCTCGATGGGGACATTATATACGTCTATAACTTTGTCAATCCTAACCTAACGCAACCTAAGATTTGGGATGTAATATTTTACAACATTCCTTGCATGTCGGTGCCTACGTCTCGGTGGGAACATTATATACGTCTATAACGTTATATATCCTAGCCTAAGGCCACCTAACATGTCGAATGTAATATTTTACAACATTCCTGACGCGTCGGCCCCTATTTTTCGGTGGGAACATTACATACGTCTATAACGTTATATATCCTAGTCTAAGGCAACCTGACATGTCGAATGTAATATTTTACAGCATTCCTGGCGTGTCGTCGCCTACTTCTGGATGGGGATATTATATACATCTATATCGTTGTATATCCTAACCTAAAGCAACCTAACATCTCGGGTGTAATATTTTACAACATTCCTGACGCGTCGACCCCTATTTCTCGGTGGGAACATTATATACGTCTATAACGTTATATATCCTAGCCTAAGGCGACCTAAGATGTCGAATGTAATATTTTACAACATTCCTGGCGTGTCGTCGCCTACTTCACGATGGGGACATTATATACATCTATAACATTGTATATCCTAACCTAAGGCAACCTAACATCTCGGATGTAATATTTTACAACATTCTGGCGTGTCGTCGCCTGCTTCTCGATGGGGAGATTATATACGTCTATAACGTTGTATATCCTAACCTAACGCAACCTAACATTTGGGATGCAATATTTTACAACATTCCTGGCATGTCGGTGCCTACGTCTCGGTGGGAACATTATATACGTCTATAACGATATATGTCCCAACCTAAGGCAACCTAACACCTCGGATGTAATAGTTGACAACATTCCTGGCGTCTAGGCCCGTACTTCTCGGTGGGAACATTGTATACGTCTATAACGTTATATATCCTAGCCTAAGGCGACCTAACATGTCGAATGTAATATTTTACAACATTCCTGGCTTGTCGTCGCCTGCTTCTCGATGCGGACATTATATACGTCTATAACGTTGTATATCCTAACCTAAAGCAACCTAACATCTGGGATGTAATATTTTACAAGATTCCTGGCATGTCGGTCCCCAAGTCTCGGTAGGAACATTATATACGTCTATAACGATATATATCCAAACCAAAGGGAACCTAACATCTCGCATGTAATATTTTACAACATTCCTGGCGTGTCGTCGCCTGCTTCTCGATGGGGACATTATATACGTCTATAACGTTGTATATCCTAACCTAACGCAACGTAACATCTCGGATGTAATATTTTACAACATTCCTGGCATGTCGGTCTCTACATCTCGGGGGGAACATACTATACGTCTATAAAGTTGTATATCCTAACCTCAGGGAACCTAACATCTCGGGTGTAATATTTTACAACATTCATGACTCGTCGGCCCCTATTTTTAGGTGGGAACATTATATACGTCTATAACGCTATATATCCTAGCCTAAGGCAACCTAAGATGTCGAATGTAATATTTTACAACATTCTGGCGTGTCGTCGCCTGCTTCTCGATGGGGACATTATATACGTCTATAACTTTGTCAATCCTAACCTAACGCAACCTAAGATTTGGGATGTAATATTTTACAACATTCCTTGCATGTCGGTGCCTACGTCTCGGTGGGAACATTATATACGTCTATAACGTTATATATCCTAGCCTAAGGCCACCTAACATGTCGAATGTAATATTTTACAACATTCCTGGCGTGTCGTCGCCTGCTTCTCGATGGGGACATTATATACGTCTTTAACGTTGTATATCCTAACCTAAAGCAACCTAACTTCTGGGATGTAATATTTTACAAGATTCCTGTCATGTCGGTCCCCAAGTCTCGGTAGGAACATTATATACGTCTATAACGATATATATCCAAACCGAAGGGAACCTAACATCTCGGATGTAATATTTTACAACATTCCTGGCGTGTCGCCGCCTGCTTCTCGATGGGGATGTTATATACGTCTATAACGTTGTATATCCTAACCTAACGCAACCTAACATCTCGGATGTAATATTTTACAACATTCTTGGCATGTCGGACCCTACATCTCGGTGGGAACATACTATACGTCTATAAAGTTGTATATCCTAACCTAAGGGAACATAACATCTCGGGTGTAATATTTTACAACATTCCTGACTCGTCGGCCCCTATTTTTAGGTGGGAACATTATATACGTCTATAACGCTATATATCCTAGCCTAAGGCAACCTAAGATGTCGAATGTAATATTTTACAACATTCTGGCGTGTCGTCGCCTGCTTCTCGATGGGGAGATTATATACGTCTATAACTTTGTATATCCTAACCTAACGCAACCTAAGATTTGGGATGTAATATTTTACAACATTCCTTGCATGTCGGTGCCTACGTCTCGGTGGGAACATTATATACGTCTATAAAGTTATATATCCTAGCCTAAGGCAACCTAACATGTCGAATGTAATATTTTACAACATTCCTGACGCGTCGGCCCCTATTTTTCGGTGGGAACATTACATACGTCTATAACGTTATATATCCTAGTCTAAGGCAACCTGACATGTCGAATGTAATATTTTACAACACTCCTGTCGTGTAGTCGCCTACTTCTGGATGGGGACAATATATACATCTATAACTTTGTATATCCTAACCTAAGGCAGCCTAACATCTCGGATGTAATATTTTACAACATTCCTGGCATGTCGGTCCCTACATCTCGGTGAGAACATACTATACGTCTATAACGTTGTATATCCTAACCTAAGGGAACCTAACATCTCGGGTGTAATATTTTACAACATTCCTGACGCGTCGGCCCCTATTTCTCGGTGGGAACATTATATACGTCTATAACGTTATATATCCTAGCCTAAGGCGACCTAACATGTCGGATGTAATAGTTGATAACATTCCTGGCGTGTCGGCCCGTACTTCTCGGTGGTAACATTACATACGTCTATAACGTTATATATCCTAGCCTAAGTCAACCTAACATGTCGAATGTAACATTTTACAACATTCCTGGCGTGTCGTCGCCTGCTTCTCGATGGGGACATTATATACGTCTATAACGTTGTATATCCTAACCTAACGCAACCTAACATCTGGGATGTAATATTTTACAACATTCCTGGCGTGTCGTCGCCTACTTCACGATGGGGACATTATATACATCTATAACATTGTATATCCTAACCTAAGGCAACCTAACATCTCGTATGTAATATTTTACAACATTCTGGCGTGTCGTCGCCTGCTTCTCGATGGGGAGATTATATACGTCTATAACGTTGTATATCCTAACCTAACGCAACCTAACATTTGGGATGCAATATTTTACAACATTCCTGGCATGTCGGTCCCTACATCTCGGTGGGAACATACTATACTTCTATAACGTTGTATATCCTAACCTAAGGGAACCTAACATGTCGAATGTAATATTTTACAACATTCCTGACGCGTCGGCCCCTATTTTTCGGTGGGAACATTACATACGTCTATAACGTTATATATCCTAGTCTAAGGCAACCTGACATGTCGAATGTAATATTTTACATCATTCCTGGCGTGTCGTCGCCTGCTTCTCGATGGGAACATTATATAAGTCTATAACGTTGTGTATCCTAACCTAACGCAACCTAACATCTGGGATGTAATATTCCTGGCGTGTCGTCGCCTACTTCAGGATGGGGACATTATATACGTCTATAACGTTATATATCCTAACCTAAGGCAACCTAACATCTCGGATGTAATAGTTGACAACATTCCTGGCGTGTCCACCTGTACTTCTCGGTGGGAACCTTATATACGTCTATAACGTTATATATCCTAGCCTAAGGCCACCTAACATGTCGAATGTAATATTTTACAACATTCCTGACACGTCGTCCCCTATTTTTCGGTGGGAACATTATATACGTCTATAACGTTATATATCCTAGTCTAAGGCAACCTAACATGTCGAATTTAATATTTTACAACATTCCTGGCCTGTTGTCGCCTACTTCTCGATGGGGACATTATATACATCTATAATCTTGTATATCCTAACCTTAGGCAGCCTAACATCTCCGATGTAATATTTTACAACATTCCTGGCGTGTCGTCGCCTACTTCTGGATGGGGTCATTATATACGTCTATAACGTTCTATCTCCTAACCTAAGGAAACCTAACATCTCGGGTGTAATATTTTACAATATTCCTGACGCGTCGGCCCCTATTTTTCGGTGGGAATATTATATACGTCTATAACGTTATATATCCTAGCCTAAGGCAACCTAACACCTCGGATGTAATAGTTGACAACATTCCAGACGTGTAGGCCCGTACTTCTCGGTGGGAACATTGTATACGTCTATGACGTTATATATCATAGCCTAAGGCGACCTAACATATCGAATGTAATATTTTACATCATTCCTGGCGTGTCGTCGCCTTCTTCTCGATGTTAACATTATATACGTCTATAACGTTGTGTATCCTAACCTAACGCAACCTAACATCTGAGATGTAATATTCCTTGCGTGTCGTCGCCTACTTCTGGATGGGTACATTATATACGTCTATAACGTTATATATCCTAACCTATGGCAACCTAACATCTCGGATGTAATAGTTGGCAAAATTCCTGGCGTGTCCGCCCGTACTTCTCGGTGGGAACATTATATACGTCTATAACGTTGTATATCCTAGCCTAAGGCCAGCTAACATGTCGAATGTAATATTTTACAACATTCCTGTCGCGTCGGCCCCTATTTTTCGGTGGGAACATTATATACGTCTATAACGTTATATATCCTAGTCTAAGGCAACCTAACATCTCGGATGCAATAGTTCACAACATTCCTGTCGTGTCCGCACGTACTTCTGGGTGGGAACATTATATACGTCTATAACGTTATATATCCTAGCATAAGGCCACATAACATCTCGAATGTAATATTTTACAACATTCCGGGCGTGTCGTCGCCTGCTTCTCGATGGGGATATTATATACGTCTATAACGTTGTATATCCTAACCTAAAGCAACCTAACATCTGGGATGTAATATTTTAGAAGATTCCTGGCATGTCGGTCCCCAAGTCTCGGTAGGAACATTATATAAGTCTATAACGATATATATCCTAACCTAAAGCAACCTATCATCTCGGATGTAATACTTTACAACATTCCTGGCATGTCGGTCCCTACATCTCGGTGGGAACATTCTATACTTCTATAACATTGTATATCCTAACCTAAGGCAACCTAACATCTCGGATGTAATATTTTACAACATTCCTGGCATGTCGGTCCCTACTTTTCGGTGGAAACATTGTATACGTCTATAACGATATATATCCTAACCTAAGGCAACCTAACATCTCGGATGTAATAGTTGACAACATTCCAGGCGTGTCCGCCCGTACTTTTCGGTGGGAACATTGTATACGTCTATAACGTTATGTATCCTAGCCTAAGGCCACCTAACATATCGAATGTAATATTTTACATCATTCGTGGCGTGTCGTCGCCTGCTTCTCGATGGGGACATTATATACGTCTATAACGTTGTATATCCTAACCTAAAGCAATCTAACATCTGGGATGTAATATTTTACAACATTCCTGGCGTGTCGTCGCCTAGTTTGGATGGGGTCATTATATACATCTATAACGCTGTATATCCTAACCTAAGGCAACCTAACATCTCGGATGTAATATTTTACAACATTCCTGGCATGTCGGTCCCTACATCTCGGTGGGAACATACTATACGTCTATAACGTTGTATATCCTAACCTAAGGGAACCTAACATCTCGGGTGTAAACTTTTACAACATTCCTGACACGTCGGGCCCTATTTTTCGGTGGGAACATTATATTCGGCTATAACGTTATATATGCTAGCCTAAGGCAACCTAACATGTCGAATGTAATATTTTACAACATTCCTGTCGTGTCGTCGCCTGCTTCTCGATGGGGAGATTATATACGTCTATAACGTTGTATATCCTAACCTAACGCAACCCAACATTTGGGATGTAATATTTTACAACATTCCTTGCATGTCGGTGCCTACGTCTCGGTGGGAACATTATATACGTCTATAACGATATATATCCTAACCTAAGGCAACCTAACACCTCGGATGTAATAGTTGACAACATTCCTGGCGTGTAGGCCCGTACTTCTCGGTGGGAACATTGTATACGTCTATAACAATATATATCCTAGCCTAAGGCGACCTAAAATGTCGAATGTAATATTTTACATCATTCCTGGCGTGTCGTCGCCTACTTCTCGATGGGGACATTATATACATCTATAACATTGTATATCCTAACCTAAGGCGACCTAACTTCTCGGAAGTAATATTTTACAACATTCTGGCGTGTCGTCGCCGTCTTCTCGATGGGGAGATTATAAACGTCTATAACGTTGTATATCCTAACCTAACACAACCTAACATTTGGGATGTAATATTTTACAACATTCCTTGCATGTCGGTGCCTACGTCTCGGTCGGAACATTATATACGTCTATAACGATATATATCCTGACCCAAGGCAACCTAACACCTCGGATGTAATAGTTGACAACATTCCTGGCGTGTAGGCCCGTACTTCTCGGTGGGAACATTGTATACGTCTATAACGTTATATATCCTAGCCTAAGGCAACCTAAAATGTCGGATGTAATATTTTACAACATTCCTGGCGTGTCGTTGCCTACTTCTCGTTGGGACCATTATATACGTCTATAACGTTGGATATCCTAGCCTAAGGCAACCAAACATGTGGGATGTAATATTTTACAACATTCCTGACGCGTCGGCCCCTATTTTTCGGTGGGAACATTACATACGTCTATAACGTTATATATCCTAGTCTAAGGCAACCTGACATGTCGAATGTAATATTTTACATCATTCCTGGCGTGTCGTCGCCTGCTTCTCGATGGGAACATTATATAAGTCTATAACGTTGTGTATCCTAACCTAACGCAACCTAACATCTGGGATGTAATATTCCTGGCGTGTCGTCGCCTACTTCAGGATGGGGACATTATATACGTCTATAACGTTATATATCCTAACCTAAGGCAACCTAACATCTCGGATGTAATAGTTGACAACATTCCTGGCGTGTCCACCTGTACTTCTCGGTGGGAACCTTATATACGTCTATAACGTTATATATCCTAGCCTAAGAACACCTAACATGTCGAATGTAATATTTTACAACATTCCTGACACGTCGTCCCCTATTTTTCGGTGGGAACATTATATACGTCTATAACGTTATATATCCTAGTCTAAGGCAACCTAACATGTCGAATTTAATATTTTACAACATTCCTGGCCTGTTGTCGCCTACTTCTCGATGGGGACATTATATACATCTATAATCTTGTATATCCTAACCTTAGGCAGCCTAACATCTCCGATGTAATAATTTACAACATTCCTGGCGTGTCGTCGCCTACTTCTGGATGGGGTCATTATATACGTCTATAACGTTCTATCTCCTAACCTAAGGAAACCTAACATCTCGGGTGTAATATTTTACAATATTCCTGACGCGTCGGCCCCTATTTTTCGGTGGGAATATTATATACGTCTATAACGTTATATATCCTAGCCTAAGGCAACCTAACACCTCGGATGTAATAGTTGACAACATTCCTGACGTGTAGGCCCGTACTTCTCGGTGGGAACATTGTATACGTCTATGACGTTATATATCATAGCCTAAGGCGACCTAACATATCGAATGTAATATTTTACATCATTCCTGGCGTGTCGTCGCCTTCTTCTCGATGTTAACATTATATACGTCTATAACGTTGTGTATCCTAACCTAACGCAACCTAACATCTGAGATGTAATATTCCTTCCGTGTCGTCGCCTACTTCTGGATGGGTACATTATATACGTCTATAACGTTATATATCCTAACCTATGGCAACCTAACATCTCGGATGTAATAGTTGGCAAAATTCCTGGCGTGTCCGCCCGTACTTCTCGGTGGGAACATTATATACGTCTATAACGTTGTATATCCTAGCCTAAGGCCAGCTAACATGTCGAATGTAATATTTTACAACATTCCTGTCGCGTCGGCCCCTATTTTTCGGTGGGAACATTATATACGTCTATAACGTTATATATCCTAGTCTAAGGCAACCTAACATCTCGGATGCAATAGTTCACAACATTCCTGTCGTGTCCACACGTACTTCTGGGTGGGAACATTATATACGTCTATAACGTTATATATCCTAGCATAAGGCCACATAACATGTCGAATGTAATATTTTACAACATTCCGGGCGTGTCGTCACCTGCTTCTCGATGGGGACATTATATACGTCTATAACGTTGTATATCCTAACCTAAAGCAATCTAACATCTGGGATGTAATATTTTACAACATTCCTGGCGTGTCGTCGCCTAGTTTGGATGGGGTCATTATATACATCTATAACGCTGTATATCCTAACCTAAGGCAACCTAACATCTCGGATGTAATATTTTACAACATTCCTGGCATGTCGGTCCCTACATCTCGGTGGGAACATACTATACGTCTATAACGTTGTATATCCTAACCTAAGGGAACCTAACATCTCGGGTGTAAACTTTTACAACATTCCTGACACGTCGGGCCCTATTTTTCGGTGGGAACATTATATACGGCTATAACGTTATATATGCTAGCCTAAGGCAACCTAACATGTCGAATGTAATATTTTACAACATTCCTGTCGTGTCGTCGCCTGCTTCTCGATGGGGAGATTATATACGTCTATAACGTTGTATATCCTAACCTAACGCAACCCAACATTTGGGATGTAATATTTTACAACATTCCTTGCATGTCGGTGCCTACGTCTCGGTGGGAACATTATATACGTCTATAACGATATATATCCTAACCTAAGGCAACCTAACACCTCGGATGTAATAGTTGACAACATTCCTGGCGTGTAGGCCCGTACTTCTCGGTGGGAACATTGTATACGTCTATAACAATATATATCCTAGCCTAAGGCGACCTAAAATGTCGAATGTAATATTTTACATCATTCCTGGCGTGTCGTCGCCTGCTTCTCGATGGGAACATTACATACGTCTATAACGTTATATATCCTAGCCTAAGGCAACCTAACATGTCGAATGTAATATTTTACAACATTCCTGGCGTGTCGTCGCCTACTTCTCGATGGGGACATTATATACATCTATAACATTGTATATCCTAACCCAAGGCAACCTAACATCTCGGATGGAATATTTTACAACATTCCTGGCATATCGGTCCCTACTTCTCGGTGGAAACATTGCATACCTCTATAACGATACATATCCTAGCCTAAGGCAACCTAACATGTCGAATGTAATATTTTACATCATTCCTGGCGTGTCGTCGCCTACTTCTCGATGGGGACATTATATACATCTATAACATTGTATATCCTAACCTAAGGCGACCTAACTTCTCGGAAGTAATATTTTACAACATTCTGGTGTGTCGTCGCCGTCTTCTCGATGGGGAGATTATAAACGTCTATAACGTTGTATATCCTAACCTAACACAACCTAACATTTGGGATGTAATATTTTACAACATTCCGTGCATGACGGTGCCTACGTCTCGGTAGGAACATTATATACGTCTATAACGATATATATCCTGACCCAAGGCAACCTAACACCTCGGATGTAATAGTTGACAACATTCCTGGCGTGTAGGCCCGTACTTCTCGGTGGGAACATTGTATACGTCTATAACGTTATATATCTTAGCCTAAGGCGACCTATCATATCGAATGTAATATTTTACATCATTCCTGGCGTGTCGTCGCCTGCTTCTCGATGGGAACATTATATACGTCTATAACGTTGTGTATCCTAACCTAACGCAACCTAACATCTGGGATGTAATATTCCTTGCGTGTCGTCGCCTACTTCTGGATGGGGACATTATATACGTCTATAACGTTATATATCCTAACCTATGGCAACCTAACATCTCGGATGTAATAGTTGGCAAAATTCCTGGCGTGTCCGCCCGTACTTCTCGGTGGGAACATTATATACGTCTATAACGTTGTATATCCTAGCCTAAGGCCAGCTAACATGTCGAATGTAATATTTTACAACATTCCTGTCGCGTCGGCCCCTATTTTTCGGTGGGAACATTATATACGTCTATAACGTTATATATCCTAGTCTAAGGCAACCTAACATGTCGACTGTAATATTTTACAACATTCCTGGCGTGTCGTCGCCTACTTCTCGATGGGGACATTATATACATCTATAACATTGTATATCCTAACCCAAGGCAACCTAACATCTCGGATGGAATATTTTACAACATTCCTGGCGTGTCGTTGCCTGCTTCTCGATGGGGACATTATATACGTCTATAACGTTGTATATCCTAACCTACCGCAACCAAACATCTCGGATGTAATATTTTACAACATTCCTGGCATGTCGGTCCCTACTTCTCGGTGGGAATATTATATACGTCTATAACGTTATATATCATAACCTAACGCAACCTAACATCTGGAATGTAATATTTTACAACATTCCTGGCGTGTCGTCGCCTGCTTCCCGATGGGGACATAATATACGTCTATAACGTTGTATATCCTTACCTAACGCAACCTAACATCTGGGATGTAATATTTTACAAGATTCCTGGCATGTCGGTCCGCATGCCTCGGTGGAAACATTGTATACGTCTATAACGATATATATCCTAACCTAAGGCAACCTAACATCTCGGATGTAATAGTTGACAACATTCCAGGCGTGTCCGCCCGTACTTCTCGGTGGGAACATTATATACGTCTATAACGTTATATATCCTAGCCTAAGGCGACATAATATGTCGAATGTGATATTTTACAACATTCCTGGCGTGTCGTCGCCTGCTTCTCGATGGGGACATTATATACGTCTATAACGTTGTATATCCTAATCTAACGCAACCGAACATTTCGGATGTAACATTTTACAACATTCCTGGCATGTCGGTCCCTACGATTCGGTGGGAACATTATATACGTCTATAACGATATATATCCTAACCTAAGGCTACCTAACACCTCGGCTGTAATAGTTGTCAACATTCCTGGCGTGTAGGCCCGTACTTCTTGGTGGGAACATTGTATACGTCTATAACGTTATATATCCTAGCCTAAGGCGACCTAACATGTCGAATGTAATATTTTACATCATTCCTGGCGTGTCGTCACCTGCTTCTCGATGGGAACATTATATACGTCTATAATCTTGTATATCCTAACCTAAGGCAGCCTAACATCTCGGATGTAATATTTTACAACATTCCTGGCGTGTCGTCGCCTACTTCTGGATGGGAAATTATATACATCTATAACGTTGTATATCCTAACCTAAGGGAACCTAACATCTCGGGTGTAATATTTTACAACATTCCTGACGCGTCGGCCCCTATTTTTCGGCGGGAATATTATATACGTCTATAACGTTATATATCCTAACCTAAGGCAACCTAACATCTCGGATGCAATAGTTCACAACATTCCTGGCGTGTCCGCACGTACTTCTGGGTGGGAACATTATATACGTCTATAACGTTATATATCCTAGCATAAGGCCACATAACATGTCGAATGTAATATTTTACAACATTCCGGGCGTGTCGTCGCCTGCTTCTCGATGGGGATATTATATACGTCTATAACGTTGTATATCCTAACCTAAAGCAACCTAACATCTGGGATGTAATATTTTAGAAGATTCCTGGCATGTCGGTCCCCAAGTCTCGGTAGGAACATTATATAAGTCTATAACGATATATATCCTAACCTAAAGCAACCTATCATCTCGGATGTAATACTTTACAACATTCCTGGCATGTCGGTCCCTACATCTCGGTGGGAACATTCTATACTTCTATAACATTGTATATCCTAACCTAAGGCAACCTAACATCTCGGATGTAATATTTTACAACATTCCTGGCATGTCGGTCCCTACTTCTCGGTGGAAACATTGTATACGTCTATAACGATATATATCCTAACCTAAGGCAACCTAACATCTCGGATGTAATATTTTACAACATTCCTGGCATGTCGGTCCCTACATCTCGGTGGGAACATACTATACGTCTATAACGTTGTATATCCTAACCTAAGGGAACCTAACATCTCGGGTGTAAACTTTTACAACATTCCTGACACGTCGGGCCCTATTTTTCGGTGGGAACATTATATACGGCTATAACGTTATATATGCTAGCCTAAGGCAACCTAACATGTCGAATGTAATATTTTACAACATCCCTGTCGTGTCGTCGCCTGCTTCTCGATGGGGAGATTATATACGTCTATAACGTTGTATATCCTAACCTAACGCAACCCAACATTTGGGATGTAATATTTTACAACATTCCTTGCATGTCGGTGCCTACGTCTCGGTGGGAACATTATATACGTCTATAACGATATATATCCTAACCTAAGGCAACCTAACACCTCGGATGTAATAGTTGACAACATTCCTGGCGTGTAGGCCCGTACTTCTCGGTGGGAACATTGTATACGTCTATAACAATATATATCCTAGCCTAAGGCGACCTAAAATGTCGAATGTAATATTTTACATCATTCCTGGCGTGTCGTCGCCTGCTTCTCGATGGGAACATTACATACGTCTATAACGTTATATATCCTAGCCTAAGGCAACCTAACATGTCGAATGTAATATTTTACAACATTCCTGGCGTGTCGTCGCCTACTTCTCGATGGGGACATTATATACATCTATAACATTGTATATCCTAACCCAAGGCAACCTAACATCTCGGATGGAATATTTTACAACATTCCTGGCATATCGGTCCCTACTTCTCGGTGGAAACATTGCATACCTCTATAACGATACATATCCTAGCCTAAGGCAACCTAACATGTCGAATGTAATATTTTACATCATTCCTGGCGTGTCGTCGCCTACTTCTCGATGGGGACATTATATACATCTATAACATTGTGTATCCTAACCTAAGGCGACCTAACTTCTCGGAAGTAATATTTTACAACATTCTGGTGTGTCGTCGCCGTCTTCTCGATGGGGAGATTATAAACGTCTATAACGTTGTATATCCTAACCTAACACAACCTAACATTTGGGATGTAATATTTTACAACATTCCGTGCATGACGGTGCCTACGTCTCGGTAGGAACATTATATACGTCTATAACGATATATATCCTGACCCAAGGCAACCTAACACCTCGGATGTAATAGTTGACAACATTCCTGGCGTGTAGGCCCGTACTTCTCGGTGGGAACATTGTATACGTCTATAACGTTATATATCTTAGCCTAAGGCGACCTATCATATCGAATGTAATATTTTACATCATTCCTGGCGTGTCGTCGCCTGCTTCTCGATGGGAACATTATATACGTCTATAACGTTGTGTATCCTAACCTAACGCAACCTAACATCTGGGATGTAATATTCCTTGCGTGTCGTCGCCTACTTCTGGATGGGGACATTATATACGTCTATAACGTTATATATCCTAACCTATGGCAACCTAACATCTCGGATGTAATAGTTGGCAAAATTCCTGGCGTGTCCGCCCGTACTTCTCGGTGGGAACATTATATACGTCTATAACGTTGTATATCCTAGCCTAAGGCCAGCTAACATGTCGAATGTAATATTTTACAACATTCCTGTCGCGTCGGCCCCTATTTTTCGGTGGGAACATTATATACGTCTATAACGTTATATATCCTAGTCTAAGGCAACCTAACATGTCGACTGTAATATTTTACAACATTCCTGGCGTGTCGTCGCCTACTTCTCGATGGGGACATTATATACATCTATAACATTGTATATCCTAACCCAAGGCAACCTAACATCTCGGATGGAATATTTTACAACATTCCTGGCGTGTCGTTGCCTGCTTCTCGATGGGGACATTATATACGTCTATAACGTTGTATATCCTAACCTACCGCAACCAAACATCTCGGATGTAATATTTTACAACATTCCTGGCATGTCGGTCCCTACTTCTCGGTGGGAATATTATATACGTCTATAACGTTATATATCATAACCTAACGCAACCTAACATCTGGAATGTAATATTTTACAACATTCCTGGCGTGTCGTCGCCTGCTTCCCGATGGGGACATAATATACGTCTATAACGTTGTATATCCTTACCTAACGCAACCTAACATCTGGGATGTAATATTTTACAAGATTCCTGGCATGTCGGTCCGCATGCCTCGGTGGAAACATTGTATACGTCTATAACGATATATATCCTAACCTAAGGCAACCTAACATCTCGGATGTAATAGTTGACAACATTCCAGGTGTGTCCGCCCGTACTTCTCGGTGGGAACATTATATACGTCTATAACGTTATATATCCTAGCCTAAGGCGACATAATATGTCGAATGTGATATTTTACAACATTCCTGGCGTGTCGTCGCCTGCTTCTCGATGGGGACATTATATACGTCTATAACGTTGTATATCCTAATCTAACGCAACCGAACATTTCGGATGTAACATTTTACAACATTCCTGGCATGTCGGTCCCTACGATTCGGTGGGAACATTATATACGTCTATAACGATATATATCCTAACCTAAGGCTACCTAACACCTCGGCTGTAATAGTTGTCAACATTCCTGGCGTGTAGGCCCGTACTTCTTGGTGGGAACATTGTATACGTCTATAACGTTATATATCCTAGCCTAAGGCGACCTAACATGTCGAATGTAATATTTTACATCATTCCTGGCGTGTCGTCACCTGCTTCTCGATGGGAACATTATATACGTCTATAATCTTGTATATCCTAACCTAAGGCAGCCTAACATCTCGGATGTAATATTTTACAACATTCCTGGCGTGTCGTCGCCTACTTCTGGATGGGAAATTATATACATCTATAACGTTGTATATCCTAACCTAAGGGAACCTAACATCTCGGGTGTAATATTTTACAACATTCCTGACGCGTCGGCCCCTATTTTTCGGCGGGAATATTATATACGTCTATAACGTTATATATCCTAACCTAAGGCAACCTAACATCTCGGATGCAATAGTTCACAACATTCCTGGCGTGTCCGCACGTACTTCTGGGTGGGAACATTATATACGTCTATAACGTTATATATCCTAGCATAAGGCCACATAACATGTCGAATGTAATATTTTACAACATTCCGGGCGTGTCGTCGCCTGCTTCTCGATGGGGATATTATATACGTCTATAACGTTGTATATCCTAACCTAAAGCAACCTAACATCTGGGATGTAATATTTTAGAAGATTCCTGGCATGTCGGTCCCCAAGTCTCGGTAGGAACATTATATAAGTCTATAACGATATATATCCTAACCTAAAGCAACCTATCATCTCGGATGTAATACTTTACAACATTCCTGGCATGTCGGTCCCTACATCTCGGTGGGAACATTCTATACTTCTATAACATTGTATATCCTAACCTAAGGCAACCTAACATCTCGGATGTAATATTTTACAACATTCCTGGCATGTCGGTCCCTACTTCTCGGTGGAAACATTGTATACGTCTATAACGATATATATCCTAACCTAAGGCAACCTAACATCTCGGATGTAATAGTTGACAACATTCCAGGCGTGTCCGCCCGTACTTTTCGGTGGGAACATTGTATACGTCTATAACGTTATGTATCCTAGCCTAAGGCCACCTAACATATCGAATGTAATATTTTACATCATTCGTGGCGTGTCGTCGCCTGCTTCTCGATGGGGACATTATATACGTCTATAACGTTGTATATCCTAACCTAAAGCAATCTAACATCTGGGATGTAATATTTTACAACATTCCTGGCGTGTCGTCGCCTAGTTTGGATGGGGTCATTATATACATCTATAACGCTGTATATCCTAACCTAAGGCAACCTAACATCTCGGATGTAATATTTTACAACATTCCTGGCATGTCGGTCCCTACATCTCGGTGGGAACATACTATACGTCTATAACGTTGTATATCCTAACCTAAGGGAACCTAACATCTCGGGTGTAAACTTTTACAACATTCCTGACACGTCGGGCCCTATTTTTCGGTGGGAACATTATATTCGGCTATAACGTTATATATGCTAGCCTAAGGCAACCTAACATGTCGAATGTAATATTTTACAACATTCCTGTCGTGTCGTCGCCTGCTTCTCGATGGGGAGATTATATACGTCTATAACGTTGTATATCCTAACCTAACGCAACCCAACATTTGGGATGTAATATTTTACAACATTCCTTGCATGTCGGTGCCTACGTCTCGGTGGGAACATTATATACGTCTATAACGATATATATCCTAACCTAAGGCAACCTAACACCTCGGATGTAATAGTTGACAACATTCCTGGCGTGTAGGCCCGTACTTCTCGGTGGGAACATTGTATACGTCTATAACAATATATATCCTAGCCTAAGGCGACCTAAAATGTCGAATGTAATATTTTACATCATTCCTGGCGTGTCGTCGCCTACTTCTCGATGGGGACATTATATACATCTATAACATTGTATATCCTAACCTAAGGCGACCTAACTTCTCGGAAGTAATATTTTACAACATTCTGGCGTGTCGTCGCCGTCTTCTCGATGGGGAGATTATAAACGTCTATAACGTTGTATATCCTAACCTAACACAACCTAACATTTGGGATGTAATATTTTACAACATTCCTTGCATGTCGGTGCCTACGTCTCGGTCGGAACATTATATACGTCTATAACGATATATATCCTGACCCAAGGCAACCTAACACCTCGGATGTAATAGTTGACAACATTCCTGGCGTGTAGGCCCGTACTTCTCGGTGGGAACATTGTATACGTCTATAACGTTATATATCCTAGCCTAAGGCAACCTAAAATGTCGGATGTAATATTTTACAACATTCCTGGCGTGTCGTCGCCTGCTTCTTGATGGGGACATTATATACGTCTATAACCTTGTATATACTAACCTAACGCAACCTAACATCTGGGATGTAATATTTTCAACATTCCTGGCATGTCGGTCCCTACGTCTCGGTGGGAACGTTATATACGTCTATAACGATATATATCCTAACCTAAGGGCACCTTACATCTCGGATGTAATATTTTACAACATTCCTGGCATGTCGGTCCCTACTTCTCGGTGGAAACAATGTATACGTCTATAACGATATATATCCTAGCCTAAGGCAACCCAACATGTAGAATGTAATATTTTACAACATTCCTGGCGTGTCGTCGCCTACTTCTGGATGGGGACATTATATACATCTATAACGTCATATATCCTAACCTAAGGGAACCTAACATCTCGGGTGTAATATTTTACAACATTCCTGGCGTGTCGTCGCCTACTTCTCGATGGGGATATTATATACATCTATAACGTTGTATATCCTAACCTAAGGCAACCTAACATCTCGGATGTAATACTTTACAACATTCTGGCGTGTCGTCGCCTGCTTCTCGATGGGAACATTATATACGTCTATAACCTTGTATATACTAACCTAACGCAACCTAACATCTGGGATGTAATATTTTCAACATTCCTGGCATGTCGGTCCCTACGTCTCGGTGGGAACGTTATATACGTCTATAACGATATATATCCTAACCTAAGGGAACCTTACATCTCGGATGTAATATTTTACAACATTCCTGGCATGTCGGTCCCTACTTCTCGGTGGAAACAATGTATACGTCTATAACGATATATATCCTAGCCTAAGGCAACCCAACATGTAGAATGTAATATTTTACAACATTCCTGGCGTGTCGTCGCCTACTTCTCGATGGGGACATTAAATACATCTATAACGTCATATATCCTAACCTAAGGGAACCTAACATCTCGGGTGTAATATTTTACAACATTCCTGACGCGTCGGCCGCTATTTCTCGGTGGGAATATTGTATACGTCTATAACGTTATATATCCTAGCCTAAGGCAACCTAACATCTCGGATGTAATATTTTACAACATTCCTGGCGCTTCGGCTGCTACTTTTCGGTGGGAACATTATATACGTCTATAACGTTACATATCCTAACGTATGGCAACATAACATCTCGGATGTTATATATTACAACATTCCTGGCGTGTCGTCGCCTGCTTCTCGATGGGGACTTTATGTACGTCTATAACGTTGAATATCCTAACCTAAAGCAACCTAACATCTGGGATGTAATATTTTACAAGATCCCTGGCATGTCGGTCCCCACGTCTCGGTGGGAACATTATATACGTCTGTAACGATATATATCATAACCTAAAGCAACCTAACATCTCGGATGTAATATTTTACAACATTCCTGGCATGTCGGTCCCTACTTCTCGGTGGAAACAATGTATACGTCTATAACGATATATATCCTAGCGTAAGGCAACCTAACATGTCGAATGTAATATTTTGCAACATTCCTGTCGTGTCGTCGCCTGCTTCTCGATGGGGACATTATATACCTCTATAACGTTGTATATCCTAACCTAAGGCAACCTAACATCTCGGATGTAATACTTTACAACATCCTGGCGTGTCGTCGCCTACTTCTCGATGGGGACATTATATACATCTATAACGTTGTATATCCTAACCTAAGGCAACTTAACATCTCGGATGTAATATTTTACAACATTCCTGGCGTGTCGTTGCCTGCTCCTCGTTGGGAAAATTCTATACGTCTATAACGTTGTATATCCTAACCTAAGGCAACCTAACATGTCGAATGTAATGTTTTACAACATTCCTGGCGCGTCGGCCCCTGCTTCTAAGTGGGAACATTATATACGTCTATATCGTAATATAATCTAACCTAACCCATTTTGCCCCTCGGTGATAATGTTTTACAGAATCCCGTACGTGTCGTCCCGTACGTCTCGATGGGGACATTATATGCGTCTATATCGTTATATATCCTAACCTAAGGCAACCTAACATCTCGAATGTTGTATTTTACTACATTCCATGCGGGTCGGTCCCTACTTATCGGTGGGAACATTATATACGTCTATATCGTAATGTAACATAACCTAACCCATCTTGCCCCTCGGTGATAATGTTTTACAGTATCCCGGTCGTGTCGGCCCGTACTTCTCGATGGGGACATTATATACGTCTATAGCTTTGTATATATTACCATAAGGAAACCTAACATCTCGAATGTAGTATTTCACAACATTCCTGGCGGGTCGGCCCTACTTCTGGGTGGGAACATTATATACGTCTATAACGTAATAGATCCTAACCTGACCCATCTAGACCCTCGCTGGTAATGTTTTACAGAATCCCGTTCGTGTCGTCCCGTACGTCTCGGTGCGGGCATTATATACGTCTATAACGTTATATAACCTTACCTAAGGCAACCTAACATCTGGATTGTAGTACGTTAAACTTTCGAGGCGCGTCGGGCCCTACTTCTCGGTGCGAACATTATATACATCTATAACTTTATATATCGCAACCTAAGGCATCCTAACACCTCGGATGTAGTATTTTCCAACATTCCTGACGCGTCGGCCCGTATTTCTCGGTGGGAACATTATATACGTCTATAACGTTGTATACCCTAACCTAACGCAACCTAACTTCTGGAATGTAAAATTATACAACATTCCTGGTATGTCGGTCAATACGTCTCGGTGGGAACGTAATATACGTCTATTACGTTGTATATCCTAACCTAACGCAACCTAACATCTGGGATGCAAAATTTTACAGCATTCCTGGCGTGTCGGTCCTTACTTCTCGGTGGGAACATTATATACGTCTATAACGTTATATACCCTAGCCTAATGCGACCTAACATGTCGAATGTAATATTTTACAACATTCCTGGCGTGTCGTCGCCTGCTTCTCGAAGGGGACATTATATACATCTATTACGTTGTATATCCTAACCTAACGCAACCTAACATCTGGGATGCAAAATTTTACAGCATTCCTGGCGTGTCGGTCCTTACTTCTCGGTGGGAACATTATATACGTCTATAACGTTATATATCCTAACCTAAGGCAACCTAACATCTGGGATTTAATATTTAAGACATTGCTGCCGTGAAGGCGCCTACTTGCCGATGGGGACATTATATACGTCTCTAGCTTTGTATATCCTAAACTGGGGGTACCTAACATCTCGGGTGTAACATTCAACAACATTCCTGGCATGTCGGCCCCTACTGGGCGCTGGGAACATTATATACGTCTATAACGTTATATATCCTAACCTGAGGGAACCTAACATCTCGGATGTAATGTTTTACAACATACCTGGCGTGCCGCCGCCTAGTTCTCTATGGTAACATCATATACGTCTATAACGTTGTATATCCTAACCGAAGGCAACCTAACATCTCGGATGTAATATGTTACAACATTCCTGGCGCGTCGGCCACTATTTCTCCTTGGGAACATTATATACGTCTATAACGTTATGTACCCTAGCCTAAGGCGACCTAACATGTCGAATGTATATTTTACATCACTCCTGGCGTGTCGGCCCGTAGTTCTCGGTGGTAACACTATACGCGTCTATAACGTTACATATCCTAGCCTAAGGCGACCTAACATGTCGAATGTAATATTTTACAAAATTCCTGGCGTGTCGTCGCCTACTTCTCGATGGGGACATTATATACATCTATAACGTTGTATATCCTAACCTAAGGCAACCTAACATCTCGGATGTAATATTTTACAACGTTCCTGGCATGTCGGTCCCTACTTCTCGGTGGGAACATTCTATAAGTCTATAACGTTGTATATCCTAACCGATGGGAACCAAACATCCGGGTGTAATATTTTACATGCCATTCCTGGCATGTCGGACACTACGTCTCGGTAAGAACATTATATACGTCTATAACGTTATATATCCTAGCCTAAGGCAACCTAACATGTCGAATGTAATATTTTACAACATTCCTGGCGTGTCGTCGCCCACATCTCGATGGGGACATTATATACATCTATAACGTTGTATATCCTAACCTAACGCAACCTAACATCTGGGATGTAATATTTTACAACAGTCCTGGCGTGTCGTCGCCTACTTCTGGATGGGAACATTATGTACATCTATAACGTTGTATATCCTAACCTAAGGCAACCTAACATCTCGGATGTAGTATTTTCCAAAATACCTGGCCGATCGGCCCCTACATCTCGGTGAGAACATTATATACGTCTACAACGTAGTATAACCTAACCTAACCCATCTAGCCCCTCGCTGGTAATGTTTTACAGAATCCCGTTCGTGTCGTCCCCTAAGTCTCGGTGCGGACATTATATATGTCTATAACGTTATATATCCTAACCTAAGGCAACCTAACATCTCGAATGTAGTATTTTACGACATTCCACTCGTGTCGGCCCCTAATTCTCGTTGGGTATATTATATACGTCTACAACGAAATATAACCTAACCTAACCCATCTAGCCTCTCGCTGGTAATGTTTTACAGAATCAAGTTCGTGTCGTCCCGTACGTCTCGGTGGGGACATTGTATGCGGCTATAACGTTATATATCCTAACCTAAGGCAACCTAACATCTCGGATGTAGTATTTTACAACATTCCAGGCGGGTCGGCACCTACTTCTCGGTGGGAACATTATATAAGTATATATCGTAATATAACCTAACCTACCCCATCTAGCCCCTCGCTGGTAATGTTTTACAGAATCCAGTTCGTGTCGTCCCGTGCGTCTCGGTGGGAACATTGTATGCGTCTATAACGTTATATTTCCTAACCTAAGGCTATCTAACATCTCGGATGTAGTAATTTCCAAAATTACTGGCGTGTCGGCCCCTACTTCTCGTTGGGTACATTATGTACGTCTACAACGTAATATTACCTAACCTAACCCATCTAGGCCCTCGCTGGTAATGTTTTACAGAATCCAGTTCGTGTCGTCCCGTACATTTCAGAGGGGACATTGTATGCGTCTATAACGTTATATATCCTAACCTAAGGCAACCTAATATCTCGGATATAGTATTTTCCAACATACCTGGCGGGTCGGCCCCTACTTCTCGGTGGGAACATTATATACGTCTAAACGTAATATAACCTAACCTAACCCATCTAGCCCCTCGCTGGTAATGTTTTACAGAATCCCGGGCGTGTCGGCCCCTACTTCTCGGTGGGAACATTATATACGTCCATAACGTCATATAACCTAATCTAACCCATCTAGCCTCTCGGCGGTAATGTTTTACAGAATCCCGTTCGGGTTGGTTCATACTTCTCGGTGGGGACATTATATACGTCTATAACATTGTGTATCCCACCCGAGGGCAACCTAACATCTCGAATGTAGTATTTCACAACATTCCTGGCGGGTCGGCCCCACTTCTCGGTAGGGACATTATATAAGTCTATATCGCAATATAACCTAACCGAACCCATCTATACCCTCGCTGGTAATGTTTCACAGAATCCCGTTCGTGTCGTCCCGTACGTCTCGCTGAGGAAATTATATACGTCTATAACGTTATACATCCTAACCTAAGGCAACCTAATACCTTGAACGTATTATTTTACAACATTCCTGGCGGGTCGGCCCCAACTTCTCGGTGGGAACATTATATACGTCTATAACGTTATATATCCTAGCCTAAGGCAATCTAACCTCTCTACAGTAATATTTTACAGCATTCCTGGCGTGACGGCGCCTATTTCTCGGTGGGAACATTATATATGTCTATAACGTTATATATCCTAGACTAAGGCGACCTAACATGTCGAATGTAATATTTTACATCATTCTGGCTTGTCGTCGTCTGCTTCTCGAAGGGGACATTATATACGTCTATAACGTTGTATATCCTAACCTAACGCAACCTAACATCTGGGATGTTTTATTTTACAACATTCCTGACGCGTCGGCCCCTATTTCTCGGAGGAAACATTATATACGTCTATCATGTTATATATCCTATCCTAAGGCAACCTAACATATCGGATGTAATATTTTACAACATTCTGGCGTGCCGTCGCCTGCTTCTCGATGGGGACATTAGATACGTCTATAACGTTGTTTATCCTAACCTAAGGGAACCTAACATCTCGGACGTAATATTTGACAACATTCTGGCGTGTCGTCGCCTTCTTCTCGATGGGGACATTATATACGTCTATAACGTTGTCTATCCTAACCCAAAGCAACCTAACTTCTGGGATATAATGTGTTACAACATTCCTGGCATGTCGGTCCCCACATCTCGGTGGGAACATTATATAAGTCTATAACGATATATATCCTAACCTAAAACAACCTAACAACTCGGATGTAATAGTTTACAACATTCCTGGCATGTCGGTTCCTACATCTCGGTGGGAACATTCTATACGTCTATAACGTTGTATATACTAACCTAAGGGAACCTAACATTTCGGGTGTAATATTTTACAACATTCCTGACGCGTCGGCCCCTATTTCTCGGTGGGAATATTATATACGTCTATAACGTTACATATCCTAGCCTAAGGCAACCTAACATGTCGAATGTAATATTTTAGAACATTCTGGCCTGTCGTCGCTTGCTTCTCGAAGGGGACATTATATACGTCTATAACGTTGTATATCCTAACCTAAGGGAACCTAACATCTCGGGTGTAATATTTTACAACATTCCTGACGCGTCGGCCCCTATTTCTCGGTAGGAATATTATATACGTCTATAACGTTATATATCCTAGCCTAAGGCAACCTAACATCTCGGATGTTATATTTTACAACATTCCTGGCGTGTCGTCGCCTGCTTCTCGATGGGGACATGAGATACGTCTATAACGTTGTATATCCTAACCTAAGGGAACCTAACATCTCGGATGTAATATTTTACAACATTCTGGCGTGTCGTCGCCTGCTTCTCGATAGGGAAATTATATACATCTATAACGTCATATATCCTAACCTAAGGGAACCTAACATCTCGGGTGCAATATTTTACAACATTCCTGACGCGTCGGCCCCTATTTCTCGGTGGGAACATTATATACGTCTATAACGTTGTATACCCTAACCTAACGCAACCTAACTTCTGGAATGTAAAATTATACAACATTCCTGGTATGTCGGTCAATACGTCTCGGTGGGAACGTAATATACGTCTATAACGGTATGTATCCTAACGTAAGGCAACCTAACATCTCGGATGTAATAGTTGACATCATTCCTGGCGTCTCGGCACGTACTTCTCGGTGGGAACATTATATACGTCTATAACGTTATATATCCTAGCCTAATGCGACCTAACATGTCGAATGTAATATTTTACAACATTCCTGGCGTGTCGTCGCCTGCTTCTCGAAGGGGACATTATATACATCTATTACGTTGTATATCCTAACCTAACGCAACCTAACATCTGGGATGCAAAATTTTACAGCATTCCTGGCGTGTCGGTCCTTACTTCTCGGTGGGAACATTATATGCGTCTATAACGTTATATATCCTAACCTAAGGCAACCTAACATCTGGGATTTAATATTTAAGACATTGCTGCCGTGAAGGCGCCTACTTGCCGATGGGGACATTATATACGTCTCTAGCTTTGTATATCCTAAACTGGGGGTACCTAACATCTCGGGTGTAACATTCAACAACATTCCTGGCATGTCGGCCCCTACTGGGCGCTGGGAACATTATATACGTCTATAACGTTATATATCCTAACCTGAGGGAACCTAACATCTCGGATGTAATGTTTTACAACATACCTGGCGTGCCGGCGCCTAGTTCTCTATGGTAACATCATATACGTCTATAACGTTGTATATCCTAACCGAAGGCAACCTAACATCTCGGATGTAATATGTTACAACATTCCTGGCGCGTCGGCCACTATTTCTCCTTGGGAACATTATATACGTCTATAACGTTATGTACCCTAGCCTAAGGCGACCTAACATGTCGAATGTATATTTTACATCATTCCTGGCGTGTCGGCCCGTAGTTCTCGGTGGTAACACTATACGCGCCTATAACGTTACATATCCTAGCCTAAGGCGACCTAACATGTCGAATGTAATATTTTACAACATTCCTGGCGTGTCGTCGCCTACATCTCGATGGGGACATTATATACATCTATAACGTTGTATATCCTAACCTAACGCAACCTAACATCTGGGATGTAATATTTTACAACAGTCCTGGCGTGTCGTCGCCTACTTCTGGATGGGCACATTATGTACATCTATAACGTTGTATATCCTAACCTAAGGCAACCTAACATCTCGGATGTAGTATTTTCCAAAATACCTGGCCGATCGGCCCCTACATCTCGGTGAGAACATTATATACGTCTACAACGTAATATAACCTAACCTAACCCATCTAGCCCCTCGCTGGTAATGTTTTACAGAATCCCGTTCGTGTCGTCCCCTAAGTCTCGGTGCGGACATTATATATGCCTATAACGTTATATATCCTAACCTAAGGCAACCTAACATCTCGAATGTAGTATTTTACGACATTCCACTCGTGTCGGCCCCTAATTCTCGTTGGGTATATTATATACGTCTACAACGAAATATAACCTAACCTAACCCATCTAGCCTCTCGCTGGTAATGTTTTACAGAATCAAGTTCGTGTCGTCCCGTACGTCTCGGTGGGGACATTGTATGCGTCTATAACGTTATATATCCTAACCTAAGGCAACCTAACATCTCGGATGTAGTATTTTACAACATTCCAGGCGGGTCGGCACCTACTTCTCGGTGGGAACATTATATAAGTATATATCGTAATATAACCTAACCTACCCCATCTAGCCCCTCGCTGGTAATGTTTTACAGAATCCAGTTCGTGTCGTCCCGTACATTTCAGAGGGGACATTGTATGCGTCTATAACGTTATATATCCTAACCTAAGGCAACCTAATATCTCGGATATAGTATTTTCCAACATACCTGGCGGGTCGGCCCCTACTTCTCGGTGGGAACATTATATACGTCTAAACGTAATATAACCTAACCTAACCCATCTAGCCCCTCGCTGGTAATGTTTTACAGAATCCCGGGCGTGTCGGCCCCTACTTCTCGGTGGGAACATTATATACGTCCATAACGTCATATAACCTAATCTAACCCATCTAGCCTCTCGGCGGTAATGTTTTACAGAATCTCGTTCGGGTTGGTTCATACTTCTCGGTGGGGACATTATATACGTCTATAACATTGTGTATCCCACCCGAGGGCAACCTAACATCTCGAATGTAGTATTTCACAACATTCCTGGCGGGTCGGCCCCACTTCTCGGTAGGGACATT
Organism: Xylocopa violacea; assembly: GCA_963969225.1. Classification (NCBI taxonomy): domain Eukaryota; kingdom Metazoa; phylum Arthropoda; class Insecta; order Hymenoptera; family Apidae; genus Xylocopa; species Xylocopa violacea. The sequence continues at coordinate 258,734 of CAXAJV010000500.1, read as the reverse complement.
ATATAAGTCTATATCGCAATATAACCTAACCTAACCCATCTATACCCTCGCTGGTAATGTTTCACAGAATCCCGTTCGTGTCGTCCCGTACGTCTCGCTGAGGAAATTATATACGTCTATAACGTTATACATCCTAACCTAAGGCAACCTAATACCTTGAACGTATTATTTTACAACATTCCTGGCGGGTCGGCCCCAACTTCTCGGTGGGAACATTATATGCGTCTATAACGTTATATATCCTAGCCTAAGGCAATCTAACCTCTCTACAGTAATATTTTACAGCATTCCTGGCGTGACGGCGCCTATTTCTCGGTGGGAACATTATATATGTCTATAACGTTATATGTCCTAGACTAAGGCGACCTAACATGTCGAATGTAATATTTTACATCATTCTGGCTTGTCGTCGTCTGCTTCTCGAAGGGGACATTATATACGTCTATAACGTTGTATATCCTAACCTAACGCAACCTAACATCTGGGATGTTTTATTTTACAACATTCCTGACGCGTCGGCCCCTATTTCTCGGAGGAAACATTATATACGTCTATCATGTTATATATCCTATCCTAAGGCAACCTAACATATCGGATGTAATATTTTACAACATTCTGGCGTGCCGTCGCCTGCTTCTCGATGGGGACATTAGATACGTCTATAACGTTGTTTATCCTAACCTAAGGGAACCTAACATCTCGGACGTAATATTTGACAACATTCTGGCGTGTCGTCGCCTTCTTCTCGATGGGGACATTATATACGTCTATAACGTTGTCTATCCTAACCCAAAGCAACCTAACTTCTGGGATATAATGTGTTACAACATTCCTGGCATGTCGGTCCCCACATCTCGGTGGGAACATTATATAAGTCTATAACGATATATTTCCTAACCTAAAACAACCTAACAACTCGGATGTAATAGTTTACAACATTCCTGGCATGTCGGTTCCTACATCTCGGTGGGAACATTCTATACGTCTATAACGTTGTATATACTAACCTAAGGGAACCTAACATTTCGGGTGTAATATTTTACAACATTCCTGACGCGTCGGCCCCTATTTCTCGGTGGGAATATTATATACGTCTATAACGTTACATATCCTAGCCTAAGGCAACCTAACATGTCGAATGTAATATTTTAGAACATTCTGGCCTGTCGTCGCTTGCTTCTCGAAGGGGACATTATATACGTCTATAACGTTGTATATCCTAACGTAAGGGAACCTAACATCTCGGGTGTAATATTTTACAACATGCCTGACGCGTCGGCCCCTATTTCTCGGTAGGAATATTATATACGTCTATAACGTTATATATCCTAGCCTAAGGCAACCTAACATCTCGGATGTTATATTTTACAACATTCCTGGCGTGTCGTCGCCTGCTTCTCGATGGGGACATGAGATACGTCTATAACGTTGTATATCCTAACCTAAGGGAACCTAACATCTCGGATGTAATATTTTACAACATTCTGGCGTGTCGTCGCCTGCTTCTCGATGGGGACATTATATACGTCTATAACGTTGTATATCCTAACCCAAAGCAACCTAAAATCTGGGATGTAATATTTTACAACATTCCTGGCGTGTCGTCGCCTACTCCTGGATAGGGAAATTATATACATCTATAACGTCATATATCCTAACCTAAGGGAACCTAACATCTCGGGTGTAATATTTTACAACATTCCTGGCGTGTCGTTGCCTACTTCTCGATGGGGACATTATATACATCTATAACGTTGTATATCCTAACCTAAGGCAACCTAACATCTCGGATGTAATATTTTACAACATTTCTGGCATGTCGGTCCCTACGTCTCGGTGGGAACGTTATATACGTCTATAACGATATATATCCTAACCTAAGGGAACCTTACATCTCGGATGTAATATTTTACAACATTCCTGGCATGTTGGGCCCTACTTCTCGGTGGGAACATTGTATACGTCTATAACTATATATATCCTAGCCTAAGGCAACCTAACATGTCGAATGTAATATTTTACAACATTCCTGTCGTGTCGTCTCCTGCATCTCGATGGGAACATTATATACGTCTATAACGTTGAATATCCTAACCTAAAGCAACCTAACATCTGGGATGTAATATTTTACAACATTCCTGGCATGTAGGTCCCTACTTCTCGGTGGAAACAATGTATACGTCTATAACGACATATATCCTAGCCTAAGGCAACCCAAAATGTAGAATGTAATATTTTACAACATTCCTGGCGTGTCGTCGCCTACTTCTCGATGGGGACGTTATATACATCTATAACGTTGTATATCCTACCCTAAGGCAACCTAACAAACTCGGATGTAATATTTTACAACATTCCTGGCATGTCGGTCCCTACTTCTCGGTGGGAACATTGTATACGTCTATAACGATATATATTCTAGCCTAAGGCAACCTAACATGTCGAATGTAATATTTTACAACATTCCTGTCGTGTCGTCGCCTGCTTCTCGATGGTGACATTATATACGTCTATAACGTTGTATATTCTAACCTAACGCAACCTAAAATCTGGGATGTAATATTTTACAACATTCCTGGCGTGTCGTCGCCTACTTCTGGATAGGGACATTATATACATCTATAACGTCATATATCCTAACCTAAGGGAACCTAACATCTCGGGTGTAATATTTCACAACATTCCTGGCGCGTCGTAGCCTACTTCTCGATGGGGACATTACATACATCTATAACGCTGTATATCCTAACCTAAGGCAACCTAACATCTGGGATGTAATATTTTACAACATTCCTGGCATGTCGGGCCCTACTTCTCGGTGGGAACATTGTATACGTCTATAACGATATATATCCTAGCCTAACGCAACCTAACATGTCGAATGTAATATTTTACAACATTCCTGGCGTGTCGTGGCCTACTTCTGGATGGGGACATTATATACATCTATAACGTTATATATCCTGACCTAAGGGAACCTAACATCTCGGGTGTAATATTTTACAACATACCTGGCGTGTCGTCGCCTACTTCTCGGTGGGAACATTGTATACGTCTATAACTATATATATCTTAGCCTAAGGCAACCTAACATGTCGAATGTAATATTTTACAACATTCCTGTCGTGTCGTCGCCTGCTTCTCGATGGGGATATTATATACGTCTATAACGTTGTATATTCTAACCTAACGCAACCTAACATCTGGGATGTAATATTTTACAACATTCCTGGCGTGTCGTCGCCTACTTCTGGATGGGGACATTATATACATCTATAACGTCATATATCCTAACCTAAGGGAACCTAACATCTCGTGTGTAATATTGTACAACATTCCTGGCGTGTCGTCGCCTACTTCTCGATGGGGACATTATATACATCTATAACGTTGTATATTCTAACCTAACGCAACCTAACATCTGGGATTTAATATTTTAGAAAATTCCTGGCATGTAGGTCCCTACTTCTCGGTGGGAACATTCTATACGTCTATATCGTTGTATATCCTAACCTAAGGCAACCTAACATCTCGGATGTAATATTTTACAACATTCCTGGCATGTCGGGCCCTACTTCTCGGTGGGAACATTGTATACGTCTATAACGACATATATCCTAGCCTAAGGCAACCCAACATGTAGAATGTAATATTTTACAACATTCCTGGCGTGTCGTCGCCTGCTTCTCGATGGGGACATTCTATACGTCTATAACGCTGTATGTCCTAACCTAAGGCAACCTAACATCTCGGGTGTAATATTTTAGAACATTCCTGACGCGTCAGTCCCTATTTCTCGGTGGGAACATTATATACGTCTATAACGTTATATATCCTAGCCTAAGGCAACCCAACATGTAGAATGTAATATTTTACAACATTCCTGGCGTGTCGTCGCCTACTTCTCGATGGGGACATTATATACGTCTGTAACGTTGTATATTCTAACCTAACTCAACCTAACATCTGGGATGTAATATTTTACAACATTCCTGGCATGTCGGTCCCTACTTCTCGGTGGGAGCATACTATATGTCTATAACGTTGTATATCCTAACCTAAGGGAACCTAACATCTCGGATGTAATATTTTAAAACTTTCCTGGCACGTCGGTCCCTGCGTCTCGGTGGGATCATTATATACGTCTATAACGATATATATCCTAACCTAAGGCAACCTAACATCTCGGATGTAATATTTTACAACATTCCTGGCATGTCGGTCACTAGGTCTCGGTGGGAACATTATATACGTCTGTAACGATATATACCCTAACCTAAGGCAACCTAACATCTCGGATTTAATATTTTACAACATTCCTGGCATGTAGGTCCCTACTTCTCGGTGGGAACATTATATACGTCTATAACGTTATATATTGTAGCCTAAGGCAACCTAACATGTCGAATGTAATATTTTACAACATTCCTGTCGTGTCGTCGCCTGCTTCTCGATGGGTACATTATATACGTCTGTAACGTTGTATATTCTAACCTAACTCAACCTAACATCTGGGATGTAATATTTTACAACATTCCTGGCGTGTCGTCGCCTACTTCTGAATGGGGACATTATATACATCTATAACGTCATATATCCTAACCTAAGGGAACCTAACATCTCGGGTGTAATATTTTACAACATTCCTGGCGTGTCGTTGCCTACTTCTCGATGGGGACATTATATACATCTATAACGTTGTATATCCTAACCTAAGGCAACCTAACATCTCGGATGTAATATTTTAGAAAATTCCTGGCATGTAGGTCCCTACTTCTCGGTGGGAACATTCTATACGTCTATAACGTTGTATATCCTAACCTAAGGCAACCTAACATCTCGGATGTAATATTTTACAACATTCCTGGCATGTCGGGCCCTACTTCTCGGTGGGAATATTGTATACGTCTATAACGATATATATCCTAGCCTAACGCAACCTAACATGTCGAATGTAATATTTTACAACATTCCTGTCGTGTCGTCGCCTGCTTCTCGATGGGGACATTCTATACGTCTATAACGTTGTATGTCCTAACCTAAGGGAACCTAGCATCTCGGGTGTAATATTTTAGAACATTCCTGACGCGTCAGTCCCTATTTCTCGGTGGGAACACTATATACGTCTATAACGTTATATATCCTAGCCTAAGGCAACCTAACTTGTAGAATGTAATATTTTACAACATTCCTGGCGTGTCGTCGCCTACTTCTGGATGGGGACATTATATACATCTATAACGTTATATATCCTAACCTAAGGGAACCTAACATCTCGGGTGTAATATTTTACAACATTCCTGGCGTGTCGTCGCCTACTTCTCGGTGGGAACATTGTATACGTCTATAACTATATATATCCTAGCCTAAGGCAACCTAACATGTCGAATGTAATGTTTTACAACATTCCTGTCGTGTCGTCGCCTGCTTCTCGATGGGGATATTATATACGTCTATAACGTTGTATATTCTAACCTAACGCAACCTAACATCTGGGATCTAATATTTTACAACATTCCTGGCGTGTCGTCGCCTACTTCTGGATGGGGACATTATATACATCTATAACGTCATATATCCTAACCTAAGGGAACCCAACATCTCGGGTGTAATATTTTACAACATTCCTGGCGTGTCGTTGCCTACTTCTCGATGGGGACATTATATACATCTATAACGTTGTATATTCTAACCTAACGCAACCTAACATCTGGGATTTAATATTTTAGAACATTCCTGGCATGTAGGTCCCTACTTCTCGGTGGGAACATTCTATACGTCTATAACGTTGTATATCCTAACCTAAGGGAACCTAACATCTCGGGTGTAATATTTTACAACATTGCTGACGCGTCGGCCCCTATTTCTCGGTGGGAACATTATATACGTCTATAACGTTGTATATTCTAACCTAACTCAACCTAACATCTGGGATGTAATATTTTACAACATTCCTGGCGTGTCGTCGCCTACTTCTGGATGGGGACATTATATACATCTATAACGTCATATATCCTAACCTAAGGGAACCTAACATCTCGGGTGTAATATTTTACAACATTCCTGGCGTGTAGTTGCCTACTTCTCGATGGGGACATTATATACATCTATAACGTTGTATATCCTAACCTAAGGCAACCTAACATCTCGGATGTAATATTTTACAACATTCCTGGCATGTCGGGCCCTACTTCTCGGTGGGAATATTGTATACGTCTATAACGATATATATCCTAGCCTAACGCAACCTAACATGTCGAATGTAATATTTTACAACATTCCTGTCGTGTCGTCGCCTGCTTCTCGATGGGGACATTCTATACGCCTATAACGTTGTATATCCTAACCTAAGGGAACCTAACATCTCGGGTGTAATATTTTAGAACATTCCTGACGCGTCAGTCCCTATTTCTCGGTGGGAACATTATATACGTCTATAACGTTATATATCCTAGCCTAAGGCAACCTAACTTGTAGAATGTAATATTTTACAAAATTCCTGGCGTGTCGTCGCCTACTTCCCTATGCGAACATTATATACATCTATAACGTTGTATATCCTAACCTAAGGCAACCTAACATCTCGGATGTTATATTTTACAACATTCCTGCCGCTTCCGCGCCTGCTTCTCGATGGGGACTTTATATACATCTATAACGTTGTATATCCTAACCTAAGGCAACCTAACATATCGGATGTAATATTTTACAGCATTCTGGCGTATCGTCGCCTGCTTCTCCATGGGGACATTATATACGTCTATAATCTTGTATATACTAACCTAACGCAACTTAACATCTGGGATGTAATATTTTACAACATTCCTGGCGTGCCGTCGCCTACTTTTGGATGGGGACATTATATACATCTATAACGTCATATATCCTAGCCTAAGGGAACCTAACATCTCGGGTGTAATATTTTACAACATTCCTGACGCGTCAGTCCCTATTTCTCGGTGGGAACATTATATACATCTATAACGTTATATATCCTAGCCTAAGGCAACCTAACTTGTAGAATGTAATATTTTACAACATTCCTGGCGTGTCGTCGCCTACTTCTCGATGGGGACAATATATACATCTATAACGTTGTATATCCTAACCTAAGGCAACCTAACATCTCGGATGTAGTATTTTACAACATTCCTGGCATGTCGGTCCCTACTTCTCGGTGGGAACATTGTATACGTTTATAACGATATATATTCTAGCCTAAGGCAACCTAACATGTCGAATGTAATATTTTACAACATTCCTGTCGTGTCGTCGCCTGCTTCTCGATGGGGACATTATATACGTCTGTAACGTTGTATATTCTAACCTAACTCAACCTAACATCTGGGATGTAATATTTTACAACATTCCTGGCATGTCGGTCCCTACTTCTCGGTGGGAGCATACTATATGTCTATAACGTTGTATATCCTAACCTAAGGGAACCTAACATCTCGGATGTAATATTTTAAAACTTTCCTGGCATGTCGGTCCCTACGTCTCGGTGGGATCATTATATACGTCTATAACGATATATGTCCTAACCTAAGGCAACCTAACACCTCGGATGTAATATTTTACAACATTCCTGGCATGTCGGTCCCTACGTCTCCGTGGGTACATTATATACGTCTGTAACGTTGTATATCCTAACCTAACGCAACCTAACGTCTGGGATGTAATATTTTAAAACATTCCTGGCATGTCGGTCCCTACGTCTCGGTGGGAACATTATATACGTCTATAACGATATATATCCTAACCTAAGGCAACCTAACATCTCGGATGTAATATTTGACAACATTCCTGGCGTGTTAACCCGCACTTCTCGGTGGGAACATCATATACGTCTATAGCGATATATATCCTAGCCTAAGGCGACCTAACATGTCGAATGTAATATTTTACATCATTCCTGACGTGTCGGCCCCTATTTCTCGGTGGGAACATTATATACGTCTATAACGTTATATATGCTAGCCTAAGGCAACCTAACATGTCGAATGTAATATTTTACAACATTCCTGGCGTGTCGTCGCCTACTTCTCGATGGGGACATTATATACATCTATAACGTTGTATATCATAACCTAAGGCAACCTAACATCTCGGATGTAATATTTTACAACATTCCTGGTATGTCGGGCCCTACTTCTCGGTGGGAACATTGTATACGTCTATAACGTTATATATCCTAGCCTAAGGCAACCCAACTTGTAGAATGTAATATTTTACAACATTCCTGCCGTGTCGTCGCCTGCTTCTCGATGGGGACATTATATACGTCTATAACGTTGTATATCCTAACCTAACGCAACCTAACATCTGGGATGTAATATTTTACAACATTCCTGGCGTGTCGTCGCCTACTTCTCGATGGGGACATTATATACATCTATAACTTTGTATATCCTAACCTAAGGCAACCTAACATATCGGAAGTAATATTTTACAACATTCTGGCGTGTCGTCGCCTTCTTCTACATGGGGACATTATATACGTCTATAACCTTGTATATACTAACCTAACGCAACCTAACATCTGGGATGTAATATGTTACAACATTCCTGGCGTGTCGTCGCCTACTTCTGGATGGGGACATTATATACATCTATAACGTCATATATCCTAACCTAAGGGAACCTAACATCTCGGGTGTAATATTTTAGAACATTCCTGACGCGTCAGTCCCTATTTCTCGGTGGGAACATTATATACGTCTATAACGTTATATATCCTAGCCTAAGGCAACCTAACTTGTAGAATGTAATATTTTACAACATTCCTGGCGTGTCGTCACCTACTTCTCGATGGGGACAATATATACATCTATAACGTTGTATATCCTAACCTAAGGCAACCTAACATCTCGGATGTAGTATTTTACAACATTCCTGGCATGTCGGTCCCTACTTCTCGGTGGGAACATTGTGTACGTCTATAACGATATATATCCTAGCCTAAGGCAACCTAACATGTCGAATGTAATATTTTACTACATTTCTGTCGTGTCGTCGCCTGCTTCTCGATGGGGACATGATATACGTCTATAACGTTGTATATTCTAACCTAACGCAACCTAACATCTGGGATGTAATATTTTACAACAGTCCTGGCGTGTCGTCGCCTACTTCTGGATGGGGACATTATATACATCTATAACGTCATATATCCTAACCTAAGGGAACCTAACATCTCGGGTGTAATATTTTACAACATTCCTGTTGTGTCGTCGCCTGCTTCTCGATGGGGACATTCTATACGTCTATAACGTTGTATATCCTAACCTAAGGGAACCTAACATCTGGGATGTAATATTTTACAACATTCCTGGCATGTCGGTCCCTACGTCTCCGTGGGTACATTATATACGTCTATAACGTTGTATATCCTGACCTAACGCAACCTAACATCTGGGATGTAATATTTTAAAACATTCCTGGCATGTCGGTCCCTACGTCTCGGTGGGAACGTTATATACGTCTATATCGATATATATCCTAAGCTAAGGGTACCTTACATCTCGGATGTAATATTTTACAACATTCCTGGCGCTTCGGCTGCTATTTTTCGGTGGGAACATTATATACGTCTATAACGTTACATATCCTAACGTATGGCAACATAACATCTTGGATGTTATATTTTACAACATTCCTGCCGATTCCGAGCCTGCTTCTCGATGGGGACTTTATATACATCTATAACGTTGTATATCCTAACCTAAGGCAACCTAACATATCGGATGTAATATTTTACAACATTCTGGCGTGTCGTCGCCTGCTTCTCCATGGGGACATTATATACGTCTATAACCTTGTATATACTAACCTAACGCAACCTAACATCTGGGATGTAATATTTTACAACATTCCTGGCGTGTCGTCGCCTACTTCTGGATGGGGACATTATATACATCTATAACGTCATATATCCTAACCTAAGGGAACCTAACATCTCGGGTGTAATATTTTACAACATTCCTGTCGTGTCGTCGCCTGCTTCTCGATGTGGACATTCTATACGTCTATAACGTTGTGTATCCTAACCTAAGGGAACCTAACATCTCGGGTGTAATATTTTAGAACATTCCTGACGCGTCAGTCCCTATTTCTCGTTGGGAACATTATATACGTCTATAACGTTATATATCCTAGCCTAAGGCAACCCAACTTGTAGAATGTAATATTTTACAACATTCCTGGCGTGTCGTCGCCTACTTCTCGATGGGGACAATATATACATCTATAACGTTGTATATCCTAACCTAAGGCAACCTAACATCTCGGATGTAGTATTTTACAACATTCCTGGCATGAAGGTCCCTACTTCTCGGTGGGAACATTGTGTACGTCTATAACGATATATATCCTAGCCTAAGCCAACCTAACATGTCGAATGTAATATTTTACAACATTCCTGTCGTGTCGTCGCCTGCTTCTCGATGGGTACATTATATACGTCTATAACGTTGTATATTCTAACCTAACGCAACCTAACATCCGGGATGTAATATTTTACAACATTCCTGGCGTGTCGTCGCCTACTTCTGGATGGGGACATTATATACATCTATAACGTCATATATCCTAACCTAAGGGAACCTAACATCTCGGGTGTAATATTTTACAACATTCCTGTCGTGTCGTCGCCTGCTTCTCGATGGGGACATTCTATACGTCTATAACGTTGTATATCCTAACCTAAGGGAACCTATCATCTCGGGTGTAATATTTTAGAACATTCCTGACGCGTCAGTCCCTATTTCTCGGTGAGAACATTATATACGTCTATAACGTCATATATCCTACCCTAAGGGAACCTAACATCTCGGGTGTAATATTTTACAAAATTCCTGTCGTGTCGTCGCCTGCTTCTCGATGGGGACATTCTATACGTCTATAACGTTGTATATCCTAACCTAAGGGAACCTAACATCTCGGGTGTAATATTTTAGAACATTCCTGACGCGTCAGTCCCTATTTCTCGGTGGGAACATTATATACGTCTATAACGTTATATATCCTAGCCTAAGGCAACCCAACTTGTAGAATGTAATATTTTACAACATTCCTGGCGTGTCGTCGCCTACTTCTCGATGGGGACAATATATACATCTATAACGTTGTATATCCTAACCTAAGGCAACCTAACATCTCGGATGTAGTATTTTACAACATTCCTGGCATGTCGGTCCCTACTTCTCGGTGGGAACATTGTGTACGTCTATAACGATATATATCCTAGCCTAAGGCAACCTGACATGTCGAATGTAATATTTTACTACATTCCTGTCGTGTCGTCGCCTGCTTCTCGATGGGGACATTATATACGTCTATAACGTTGTGTATTCTAACCTATCGCAACCTAACATCAGGGATGTAATATTTTACAACAGTCCTGGCGTGTCGTCGCCTACTTCTGGATGGGGACATTATATACATCTATAACGTCATATATCCTAACCTAAGGGAACCTAACATCTCGGGTGTAATATTTTACAACTTTCCTGGCGTGTCGTTGCCTACTTCTCGATGGGGACATTATATACATCTATAACGTTGTTTATCATAACCTAAGGCAACCTAACATCTCGGATGTAATGTTTTACAACATTCCTGGTATGTCGGGCCCTACTTCTCGGTGGGAACATTATATACGTCTATAACGTTACATATCCTAACGTATGGCAACATAACATCTCGGATGTTATATTTTACAACATTCCTGCCGCTTCCGCGCCTGCTTCTCGATGGGGACTTTATATACATCTATAACGTTGTATATCCTAACCTAAGGCAACCTGACATATCGGATGTAATATTTTACAGCATTCTGGCGTGTCGTCGCCTGCTTCTCCATGGGGACATTATATACGTCTATAACCTTGTATATACTAACCCAACGCAACCTAACATCTGGGATGTAATATTTTACAACATTCCTGGCGTGTCGTCGCCTACTTCTCGGTGGGAACATTGTATACGTCTATAACGATATATATCCTAGCCTAAGGCAACCTAACATCTCGGGTGTAATATTTTAGAACATTCCTGACGCGTCAGTCCCTATTTCTCGGTGGGAACATTATATACGTGTATAACGTTATATATCCTAGCCTAAGGCAACCTAACTTGTAGAATGTAATATTTTACAACAGTCCTGGCGTGTCGTCGCCTACTTCTGGATGGGGACATTTTATACATCTATGACCTCGTATATACTAACCTAACGCAACCTAACATCTGGGATGTAATATTTTACAATATTCCTGGCATGTCGGTCCCTACGTCTCCGTGGGTACATTATATACGTCTATAACGTTGTATATCCTAACCTAACGCAACCTAACATCTGGGATGTAATATTTTAAAACATTCCTGGCATGTCGGTCCCTACGTCTCGGTGGGAACGTTATATACGTCTATAACGATATATATCCTAACCTAAGGGTACCTTACATCTCGGATGTAATTTTTTACAACATTCCTGGTATGTCGGGCCCTACTTCTCGGTGGGAACATTGTATACGTCTATAACGATATATATCCTAGCCTAAGGCAACCTAACATGAAGGAATGTAATATTTTACAACATTCCTGTCGTGTCGTCGCCTGCTTCTCGATGGGGACATTCTATACGTCTATAACGTTGTATATCCTAACCTAAGGGAACCTAACATCTCGGGTGTAATATTTTAGAACATTCCTGACGCGTCAGTCCCCATTTCTCGGTGGGAACATTATATACGTCTATAACGTTATATATCCTAGCCTAAGGCAACCCAACTTGTAGAATGTAATATTTTACAACATTCCTGGCGTGTCGTCGCCTACTTCTCGATGGGGACATTATATACATCTATAACGTTTTATATCATAACCTAATGCAACCTAACACCTCGGATGTAATATCTTGCAACATTCCTGGCATGTCGGTCCCTACGTCTCCGTGGGTACATTATATACGTCTGTAACGTTGTATATCCTAACCTAACGCAACCTAACATCTGGGATGTAATATTTTACAACATTCCTGTCGTGTCGTCGCCTGCTTCTCGATGGGGACATTCTATACGTCTATAACGTTGTATATCCTAACCTAAGGGAACCTAGCATCTCGGGTGTAATATTTTAGAACATTCCTGACGCGTCAGTCCCTATTTCTCGGTGGGATCATTATATACGTCTATAACGTTATATATCCTAGCCTAAGGCAACCTAACTTGTAGAATGTAATATTTTACAACAGTCCTGGCGTGTCGTCGCCTACTTCTGGATGGGGACATTTTATACATCTATGACCTCGTATATACTAACCTAACGCAACCTAACATCTGGGATGTAATATTTTACAATATTCCTGGCATGTCGGTCCCTACGTCTCCGTGGGTACATTATATACGTCTATAACGTTGTATATCCTAACCTAACGCAACCTAACATCTGGGATGTAATATTTTAAAACATTCCTGGCATGTCGGTCCCTACGTCTCGGTGGGAACGTTATATACGTCTATAACGATATATATCCTAACCTAAGGGTACCTTACATCTCGGATGTAATTTTTTACAACATTCCTGGTATGTCGGGCCCTACTTCTCGGTGGGAACATTGTATACGTCTATAACGATATATATCCTAGCCTAAGGCAACCTAACATGAAGGAATGTAATATTTTACAACATTCCTGTCGTGTCGTCGCCTGCTTCTCGATGGGGACATTCTATACGTCTATAACGTTGTATATCCTAACCTAAGGGAACCTAACATCTCGGGTGTAATATTTTAGAACATTCCTGACGCGTCAGTCCCCATTTCTCGGTGGGAACATTATATACGTCTATAACGTTATATATCCTAGCCTAAGGCAACCCAACTTGTAGAATGTAATATTTTACAACAGTCCTGGCGTGTCGTCGCCTACTTCTGGATGGGGACATTATATACATCTATAACGTCATATATCCTAACCTAAGGGAAACAACATCTCGGGTGTAATATTTTACAACATTCCTGGCGTGTCGTTGCCTAGTTCTCGATGGGGACATTATATACATCTATAACGTTGTATATCCTAACCTAAGGCAACCTGACATCTCGGATGTAATATTTTACAACATTCTGGCGTGTGGTCGCCTGCTTCTCGATGGGGACATTATATACGTCTATAACCTTGTATGTACTAACCTAACGCAACCTAACATCTGGGATGTAATATTTTACAATATTCCTGGCATGTCGGTACCTACGTCTCCGTGGGTACATTATATACGTCTATAACGTTGTATATCCTAACCTAACGCAACCTAATATCTGGGATGTAATATTTTACAACATTCAAGGCATGTCGATCACTACGCGTCGATGGGAACATTATATACGCCTATAACGCTACATATCCTAGTCTAAGGCAACCTAATATCTCGGATGTAGTATTTTCCCACATTCCTGGCTCGTCGGCCCCTACTTATCGGTGGGAACATTATATACGTCTACAACGCTATATATCCTAGCCTAAGGCAAACTAACATGTCGAATGTAATATTTCACAACATTCCTGGCGGGTCGGCCCCACTTCTCGGTGGGAACATTATAAACGTCTATAACGTAATATATCCTAACCTAACCCATTTTGCACCTCGGTGATATTGTTTTACAGAATCCCGGCCGTGTCGGATCGTACTTCTCGGTGGGGACATTATATACGTCCATCACCTTATATATCCCAACCTAAGGCCGCCTAACATCTCGGATGCAGTATTTTACAACATTCCTGGCGTGCCGGCCCCTAAATCTCGGTGGGAACATTATATACGTCTAGAACGTAATATAACATAACCTAACCCATCTATCCCCCCGTTGGTAATGTTTTACAGAATCCCGGTCGTTTCGTCCCGTACATCTCGGTGGGGACATTATATGCGTCTATAACGTTATATATCCCAACCTACGGCAACCTAACATCTCGAATGTTGTATTTTCCAACATTCCTGGCGGGTCGGCCCCTACTTCTCGGTGGGAACATCATATACGTCTATTACGTTATAGAACCTAGGCTAACCCATCTAGCCCCTCGCTGGTAATGTTTTACAGAATCCCGGTCGCGTCGGCCCGTACCTCTCGCTGTGGACATTATATATCCTATCCTAAGGCAAATTAACATCTCGGATGTAGTATTTTTCAACATTCCTGGCGGGACGGTCCCTACTTCTCGGTGGGCACATTATATACGTCTATAACGTTGTATATCCTAACCTAAGGCAACCTAACATCTCGGATGTAATATTTTACAAAATTCCTGGCGTGTCGTTGCCTGCTTCTCGATGGGGACTTTATAAACGTCTATAACGTTATATATCCTAACCTAACGCAACCTAACATCTGGGATGTAATATTTATAACATTCCTGGCATGTCGGTCCCTACGTCTCGGTGGGAACGTTGAATACGTCTATAACGATATATATCCTAACCTAAGGGAACCTTACATCTCGGATGTAATATTTTACAACATTCCTGGCATGTCGGGCCCTACTTCTCGATGGGAACATTGTATACGTCTATAACGATATATATCCTAGCCTAACGCAACCTAACATGTCGAATGTAATATTTTACAACATTCCTGTCGTGTCGTCGCCTGCTTCTCGATGGGGACATTATATACGTCTATAACGTTGTATATTCTAACCTAACGCAACCTAACATGTGGGATGTAACATTTTACTAGATTCCTGGCGTGTCGTCGCCTACTTCTGGATGGGGACATTATATACATCTATAACGTTATATATCCTGACCTAAGGGAACCTAACATCTTAGGTGTAATATTTTAAAACATTCCTGACGCGTCGGCCGCTATTTCTCGGTGGGAATATTGTATACGTCTATAACGTTATATATCCTAGCCTAAGGCAACCTAACATCTCGGATGTAATATTTTACAACATTCCTGACGCGTCGGTCCCTACTTCTCGGTGGAAACATTGTATACGTCTATAACGATATATATCCTAGCCTAAGGCAACCTAACATCTCAGATGTAATATTTTACAACATTCTGGCGTGTCGTCGCCTGCTTCTCGATGGGGACATTATATACGTCTATAACGTTGTATATCCTAACCTAACGCAACCTAATATCTGGGATGTAATATTTTACAACATTCAAGGCATGTCGATCACTACGCTTCGATGGGAACATTATATACGCCTATAACGCTACATATCCTAGTCTAAGGCAACCTAATATCTCGGATGTAGTATTTTCCCACATTCCTGGCGCGTCGGCCCCTACTTATTGGTGGGAACATTATATACGTCTATAACGTAATATATCCTAACCTAACCCATTTTGCCCCTCGGTGATATTGTTTTACAGAATCCCGGCCGTGTCGGATCGTACTTCTCGGTGGGGACATTATATACGTCCATCACCTTATATATCCCAACCTAAGGCCGCCTAACATCTCGGATGCAGTATTTTACAACATTCCTGGCGTGCCGGCCCCTAAATCTCGGTGGGAACATTATATACGTCTAGAACGTAATATAACATAACCTAACCCATCTATCCCCCCGTTGGTAATGTTTTACAGAATCCCGGTCGTTTCGTCCCGCACATCTCGGTGGGGACATTATATGCGTCTATAACGTTATATATCCCAACCTAAGGCAACATAACATCTCGGATGTAGTATTTCACAACATTCCTGGCGGGTCGGCCCCACTTCTCGGTGGGAACATTATATACGCCTATAACATAATATAACCTAACCTAAACCATCTAGCCCCTCCCTGGTAATGTTTAACACAATCCCGGTCGTGTCGGACCGTACTTCTCGGTGGCGACATTATATACGTCTATAACGCTATATATCCGAACCTAAGGAAACCTAACATCTCGGGTGTAGTATTTTCCAACATTCCTGGCGAGTCGGACACTAAACCTCGGTGGGCACATTATATACGTCTATAACGTTGTATTAATTACCATAAGGCAAGCTAACATCTCGAATGTAGTATTTCGCGACATTCCTGGCGGATCGGCCCCACTTGTCGGTGGGAACATTATTTACGTCTGTAACGCAATATAACCTAACCTAACTCATCTAGACCATCGCTGGTTATTTTACAGAATCCCGTTCGTGTCGCCCCGTACGTCTCGGTGCGGACATTATATACGTCTACATCGTTATGTATCATAACCTACGGCAACCTAACATCTCGAATGTTGTATTTTCCAACATTCCTGGCGGGTCGGCCCCTACTTCTCGGTGGGAACATCATATACGTCTATTACGTTATAGAACCTAGGCTAACCTATCTAGCCCCTCGCTGGTAATGTTTTACAGAATCCCGGTCGCGTCGGCCCGTACCTCTCGCTGTGGACATTATATATCCTATCCTAAGGCAAATTAACATCTCGGATGTAGTATTTTTCAACATTCCTGGCGGGACTGTCCCTACTTCTCGGTGGGCACATTATATACGTCTATAACGTAATATAACCTAACCTGACCCATCTAGACCTTCGCTGGTAATGTCTTACAGAATCCCGTTCGTGTCGTCCCGTACGTCTCCGTGCGGACATTATATACATCTATAACGTTATATTTCCTAACCTAAGGCAACGAAACATCTCGAATGTAGTATTTTACAGCATTCCAGGCGGGTCGGCCCCACTTCTGGGTGGGAACATTATTTACGTCAATAACGTAATGTAACCTAACCTAACCCATCTAGACCTTCGCTGGTAAAGTTTAACAGAATCCCGGTCGTGTCGGACCGTACTTCTCGGTGGCGACATTATATACGTCTATAACGCTATATATCCGGACCTAAGGAAACCTAACATCTCGGGTGTAGTATTTTCCAACATTCCTGGCGAGTCGGACACTAAACCTCGGTGGGCACATTATATACGTCTATAACGTTGTATTAATTACCATAAGGCAAGCTAACATCTCGAATGTAGTATTTCGCAACATTCCTGGCGGATCGGCCCCACTTCTCGGTGGGAACATTATTTACGTCTGTAACGCAATATAACCTAACCTAACTCATCTAGACCCTCGCTGGTTATTTTACAGAATCCCGTTCGTGTCGCCCCGTACGTCTCGGTGCGGACATTATATACGTCTACATCGTTATGTATCATAACCTACGGCAACCTAACATCTCGAATGTTGTATTTTCCAACATTCCTGGCGGGTCGGCCCCTACTTCTCGGTGGGAACATCATATACGTCTATTACGTTATAGAACCTAGGCTAACCCATCTAGCCCCTCGCTGGTAATGTTTTACAGAATCCCGGTCGCGTCGGCCCGTACCTCTCGCTGTGGACATTATATATCCTATCCTAAGGCAAATTAACATCTCGGATGTAGTATTTTTCAACATTCCTGGCGGGACGGTCCCTACTTCTCGGTGGGCACATTATATACGTCTATAACGTTGTATATCCTAACCTAAGGCAACCTAACATCTCGGATGTAATATTTTACAAAATTCCTGGCGTGTCGTTGCCTGCTTCTCGATGGGGACTTTATAAACGTCTATAACGTTATATATCCTAACCTAATGCAACCTAACATCTGGGATGTAATATTTATAACATTCCTGGCATGTCGGTCCCTACGTCTCGGTGGGAACGTTGAATACGTCTATAACGATATATATCCTAACCTAAGGGAACCTTACATCTCGTATGTAATATTTTACAACATTCCTGGCATGTCGGGCCCTACTTCTCGATGGGAACATTGTATACGTCTATAACGATATATATCCTAGCCTAACGCAACCTAACATGTCGAATGTAATATTTTACAACATTCCTGTCGGGTCGTCGCCTGCTTCTCGATGGGGACATTATATACGTCTATAACGTTGTATATTCTAACCTAACGCAACCTAACATCTGGGATGTAACATTCTACTAGATTCCTGGCGTGTCGTCGCCTACTTCTGGATGGGGACATTATATACATCTATAACGTTATATATCCTAACCTAAGGGAACCTAATATCTTAGGTGTAATATTTTAAAACATTCCTGACGCGTCGGCCGCTATTTCTCGGCGGGAATATTGTATACGTCTATAACGTTATATATCCTAGCCTAAGGCAACCTAACTTGTAGAATGTAATATTTTACAACAGTCCTGGCGTGTCGTCGCCTACTTCTGGATGGGGACATTATATACATCTATAACGTCATATATCCTAACCTAAGGGAAACAACATCTCGGGTGTAATATTTTACAACATTCCTGGCGTGTCGTTGCCTACTTCTCGATGGGGACATTATATACATCTATAACGTTGTATATCCTAACCTAAGGCAACCTGACATCTCGGATGTAATATTTTACAACATTCTGGCGTGTGGTCGCCTGCTTCTCGATGGGGACATTATATACGTCTATAACCTTGTATATACTAACCTAACGCAACCTAACATCTGGGATGTAATATTTTACAAGATTCCTGGCACGTCGATCCCCACGTCTCGGTGGGAACATTATATACGTCTATAACGATATATATCCTAACCTAAAGCATACTAACATCTCGGATGTAATATTTTGCAAGATTCCTGGCATGTCGGTCCCTACATCTCGATGGGAACTTTCTATACGTCTATAACGTTGAATATCCTAACCTAAGGGAACCTAACATCTCGGGTGTAATATTTTACAACATTCCTGGCGGGTCGGAACCTACTTCTCGGTGAGAACATTATATACGTCTATAACGTAATATAACCTAACCTAACCCATCCAGACCCTCGATCTTATTGTTTTACAGAATCTCGTTCGTGTCGTCCCGTACGTCTCGATGGGGACATTGTATGCGTCTATAACGTTATATATCCTAACCTAGAGCAACCTATCATCTCGGATGTAGTATTTTACAACAATCCTGGCGTGTCGGAACCTACTTTTCGGTGGGGACATTATATACGTGTATAGCGTTATATATCCTAACCTAAGTAACCTAACATCTCGGATGTATTATTTTCCAACATTCCTGGCGAGACGGCCTCTACATCTCGGTGGGAACATTATATACGTCAATAAAGTAATATAACCTAACCTAACCCATCTTACCCCTCGCTGGTAATGTTTTACAGAATCCCGGTCGTGTCGGCCCGGACTTCTCGGTGGGGACAATATATATGTCTATAACGTTATATATCCTAACCTAAGTAACCTAAACTCTCGGATGTGGTATTTTCCAACATTCCTGGCGGGTCGGCCCCTAATTCTCGGTGGGAACATTATATACTTTTATAACGTAATGAAACCTAACCTAACCCATCTAGAACCTCGCTGGTAATGTTTTACAGAATCTCGTTCGTGTCGCCCCGTACGTCTCTGTGCGGACATTATATGCGTCTATATTGTTATATATTCTAACCTAAGGCATCCTAACATCTCGGATGTAGTAGTTTCCAACATTCATGGCGGGTCGGCCGCTACTTCTCGGTGGGAACATTATATACGTCTATAACGTAATAGATCCTAACCTAACTCATCTATAACCTCGCTGGTAATGTTTTACACAATCCCGTTCGTGTCGTCCCGTACGTCTTGCGGCGGACATTATATACGTCTATAACGTTATATTTCCTATCCTAAGGCAACCTAACATCTCGAATGTAGTATTTTCCAACATTTCTGGCGGGTCGGCCCCTACATCTCGGTGGGAACATTATAAACCTCTATAACGTAATATAACCTAACCTAACCCAGCTAGACCGTCGCTGGTAATGTTTCACAGAATCCCGTTCGTGTCGTCCCGTACATCACGGCGCGGACATTATATACGTCTATAAGGTTATATATCCTATCCTAAGGCAACCTAACATCTCGGATGTAGTATTTTCCAACATTTCTGGAGGGTCGGCCCCTACTTCTCGGTGGGCACATTATATACGTCTATATCGTAATATAGCCTAACCTAACCAATCTAGATCCTAGCTGGTAATGTTTTACAGAATCCCGTTCGTGTCGTCCCGTACGTCTCGGAGGGCACATTATATACGTCTATAACGAAATATAACCTAACCTAACCCGTCTTGCACCTCGGTGATAAAGCTTTACGGAATCCCATCCGTGTCGGACCGTACTTCTCATTGTGGACATTATATACGTCTATAACGTTATATATCCTAACCTGAGGCAACCTAACTTGTCGAACGTAATATTTTACAACATTCCTGGCTCATCGGCCCCTACTTCTCGGTGGCAACACTATATACGTCTATAACGTTATATATCCTAACCTAAGGCAACCTAACATCTCGGATGTAATATTTTACTACATTTCTGGCACGTCGGCCGCTACTTCTCGGTGGGAACAATATATACATCTATAACGCTATATATCCTAACCTAAGGCAACCTAACATGTCGAATGTAATATATCACCACATTCCTGGCACGTGGCCCCTACTTCTCGGTGGGAACATTATATACGTCTATAATGTTACATATCCTAGCCTAAGGCACCCTAACATGTCGAATGTAATATTTTACAATATTCCCGGCACTTCGGCCCCTACTTCTCGTGGGGCACGTTATATACGTCTATATCGCTATATATCCTAGCTTAAGGCAACCTAACATGTCGAATGTAATATTTTACAACATTCCCGTCACTTCGGTCCCTACTTCTCTGTGGTAACATTATATACGTCTATAACGTTATATATCCTAGCCTAAGGCAACCTGACATGTCGAATGTAATATTTTACAACATTCCTGGCGCGTCGGCCCCTACTTCTCGGTGGGAACATTATATAAGTCAATAACGTTATATATCCTAACGTAAGGCAACCTAACATCTCGGATGTAATATTTTACTACATTCCAGGCACGTCGGCCCCTACTTCTCGGTGGGAACACTATATACGTCTATAACGATATATATCCTAGCCTATGGCAACCTAACGTGTCGAATGTAATATTTTACAACATTCCTAGCGCGTCGGCCCCTACTTCTCGGTGGGAACAGTATATACGTCCATAACGTAATATAACACAACCTAACCCATCTAGACTCTCGCTGGTAATGCTTTACAGAATCCCCGTCGTGTCGGCCCAACTTCTCGGTGGGAACATTATATACGTCTATAACATAATATAACCTACCCTAACCCATCTAGCCGCTCGCTCGTAATGTTTTACAGAATCCAGTACGTGTCGTCTCGTTCGTCTCGGTAGGGACATTGTATGCGTCTATAACGTTATATATCCTAACCTAAGGCAACCTAACATCTGGGATGTTGTATTTTAAAACATTCCTGGCGGGTCGGCCTCTACTTTTCGGTGGGAACATTATATACGTCTATAACGTTTTATATCCTCACCTAAGGCAAACTAACATCCCGAATGTAGTATTTTACAACATTCCTGGCATGTCGGTCCCTACATCTCGGTGGGAACTTTCTATACGTATATAACGTTGTATATCCTAACCTAAGGGAACCTAACATCTCGGGTGTAATATTTTACAACATTCCTGACGCGATGGGCCCGTATTTCTCGGTGGGAAAATTATATACGTCTATAACGTTATATATCCTAACCGAAAGCAACCTAACATCTCGGATGTAATATTTTACAACATTCCTATCGTGTCGTCGCCTGCTTCTCGATGGGGATACTATATACGTCTATAACGTTGTATATCCTAACCTAACGCAACCTAACATCTGGTGATGTAATCTTTTACAACATTCCTGTCATCTCGGTCCCTACGCCTCGGTAGTAACATTCTATACGTCTATAACGTTGTATATCCTAACCTAAGGGAACCTAACATCTCGGGTGTAATATTTTACAACATTCCTGACGCGTCGGCCCCTATTTCTCGGTGGGAACATTATATACGTCTATAACGTTATATACTAGCGTAAGGCGACCCAACATCTCGGATGTAATATTTTTCAACATTCCTGGTGTGTCGGCACTTAGTTCTCCGTGGGAACATTATTTACGTCTATAACGTTATATATCCTAACCTAAGGCAACCTAACATCTCGGATGTAATATTTTACTACATTCCTGGCACGTCGGCCCCTACTTCTCGGTGGGAATATTATATACGTCTATAACGTAATAGAACATAATCTAACCCATCTAGACCCTCGCTGGTAATGTTTTACGGAATCCCGTTCGTGTCGCCCTGTACGTCACGGTGCGGACATTATATACGTCTATAACGTTATATATCCTAACCTAAGGCAACCTAATATCTCGAATGTAGTATTTCACAACATTCCTGGCGGGTCAGCCCCACTTCTCGCTGGGAACATTATATACGTCTATAACGTAATATAACCTAACCTAACCCATCTAGCATCTCGCTGGTAATGTTTTACGGAATCCCGGTCGTGTCGTCCCGTATTTCTCGATGGGGACATTATATACGTTTATAACGTTATACATACTAACCTAAGGCAACTTAACATCTCGGATGTAGTATTTTCCAACATTCCTGGCGGGTCGGCCCCTAAACCTCGGTGGGCACATTATATACGTCCATAACGTAATATAACACAACCTAACCCATCTAGACTCTCGCTGGTAATGCTTCACAGAATCCCCGTCGTGTCGGCCCAACTTCTCGGTGGGAACTTTCTATACGTCTATAACGTTGTATACCCTAACCTAAGGGAACCTAACATCTCGGGTGTAATATTTTACAACATTCCTGACGCGATGGGCCCGTATTTCTCGGTGGGAAAATTATATACGTCTATAACGTTATATATCCTAACCGAAAGCAACCTAACATCTCGGATGTAATATTTTACAACATGCCTATCGTGTCGCCGCCTGCTTCTCGATGGGGATATTATATACGTCTATAACGTTGTATATCCTAACCTAACGCAACCTAACATCTGGTGATGTAATCTTTTACAACATTCCTGTCATCTCGGTCCCTACGCCTCGGTAGTAACATTCTATACGTTTATAACGTTGTATATCCTAACCTAAGGGAACCTAACATCTCGGGTGTAATATTTTACAACATTCCTGACGCGTCGGCCCCTATTTCTCGGTGGGAACATTATATACGTCTATAACGTTATATACTAGCGTAAGGCGACCCAACATCTCGGATGTAATATTTTTCAACATTCCTGGTGTGTCGGCACTTAGTTCTCCGTGGGAACATTATATACGTCTATAACGTTATATATCCTAACCTAAGGCAACCTAGCATCTCGGATGTAATATTTTACAACTTTCCTTGCGCGTCGGCACCTACTTCTCAGTGGGAACATTATATACGTCTATAACGTTATATATCCTAACCTAAGGCAACCTAATATCTCGAGTATAGTATTTTACATCATTCCAGGCGGGACGGCCCCCACTTCTCGGTGGGAAAATTATATACGTCTATAACGTTATATATCCTAGCCTAAGGCAACCTAACATGTCGAATGTAATATTTTACTACATTCCTGGTACGTCTGACCCTACATCTCGGTGTGTACATTATATACGTCCATAACGCTATGTATCCTTGCCTAAGGCAACCTAACGTGTAGAATGTAAAATTTTACAACATTCGTGGCTCGTTGGCCCCTACTTCTCGGTGGGAACATTATATACGTCTATAGCGTTACATATCCTAGTCCAAGGCAACCTAACATGTCGAATATAATATTTAACAACATTCCTGGCGCATCGGCCCCAACATCTCGGTGGGAACATTATGTACGTCTATAGCGCTATACATCCTAGTCTAAGGCAACCTAACATCTCGGATGTAGTATTTTCCAAAATTCCTGGCGGGTCGGCGCCTACTTCTCGGTGGGAACATTATATACGTCCATAACGTAATATAACCTAACCTAACCCATCTAGCCCCTCGGCGGTAATGTTTTACATAATCCCGTTCGGGTTGGTTCATACTTCTCGGTGGGGACATTATGTACGTCTATAACATTGTATATCCCACCCAAAGGCAACCTAACATCTCGAATGTAGTATTTCACAACATTCCTGGCGGGTTGGCCCCACTTCTCGGTAGGGACATTATATAAGTCTATATCGTAATATATCCTAACCTAACCGATCTAGACCCTCGCTGGTAATGTTTCACAGAATCCTGTTCGTGTCGCCCCGTACGTCACGGTGCGGACATTGTATGCGTCTATAATGCTATATATCCTAACCTAAGGCAACCTAACATCTCGGATGTAGTATTTTCCAAAATTCCTGTCGGGTCGGCGCCTACTTCTCGGTGGGAACATTATATACGTCCATAATGTAATATAACCTAACCTAACCCATTTAGCCCCTCGCTGGTAATGTTTTACAGAATCCCGGTAGTGTCGGCCCGTACTTCTCGGTGGGGACATTGTATGCGTCTATAACGATATACATCCTAACCTAAGGCAACCTAACATCTCGGATGTAGTATTTTACAACATTCCTGGCGGGTCGGCCCCACTTCTCGGTAGGGACATTATATAAGTCTATATCACAAATATAACCAAACCTAACCCATCTAGATCCTCGCTGGTCATGTTTCACAGAATCCCGTTCGTGTCGCCCCGTACCTCACGGTGCGGACATTATATAAGTCTATAACGTTATATATCCTAACCTAAGGCAACCTAACATCTCGGATGTAGTATTTTACAACATTCCTGGCGGGGCGGAACCTACTTCTCGGTGTGATCATTATATAAGTCTATATCATAATATAACCTAACCTAACCAATCTGGACCCTCGCTGGTAATGTTTTACAGAATTCCGTTCGTGTCGTCCCGTACGTCTCCGTGCGGACATTATATAAGTCTATAACGTTATATATCCTAGCCTAAGGCAACCTAACATGTCGAAAGTAATATTTTACAAGATTCCTAGCGTATCGTCGCCTACTTCTCGATGGGGACATTATATACATCTATAACGTTGTATATCCTAATGTAAGGCAACCTAACATCTGGGATGTAATATTTTACAAGATTCCTGGCATGTGGGTCCCCACGTCTCGGTGGGAATATTATATAAGTCTATAACGATATATATCCTAACCTAAAGCAACCTAACAACTCGGATGTAATAGTTTACCACATTCCTGGCGGTCTCTACATCTCGGTGGGAACATTCTATACGTCTATAACGTTGTATATCCTAACCTAAGGGAAGCTAACATCTGGGATGTAATATTTTACAACATACCTGACGCATCGGCCCCTATTTCTCGGAGGAAACATTATATACGTCTATCATGTTATATATCCTAGCCTAAGGCAACCTAACATATCGGATGTAATATTTTACAACATTCTGGCGTGTCGTCGCCTGCTTCTCGATGGGGACATTAGATACGTCTATAACGTTGTATATCCTATCCTAAGGGAACCTAACATCTCGGACGTAATATTTGACAACATTCTGGCGTGTCGTCGCCTTCTTCTCGATGGGGACATTAGATACGTCTATAACGTTGTATATCCTAACCTAACGCAACCTAACATCTGGGATGTAATATTTTACAACATTCCTGACGCGTCGGCCACTATTTCTCGGTGGAAACATTACATACGTCTATCATGTTATATATCCTAGCCTTAATATTTGTAAGTCTATAACGATATATACCCTAACCTAAAGCAACCTAACAACTGGGATGTAATATTTTACAACATTCCTGGCATGTCGGTCCATACATCTCGGTGGGAACATTCTATACGTCTATAACGTTGTATATCCTAACCTAAGGGAACCTAACATTTCGGGTGTAATATTTTACAACATTCCTGACGCGTCGGTCCCTACTTCTCGGTGGGAACATTGTATACGTCTATAACGATATATGTCCTAACCTAAAGCAACCTAACAACTCGGATATAATATTTTACAACATTCCTGGCATGTCGGTCCCTACATCTCGGTGGGAACATTCTATACGTCTATAACGTTGTATATCCTAACCCAAAGCAACCTATCTTCTGGGATGTAATATTTTACAACCTTTCTGGCATGTCGGTCCTCACGTCTCGGTGGGAACATTATATAAGTCTATAACGATATATATCCTAACCTAAAGCAATCTAACAACTCGGACGTAATAGTTTACCACATTCCTGGCGGTCCCTACATCACGGTGGGAACATTCTATACGTCTATAACGTGGTATATCCTAACCTAAGGGAACCTAACATTTCGAGTGTAATATTTTACAACATTCCTGACGCGTCGGGCCCTATTTCTCGGTGGGAATATTATGTACATCTATAACGTTACATATCCTGGACTAAGGCAACCTAACATGTCGAATGTAATATTTTACAACATTCTGGCGTGTCGTCGCTTTCTTCTCGAAGGGGACATTATATACGTCTATTTCGTTGTATATCCTAACCTAACGCGACCTAACATCTGGGATGTAATATTTTACAACATTCCTGACGCGTCGGCCCCTATTTCTCGGTGGAAACATTACATACGCCTATCATGTTATATATCCTAGCCTAAGGCAACCTAACATATCGGATGTAATATTTTACAACATTCTGGCGTGTCGTCGCCTGCTTCTCGATGGGGACATTAGATACGTCTATAACGTTGTATATCCTAACCTAAGGGAACCTAACATCTCGGATGTATTATTTTACAACATTCTGGCTTGTCGTCGCCTTCTTCTCGAAGGGGACATTATATAGGTCTATAACGTTGTATATCCTAACCCAAAGCAACCTATCTTCTGGGATGTAATGTTTTACAACCTTTCTGGCATGTCGGTCCCCATGTCTCGGTGGGAACATTATATAAGTCTATAACGATATATATCCTAACCTAAAGCAATCTAACAACTCGGATGTAATAGTTCACCACATTCCTGGCGGTCCCTACATCACGGTGGGAACATTCTATACGTCTATAACGTTGTATATCCTAACCTAACGCAACATAACATCTGGGATGTTATATTTTACAACATTCCTGGCGTGTCGTCGCCTACTTCTGGATGGGGACATTATATACATCTATAACGTCATATATCCTAACCTAAGGGAACCTAACATCTCGGGTGTAATATTTTACAACATTCTTGGCGTGTCGTCGCCTACTTCTCGATGGGGACATTATATACATCTATAACATTGTATATACTAACCTAACGCAACCTAACATCTGGGATGTAACATTTTACAACATTCCTGGCATGTCGGTCCCTACGTCTCCGTGGGTACATTATACACGTCTATAACGATATATATCCTAACCTAAGGCAACCTAACATCTCGGATCTAATATTTTACAACATTCCTGGCATGTCGGTCCCTACTTCTCGGTGGAAACAATGTATACGTCTATAACGATATATATCCTAGCCTAAGGCAACCCAACATGTCGAATGTAATATTTTACAACATTCTGGCGTGTCGTCGCCTTCTTCTCGAAGGGGACATTATATACGTCTATTACGTTGTATATCCTAACCTAAAGCAACCTAACAACTCGGATGTAATATTTTACAACATTCCTGGCATGTCGGTCCCTACATCTCGGTGGGAACATTCTATACGTCTATAACGTTGTATATCCTAACCTAAGGGAACCTAACATTTCGGGTGTAATATTTTACAACATTCCTGACGCGTCGGCCCCTATTTCTCGGTGGGAATATTATATACGTCTATAACGTTACATATCCTAGCCTAAGGCAACCTAACATGTCGAATGTAATATTTTACAACATTCTGGCGTGTCGTCGCCTGCTTCTCGAAGGGGACATTATATACGTCTATAACGTTGTATATCCTAACCTGACGTAACCTAACATCTGGGCTGTTTTATTTTACAACATTCCTGACGCGTCGGTCCCTACTTCTCGGTGGGAACATTGTATACGTCTATAACGATATATGTCCTAACCTAAAGCAACCTAACAACTCGGATGTAATATTTTACAACATTCTGGCGTGTCGTCGCCTGCTTCTCGATGGGGACATTATATACGTCTATTACGTTGTATATCCTAACCTAAAGCAACCTAACAACTCGGATGTAATATTTTACAACATTCCTGGCATGTCGGTCCCTATTTCTCGGTGGGAATATTATGTACATCTATAACGTTACATATCCTAGACTAAGGCAACCTCACATGTCGAATGTAATATTTTACAACATTCTGGCGTGTCGTCGCCTTCTTCTCGAAGGGGACATTATATACGTCTATTACGTTGTATATCCTAACCTAAAGCAACCTAACAACTCGGATGTAATATTTTACAACATTCCTGGCATGTCGGTCCCTACATCTCGGTGGGAACATTCTATACGTCTATAACGTTGTATATCCTAACCTAAGGGAACCTAACATTTCGGGTGTAATATTTTACAACATTCCTGACGCGTCGGCCCCTATTTCTCGGTGGGAATATTATATACGTCTATAACGTTACATATCCTAGCCTAAGGCAACCTAACATGTCGAATGTAATATTTTACAACATTCTGGCGCGTCGTCGCCTGCTTCTCGAAGGGGACATTATATACGTCTATAACGTTGTATATCCTAACCTGACGTAACCTAACATCTGGGCTGTTTTATTTTACAACATTCCTGACGCGTCGGTCCCTACTTCTCGGTGGGAACATTGTATACGTCTATAACGATATATGTCCTAACCTAAAGCAACCTAACAACTCGGATGTAATATTTTACAACATTCTCGCGTGTCGTCGCCTGCTTCTCGATGGGGACATTAGATACGTCTATAACGTTGTATATCCTAATCTAAGGGAACCTAACATCTCGGACGTAATATTTTACAACATTCTGGCGTGTCGTCGCCTTCTTCTTGATGGGGACATTATATACGTCTATAACGTTGTATATCCTAACCCAAAGCAACCAAACTTCTGGGATGTAATATTTTACAACATTCCTGGCATGTCGGTCCCCACGTCTCGGCGGAAACATTATATAAGTCTATAACGATATATATCCTAACCTAAAGCAACCAAACAACTCGAATGTACTATTTCAGAACATTCCTGGCATGTCGGTCCCTACATCTCGGTGGGAACATTCTATACGTCTATAACGTTGTATATCCTAACCTAAGGGAACCTAACATTTCGGGTGTAATATTTTACAACATTCCTGTCGCGCCGGCCCCTATTTCTCGGTGGGAATATTATATACGTCTATAACGTTATATATCCTAGCCTAAGGCAACCTAACATGTCGAATGTAATATTTTACAACATTCTGGCGTGTCGTCGCCTGCTTCTCAAAGGGGACATTATATACGTCTATATCGTTGTATATCCTAACACAAAGCAACTTAACTTCTGGGATGTAATATTTTACAACATTCCTGGCATCTCGGTCCCCACGTCTCGGTGGGAACATTATATAAGTCTATAACGATATATATCCTAACCTAAAGGAACCTAACAACTCGGATGTAATATTTTAGAACATTCCTGGCATGTCGGTCCCTACATCTCGGTGTGGACATTCTATACGTCTATAACGTTGTATATCCTAACCTAAGGGAACCTAACATTTCGGGTGTAATATTTTGCAACATTCCTGACGCGTCGGCCCCTATTTCTCGGTGGGAATATTATATACGTCTATAACGTTATATATCCTAGGCTAAGGCAACCTAACATGTCGAATGTAATATTTTACAACATTCTGGCGTGTCGTCGCCTGCTTCTCGATGGGAACATTATATAAGTCTATAACGATATATATCCTAACCTAAAGCAACCTAACAACTCGAATGTAATATTTTAGAATATCCCTGGCATGTCGGTCCCTACATCTCGGTGGGAACATTCTATACGTCTATAACGTCGTATATCCTAACCTAAGGGAACCTAACATTTCGGGTGTAATATTTTACAACATTCCTGACGCGTCGGCCCCTATTTCTCGGGGGGAATATTATATACGTCTATAACGTGACATATCCTGGCCTAAGGCAACCTAACATGTCGAATGTAATATTTTACAACATTCTGGCGTGTCGTCACCTACTTCTGGATGGGGACATTATATACATCTATAACGTTGTACATCCTAACCTAAGGCAACCTAACATATCGGATGTAATATTTTACAACATTCCTGACGCGTCGGCCCCTATTTCTCGGTGGGAATATTATATACGTCTATAACGTTATATATCCTAGCCTAAGGCAACCTAACATGTCGAATGTAATATTTTACAACATTCTGGCTGGTCGTTGCCTGCTTCTCAAAGGGGACATTATATACGTCTATAACATTGTATATCCTAACCCAAAGCAACCTAACTTCTGGGATGTAATATTTTACAACATTCCTGGCATCTCGGTCCCCACGTCTCGGTGGGAACATTATATAAGTCTATAACGATATATATCCTAACCTAAAGGAACCTAACAACTCGGATGTAATATTTTAGAACATTCCTGGCATGTCGGTCCCTACATCTCGGTGTGGACATTCTATACGTCTATAACGTTGTATATCCTAACCTAAGGGAACCTAACATTTCGGGTGTAATATTTTGCAACATTCCTGACGCGTCGGCCCCTATTTCTCGGTGGGAATATTATATGCGTCTATAACGTTATATATCCTAGCCTAAGGCAACCTAACATATCTGATGTAATATTTTACAACATTCCTGACGCGTCGGCCCCTATTTCTCGGTGGGAATATTATATACGTCTATAACGTTATATATCCTAGCCTAAGGCAACCTAACATGTCGAATGTAATATTTTATAACATTCTGGCGTGTCGTCGCCTGCTTCTCAAAGGGGACATTATATACGTCTATAACGTTGTATATCCTAACCTAACGCAACCTAACATCTGGGATGTAATATTTTACAACATTCCTGTCGTGTCGGCCCGTAGTTCTCGGTGGTAACATTATATACGTCTATAAGGTTAGATATCCTAGCCTAAGGCAACCTAACATGTCGCATGTAATATTGTACAACATTCCTGGTGTGTCGTCACCTACTTCTGGATGGGGACATTATATATATCTATAACGTTGTACATCCTAACCTAAGGCAACCTAACATATCGGATGTAATATTTTACAACATTCCTGACGCGTCGGCCCCTATTTCTCGGTGGGAATATTATATACGTCTATAACGATATATATACTAGCCTAAGGCAACCTAACATCTCGGATGTAATATTTTACAACATTCTGGCGTGTCGGTCCCCACGTCTCGATCTGGACATTATATACGTCTATAACGATATATATCCTAACCTAAAGCAACCTAACATCTCGGGTGTAATATTTTACAACATTCCTGACGCGTCTGCCCCTATTTCTCGGTGGGAACATTATATATGTCTATAACGTTATATATCCTAGGCTAAGGCGACCTACTATGTCGAATGTAATATTTTACATCATTCCTGGCGTGTCGGCCCGTAGTTCTCGGTGATAACATTATATGCGTGTATAACATTATGTATCCTAGCGTAAGGAAACCTAACATGTGAAATGTAATATTTTACAACACTCCCGGCGTGTCGTCGCCTACTTCTGGATGAGGACATTATATACATCTATAACTTTGTATATCCTAACCGAAGACAACATAACATCTCGGATGTAATATTGTACAACATTCCTGGTGTGTCGTCACCTACTTCTGGATGGGGACATTATATACATCTATAACGTTGTACATCCTAACCTAAGGCAACCTAACATATCGGATGTAATATTTTACAATATTCCTGACGCGTCGGCCCTTATTTCTCGGTGGGAATATTATATACGTCTATAACGTTATATATCCTAGCCTAAGGCAACCTAACATCTCGGATGTAATATTTTACAACATTCCTGGCGTGTCGTCGCCTGCTTCTCGATGGGGACATTATATACGTCTATAACGTTGTATATCCTAACCCAAAGCAACCTAACTTCTGGGATGTAATATTTTACAACATTCCTGACGCGTCGGCCCCCACGTCTTGGTGGGAACATTATATAAGTCTATAACGATATATATCCCAACCTAAAGCAACCTAACAACTCGGAGGTAATATTTTAGAACATTCCTGGCTTGTCGGTCCCTACATCTCGGTGGGGACATTCTATACATCTATAACGTTGTATATCCTAACCTAAGGGAACCTAACATCTCGGGTGTAATATTTTACAACATTCCTGACGCGTCGGCCCCTATTTCTCTGTGGGAACATTATATACGTCTATAACGTTATATATCCTAGCCTAAGGCGACCTAACATGTCGAATGTAATATTTTACATCATTCCTGACGTGTCGGCCCGTAGTTCTCGGTGATAACATTATATACGTCTATAAGGATAGATATCCTAGCCTAAGGCAACCTATAATGTCGCATGTAATATTGTACAACATTCCTGGCGTGTCGTCACCTACTTCTGGATGGGGACATTATATACATCTATAACGTTGTACATCCTAACCTAAGGCAACTTAACATTTCGGATGTAATATTTAACAACATTCCTGGCATGTCGGTCCCTACTTCTCGGTGGCAAAATTGTATACGTCTATAACGATATATATACTAGCCTAAGGCAACCTAACATCTCGGATGTAATATTTTACAACATTCTGGCGTGTCGGTCCCCACGTCTCGATCTGGACATTATATACGTCTATAACGATATATATCCTAACCTAAAGCAACCTAACATCTCGCGTGTAATATTTTACAACAGTCCTGACGCGTCGGCCCCTATTTCTCGGTGGGAATATTATATACGTCTATAACGTTATATATCCTAACGTAAGGCAACATAACATCTCGGATGTAATATTTTAAAACATTCCTGGCGTGTCGTCGCCTGCTTCTCGATGGGGACATTATATACGTCTATATCGTTGTATATCCTAACCCAAAGCAACTTAACTTCTGGGATGTAATATTTTGCAACATTCCTGGCATGTCGGTCCCCACGTCTCGGTGGGAACATTATATAAGTCTATAACGATATATATCCTAACCTAAAGCAACCTAACATCTCGGATGTCATATTTTACAACATTCCTGGCATGTCGGTCCCTACATCTCGGCGGGAACATTATATACGTCTATAACGTTATATATCCTAGCCTAAGGCAACCTAACATGTCGAAAGTAATATTTTACAACATTCCTGGCGTGTCGTCGCCTACTTCGCGATGGGGACATTATATACATCTATAACGTTGTATATCCTAACCTAAGGGGACCTAACATTTCGGGTGTAATATTTTGCAACATTCCTGACGCGTCGGCCTCTATTTCTCGGTGGGAATATTATATACGTCTATAACGTTACATATCCTAGCCTAAGGCAACCTAACATGTCGAATGTAATATTTTACAATATTCTGGCGTGTCGTCGCCTGCTTCTCAAAGGGGACATTATATACGTCTATAACGTTGTATATCCTAACCCAAAGCAACATAACTTCTGGGATGTAATATTTTACAACATTCCTGGCATGTCGGTCCCCACGTCTCGGTGGGAACATTATATAAGTCTATAACGATATATATCCTAACCTAAAGCAACCTAACATCTCGGAGGTAATATTTTAGAACATTCCTGGGATGTCGGTCCCTACATCTCGGTGGGGACATTCTATACGTCTATAGCGTTGTATATCCTAACCTAAGGGAACCTAACATTTCGGGTGTAATATTTTGCGTCATTCCTGACGCGTCGGCCCCTATTTCTCGGTGGGAATATTATATACGTCTATAACGTTATATATCCTAGCCTAAGGCAACCTAACATGTCGAATGTAATATTTTACAACATTCTGGCGTGTCGTCGCCTGCTTCTCAAAGGGGACACTATATACGTCTATAACATTGTATATCCTAACCCAAAGCAACC
Organism: Xylocopa violacea; assembly: GCA_963969225.1. Classification (NCBI taxonomy): domain Eukaryota; kingdom Metazoa; phylum Arthropoda; class Insecta; order Hymenoptera; family Apidae; genus Xylocopa; species Xylocopa violacea. Next base: position 223,815 of record CAXAJV010000500.1, on the reverse strand, counting down.
TAACTTCTGGGATGTAATATTTTACAACATTCCTAGCATGTCGGTCCCCACGTCTCGGTGGGAACATTATATAAGTCTATAACGATATATATCCTAACCTAAAGCAACCTAACAACTCGAATGTAATATTTTAGAATATTCCTGGCATGTCGGTCCCTACATCTCGGTGGGAACATTCTATACGTCTATAACGTCGTATATCCTAACCTAAGGGAACCTTACATTTCGGGGGAAATATTTTACAACATTCCTGACGCGTCGGCCCCTATTTCTCGGTGGGAATATTATATACTTCTATAACGTTATATATGCTAACGTAAGGCAACATAACATCACGGATGTAATATTTTACAACATTCCTGACGCGTCGGCCCCTATTTCTCAGTGGGAATATTATATACGTCTATAACGTTATACATCCTAGCCTAAGGCAACTTAACATCTCGGATGTAATATTTTACAACATTCCTAGCATGTCGGTCCCTACTTCTCGGTGGGAACATTGTATACGTCTATAACGATATATATCCTAGCCTAAGGCAACCTAACATGTCGAATGTAATATTTTACAACATTCCTGTCGTGTCGCCGCCTGCTTCGCGATGGGGACATTATATACATCTATAACGTTGTATATCCTAACCTAAGGCAACCTAACATCTCGGATGTAATATTTTACAACATTCTGGCGTGTCGTCGCCTGCTTCTCGATGGGGACATTATATACGTCTATAACCTTGTATATACTAACCTAACGCAACCTAACATCTGGGATGTAATATTTTACAACATTCCTGGTGGGTCGTCGCCCGCTTCTCGATGGGGACATTATATACGTCTATAACGTTGAATATCCTAACCTAAAGCAACCTAAATCTGGGATGTAATATTTTACAAGATCCCTGGCATGTCGGTCCCCACGTCTCGGTGGGAACATTATATACATCTATAACGTTGTATATCCTAACCTAAGGCAACCTAACATCTCGGACGTAATATTTTACAACATTCCTGGCATGTCGGTCCCTACTTCTCGGTGGAAACAATGTATACGTCTATAACGATATATATCCTATCCTAAGGCAACCCAACATGTAGAATGTAATATTTTACAACATTCCTGGCGTGTCCTCGCCTACTTCTCGATGGGGACATTATATACATCTATAACGTTGTATATCCTAACCTAAGGCAACCTAACATCTCGGATGTAATATTTTACAACATTCCTAGCATGTCGGTCCCTACTTCTCGGTGGGAACATTGTATACGTCTATAACGATATATATTCTAGCCTAAGGCAACCTAACATGTCGAATGTAATATTTTACAACATTCCTGTCGTGTCGTCGCCTGCTTCTCGATGGGGACATTATATACGTCTATAACGTTGTATATTCTAACCTAACGCAACCTAACATCTGGGATGTTAGATTTTATAACATTCCTGGCGTGTCGTCGCCTACTTCTGGATGGGGACATTATATACATCTATAACGTCATATATCCTAACCTAAGGGAACCTAACATCTCGGGTGTAATATTTTACAACATTCCTGGCGTGTCGTCGCCTACTTCTCGATGGGGACATTATATACGTCTATAACGTTGTATATCCTAACCTAAGGCAACCTAACATCTCGGATGTAATATTTTACAACATTCCTAGCATGTCGGTCCCTACTTCTCGGTGGGAACATTGTATACGTCTATTACGATATATATTCTAGCCTAAGGCAACCTAACATGTCGAATGTAATATTTTACAACAATCCTGTCGTGTCGTCGCCTGCTTCTCGATGGGGACATTATATACGTCTATAACGTTGTATATTCTAACCTAACGCAACTTAACATCTGGGATGTTATATTTTACAACATTCCTGGCGTGTCGTCGCCTACTTCTGGATGGGGACATTATATACATCTATAACGTCATATATCCTAACCTAAGGGAACCTAACATCTCGGGTGTAATATTTTACAACATTCTTGGCGTGTCGTCGCCTACTTCTCGATGGGGACATTATATACATCTATAACATTGTATATACTAACCTAACGCAACCTAACATCTGGGATGTAACATTTTACAACATTCCTGGCATGTCGGTCCCTACGTCTCCGTGGGTACATTATACACGTCTATAACGATATATATCCTAACCTAAGGCAACCTAACATCTCGGATGTAATATTTTACAACATTCCTGGCATGTCGGTCCCTACTTCTCGGTGGAAACAATGTATACGTCTATAACGATATATATCCTAGCCTAAGGCAACCCAACATGTAGAATGTAATATTTTACAACATTCCTGGCGTGTCCTCGCCTACTTCTCGATGGGGACATTATATACATCTATAACGTTGTATATCCTAACCTAAGGCAACCTAACATCTCGGATGTAATATTTTACAACATTCCTGGCGTGTCCTCGCCTACTTCTCGATGGGGACATTATATACATCTATAACGTTGTATATCCTAACCTAAGGCAACCTAACATCTTGGATGTAATATTTTACAACATTCCTGGCATGTCGGTCCCTACTTCTCGGTGGGAACATTGTATACGTCTATAACGATATATATTCTAGCCTAAGGCTACCTAACATGTCGAATGTAATATTTTACAACGTTCCTGTCGTGTCGTCGCCTGCTTCTCGATGGGGACATTATATACGTCTATAACGTTGTATATTCTAACCTAACGCAACCTAACATCTGGGATGTTATATTTTACAACATTCCTGGCGTGTCGTCGCCTACTTCTGGATGGGGACATTATATACATCTATAACGTCATATATCCTAACCTAAGGGAACCTAACATCTCGGGTGTAATATTTTACAACATTCTGGCGTGTCGTCGCCTGCTTCTCAAAGGGGACACTATATACGTCTATAACATTGTATATCCTAACCCAAAGCAACCTAACTTCTGGGATGTAATATTTTACAACATTCCTAGCATGTCGGTCCCCACGTCTCGGTGGGAACATTATATAAGTCTATAACGATATATATCCTAACCTAAAGCAACCTAACAACTCGAATGTAATATTTTAGAATATTCCTGGCATGTCGGTCCCTACATCTCGGTGGGAACATTCTATACGTCTATAACGTCGTATATCCTAACCTAAGGGAACCTTACATTTCGGGGGAAATATTTTACAACATTCCTGACGCGTCGGCCCCTATTTCTCGGTGGGAATATTATATACTTCTATAACGTTATATATGCTAACGTAAGGCAACATAACATCACGGATGTAATATTTTACAACATTCCTGACGCGTCGGCCCCTATTTCTCAGTGGGAATATTATATACGTCTATAACGTTATACATCCTAGCCTAAGGCAACTTAACATCTCGGATGTAATATTTTACAACATTCCTAGCATGTCGGTCCCTACTTCTCGGTGGGAACATTGTATACGTCTATAACGATATATATCCTAGCCTAAGGCAACCTAACATGTCGAATGTAATATTTTACAACATTCCTGTCGTGTCGCCGCCTGCTTCGCGATGGGGACATTATATACATCTATAACGTTGTATATCCTAACCTAAGGCAACCTAACATCTCGGATGTAATATTTTACAACATTCTGGCGTGTCGTCGCCTGCTTCTCGATGGGGACATTATATACGTCTATAACCTTGTATATACTAACCTAACGCAACCTAACATCTGGGATGTAATATTTTACAACATTCCTGGTGGGTCGTCGCCCGCTTCTCGATGGGGACATTATATACGTCTATAACGTTGAATATCCTAACCTAAAGCAACCTAAATCTGGGATGTAATATTTTACAAGATCCCTGGCATGTCGGTCCCCACGTCTCGGTGGGAACATTATATACATCTATAACGTTGTATATCCTAACCTAAGGCAACCTAACATCTCGGACGTAATATTTTACAACATTCCTGGCATGTCGGTCCCTACTTCTCGGTGGAAACAATGTATACGTCTATAACGATATATATCCTATCCTAAGGCAACCCAACATGTAGAATGTAATATTTTACAACATTCCTGGCGTGTCCTCGCCTACTTCTCGATGGGGACATTATATACATCTATAACGTTGTATATCCTAACCTAAGGCAACCTAACATCTCGGATGTAATATTTTACAACATTCCTAGCATGTCGGTCCCTACTTCTCGGTGGGAACATTGTATACGTCTATAACGATATATATTCTAGCCTAAGGCAACCTAACATGTCGAATGTAATATTTTACAACATTCCTGTCGTGTCGTCGCCTGCTTCTCGATGGGGACATTATATACGTCTATAACGTTGTATATTCTAACCTAACGCAACCTAACATCTGGGATGTTAGATTTTATAACATTCCTGGCGTGTCGTCGCCTACTTCTGGATGGGGACATTATATACATCTATAACGTCATATATCCTAACCTAAGGGAACCTAACATCTCGGGTGTAATATTTTACAACATTCCTGGCGTGTCGTCGCCTACTTCTCGATGGGGACATTATATACGTCTATAACGTTGTATATCCTAACCTAAGGCAACCTAACATCTCGGATGTAATATTTTACAACATTCCTAGCATGTCGGTCCCTACTTCTCGGTGGGAACATTGTATACGTCTATTACGATATATATTCTAGCCTAAGGCAACCTAACATGTCGAATGTAATATTTTACAACAATCCTGTCGTGTCGTCGCCTGCTTCTCGATGGGGACATTATATACGTCTATAACGTTGTATATTCTAACCTAACGCAACTTAACATCTGGGATGTTATATTTTACAACATTCCTGGCGTGTCGTCGCCTACTTCTGGATGGGGACATTATATACATCTATAACGTCATATATCCTAACCTAAGGGAACCTAACATCTCGGGTGTAATATTTTACAACATTCTTGGCGTGTCGTCGCCTACTTCTCGATGGGGACATTATATACATCTATAACATTGTATATACTAACCTAACGCAACCTAACATCTGGGATGTAACATTTTACAACATTCCTGGCATGTCGGTCCCTACGTCTCCGTGGGTACATTATACACGTCTATAACGATATATATCCTAACCTAAGGCAACCTAACATCTCGGATGTAATATTTTACAACATTCCTGGCATGTCGGTCCCTACTTCTCGGTGGAAACAATGTATACGTCTATAACGATATATATCCTAGCCTAAGGCAACCCAACATGTAGAATGTAATATTTTACAACATTCCTGGCGTGTCCTCGCCTACTTCTCGATGGGGACATTATATACATCTATAACGTTGTATATCCTAACCTAAGGCAACCTAACATCTCGGATGTAATATTTTACAACATTCCTGGCGTGTCCTCGCCTACTTCTCGATGGGGACATTATATACATCTATAACGTTGTATATCCTAACCTAAGGCAACCTAACATCTTGGATGTAATATTTTACAACATTCCTGGCATGTCGGTCCCTACTTCTCGGTGGGAACATTGTATACGTCTATAACGATATATATTCTAGCCTAAGGCTACCTAACATGTCGAATGTAATATTTTACAACGTTCCTGTCGTGTCGTCGCCTGCTTCTCGATGGGGACATTATATACGTCTATAACGTTGTATATTCTAACCTAACGCAACCTAACATCTGGGATGTTATATTTTACAACATTCCTGGCGTGTCGTCGCCTACTTCTGGATGGGGACATTATATACATCTATAACGTCATATATCCTAACCTAAGGGAACCTAACATCTCGGGTGTAATATTTTACAACATTCCTGGCGTGTCGTCGCCTACTTCTCGATGGGGACATTATATACATCTATAACGTTGTATATCCTAACCTAAGGCAACCTAACATCTCGGATGCAATATTTTACAACATTCCTGTCATGTCGGTCCCTACTTCTCGGTGGGAACATTGTATACGTCTATAACGATATATATCCTAGCCTAAGGCAACCTAACATGTCGAATGTAATATTTTACAACATTCCTGTCGTGTCGTCGCCTGCTTCTCGATGGGGACATTATATACGTCTATAACGTTGTATATTCTAACCTAACGCAACCTAACATCTGGGATGTAATATTTTACAACATTCCTGTCCTGTCGTCGCCTACTTCTGGATGGGGACATTATATACATCTATAACGTCATATATCCTAACCTAAGGGAACCTAACATCTCGGGTGTAATATTTTACAACATTCCTGGCGTGTCGTCGCCTACTTCTCGATGGGGACATTATATACATCTATAACGTTGTATATCCTAACCTAAGGCAACCTAACATCTCGGATGTAATATTTTACAACATTCCTGGCATGTCGGTCCCTACTTCTCGGTGGGAACATTGTATACGTCCATAACGATATATATTCTAGCCTAAGGCTACCTAACATGTCGAATGTAATATTTTACAACGTTCCTGTCGTGTCGTCGCCTGCTTCTCGATGGGGACATTATATACGTCTATAACGTTGTATATTCTAACCTAACGCAACCTAACATCTGGGATGTTAGATTTTACAACATTCCTGGCGTGTCGTCGCCTACTTCTGGATGGGGACATTATATACATCTATAACGTCATATATCCTAACCTAAGGGAACCTAACATCTCGGGTGTAATATTTTACAACATTCCTGGCGTGTCGTCGCCTACTTCTCGATGGGGACATTATATACGTCTATAACGTTGTATATCCTAACCTAAGGCAACCTAACATCTCGGATGTAATATTTTACAACATTCCTAGCATGTCGGTCCCTACTTCTCGGTGGGAACATTGTATACGTCTATTACGATATATATTCTAGCCTAAGGCAACCTAACATGTAGAATGTAATATTTTACAACATTCCTGGCGTGTCCTCGCCTACTTCTCGATGGGGACATTATATACATCTATAACGTTGTATATCCTAACCTAAGGCAACCTAACATCTCGGATGTAATATTTTACAACATTCCTGGCGTGTCCTCGCCTACTTCTCGATGGGGACATTATATACATCTATAACGTTGTATATCCTAACCTAAGGCAACCTAACATCTCGGATGTAATATTTTACAACATTCCTGGCATGTCGGTCCCTACTTCTCGGTGGGAACATTGTATACGTCTATAACGATATATATTCTAGCCTAAGGCTACCTAACATGTCGAATGTAATATTTTACAACGTTCCTGTCGTGTCGTCGCCTGCTTCTCGATGGGGACATTATATACGTCTATAACGTTGTATATTCTAACCTAACGCAACCTAACATCTGGGATGTTATATTTTACAACATTCCTGGCGTGTCGTCGCCTACTTCTGGATGGGGACATTATATACATCTATAACGTCATATATCCTAACCTAAGGGAACCTAACATCTCGGGTGTAATATTTTACAACATTCCTGGCGTGTCGTCGCCTACTTCTCGATGGGGACATTATATACATCTATAACATTGTATATCCTAACCTAAGGCAACCTAACATCTCGGATGCAATATTTTACAACATTCCTGTCATGTCGGTCCCTACTTCTCGGTGGGAACATTGTATACGTCTATAACGATATATATCCTAGCCTAAGGCAACCTAACATGTCGAATGTAATATTTTACAACATTCCTGTCGTGTCGTCGCCTGCTTCTCGATGGGGACATTATATACGTCTATAACGTTGTATATTCTAACCTAACGCAACCTAACATCTGGGATGTAATATTTTACAACATTCCTGTCCTGTCGTCGCCTACTTCTGGATGGGGACATTATATACATCTATAACGTCATATATCCTAACCTAAGGGAACCTAACATCTCGGGTGTAATATTTTACAACATTCCTGGCGTGTCGTCGCCTACTTCTCGATGGGGACATTATATACATCTATAACGTTGTATATCCTAACCTAAGGCAACCTAACATCTCGGATGTAATATTTTACAACATTCCTGGCATGTCGGTCCCTACTTCTCGGTGGGAACATTGTATACGTCTATTACGATATATATTCTAGCCTAAGGCAACCTAACATGTCGAATGTAATATTTTACAACAATCCTGTCGTGTCGTCGCCTGCTTCTCGATGGGGACATTATATACGTCTATAACGTTGTATATTCTAACCTAACGCAACCTAACATCTGGGATGTTATATTTTACAACATTCCTGGCGTGTCGTCGCCTACTTCTGGATGGGGACATTATATACATCTATAACGTCATATATCCTAACCTAAGGGAACCTAACATCTCGGGTGTAATATTTTACAACATTCCTGGCATGTCGTCGCCTACTTCTCGATGGGGACATTATATACATCTATAACGTTGTATATCCTAACCTAAGGCAACCTAACATCTCGGATGTAATATTTTACAACATTCCTAGCATGTCGGTCCCTACTTCTCGGTGGGAACATTGTATACGTCTATAACGATATATATTCTAGCCTAAGGCAACCTAACATGTCGAATGTAATATTTTACAACATTCCTGTCGTGTCGTCGCCTGCTTCTCGATGGGGACATTATATACGTCTATAACGTTGTATATTCTAACCTAACGCAACCTAACATCTGGGATGTTATATTTTACAACATTCCTGGCGTGTCGTCGCCTACTTCTGGATGGGGACATTATATACATCTATAACGTCATATATCCTAGCCTAAGGGAACCTAACATCTCGGGTGTAATATTTTACAACATTCCTGGCGTGTCGTCGCCTACTTCTCGATGGGGACATTATATACATCTATAACGTTGTATATCCTAACCTAAGGCAACCTAACATCTCGGATGTAATATTTTACAACATTCCTGGCATGTCGGGCCCTACTTCTCGGTGGGAACATTGTATACGTCTATAACGATATATATCCTAGCCTAAGGCAACCTAACATGTCGAATGTAATATTTTACAACATTCCTGTCGTGTCGCCGCCTGCTTCTCGATGGGGACATTATATACGTCTATAACGTTGTATATTCTAACCTAACGCAACCTAACATCTGGGATGTAATATTTTACAACATTCCTGGCGTGTCGTCGCCTACTTCTCGATGGGGACATTATATACATCTATAACCTTGTATATATTAACCTAACGCAACCTAACATCTGGGATGTAACATTTTACAACATTCCTGGCATGTCGGTCCCTACGTCTCCGTGGGTACATTGTACACGTCTATAACGATATATATCCTAACCTAAGGCAACCTAACATCTCGGATGTAATATTTTACAACATTCCTGGCATGTCGGTCCCTACTTCTCGGTGGAAACAATGTATACGTCTATAACGATATATATCCTAGCCTAAGGCAACCCAACATGTAGAATGTAATATTTTACAACATTCCTGGCGTGTCCTCGCCTACTTCTCGATGGGGACATTATATACATCTATAACGTTGTATATCCTAACCTAAGGCAACCTAACATCTCGGATGTAATATTTTACAACATTCCTGGCGTGTCCTCGCCTACTTCTCGATGGGGACATTATATACATCTATAACGTTGTATATCCTAACCTAAGGCAACCTAACATCTCGGATGTAATATTTTACAACATTCCTGGCATGTCGGTCCCTACTTCTCGGTGGGAACATTGTATACGTCTATAACGATATATATTCTAGCCTAAGGCTACCTAACATGTCGAATGTAATATTTTACAACGTTCCTGTCGTGTCGTCGCCTGCTTCTCGATGGGGACATTATATACGTCTATAACGTTGTATATTCTAACCTAACGCAACCTAACATCTGGGATGTTATATTTTACAACATTCCTGGCGTGTCGTCGCCTACTTCTGGATGGGGACATTATATACATCTATAACGTCAAATATCCTAACCTAAGGGAACCTAACATCTCGGGTGTAATATTTTACAACATTCCTGGCGTGTCGTCGCCTACTTCTCGATGGGGACATTATATACATCTATAACGTTGTATATCCTAACCTAAGGCAACCTAACATCTCGGATGCAATATTTTACAACATTCCTGTCATGTCGGTCCCTACTTCTCGGTGGGAACATTGTATACGTCTATAACGATATATATCCTAGCCTAAGGCAACCTAACATGTCGAATGTAATATTTTACAACATTCCTGTCGTGTCGTCGCCTGCTTCTCGATGGGGACATTATATACGTCTATAACGTTGTATATTCTAACCTAACGCAACCTATCATCTGGGATGTAATATTTTACAACATTCCTGGTGGGTCGTCGCCCGCTTCTCGATGGGGACATTATATACGTCTATAACGTTGAATATCCTAACCTAAAGCAACCTAAATCTGGGATGTAATATTTTACAAGATCCCTGGCATGTCGGTCCCCACGTCTCGGTGGGAACATTATATACATCTATAACGTTGTATATCCTAACCTAAGGCAACCTAACATCTCGGACGTAATATTTTACAACATTCCTGGCATGTCGGTCCCTACTTCTCGGTGGAAACAATGTATACGTCTATAACGATATATATCCTATCCTAAGGCAACCCAACATGTAGAATGTAATATTTTACAACATTCCTGGCGTGTCCTCGCCTACTTCTCGATGGGGACATTATATACATCTATAACGTTGTATATCCTAACCTAAGGCAACCTAACATCTCGGATGTAATATTTTACAACATTCCTAGCATGTCGGTCCCTACTTCTCGGTGGGAACATTGTATACGTCTATAACGATATATATTCTAGCCTAAGGCAACCTAACATGTCGAATGTAATATTTTACAACATTCCTGTCGTGTCGTCGCCTGCTTCTCGATGGGGACATTATATACGTCTATAACGTTGTATATTCTAACCTAACGCAACCTAACATCTGGGATGTTAGATTTTATAACATTCCTGGCGTGTCGTCGCCTACTTCTGGATGGGGACATTATATACATCTATAACGTCATATATCCTAACCTAAGGGAACCTAACATCTCGGGTGTAATATTTTACAACATTCCTGGCGTGTCGTCGCCTACTTCTCGATGGGGACATTATATACGTCTATAACGTTGTATATCCTAACCTAAGGCAACCTAACATCTCGGATGTAATATTTTACAACATTCCTAGCATGTCGGTCCCTACTTCTCGGTGGGAACATTGTATACGTCTATTACGATATATATTCTAGCCTAAGGCAACCTAACATGTCGAATGTAATATTTTACAACAATCCTGTCGTGTCGTCGCCTGCTTCTCGATGGGGACATTATATACGTCTATAACGTTGTATATTCTAACCTAACGCAACTTAACATCTGGGATGTTATATTTTACAACATTCCTGGCGTGTCGTCGCCTACTTCTGGATGGGGACATTATATACATCTATAACGTCATATATCCTAACCTAAGGGAACCTAACATCTCGGGTGTAATATTTTACAACATTCTTGGCGTGTCGTCGCCTACTTCTCGATGGGGACATTATATACATCTATAACATTGTATATACTAACCTAACGCAACCTAACATCTGGGATGTAACATTTTACAACATTCCTGGCATGTCGGTCCCTACGTCTCCGTGGGTACATTATACACGTCTATAACGATATATATCCTAACCTAAGGCAACCTAACATCTCGGATGTAATATTTTACAACATTCCTGGCATGTCGGTCCCTACTTCTCGGTGGAAACAATGTATACGTCTATAACGATATATATCCTAGCCTAAGGCAACCCAACATGTAGAATGTAATATTTTACAACATTCCTGGCGTGTCCTCGCCTACTTCTCGATGGGGACATTATATACATCTATAACGTTGTATATCCTAACCTAAGGCAACCTAACATCTCGGATGTAATATTTTACAACATTCCTGGCGTGTCCTCGCCTACTTCTCGATGGGGACATTATATACATCTATAACGTTGTATATCCTAACCTAAGGCAACCTAACATCTTGGATGTAATATTTTACAACATTCCTGGCATGTCGGTCCCTACTTCTCGGTGGGAACATTGTATACGTCTATAACGATATATATTCTAGCCTAAGGCTACCTAACATGTCGAATGTAATATTTTACAACGTTCCTGTCGTGTCGTCGCCTGCTTCTCGATGGGGACATTATATACGTCTATAACGTTGTATATTCTAACCTAACGCAACCTAACATCTGGGATGTTATATTTTACAACATTCCTGGCGTGTCGTCGCCTACTTCTGGATGGGGACATTATATACATCTATAACGTCATATATCCTAACCTAAGGGAACCTAACATCTCGGGTGTAATATTTTACAACATTCCTGGCGTGTCGTCGCCTACTTCTCGATGGGGACATTATATACATCTATAACGTTGTATATCCTAACCTAAGGCAACCTAACATCTCGGATGCAATATTTTACAACATTCCTGTCATGTCGGTCCCTACTTCTCGGTGGGAACATTGTATACGTCTATAACGATATATATCCTAGCCTAAGGCAACCTAACATGTCGAATGTAATATTTTACAACATTCCTGTCGTGTCGTCGCCTGCTTCTCGATGGGGACATTATATACGTCTATAACGTTGTATATTCTAACCTAACGCAACCTAACATCTGGGATGTAATATTTTACAACATTCCTGTCCTGTCGTCGCCTACTTCTGGATGGGGACATTATATACATCTATAACGTCATATATCCTAACCTAAGGGAACCTAACATCTCGGGTGTAATATTTTACAACATTCCTGGCGTGTCGTCGCCTACTTCTCGATGGGGACATTATATACATCTATAACATTGTATATCCTAACCTAAGGCAACCTAACATCTCGGATGCAATATTTTACAACATTCCTGTCATGTCGGTCCCTACTTCTCGGTGGGAACATTGTATACGTCTATAACGATATATATCCTAGCCTAAGGCAACCTAACATGTCGAATGTAATATTTTACAACATTCCTGTCGTGTCGTCGCCTGCTTCTCGATGGGGACATTATATACGTCTATAACGTTGTATATTCTAACCTAACGCAACCTAACATCTGGGATGTAATATTTTACAACATTCCTGTCCTGTCGTCGCCTACTTCTGGATGGGGACATTATATACATCTATAACGTCATATATCCTAACCTAAGGGAACCTAACATCTCGGGTGTAATATTTTACAACATTCCTGGCGTGTCGTCGCCTACTTCTCGATGGGGACATTATATACATCTATAACGTTGTATATCCTAACCTAAGGCAACCTAACATCTCGGATGTAATATTTTACAACATTCCTGGCATGTCGGTCCCTACTTCTCGGTGGGAACATTGTATACGTCTATTACGATATATATTCTAGCCTAAGGCAACCTAACATGTCGAATGTAATATTTTACAACAATCCTGTCGTGTCGTCGCCTGCTTCTCGATGGGGACATTATATACGTCTATAACGTTGTATATTCTAACCTAACGCAACCTAACATCTGGGATGTTATATTTTACAACATTCCTGGCGTGTCGTCGCCTACTTCTGGATGGGGACATTATATACATCTATAACGTCATATATCCTAACCTAAGGGAACCTAACATCTCGGGTGTAATATTTTACAACATTCCTGGCATGTCGTCGCCTACTTCTCGATGGGGACATTATATACATCTATAACGTTGTATATCCTAACCTAAGGCAACCTAACATCTCGGATGTAATATTTTACAACATTCCTAGCATGTCGGTCCCTACTTCTCGGTGGGAACATTGTATACGTCTATAACGATATATATTCTAGCCTAAGGCAACCTAACATGTCGAATGTAATATTTTACAACATTCCTGTCGTGTCGTCGCCTGCTTCTCGATGGGGACATTATATACGTCTATAACGTTGTATATTCTAACCTAACGCAACCTAACATCTGGGATGTTATATTTTACAACATTCCTGGCGTGTCGTCGCCTACTTCTGGATGGGGACATTATATACATCTATAACGTCATATATCCTAGCCTAAGGGAACCTAACATCTCGGGTGTAATATTTTACAACATTCCTGGCGTGTCGTCGCCTACTTCTCGATGGGGACATTATATACATCTATAACGTTGTATATCCTAACCTAAGGCAACCTAACATCTCGGATGTAATATTTTACAACATTCCTGGCATGTCGGGCCCTACTTCTCGGTGGGAACATTGTATACGTCTATAACGATATATATCCTAGCCTAAGGCAACCTAACATGTCGAATGTAATATTTTACAACATTCCTGTCGTGTCGCCGCCTGCTTCTCGATGGGGACATTATATACGTCTATAACGTTGTATATTCTAACCTAACGCAACCTAACATCTGGGATGTAATATTTTACAACATTCCTGGCGTGTCGTCGCCTACTTCTCGATGGGGACATTATATACATCTATAACCTTGTATATATTAACCTAACGCAACCTAACATCTGGGATGTAACATTTTACAACATTCCTGGCATGTCGGTCCCTACGTCTCCGTGGGTACATTGTACACGTCTATAACGATATATATCCTAACCTAAGGCAACCTAACATCTCGGATGTAATATTTTACAACATTCCTGGCATGTCGGTCCCTACTTCTCGGTGGAAACAATGTATACGTCTATAACGATATATATCCTAGCCTAAGGCAACCCAACATGTAGAATGTAATATTTTACAACATTCCTGGCGTGTCCTCGCCTACTTCTCGATGGGGACATTATATACATCTATAACGTTGTATATCCTAACCTAAGGCAACCTAACATCTCGGATGTAATATTTTACAACATTCCTGGCGTGTCCTCGCCTACTTCTCGATGGGGACATTATATACATCTATAACGTTGTATATCCTAACCTAAGGCAACCTAACATCTCGGATGTAATATTTTACAACATTCCTGGCATGTCGGTCCCTACTTCTCGGTGGGAACATTGTATACGTCTATAACGATATATATTCTAGCCTAAGGCTACCTAACATGTCGAATGTAATATTTTACAACGTTCCTGTCGTGTCGTCGCCTGCTTCTCGATGGGGACATTATATACGTCTATAACGTTGTATATTCTAACCTAACGCAACCTAACATCTGGGATGTTATATTTTACAACATTCCTGGCGTGTCGTCGCCTACTTCTGGATGGGGACATTATATACATCTATAACGTCAAATATCCTAACCTAAGGGAACCTAACATCTCGGGTGTAATATTTTACAACATTCCTGGCGTGTCGTCGCCTACTTCTCGATGGGGACATTATATACATCTATAACGTTGTATATCCTAACCTAAGGCAACCTAACATCTCGGATGCAATATTTTACAACATTCCTGTCATGTCGGTCCCTACTTCTCGGTGGGAACATTGTATACGTCTATAACGATATATATCCTAGCCTAAGGCAACCTAACATGTCGAATGTAATATTTTACAACATTCCTGTCGTGTCGTCGCCTGCTTCTCGATGGGGACATTATATACGTCTATAACGTTGTATATTCTAACCTAACGCAACCTATCATCTGGGATGTAATATTTTACAACATTCCTGTCCTGTCGTCGCCTACTTCTGGATGGGGACATTATATACATCTATAACGTCATATATCCTAACCTAAAGGAACCTAACATCTCGGGTGTAATATTTTACAACATTCCTGGCGTGTCGTCGCCTACTTCTCGATGGGGACATTATATACATCTATAACGTTGTATATCCTAACCTAAGGCAACCTAACATCTCGGATGTAATATTTTATAACATTCTGGCGTGTCGTCGCCTGCTTCTCGATGGGGACATTATATACGTCTATAACGTTGTATATCCTAACCTAAGGCAACCTAACATCTCGGATGTAATATTTTACAACATTCCTAGCATGTCGGACCCTACTTCTCGGTGGGAACATTGTATACGTCTATAACGATATATATTCTAGCCTAAGGCAACCTAACATGTCGAATGTAATATTTTACAACATTCCTGTCGTGTCGTCGCCTGCTTCTCGATGGGGACATTATATACGTCTATAACGTTGTATATTCTAACCTAACGCAACCTAACATCTGGGATGTTATATTTTACAACATTCCTGGCGTGTCGTCGCCTACTTCTGGATGGGGACATTATATACATCTATAGTGTCATATATCCTAACCTAAGGGAACCTAACATCTCGGGTGTAATATTTTACAACATTCCTGGCGTGTCGTCGCCTACTTCTCGATGGGGACATTATATACATCTATAACGTTGTATATCCTAACCTAAGGCAACCTAACATCTCGGATGTAATATTTTACAACATTCCTGGCATGTCGGGCCCTACTTCTCGGTGGGAACATTGTATACGTCTATAACGATATATATCCTAGCCTAAGGCAACCTAACATGTCGAATGTAATATTTTACAACATTCCTGTCGTGTCGCCGCCGGCTTCTCGATGGGGACATTATATACGTCTATAACGTTGTATATTCTAACCTAACGCAACCTAACATCTGGGATGTAATATTTTACAACATTCCTGGCGTGTCGTCGCCTACTTCTGGATGGGGACATTATATACATCTATAACGTCATATATCCTAACCTAAGGGAACCTAACATCTCGGGTGTAATATTTTACAACATTCTTGGCGTGTCGTCGCCTACTTCTCGATGGGGACATTATATACATCTATAACCTTGTATATACTAACCTAACGCAACCTAACATCTGGGATGTAATATTTTACAACATTCCTGGCATGTCGGTCCCTACTTCTCGGTGGGAACATTGTATACGTCCATAACGATATATATTCTAGCCTAAGGCTACCTAACATGTCGAATGTAATATTTTACAACGTTCCTGTCGTGTCGTCGCCTGCTTCTCGATGGGGACATTATATACGTCTATAACGTTGTATATTCTAACCTAACGCAACCTAACATCTGGGATGTTAGATTTTACAACATTCCTGGCGTGTCGTCGCCTACTTCTGGATGGGGACATTATATACATCTATAACGTCATATATCCTAACCTAAGGGAACCTAACATCTCGGGTGTAATATTTTACAACATTCCTGGCGTGTCGTCGCCTACTTCTCGATGGGGACATTATATACGTCTATAACGTTGTATATCCTAACCTAAGGCAACCTAACATCTCGGATGTAATATTTTACAACATTCCTAGCATGTCGGTCCCTACTTCTCGGTGGGAACATTGTATACGTCTATTACGATATATATTCTAGCCTAAGGCAACCTAACATGTCGAATGTAATATTTTACAACAATCCTGTCGTGTCGTCGCCTGCTTCTCGATGGGGACATTATATACGTCTATAACGTTGTATATTCTAACCTAACGCAACTTAACATCTGGGATGTTATATTTTACAACATTCCTGGCGTGTCGTCGCCTACTTCTGGATGGGGACATTATATACATCTATAACGTCATATATCCTAACCTAAGGGAACCTAACATCTCGGGTGTAATATTTTACAACATTCTTGGCGTGTCGTCGCCTACTTCTCGATGGGGACATTATATACATCTATAACCTTGTATATACTAACCTAACGCAACCTAACATCTGGGATGTAACATTTTACAACATTCCTGGCATGTCGGTCCCTACGTCTCCGTGGGTACATTATACACGTCTATAACGATATATATCCTAACCTAAGGCAACCTAACATCTCGGATGTAATATTTTACAACATTCCTGGCATGTCGGTCCCTACTTCTCGGTGGGAACATTGTATACGTCTATAACGATATATATCCTAGCCTAAGGCAACCTAACATGTCGAATGTAATATTTTACAACATTCCTGTCGTGTCGTCGCCTGCTTCTCGATGGGGACATTATATACGTCTATAACGTTGTATATTCTAACCTAACGCAACCTAACATCTGGGATGTAATATTTTACAACATTCCTGTCCTGTCGTCGCCTACTTCTGGATGGGGACATTATATACATCTATAACGTCATATATCCTAACCTAAAGGAACCTAACATCTCGGGTGTAATATTTTACAACATTCCTGGCGTGTCGTCGCCTACTTCTCGATGGGGACATTATATACATCTATAACGTTGTATATCCTAACCTAAGGCAACCTAACATCTCGGATGTAATATTTTATAACATTGTGGCGTGTCGTCGCCTGCTTCTCGATGGGGACATTATATACGTCTATAACGTTGTATATCCTAACCTAAGGGAACCTAACATCTCGGGTGTAATATTTTACAACATTCTTGGCGTGTCGTCGCCTACTTCGCGATGGGGACATTATATACATCTATAACCTTGTATATACTAACCTAACGCAACCTAACATCTGGGATGTAATATTTTACAACATTCCTGGCATGTCGGTCCCTACTTCTCGGTGGGAACATTGTATACGTCCATAACGATATATATTCTAGCCTAAGGCTACCTAACATGTCGAATGTAATATTTTACAACGTTCCTGTCGTGTCGTCGCCTGCTTCTCGATGGGGACATTATATACGTCTATAACGTTGTATATTCTAACCTAACGCAACCTAACATCTGGGATGTTAGATTTTACAACATTCCTGGCGTGTCGTCGCCTACTTCTGGATGGGGACATTATATACATCTATAACGTCATATATCCTAACCTAAGGGAACCTAACATCTCGGGTGTAATATTTTACAACATTCCTGGCGTGTCGTCGCCTACTTCTCGATGGGGACATTATATACGTCTATAACGTTGTATATCCTAACCTAAGGCAACCTAACATCTCGGATGTAATATTTTACAACATTCCTAGCATGTCGGTCCCTACTTCTCGGTGGGAACATTGTATACGTCTATTACGATATATATTCTAGCCTAAGGCAACCTAACATGTCGAATGTAATATTTTACAACAATCCTGTCGTGTCGTCGCCTGCTTCTCGATGGGGACATTATATACGTCTATAACGTTGTATATTCTAACCTAACGCAACTTAACATCTGGGATGTTATATTTTACAACATTCCTGGCGTGTCGTCGCCTACTTCTGGATGGGGACATTATATACATCTATAACGTCATATATCCTAACCTAAGGGAACCTAACATCTCGGGTGTAATATTTTACAACATTCTTGGCGTGTCGTCGCCTACTTCTCGATGGGGACATTATATACATCTATAACCTTGTATATACTAACCTAACGCAACCTAACATCTGGGATGTAACATTTTACAACATTCCTGGCATGTCGGTCCCTACGTCTCCGTGGGTACATTATACACGTCTATAACGATATATATCCTAACCTAAGGCAACCTAACATCTCGGATGTAATATTTTACAACATTCCTGGCATGTCGGTCCCTACTTCTCGGTGGGAACATTGTATACGTCTATAACGATATATATCCTAGCCTAAGGCAACCTAACATGTCGAATGTAATATTTTACATCATTCCTGTCGTGTCGTCGCCTGCTTGTCGATGGGGACATTATATACGTCTATAACGTTGTATATTCTAACCTAACGCAACCTAACATCTGGGATGTAATATTTTACAACATTCCTGTCCTGTCGTCGCCTACTTCTGGATGGGGACATTATATACATCTATAACGTCATATATCCTAACCTAAAGGAACCTAACATCTCGGGTGTAATATTTTACAACATTCCTGGCGTGTCGTCGCCTACTTCTCGATGGGGACATTATATACATCTATAACGTTGTATATCCTAACCTAAGGCAACCTAACATCTCGGATGTAATATTTTATAACATTGTGGCGTGTCGTCGCCTGCTTCTCGATGGGGACATTATATACGTCTATAACGTTGTATATCCTAACCTAAGGCAACCTAACATCTCGGATGTAATATTTTACAACATTCCTAGCATGTCGGACCCTACTTCTCGGTGGGAACATTGTATACGTCTATAACGATATATATTCTAGCCTAAGGCAACCTAACATGTCGAATGTAATATTTTACAACATTCCTGTCGTGTCGTCGCCTGCTTCTCGATGGGGACATTATATACGTCTATAACGTTGTATATTCTAACCTAACGCAACCTAACATCTGGGATGTTATATTTTACAACATTCCTGGCGTGTCGTCGCCTACTTCTGGATGGGGACATTATATACATCTATAACGTCATATATCCTAGCCTAAGGGAACCTAACATCTCGGGTGTAATATTTTACAACATTCCTGGCGTGTCGTCGCCTACTTCTCGATGGGGACATTATATACATCTATAACGTTGTATATCCTAACCTAAGGCAACCTAACATCTCGGATGTAATATTTTACAACATTCCTGGCATGTCGGGCCCTACTTCTCGGTGGGAACATTGTATACGTCTATAACGATATATATCCTAGCCTAAGGCAACCTAACATGTCGAATGTAATATTTTACAACATTCCTGTCGTGTCGCCGCCTGCTTCTCGATGGGGACATTATATACGTCTATAACGTTGTATATTCTAACCTAACGCAACCTAACATCTGGGATGTAATATTTTACAACATTCCTGGCGTGTCGTCGCCTACTTCTGGATGGGGACATTATACACATCTATAACGTCATATATCCTAACCTAAGGGAACCTAACATCTCGGGTGTAATATTTTACAACATTCTTGGCGTGTCGTCGCCTACTTCTCGATGGGGACATTATATACATCAATAACCTTGTATATACTAACCTAACGCAACCTAACATCTGGGATGTAACATTTTACAACATTCCTGGCATGTCGGTCCCTACGTCTCCGTGGGTACATTGTACACGTCTATAACGATATATATCCTAACCTAAGGCAACCTAACATCTCGGATGTAATATTTTACAACATTCCTGGCATGTCGGTCCCTACTTCTCGGTGGAAACAATGTATACGTCTATAACGATATATATCCTAGCCTAAGGCAACCCAACATGTAGAATGTAATATTTTACAACATTCCTGGCGTGTCCTCGCCTACTTCTCGATGGGGACATTATATACATCTATAACGTTGTATATCCTAACCTAAGGCAACCTAACATCTCGGATGTAATATTTTACAACATTCCTGGCGTGTCGTCGCCTACTTCTCGATGGGGACATTATATACATCTATAACGTTGTATATCCTAACCTAAGGCAACCTAACATCTCGGATGTAATATTTTACAACATTCCTGGCATGTCGGGCCCTACTTCTCGGTGGGAACATTGTATACGTCTATAACGATATATATCCTAGCCTAAGGCAACCTAACATGTCGAATGTAATATTTTACAACATTCCTGTCGTGTCGCCGCCTGCTTCTCGATGGGGACATTATATACGTCTATAACGTTGTATATTCTAACCTAACGCAACCTAACATCTGGGATGTAATATTTTACAACATTCCTGGCGTGTCGTCGCCTACTTCTGGATGTGGACATTATATACATCTATAACGTCATATATCCTAACCTAAGGGAACCTAACATCTCGGGTGTAATATTTTACAACATTCCTGGCGTGTCGTCGCCTACTTCTCGATGGGGACATTATATACATCTATAACGTTGTATATCCTAACCTAAGGCAACCTAACATCTCGGATGCAATATTTTACAACATTCCTGTCATGTCGGTCCCTACTTCTCGGTGGGAACATTGTATACGTCTATAACGATATATATCCTAGCCTAAGGCAACCTAACATGTCGAATGTAATATTTTACAACATTCCTGTCGTGTCGTCGCCTGCTTCTCGATGGGGACATTATATACGTCTATAACGTTGTATATTCTAACCTAACGCAACCTAACATCTGGGATGTAATATTTTACAACATTCCTGTCCTGTCGTCGCCTACTTCTGGATGGGGACATTATATACATCTATAACGTCATATATGCTAACCTAAGGGAACCTAACATCTCGGGTGTAATATTTTACAACATTCCTGGCGTGTCGTCGCCTACTTCTCGATGGGGACATTATATACATCTATAACGTTGTATATCCTAACCTAAGGCAACCTAACATCTCGGATGTAATATTTTACAACATTCTGGCGTGTCGTCGCCTGCTTCTCGATGGGGACATTATATACGTCTATAACCTTGTATATACTAACCTAACGCAACCTAACATCTGGGATGTAATACTTTACAACATTCCTGGTGGGTCGTCGCCCGCTTCTCGATGGGGACATTATATACGTCTATAACGTTGAATATCCTAACCTAAAGCAACCTAAATCTGGGATGTAATATTTTACAAGATGCCTGGCATGTCGGTCCCCACGTCTCGGTGGGAACATTATATACGTCTATAACGATATATATCCTAACCTAAGGCAACCTAACATCTCGGATGTAATATTTTACAACATTCCTGGCATGTCGGTCCCTACTTCTCGGTGGAAACAATGTATACGTCTATAACGATATATATCCTAGCCTAAGGCAACCCAACATGTAGAATGTAATATTTTACAACATTCCTGGCGTTTAATCGCCTACTTCTCGATGGGGACATTATATACATCTATAACGTTGTATATCCTAACCTAAGGCAACCTAACATCTCGGATGTAATATTTTACAGCATTCCTGGCATGTCGGACCCTACTTCTCGGTGGGAACATTGTATACGTCTATAACGATATATATTCTAGCCTAAGGCTACCTAACATGTCGAATGTAATATTTTACAACGTTCTTGTCGTGTCGTCGCCTGCTTCTCGATGGGGACATTATATACGTCTATAACGTTGTATATTCTAACCTAACGCAACCTAACATCTGGGATGTAATATTTTACAACATTCCTAGCATGTCGGTCCCTACTTCTCGGTGGGAACATTGTATACGTCTATAACGATATATATTCTAGCCTAAGGCAACCTAACATGTCGAATGTAATATTTTACAACATTCCTGTCGTGTCGTCGCCTGCTTCTCGATGGGGACATTATATACGTCTATAACGTTGTATATTCTAACCTAACGCAACCTAACATCTGGGATGTTATATTTTACAACATTCCTGGCGTGTCGTCGCCTACTTCTGGATGGGGACATTATATACATCTATAACGTCATATATCCTAACCTAAGGGAACCTAACATCTCGGGTGTAATATTTTACAACATTCCTGGCGTGTCGTCGCCTACTTCTCGATGGGGACATTATATACATCTATAACGTTGTATATCCTAACCTAAGGCAACCTAACATCTCGGATGTAATATTTTACAACATTCTGGCGTGTCGTCGCCTGCTTCTCGATGGGGACATTATATACGTCTATAACCTTGTATATACTAACCTAACGCAACCTAACATCTGGGATGTAATACTTTACAACATTCCTGGTGGGTCGTCGCCCGCTTCTCGATGGGGACATTATATACGTCTATAACGTTGAATATCCTAACCTAAAGCAACCTAAATCTGGGATGTAATATTTTACAAGATCCCTGGCATGTCGGTCCCCACGTCTCGGTGGGAACATTATATACGTCTATAACGATATATATCCTAACCTAAGGCAACCTAACATCTCGGATGTAATATTTTACAACATTCCTGGCATGTCGGTCCCTACTTCTCGGTGGAAACAATGTATACGTCTATAACGATATATATCCTAGCCTAAGGCAACCCAACATGTAGAATGTAATATTTTACAACATTCCTGGCGTTTAATCGCCTACTTCTCGATGGGGACATTATATACATCTATAACGTTGTATATCCTAACCTAAGGCAACCTAACATCTCGGATGTAATATTTTACAGCATTCCTGGCATGTCGGACCCTACTTCTCGGTGGGAACATTGTATACGTCTATAACGATATATATTCTAGCCTAAGGCTACCTAACATCTCGGGTGTAATATTTTACAACATTCCTGGCGTGTCGTCGCCTACTTCTCGATGGGGACATTATATACGTCTATAACGTTGTATATCCTAACCTAAGGCAACCTAACATCTCGGATGTAATATTTTACAGCATTCCTGGCATGTCGGACCCTACTTCTCGGTGGGAACATTGTATACGTCTATAACGATATATATTCTAGCCTAAGGCTACCTAACATGTCGAATGTAATATTTTACAACGTTCCTGTCGTGTCGTCGCCTGCTTCTCGATGGGGACATTATATACGTCTATAACGTTGTATATTCTAACCTAACGCAACCTAACATCTGGGATGTAATATTTTACAACATTCCTAGCATGTCGGTCCCTACTTCTCGGTGGGAACATTGTATACGTCTATAACGATATATATTCTAGCCTAAGGCAACCTAACATGTCGAATGTAATATTTTACAACATTCCTGTCGTGTCGTCGCCTGCTTCTCGATGGGGACATTATATACGTCTATAACGTTGTATATTCTAACCTAACGCAACCTAACATCTGGGATGTAATATTTTACAACATTCCTGGCGTGTCGTCGCCTACTTCTGGATGGGGACATTATATACATCTATAACGTCATATATCCTAACCTAAGGGAACCTAACATCTCGGGTGTAATATTTTACAACATTCCTGGCGTGTCGTCGCCTGCTTCTCGATGGGGACATTATATACGTCTATAACGTTGTATATCCTAACCTAAGGCAACCTAACATCTCGGATGTAATATTTTACAACATTCCTAGCATGTCGGTCCCTACTTCTCGGTGGGAACATTGTATACGTCTATTACGATATATATTCTAGCCTAAGGCAACCTAACATGTCGAATGTAATATTTTACAACAATCCTGTCGTGTCGTCGCCTGCTTCTCGATGGGGACATTATATACGTCTATAACGTTGTATATTCTAACCTAACGCAACCTAACATCTGGGATGTAATATTTTACAACATTCCTAGCATGTCGGTCCCTACTTCTCGGTGGGAACATTGTATACGTCTATAACGATATATATTCTAGCCTAAGGCAACCTAACATGTCGAATGTAATATTTTACAACATTCCTGTCGTGTCGTCGCCTGCTTCTCGATGGGGACATTATATACGTCTATAACGTTGTATATTCTAACCTAACGCAACCTAACATCTGGGATGTTATATTTTACAACATTCCTGGCGTGTCGTCGCCTACTTCTGGATGGGGACATTATATACATCTATAACGTCATATATCCTAGCCTAAGGGAACCTAACATCTCGGGTGTAATATTTTACAACATTCCTGGCGTGTCGTCGCCTACTTCTCGATGGGGACATTATATACATCTATAACGTTGTATATCCTAACCTAAGGCAACTTAACATCTCGGATGTAATATTTTACAACATTCCTGGCATGTCGGGCCCTACTTCTCGGTGGGAACATTGTATACGTCTATAACGATATATATCCTAGCCTAAGGCAACCTAACATGTCGAATGTAATATTTTACAACATTCCTGTCGTGTCGCCGCCTGCTTCTCGATGGGGACATTATATACGTCTATAACGTTGTATATTCTAACCTAACGCAACCTAACATCTGGAATGTAATATTTTACAACATTCCTGGCGTGTCGTCGCCTACTTCTGGAAGGGGACATTATATACATCTATAACGTCATATATCCTAACCTAAGGGAACCTAACATCTCGGATGTAATATTTTACAACATTCCTGGAATGTCGGTCCCTACTTCTCGGTGGAAACAATGTATACGTCTATAACGATATATATCCTAGCCTAAGGCAACCCAACATGTAGAATGTAATATTTTACAACATTCCTGGCGTGTCCTCGCCTACTTCTCGATGGGGACATTATGTACATCTATAACGTTGTATATCCTAACCTAAGGCAACCTAACATCTCGGATGTAATATTTTACAACATTCCTGGCGTGTCCTCGCCTACTTCTCGATGGGGACATTATATACATCTATAACGTTGTATATCCTAACCTAAGGCAACCTAACATCTCGGATGTAATATTTTACAACATTCCTGGCATGTCGGTCCCTACTTCTCGGTGGGAACATTGTATACGTCTATAACGATATATATTCTAGCCTAAGGCTACCTAACATGTCGAATGTAATATTTTACAACGTTCCTGTCGTGTCGTCGCCTGCTTCTCGATGGGGACATTATATACGTCTATAACGTCATATATCCTAACCTAAGGGAACCTAACATCTAGGGTGTAATATTTTACAACATTCCTGGCGTGTCGTCGCCTACTTCTCGATGGGGACATTATATACATCTATAACGTTGTATATCCTAACCTAAGGCAACCTAACATCTCGGATGCAATATTTTACAACATTCCTGTCATGTCGGTCCCTACTTCTCGGTGGGAACATTGTATACGTCTATAACGATATATATCCTAGCCTAAGGCAACCTAACATGTCGAATGTAATATTTTACAACATTCCTGTCGTGTCGTCGCCTGCTTCTCGATGGGGACATTATATACGTCTATAACGTTGTATATTCTAACCTAACGCAACCTAACATCTGGGATGTAATATTTTACAACATTCCTGTCCTGTCGTCGCCTACTTCTGGATGGGGACATTATATACATCTATAACGTCATATATCCTAACCTAAAGGAACCTAACATCTCGGGTGTAATATTTTACAACATTCCTGGCGTGTCGTCGCCTACTTCTCGATGGGGACATTATATACATCTATAACGTTGTATATCCTAACCTAAGGCAACCTAACATCTCGGATGTAATATTTTATAACATTCTGGCGTGTCGTCGCCTGCTTCTCGATGGGGACATTATATACGTCTATAACGTTGTATATCCTAACCTAAGGCAACCTAACATCTCGGATGTAATATTTTACAACATTCCTAGCATGTCGGTCCCTACTTCTCGGTGGGAACATTGTATACGTCTATAACGATATATATTCTAGCCTAAGGCAACCTAACATGTCGAATGTAATATTTTACAACATTCCTGTCGTGTCGTCGCCTGCTTCTCGATGGGGACATTATATACGTCTATAACGTTGTATATTCTAACCTAACGCAACCTAACATCTGGGATGTTATATTTTACAACATTCCTGGCGTGTCGTCGCCTACTTCTGGATGGGGACATTATATACATCTATAACGTCATATATCCTAGCCTAAGGGAACCTAACATCTCGGATGTAATATTTTACAACATTCCTGGCATGTCGGTCCCTACTTCTCGGTGGAAACAATGTATACGTCTATAACGATATATATCCTAGCCTAAGGCAACCCAACATGTAGAATGTAATATTTTACAACATTCCTGGCGTGTCCTCGCCTACTTCTCGATGGGGACATTATATACATCTATAACGTTGTATATCCTAACCTAAGGCAACCTAACATCTCGGATGTAATATTTTACAACATTCTGGCGTGTCGTCGCCTGCTTCTCGATGGGGACATTATATACGTCTATAACCTTGTATATACTAACCTAACGCAACCTAACATCTGGGATGTAATACTTTACAACATTCCTGGTGGGTCGTCGCCCGCTTCTCGATGGGGACATTATATACGTCTATAACGTTGAATATCCTAACCTAAAGCAACCTAAATCTGGGATGTAATATTTTACAAGATCCCTGGCATGTCGGTCCCCACGTCTCGGTGGGAACATTATATACGTCTATAACGATATATATCCTAACCTAAGGCAACCTAACATCTCGGATGTAATATTTTACAACATTCCTGGCATGTCGGTCCCTACTTCTCGGTGGAAACAATGTATACGTCTATAACGATATATATCCTAGCCTAAGGCAACCCAACATGTAGAATGTAATATTTTACAACATTCCTGGCGTTTAATCGCCTACTTCTCGATGGGGACATTATATACATCTATAACGTTGTATATCCTAACCTAAGGCAACCTAACATCTCGGATGTAATATTTTACAGCATTCCTGGCATGTCGGACCCTACTTCTCGGTGGGAACATTGTATACGTCTATAACGATATATATTCTAGCCTAAGGCTACCTAACATGTCGAATGTAATATTTTACAACGTTCCTGTCGTGTCGTCGCCTGCTTCTCGATGGGGACATTATATACGTCTATAACGTTGTATATTCTAACCTAACGCAACCTAACATCTGGGATGTAATATTTTACAACATTCCTAGCATGTCGGTCCCTACTTCTCGGTGGGAACATTGTATACGTCTATAACGATATATATTCTAGCCTAAGGCAACCTAACATGTCGAATGTAATATTTTACAACATTCCTGTCGTGTCGTCGCCTGCTTCTCGATGGGGACATTATATACGTCTATAACGTTGTATATTCTAACCTAACGCAACCTAACATCTGGGATGTTATATTTTACAACATTCCTGGCGTGTCGTCGCCTACTTCTGGATGGGGACATTATATACATCTATAACGTCATATATCCTAACCTAAGGGAACCTAACATCTCGGGTGTAATATTTTACAACATTCCTGGCGTGTCGTCGCCTACTTCTCGATGGGGACATTATATACATCTATAACGTTGTATATCCTAACCTAAGGCAACCTAACATCTCGGATGTAATATTTTACAACATTCTGGCGTGTCGTCGCCTGCTTCTCGATGGGGACATTATATACGTCTATAACCTTGTATATACTAACCTAACGCAACCTAACATCTGGGATGTAATACTTTACAACATTCCTGGTGGGTCGTCGCCCGCTTCTCGATGGGGACATTATATACGTCTATAACGTTGAATATCCTAACCTAAAGCAACCTAAATCTGGGATGTAATATTTTACAAGATCCCTGGCATGTCGGTCCCCACGTCTCGGTGGGAACATTATATACGTCTATAACGATATATATCCTAACCTAAGGCAACCTAACATCTCGGATGTAATATTTTACAACATTCCTGGCATGTCGGTCCCTACTTCTCGGTGGAAACAATGTATACGTCTATAACGATATATATCCTAGCCTAAGGCAACCCAACATGTAGAATGTAATATTTTACAACATTCCTGGCGTTTAATCGCCTACTTCTCGATGGGGACATTATATACATCTATAACGTTGTATATCCTAACCTAAGGCAACCTAACATCTCGGATGTAATATTTTACAGCATTCCTGGCATGTCGGACCCTACTTCTCGGTGGGAACATTGTATACGTCTATAACGATATATATTCTAGCCTAAGGCTACCTAACATGTCGAATGTAATATTTTACAACGTTCCTGTCGTGTCGTCGCCTGCTTCTCGATGGGGACATTATATACGTCTATAACGTTGTATATTCTAACCTAACGCAACCTAACATCTGGGATGTAATATTTTACAACATTCCTAGCATGTCGGTCCCTACTTCTCGGTGGGAACATTGTATACGTCTATAACGATATATATTCTAGCCTAAGGCAACCTAACATGTCGAATGTAATATTTTACAACATTCCTGTCGTGTCGTCGCCTGCTTCTCGATGGGGACATTATATACGTCTATAACGTTGTATATTCTAACCTAACGCAACCTAACATCTGGGATGTTATATTTTACAACATTCCTGGCGTGTCGTCGCCTACTTCTGGATGGGGACATTATATACATCTATAACGTCATATATCCTAACCTAAGGGAACCTAACATCTCGGGTGTAATATTTTACAACATTCCTGGCGTGTCGTCGCCTACTTCTCGATGGGGACATTATATACATCTATAACGTTGTATATCCTAACCTAAGGCAACCTAACATCTCGGATGTAATATTTTACAACATTCTGGCGTGTCGTCGCCTGCTTCTCGATGGGGACATTATATACGTCTATAACCTTGTATATACTAGCCTAACGCAACCTAACATCTGGGATGTAATATTTTACAACATTCCTGGTGGGTCGTCGCCCGCTTCTCGATGGGGACATTATATACGTCAATAACGTTGAATATCCTTACCTAAAGCAACCTAAATCTGGGATGTAATATTTTACAAGATCCCTGGCATGTCGGTCCCCACGTCTCGGTGGGAACATTATATACGTCTATAACGATATATATCCTAACCTAAGGCAACCTAACATCTCGGATGTAATATTTTACAACATTCCTGGCATGTCGGTCCCTACTTCTCGGTGGAAACAATGTATACATCTATAACGTCATATATCCTAACCTAAGGGAACCTAACATCTCGGGTGTAATATTTTACAACATTCCTGGCGTGTCGTCGCCTACTTCTCGATGGGGACATTATATACGTCTATAACGTTGTATATCCTAACCTAAGGCAACCTAACATCTCGGATGTAATATTTTACAACATTCCTAGCATGTCGGTCCCTACTTCTCGGTGGGAACATTGTATACGTCTATAACGATATATATTCTAGCCTAAGGCTACCTAACATGTCGAATGTAATATTTTACAACGTTCCTGTCGTGTCGTCGCCTGCTTCTCGATGGGGACATTATATACGTCTATACCGTTGTATATTCTAACCTAACGCAACCTAACATCTGGGATGTTATATTTTACAACATTCCTGGCGTGTCGTCGCCTACTTCTGGATGGGGACATTATATACATCTATAACGTCATATATCCTAACCTAAGGGAACCTAACATCTCGGGTGTAATATTTTACAACATTCCTGGCGTGTCGTCGCCTACTTCTCGGTGGGAACATTGTATACGTCTATAACGATATATATTCTAGCCTAAGGCAACCTAACATGTCGAATGTAATATTTTACAACATTCCTGTCGTGTCGTCGCCTGCTTCTCGATGGGGACATTATATACGTCTATAACGTTGTATATTCTAACCTAACGCAACCTAACATCTGGGATGTTATATTTTACAACATTCCTGGCGTGTCGTCGCCTACTTCTGGATGGGGACATTATATACATCTATAACGTCATATATCCTAACCGAAGGGAACCTAACATCTCGGGTGTAATATTTTACAACATTCCTGGCGTGTCGTCGCCTACTTCTCGATGGGGACATTATATACATCTATAACGTTGTATATCCTAACCTAAGGCAACCTAACATCTCGGATGTAATATTTTACAACATTCCTGGCATGTCGGGCCCTACTTCTCGGTGGGAACATTGTATACGTCTATAACGATATATATCCTAGCCTAAGGCGACCTAACATGTCGAATGTAATATTTTACAACATTCCTGTCGTGTCGTCGCCTGCTTCTCGATGGGGACATTCTATACGTCTATAACGTTGTATATCCTAACCTAAGGGAACCTAACATCTCGGGTGTAATATTTTAGAACATTCCTGACGCGTCAGTCCCTATTTCTCGGTGGGAACATTATATACGTCTATAACGTTATATATCCTAGCCTAAGGCAACCTCACTTGTAGAATGTAATATTTTACAACATTCCTGGCGTGTCGTCGCCTACTTCTCTATGGGAACATTATATACATCTATAACCTTGTATATCCTAACCTAAGGCAACCTAACATCTCGGATGTAATATTTTACAACATTCCTGTCATGTCGGTCCCTACTTCTCGGTGGGAACATTGTATACGTCTATAACGATATATATCCTAGCCTAAGGCAACCTAACATGTCGAATGTAATATTTTACAACATTCCTGTCGTGTCGCCGCCTGCTTCTCGATGGGGTCATTATATACGTCTATAACGTTGTATATTCTAACCTAACGCAACCTAACATCTGGGATGTAATATTTTACAACATTCCTGGCGTGTCGTCGCATACTTCTCGATGGGGACATTATATACATCTATAACCTTGTATATACTAACCTAACGCAACCTAACATCTGGGATGTAATATTTTACAACATTCCTGGCATGTCGGTCCCTACTTCTCGGTGGAAACAATGTATACGTCTATAACGATACATATCCTAGCCTAAGGCAACCCAACATGTCGAATGTAATATTTTACAACATTCCTGGCGTGTCGTCGCCTACTTCTCGCTGGGGACATTATATACATCTATAACGTTGTACATCCTACCCTAAGGCAACCTAACACCTCGGATGTAATATTTTACAACATTCCTGGCATGTCGGTCCCTACTTCTCGGTGGGAACATTCTATACGTCCATAACGTTGTATATCCTAACATAAGGGAACCTAACATCTCGGGTGTAATATTTTAGAACATTCCTGACGCGTCAGTCCCTATTTCTCGGTGGGATCATTATATACGTCTATAACGTTATATATCCTAGCCTAAGGCAACCTAACTTGTAGAATGTAATATTTTACAACATTCCTGGCGTGTCGTCGCCTACTTCTCGATGAGGACATTATATACATCTATAACGTTGTATATCCTAACCTAACGCAACCTAACATCTGGGATGTAATATTTTACAACATTCCTGTCATGTCGTCTCCTGCATCTCGATGGGGACATTATATACGTCTATAACGATATATATCCTAACCTAAGGCAACCTAACATCTCGGATGTAATATTTTACAACATTCCTGCCGCTTCGGCTGCTACTTTTCGGTGGGAACATTATATACGTCTATAACGTTACATATCCTAACGTATGGCAACATAACATCTCGGATGCTATATTTTACAACATTCCTGGCATGTTGGGCCCTACTTCTCGGTGGGAACATTGTATACGTCTATAACTATATATATCCTAGCCTAATGCAACCTAACATGTCGAATGTAATATTTTACAACATTCCTGTCGTGTCGTCTCCTGCATCTCGATGGGGACATTATATACGTCTATAAAGTTGAATATCCTAACCTAAAGCAACCTAACATCTGGGATGTAATATTTTACAACATTCCTGCCATGTCGGTCCCTACTTCTCGATGGAAACAATGTATACGTCTATAACGACATATATCGTAGCCTAAGGCAACCCAAAATGTAGAATGTAATATTTTACAACATTCCTGGCGTGTCGTCGCCTACTTCTCGATGGGGACGTTATATACATCTATAACGTTGTATATCCTACCCTAAGGCAACCTAACATCTCGGATGTAATATTTTACAACATTCCTGGGATGTCGGTCCCTACTTCTCGGTGGGAACATTGTATACGTCTATAACGATATATATTCTAGCCTAAGGCAACCTAACATCTCGGATGTAATATTTTACAACATTCTGGCGAGTCGTCGCCTGCTTCTCGATGGGAACATTATATACGTCTATAACCTTGTATATACTAACCTAACGCAACCTAACATCTGGGATGTAATATTCTACAACATTCCTGGCATGTCGGTCCCTACGTCTCCGTGGGTACATTATATACGTCTATAACATTGTATATCCTAACCTAACGCAACCTAACATCTGGGATGTAATATTTTAAAACATTCCTGGCATGTCGGTCCCTACGTCTCGGTGGGAACATTATATACGTCTATAACGTTGTATATCATAACCTAAGGCAACCTAACATCTCGGATGTAATATTTTACAACATTCCTGTCGTGTCGTCGCCTGCTTCTCGATGGGGACTTTCTATACGTCTATAACGTTGTATATCCTAACCTAAGGGAACCTAACATCTCGGGTGTAATATTTTAGAACATTCCTAACGCGTCAGTCCCTATTTCTCGGTGGGAACATTATATACGTCTATAACGTTATATATCCTAGCCTAAGGCAACCTCACTTGTAGAATGTAATATTTTACAACATTCCTGGCGTGCCGTCGCATACTTCTCTATGGGAACATTATATACATCTATAACGTTGTATATCCTAACCTAAGGCAACCTAACATCTCGGATGTAATATTTAACAACATTCCTGGCATGTCGGTCCCTACTTCTCGGTGGGAACATTCTATACGTCCATAACGTTGAATATCCTAACCTAAAGCAACCTAACATCTGGGATGTAATATTTTACAACATTCCTGGCATGTCGGTCCCTACTTCTCGGTGGAAACAATGTATACGTCTATAACGACATATATCCTAGCCTAAGGCAACCCAAAATGTAGAATGTAATATTTTACAACATTCCTGGCGTGTCGTCGCCTACTTCTCGATGGGGACGTTATATACATCTATAACGTTGTATATCGTACCCTAAGGCAACCTAACATCTCGGATGTAATATTTTACAACATTCCTGGCAAGTCGGTCCCTACTTCTCGGTGGGAACATTGTATACGTCTATAACGATACATATCCTAGCCTAAGGCAACCCAACATGTCGAATGTAATATTTTACAACATTCCTGTCATGTCGTCTCCTGCATCTCGATGGGGACATTAATATACGTCTATAACGATATATATCCTAACCTAAGGCAACCTAACATCTCGGATGTAATATTTTACAACATTCCTGGCGCTTCGTCTGCTACTTTTCGGTGGGAACATTATATGCGTCTCTAACGTTACATATCCTAACGTATGGCAACATAACATCTCGGATGTTATATTTTACAACATTCCTGGCGTGTCGTCGCCTGCTTCTCGATGGGGACTTTATGTACGTCTAGAACGTTGTATATCCTAACCTATCGCAACCTAACATCTGGGATGTAATATTTTCAACATTCCTGGCATGTCGGTCCCTACGTCTCGGTGGGAACGTTATATACGTCTATAACGATATATATCCTAACCTAAGGGAACCTTACATCTCGGATGTAATATTTTACAACATTCCTGGCATGTTGGTCCCTACTTCTCGGTGGGAACATTGTATACGTCTATAACTATATATATCCTAGCCTAAGGCAACCTAACATGTCGAATGTAATATTTTACAACATTCCTGTCGTGTCGTCACCTGCTTCTCGATGGGGACATTATATACGTCTATAACAGTGTATATTCTAACCTAACGCAACCTAAAATCTGGGATGTAATATTTTACAACATTCCTGGCGTGACGTCGCCTACTTCTGGATAGGGACATTATATACATCTATAACGTCATATATCCTAACCTAAGGGAACCTAACATCTCGGGTGTAATATTTTACAACATTCCTGGCGTGTCGTCGCCTACTTCTCGATGGGCACGTTATATACATCTATAACGTTGTACATCCTACCCTAAGGCAACCTAACACCTCGGATGTAATATTTTACAACATTCCTGGCATGTCGGTCCCTACTTCTCGGTGGGAACATTCTATACGTCCATAACGTTGTATATCCTAACCTAAGGGAACCTAACATCTCGGGTGTAATATTTTAGAACATTCCTGACGCGTCAGTCCCTATTTCTCGGTGGGATCATTATATACGTCTATAACGTTATATATCCTAGCCTAAGGCAACCTAACTTGTAGAATGTAATATTTTACAACATTCCTGGCGTGTCGTCGCCTACTTCTCGATGAGGACATTATATACATCTATAACGTTGTATATCCTAACCTAACGCAACCTAACATCTGGGATGTAATATTTTACAACATTCCTGTCATGTCGTCTCCTGCATCTCGATGGGGACATTATATACGTCTATAACGATATATATCCTAACCTAAGGCAACCTAACATCTCGGATGTAATATTTTACAACATTCCTGCCGCTTCGGCTGCTACTTTTCGGTGGGAACATTATATACGTCTATAACGTTACATATCCTAACGTATGGCAACATAACATCTCGGATGCTATATTTTACAACATTCCTGGCATGTTGGGCCCTACTTCTCGGTGGGAACATTGTATACGTCTATAACTATATATATCCTAGCCTAATGCAACCTAACATGTCGAATGTAATATTTTACAACATTCCTGTCGTGTCGTCTCCTGCATCTCGATGGGGACATTATATACGTCTATAAAGTTGAATATCCTAACCTAAAGCAACCTAACATCTGGGATGTAATATTTTACAACATTCCTGCCATGTCGGTCCCTACTTCTCGATGGAAACAATGTATACGTCTATAACGACATATATCGTAGCCTAAGGCAACCCAAAATGTAGAATGTAATATTTTACAACATTCCTGGCGTGTCGTCGCCTACTTCTCGATGGGGACGTTATATACATCTATAACGTTGTATATCCTACCCTAAGGCAACCTAACATCTCGGATGTAATATTTTACAACATTCCTGGGATGTCGGTCCCTACTTCTCGGTGGGAACATTGTATACGTCTATAACGATATATATTCTAGCCTAAGGCAACCTAACATCTCGGATGTAATATTTTACAACATTCTGGCGAGTCGTCGCCTGCTTCTCGATGGGAACATTATATACGTCTATAACCTTGTATATACTAACCTAACGCAACCTAACATCTGGGATGTAATATTCTACAACATTCCTGGCATGTCGGTCCCTACGTCTCCGTGGGTACATTATATACGTCTATAACATTGTATATCCTAACCTAACGCAACCTAACATCTGGGATGTAATATTTTAAAACATTCCTGGCATGTCGGTCCCTACGTCTCGGTGGGAACATTATATACGTCTATAACGTTGTATATCATAACCTAAGGCAACCTAACATCTCGGATGTAATATTTTACAACATTCCTGTCGTGTCGTCGCCTGCTTCTCGATGGGGACTTTCTATACGTCTATAACGTTGTATATCCTAACCTAAGGGAACCTAACATCTCGGGTGTAATATTTTAGAACATTCCTAACGCGTCAGTCCCTATTTCTCGGTGGGAACATTATATACGTCTATAACGTTATATATCCTAGCCTAAGGCAACCTCACTTGTAGAATGTAATATTTTACAACATTCCTGGCGTGCCGTCGCATACTTCTCTATGGGAACATTATATACATCTATAACGTTGTATATCCTAACCTAAGGCAACCTAACATCTCGGATGTAATATTTAACAACATTCCTGGCATGTCGGTCCCTACTTCTCGGTGGGAACATTCTATACGTCCATAACGTTGAATATCCTAACCTAAAGCAACCTAACATCTGGGATGTAATATTTTACAACATTCCTGGCATGTCGGTCCCTACTTCTCGGTGGAAACAATGTATACGTCTATAACGACATATATCCTAGCCTAAGGCAACCCAAAATGTAGAATGTAATATTTTACAACATTCCTGGCGTGTCGTCGCCTACTTCTCGATGGGGACGTTATATACATCTATAACGTTGTATATCGTACCCTAAGGCAACCTAACATCTCGGATGTAATATTTTACAACATTCCTGGCAAGTCGGTCCCTACTTCTCGGTGGGAACATTGTATACGTCTATAACGATACATATCCTAGCCTAAGGCAACCCAACATGTCGAATGTAATATTTTACAACATTCCTGTCATGTCGTCTCCTGCATCTCGATGGGGACATTAATATACGTCTATAACGATATATATCCTAACCTAAGGCAACCTAACATCTCGGATGTAATATTTTACAACATTCCTGGCGCTTCGTCTGCTACTTTTCGGTGGGAACATTATATGCGTCTCTAACGTTACATATCCTAACGTATGGCAACATAACATCTCGGATGTTATATTTTACAACATTCCTGGCGTGTCGTCGCCTGCTTCTCGATGGGGACTTTATGTACGTCTAGAACGTTGTATATCCTAACCTATCGCAACCTAACATCTGGGATGTAATATTTTCAACATTCCTGGCATGTCGGTCCCTACGTCTCGGTGGGAACGTTATATACGTCTATAACGATATATATCCTAACCTAAGGGAACCTTACATCTCGGATGTAATATTTTACAACATTCCTGGCATGTTGGTCCCTACTTCTCGGTGGGAACATTGTATACGTCTATAACTATATATATCCTAGCCTAAGGCAACCTAACATGTCGAATGTAATATTTTACAACATTCCTGTCGTGTCGTCACCTGCTTCTCGATGGGGACATTATATACGTCTATAACAGTGTATATTCTAACCTAACGCAACCTAAAATCTGGGATGTAATATTTTACAACATTCCTGGCGTGACGTCGCCTACTTCTGGATAGGGACATTATATACATCTATAACGTCATATATCCTAACCTAAGGGAACCTAACATCTCGGGTGTAATATTTTACAACATTCCTGGCGTGTCGTCGCCTACTTCTCGATGGGCACGTTATATACATCTATAACGTTGTATATCCTACCCTAAGGCAACCTAACATCTCGGATGTAATATTTTAAAACATTCCTGGCAAGTCGGTCCCTACTTCTCGGTGGGAACATTGTATACGTCCATAACGATACATATCCTAGCCTAAGGCAACCCAACATGTCGAATGTAATATTTTACAACAGTCCTGGCGTGTCGTCGCCTACTTCTCGCTAGGGACATTACGTACATCTATAACGTTGTACATCCTACCCTAAGGCAACCTAACACCTCGGATGTAATATTTTACAACATTCCTGGCATGTCGGTCCCTACCTCTCGGTGGGAACATTCTATAAGTCCATAACGTTGTATATCCTAACCTAAGGGAACCTAACATCTCGGGTGTAATATTTTAGAACATTCCTGACGCGTCAGTCCCTATTTCTCGGTGGGATCATTATATACGTCTATAACGTTATATATCCTAGCCTAAGGCAACCTAGCTTGTAGAATGTAATATTTTACAACATTCCTGGCGTGTCGTCGCCTACTTCTCGATGAGGACATTATATACATCTATAACGTTGTATATCCTAACCTAACGCAACCTAACATCTGGGATGTAATATTTTACAACATTCCTGTCATGTCGTCTCCTGCATCTCGTTGGGGACATTATATACGTCTATAACGATATATATCCTAACCTAAGGCAACCTAACATCTCGGATGTAATATTTTACAACATTCCTGGCGCTTCGGCTGCTACTTTTCGGTGGGAACATTATATACGTCTATAACGTTACATATCCTAACGTATGGCAACATAACATCTCGGATGTTATATTTTACAACATTCCTGGCGTGTCGTCGCCTGCTTCTCGATGGGGACTTTATGTACGTCTAGAACGTTGTATATCCTAACCTATCGCAACCTAACATCTGGGATGTAATATTTTCAACATTCCTGGCATGTCGGTCCCTACGTCTCGGTGGGAACGTTATATACGTCTATAACGATATATATCCTAACCTAAGGGAACCTTACATCTCGGATGTAATATTTTACAACATTCCTGGCATGTTGGGCCCTACTTCTCGGTGGGAACATTGTATACGTCTATAACTATATATATCCTAGCCTAAGGCAACCTAACATGTCGAATGTAATATTTTACAACATTCCTGTCGTGTCGTCTCCTGCATCTCGATGGGGACATTATATACGTCTATAAAGTTGAATATCCTCACCTAAAGCAACCTAACATCTGGGATGTAATATTTTACAACATTCCTGGCATGTCGGTCCCTACTTCTCGATGGAAACAATGTATACGTCTATAACGACATATATCGTAGCCTAAGGCAACCCAAAATGTAGAATGTAATATTTTACAACATTCCTGGCGTGTCGTCGCCTACTTCTCGATGGGGACGTTATATACATCTATAACGTTGTATATCCTACCCTAAGGCAACCTAACATCTCGGATGTAATATTTTACAACATTCCTGGCATGTCGGGCACTGCTTCTCGGTGGGAACATTGTATACGTCTATAACGATATATATCCTAGCCTAACGCAACCTAACATGTTGAATGTAATATTTTACAACATTCCTGTCGTGTCGTCGCCTGCTTCTCGATGGGGACATTCTATACGTCTATAACGCTGTATGTCCTAACCTAAGGGAACCTAACATCTCGGGTGTAATATTTTAGAACATTCCTGACGCGTCAGTCCCTATTTCTCGGTGGGAACATTATATACGTCTATAACGTTATATATCCTAGCCTAAGGCAACCTAACGTGTAGAATGTAATATTTTACAACATTCCTGGCGTGTCGTCGCCTACTTCTGGATGGGGACATTATATACATCTATAACGTTGTATATCCTACCCTAAGGCAACCTAACGTCTCGGATGTAATATTTTACAACATTCCTGGCAAGTCGGTCCCTACTTCTCGGTGGGAACATTGTATACGTCTATAACGATACATATCCTAGCCTAAGGCAACCCAACATGTCGAATGTAATATTTTACAACATTCCTGGCGTGTCGTCGCCTACTTCTCGCTGGGGACATTATATACATCTATAACGTTGTACATCCTACCCTATGGCAACCTAACACCTCGGATGTAATATTTTACAACATTCCTGGCGTGTCGTCGCCTACTTCTCGGTGGGAACATTGTATACGTCTATAACTATATATATCCTAGCCTAAGGCAACCTAACATGTCGAATGTAATATTTTACAACATTCCTGGCATGTCGGTCCCTACTTCTCGGTGGGAACATTGTATACGTCTATAACGATATATATTCTAGCCTAAGGCAACCTAACATGTCGAATGTAATATTTTACAACATTCCTGTCGTGTCGTCGCCTGCTTCTCGATGGGGACATTATATACGTCTATAACGTTGTATATTCTAACCTAACGCAACCTAAAATCTGGGATGTAATATTTTACAACATTCCTGGCGTGTCGTCGCCTACTTCTGGATAGGGACATTATATACATCTATAACGTCATATATCCTAACCTAAGGGAACCTAACATCTCGGGTGTAATATTTTACAACATTCCTGGCGTGTCGTTGCCTACTTCTCGATGGGGACATTATATACATCTATAACGTTGTATATCCTAACCTAAGGCAACCTAGCATCTCGGATGTAATATTTTACAACATTCCTGGCATGTCGGGCACTGCTTCTCGGTGGGAACATTGTATACGTCTATAACGATATATATCCTAGCCTAACGCAACCTAACATGTTGAATGTAATATTTTACAACATTCCTGTCGCGTCGTCGCCTGCTTCTCGATGGGGACATTCTATACGTCTATAACGCTGTATGTCCTAACCTAAGGGAACCTAACATCTCGGGTGTAATATTTTAGAACATTCCTGACTCGTCAGTCCCTATTTCTCGGTGGGAACATTATATACGTCTATAACGTTATATATCCTAGCCTAAGGCAACCTAACGTGTAGAATGTAATATTTTACAACATTCCTGGCGTGTCGTCGCCTACTTCTGGATGGGGACATTATATACATCTATAACGTTGTATATCCTACCCTAAGGCAACCTAACGTCTCGGATGTAATATTTTACAACATTCCTGGCAAGTCGGTCCCTACTTCTCGGTGGGAACATTGTATACGTCTATAACGATACATATCCTAGCCTAAGGCAACCCAACATGTCGAATGTAATATTTTACAACATTCCTGGCGTGTCGTCGCCTACTTCTCGCTGGGGACATTATATACATCTATAACGTTGTACATCCTACCCTATGGCAACCTAACACCTCGGATGTAATATTTTACAACATTCCTGGCGTGTCGTCGCCTACTTCTCGGTGGGAACATTGTATACGTCTATAACTATATATATCCTAGCCTAAGGCAACCTAACATGTCGAATGTAATATTTTACAACATTCCTGCCGTGTCGGCGCCTGCTTCTCGATGGGGACATTCTATACGTCTATAACGCTGTATGTCCTAACCTAAGGGAACCTAACATCTCGTGTGTAATATTTTACAACATTCCTGGCGTGTCGTCGCCTACTTCTCGGTGGGAACATTGTATACGTCTATAACTATGTATATCCTAGCCTAAGGCAACCTAACATGTCGAATGTAATATTTTACAACATTCCTGTCGTGTCGTCTCCTGCATCTCGATGGGGACATTATATACGTCTATAACGTTGAATATTCTAACCTAACGCAACCTAACATCTGGGATGTAATATTTTACAACATTCCTGGCGTGTCGTCGCCTACTTCTGGATGGGGACATTATATACATCTATAACGTCATATATCCTAACCTAAGGGAACCTAACATCTCGGGTGTAATATTTTACAACATTCCTGGCGTGGCGTCGCCTACTTCTCGATGGGGACATTATATACATCTATAACGTTGTATATTCTAACCTAACGCAACCTAACATCTGGGATGTAATATTTTACAACATGCCTGTCATGTCGTCTCCTGCATCTCGATGGGGACATTATATACGTCTATAACGATATAAATCCTAACCTAAGGCAACCTAACATATCGGATGTAATATTTTACAACATTCCTGGCGCTTCGGCTGCTACTTTTCGGTGGGAACATTATATACGTCTATAACGTTACATATCCTAACGTATGGCAACATAACATCTCGGATGTTATATTTTACAACATTCCTGGCGTGTCGTCGCCTGCTTCTCGATGGGGACTTTATGTACGTCTAGAACGTTGTATATCCTAACCTATCGCAACCTAACATCTGGGATGTAATATTTTCAACATTCCTGGCATGTCGGTCCCTACGTCTCGGTGGGAACGTTATATACGTCTATAACGATATATATCCTAACCTAAGGGAACCTTACATCTCGGATGTAATATTTTACAACATTCCTGGCATGTTGGTCCCTACTTCTCGGTGGGAACATTGTATACGTCTATAACTATATATATCCTAGCCTAAGGCAACCTAACATGTCGAATGTA
The DNA here is from genome assembly GCA_963969225.1 of Xylocopa violacea. Lineage (NCBI taxonomy): Eukaryota > Metazoa > Arthropoda > Insecta > Hymenoptera > Apidae > Xylocopa > Xylocopa violacea. The sequence continues at coordinate 181,095 of CAXAJV010000500.1, read as the reverse complement.
ATATTTTACAACATTCCTGTCGTGTCGTCACCTGCTTCTCGATGGGGACATTATATACGTCTATAACAGTGTATATTCTAACCTAACGCAACCTAAAATCTGGGATGTAATATTTTACAACATTCCTGGCGTGACGTCGCCTACTTCTGGATAGGGACATTATATACATCTATAACGTCATATATCCTAACCTAAGGGAACCTAACATCTCGGGTGTAATATTTTACAACATTCCTGGCGTGTCGTCGCCTACTTCTCGATGGGCACGTTATATACATCTATAACGTTGTATATCCTACCCTAAGGCAACCTAACATCTCGGATGTAATATTTTAAAACATTCCTGGCAAGTCGGTCCCTACTTCTCGGTGGGAACATTGTATACGTCTATAACGATACATATCCTAGCCTAAGGCAACCCAACATATCGGATGTAATATTTTACAACATTCTGGCGTGTCGTCGCCTGCTTCTCCATGGGGACATTATATACGTCTATAACCTTGTATATACTAACCTAACGCAACCTAACATCTGGGATGTAATATTTTACAACATTCCTGGCGTGTCGTCGCCTACTTCTGGATGGGGACATTATATACATCTATAACGTCATATATCCTAACCTAAGGGAACCTAACATCTCGGGTGTAATATTTTACAACATTCCTGTCGTGTCGTCGCCTGCTTCTCGATGGGGACATTCTATACGTCTATAACGTTGTATATCCTAACCTAAGGGAACCTAACATCTCGGGTGTAATATTTTAGAACATTCCTGGCATGTCGGGCCCTACTTCTCGGTGGGAACATTGTATACGTCTACAACGATATATATCTTAGCCTAAGGCAACCTAACATGTCGAATGTAATATTTTACAACATTCCTGTCGTGTCGTCGCCTGCTTCTCGATGGGTACATTATATACGTCTATAACGTTGTATACTCTAACCTAACGCAACGTAACATCTGGGATGTAATATTTTACAACATTCCTGGCGTGTCGTCGCCTACTTCTGGATGGGGACATTATATACATCTATAACGTCATATATCCTAGCCTAAGGGAACCTAACATCTCGGGTGTAATATTTTACAACATTCCTGGCGTGGTGTTGCCTACTTCTCGATGGGGACATTCTATACATCTATAACGTTGTATATCCTAACCTAAGGCAACCTAACATCTCGCATGTAATATTTTACAACATTCTGGCGTGTCGTCGCCTGCTTCTCCATGGGGACATTATATACGTCTATAAACTTGTATATACTAACCTAACGCAACCTAACATCTGGGATGTAATATTTTACAACATTCCTGGCGTGTCGTCGCGTACTTCTGGATGGGGACATTATATACATCTATAACGTCATATATCCTAACCTAAGGCAACCTAACATGTCGAATGTAATATTTTACAACATTCCTGGCGTGTCGTCGCCTACTTCTCGATGGGGACATTATATACGTCTATAACGTTGTATATCATAACCTAAGGCAACCTAACATCTCGGATATAATATTTTACAACATTCCTGGTATGTCGGGCCCTACTTCTCGGTGGGAACATTGTATACGTCTATAACGTTATATATCCTAGCCTAAGGCAACCTAACTTGTAGAATGTAATATTTTACAACATTCCTGTCGTGTCGTGGCCTACCTCTCGATGGGGACAATATATACATCTATAACGTTGTATATCCTAACCTAAGGCAACCTAACATCTCGGATGTAGTATTTTACAACATTCCTGGCATGTCGGTCCCTACTTCTCGGTGGGAACATTATATACGTCTATAACGATATATATCCTAACCTAAGGCAACCTAACATCTCGGATGTAATATTTTACAACATTCCTGGCGCTTCGGCTGCTACTTTTCGGGGGGAACATTATATACGTCTATAACGTTACATATCCTAACGTATGGCAACATAACATCTCGGATGTTATATTTTACAACATTCCTGCCGATTCCGCGCCTGCTTCTCGATGGGGACTTTATATACATCTATAACGTTGTATATCCTAACTTAAGGCAACCTAACATCTCGGATGTAATATTTTACAACATTCCTGGCATGTCGGTCACTACGTCTCGGTGGGAACATTATATACGTCTATAACGTTGTATATCCTAACCTAAGGGAACCGAACATCTCGGGTGTAATATTTTAGAACATTCCTGACGCGTCGGGCCCTATTTCTCGGTGGGAACATTATATACGTCTATAACGTTATATATCCTAGCCTAAGGCGACCTAACATGTCGGATGTAACATTTTACATCATTCCTGGCGTGTCGGCCCGTAGTTCTCGGTGGTAACATTGCATACGTCTATAACGTTGTATATCTTAGCCTATGGCAACCTAACATGTCGAATGTAATGTTTTACAACATTCCTGGCGTGTCGTCGCCTACTTCTGGATGGGGACATTATATACATCTATAACGTTGTATATCCTAACCTAAGGTAACCTAACATCTCGGATGTAATATTTGACAACATTCCTGGCGTGTCGGCCCGTACGTCTCGGTCGGAACATTCTATACGTCTATAAGGTTGTATGTCCTAACCTAAGGGACACTAACATGTCGTATGTAATATTTTACAACATTCCTGGCGTGTCGTCGCCTGCTTCTCGATGGGGACATTATATACGTCTATAACGTTGTATATCCTAACCTAAAGCAACCTAACATCTGGGATGTAATATTTTACAACATTCCTGGCGTGTCGTCGCCTAGTTTGGATGGGGTCATTATATACATCTATAACGCTGTATATCCTAACCTAAGGCAACCTAACATCTCGGATGTAATATTTTACAACATTCCTGGCATGTCGGTCCCTACATCTCGGTGGGAACATACTATACGTCTATAACGTTGTATATCCTAACCTAAGGGAACCTAACATCTCGGGTGTAAACTTTTACAACATTCCTGACGCGTCGGGCCCTATTTTTCGGTGGGAACATTATATACGGCTATAACGTTATATATCCTAGCCTAAGGCAACCTAACATGTCGAATGTAATATTTTACAACATTCCTGTCGTGTTGTCGCCGGCTTCTCGATGGGGAGATTATTAACGTCTATAACGTTGTATATCCTAACCTAACGCAACCTAACATTTGGGATGTAATATTTTACAACATTCCTTGCATGTCGGTGCCTACGTCTCGGTGGGAACATTATATACGTCTATAACGATATATATCCTGACCCAAGGCAACCTAACACCTCGGATGAAATAGTTGACAACATTCCTGGCGTGTAGGCCCGTACTTCTCGGTGGGAACATTGTATACGTCTATAACGTTATATATCCTAGCCTAAGGCGACCTAACATATCGAATGTAATATTTTATATCATTCCTGGCGTGTCGTCGCCTGCTTCTCGATGGGAACATTATATACGTCTATAACGTTGTGTATCCTAACCTAACGCAACCTAACATCTGGGATGTAATATTCCTGGCGTGTCGTCGCCTACTTCTGAATGGGGACATTATATACGTCTATAACGTTGTATATCCTAACCTAAGGCAACCTAACATCTCGGATGTAATAGTTGGCAAAATTCCTGGCGTGTACGCCCGCACTTCTCGGTGGGAACATTATATACGTCTATAACGTTGTATATCCTAGCCTAAGGCCAGCTAACATGTCGAATGTAATATTTTACAACATTCCTGACGCGTCGGCCCCTATTTTTCGGTGGGAACATTCTATACGTCTATAACGTTATATATCCTAGTCTAAGGCAACCTAACATGTCGAATGTAATATTTTACAACATTCCTGGCGTGTCGTCGCCTGCTTCTCGATGTGGACATAATATACATCTATAACATTGTATATCCTAACCTAAGGCAACCTAACATCTCGGATGTAATATTTTACAACATTCTGGCGTGTCGTCGCCGGCTTCTCGATGGGGAGATTATATACGTCTATAACGTTGTATGTCCTAACCTAACGCAACCTAACATTTGGGATGTAATATTTTACAACATTCCTTGCATGTCGGTGCCTACGTCTCGGTGGGAACATTATATACGTCTATAACGATATATATCCTAACCCAAGGCAACCTAACACCTCGGATGTAATAGTTGACCACATTCCTGGCGTGTAGGCCCGTACTTCTCGGTGGGAACATTGTATACGCCTATAACGTTATATATCCTAGCCTAAGGCGACCTAACATGTCGAATGTAATATTTTACATCATTCCTGGCGTGTCGTCGCCTGCTTCTCGATGGGAACATTATATACGTCTATAACGTTATATATCATAACCTAAGGCAACCTAACATCTGGGATGTAATATTTTACAACATTCCTGGAGTGTCGTCGCCTACTTCTGGCTAGGGTCATTATATACATCTATAACGTTGTATATCCTAACCTAAGGCAACCTAACATCTCGAATGTAATATTTTATAACATTCTGGCGTTTCGTCGCCTGCTTCTCGATGGGGAGACTATGTACTTCTATAACGTTGTATATCCTAAACTAACGCAACCTAACATTTGGGATGTATTATTTTACAACATTCCTTGCATGTCGGTGCCTACGTCTCGGTGGGAACATTATATACGTCTATAACGATATATATCCTAACCTAAGGCAACCTAACACCTCGGATGTAATAGTTGACAACATTCCTGGCGTGTAGGCCCGTACTTCTCGGTGGGAACATTGTATACGTCTATAACGTTATATATCCTAGCCTAAGGCGACCTAACATGTCGAATGTAATATTTTACATCATTCCTGGCGTGTCGTCGCCTGCTTCTCGATGGGAACATTATATACGTCTATAACGTTGTGTATCCTAACCTAACGCAACCTAACATCTGGGATGTAATATTTTACAACATTCTGGCGTGTCGTCGCCTGCTTCTCGATGGGGACATTATATGCGTCTATAATGTTGTATATCTTAACCTAATGCAACTTAACATCTGGGATGTAATATTTTACAACATTCCTGGCGTGTCGTCGCCTACTTCTGGATGCGGTCATTATATACATCTATAACGTTGTATATCCTAACCTAAGGGAACCTAACATCTCGGGTGTAATATTTTACAACATTCCCGACGCGTCGGCCCCTATTTTTCGGTGGGAACATTATATACGTCTATAACGTTATATATCCTAGCCTAAGGCAACCTAACATGTCGAATGTAATATTTTACAACATTCCTGGCGTGTCGTCGCCTACTTCTCGATGGGGACATTATATACATCTATAACATTGTATATCCTAACCCAAGGCAACCTAACATCTCGGATGGAATATTTTACAACATTCCTGGCATATCGGTCCCTACTTCTCGGTGGAAACATTGTATACGTCTATACGATATATATAATAGCCTAAGGCAACCTAACATCTCGGATGTAATATTTTACAACATTCTGGCGTGTCGTCTCCTGCTTCTCGATGGGAACATTATATACGTCTATAACGTTGTGTATCCTAACCTAACGCAACCTAACATCAGGGATGTAATATTCCTGGCGTGTCGTCGCCTACTTCTGGATGGGGAGATTATATACGTCTATAACGTTATATTTCCTAACCTAAGGCAACCTAACATCTCGGATGCAATAGTTGACAACATTCCTGGCGTGTCCGCCCGTACTTCTCGGTGGGAACATTATATACGCCTATAAGGTTATATATCCTAGCCTAAGGCCACATAACATGTCGAATGTCATATTTTACAACATTCCTGGCGTGTCGTCGCCTACTTCTGGATGGGGACATTATATACGTCTATAACATTATATATCCTAACCTAAGGCAACCTAACATCTCGGATGTAATATTTTACAACATTCCTGGCATGTCGGTCCCTACATCTCGGTGGGAACATACTATACGTCTATAACGTTGTATATCCTAACCTAAGGGAACATAACATCTCGGGTGTAATATTTTACAACATTCCTGACGCGTCGGCCCCTATTTTTCGGTGGGAACATTATATACGTCTATAACGTTATATATCCTAGCCTAAGGCGACCTAACATGTCGAATGTAATATTTTACAACATTCCTGGCGCGTCGTCGCCTGCTTCTCGATGGGAACATTATATACGTCTATAACGTTGTGTATCCTAACCTAACGCAACCTAACATCTGGGATGTAATATTCCTGGCGTGTCGTCGCCTACTTCTGGATGCGGACATTATATACGTCTATAACGTTATATATCCTAACCTAAGGCAACCTAACATCTCGGATGTAATAGTTGACATCATTCCTGTCGTGTCCGCCCGTACTTCTCGGTGGGAACATTATATACGTCTATAACGTTATATATCCTAGCCTAAGGCCACCTAACGTGTCGAATGTAATATTTTACAACATTCCTAACGCGTCGGCCCCTATTTTTCGGTGGGAGCATTATATACGTCTATAACGTTATATATAATAACCTAAGGCAACCTAACATCTCGGATCTAATATTTTACAACATTCCTGGCATATCGGACCCTACTTCTCGGTGGAAACATTGTATATGTCTATAACGATATATATCCTAGCCTAAGGCAACCTAACATCTCGGATGTAATATTTTACAACATTCCTGGCGTGTCTTCGCCTACTTCTCGATGGGGACATTATATACATCTACAACATTGTATATCGTAACCTAAGGCAACCTAACATCTCGGATGTAATATTTTACAACATTCTGGCGTGTCGTCGCCTGCTTCTCGATGGGGAGATTATATACGTCTATAACGTTGTATGTCCTAACCTAACGCAACCTAACATTTGGGATGTAATATTTTTCAACATTCCTTGCATGTCGGTGCCTACGTCTCGGTGGGAACATTATATACGTCTATAACGATATATATCCTAACCTAAGGCAACCTAACACCTCGGATGTAATATTTTACAACATTCCTGACGCGTCGGCCCCTATTTTTCGGTGGGAACATTATATACGTCTATAACGTTATATATCCTAGCCTAAGGCGACCTGACATGTCGAATGTAATATTTTACAACATTCCTGGCGTGTCGTCGCCTGCTTCTCGATGGGAACATTATATACGTCTATAACGTTGTGTATCCTAACCTAACGCAACCTAACATCTGGGATGTAATATTCCTGGCGTGTCGTCGCCTACTTCTGGATGCGGACATTATATACGTCTATAACGTTATATATCCTAACCTAAGGCAACCTAACATCTCGGATGTAATAGTTGACATCATTCCTGCCGTGTCCGCCCGTACTTCTCGGTGGGAACATTATATACGTCTATAACGTTATATATCCTAGCCTAAGGCCACCTAACGTGTCGAATGTAATATTTTACAACATTCCTAACGCGTCGGCCCCTATTTTTCGGTGGGAACATTATATACGTCTATAACGTTATATATCATAACCTAAGGCAACCTAACATCTCGGATCTAATATTTTACAACATTCCTGGCATATCGGTCCCTACTTCTCGGTGGAAACATTGTATATGTCTATAACGATATATATCCTAGCCTAAGGCAACCTAAGATCTCGGATGTAATATTTTACAACATTCCTGGCGTGTCGTCGCCTACTTCTCGATGGGGACATTATATACATCTATAACATTGTATATCGTAACCTAAGGCAACCTAACATCTCGGATGTAATATTTTACAACATTCTGGCGTGTCGTCGCTTGCTTCCCGATGGGGAGATTATATACGTCTATAACGTTGTATGTCCTAACCTAACGCAACCTAACATTTGGGATGTAATATTTTTCAACATTCCTTGCATGTCGGTGCCTACGTCTCGGTGGGAACATTATATACGTCTATAACGATATATATCCTAACCTAAGGCAACCTAACACCTCGGATGTAATATTTTACAACATTCCTGACGCGTCGGCCCCTATTTTTCGGTGGGAACATTATATACGTCTATATCGTTATATATCCTAGTCTAAGGCAACCTAACATGTCGAATGTAATATTTTACAACATTCCTGGCGTGTCGTCGCCTACTTCTCGATGGGGACATTATATACGTCGATAACGTTATATATCCTAGCCTAAGGCAACCTAACATGTCGAATGTAATATTTTACAACATTCCTGGCGTGTCGTCGCCTACTTCTCGATGGGGACATTATATACATCTATAACATTGTATATCCTAACCCAAGGCAACCTAACATCTCGAATGGAATATTTTACAACATTCCTGGCATATCGGTCCCTACTTCTCGGTGGAAACATTGTATACGTCTATAACGATATATATCCTAGCCGAAGGCCACCTAACATCTCGAATGTAATATTTTACAACATTCCTGGCGTGTCGTCGCCTACTTCTCAATGGGGACATTATACACATCTATGACACTGTATATCCTAACCTAAGGCAACCTAACATCTCGGATGCAATATTTTACAACATTCTGGCGTGCCGTCGCCTGCTTCTCGATGGGGAGATTATATACGTCTATAACGTTGTATATCCTAACCTAACGCAACCTAACACCTCGGATGTAATAGTTGACAACATTCCTGGCGTGTAGGCCCGTACTTCTCGGTGGGAACATTCTATACGTCTATAACGTTATATATCCTAGCCTAAGGCGACCTAACATGTCGAATGTAATATTTTACATCATTCCTGGCGTGTCGTCGCCTGCTTCTCGATGGGAACATTATATACGTCTATAACGTTGTGTATCCTAACCTAACGCAACCTAACATCTGGGATGTAATATTCCTGGCGTGTCGTCGCCTACTTCTGGATGGGGAGATTATATACGTCTATAACGATATATATCCTAACCTAAGGCAACCTAACACCTCGGATGTAATATTTTACAACATTCCTGACGCGTCGGCCCCTATTTTTCGATGGGAACATTATATACGTCTAGAACGTTATATATCCTAGCCTAAGGCGACCTAACATGTCGAATGTAATATTTTACAACATTCCTGGCGTGTCGTCTCCTGCTTCTCGATGGGGACATTATATACGTCTATAATGTTGTATATCTTAACCTAATGCAACTTAACATCTGGGATGTAATATTTTACAACATTCCTGGCGTGTCGTCGCCTACTTCTGGATGCGGTCATTATATACATCTATAACGTTGTATATCCTAACCTAAGGGAACCTAACATCTCGGGTGTAATATTTTACAACATTCCCGACGTGTTGGCCCCTATTTTTCGGTGGGAACATTATATACGTCTATAACGTTATATATCCTAGCCTAAGGTAACATAACATGTCGAATGTAATATTTTACAACATTCCTGGCGTGTCGTCGCCTACTTCTCGATGGGGACATTATATACATCTATAACATTGTATATCCTAACCCAAGGCAACCTAACATCTCGGATGGAATATTTTACAACATTCCTGGCATATCGGTCCCTACTTCTCGGTGGAAACATTGTATACGTCTATAACGATATATATAAAAGCCTAAGGCAACCTAACATCTCGGATGTAATATTTTACAACATTCTGGCGTGTCGTCTCCTGCTTCTCGATGGGAACATTATATACGTCTATAACGTTGTGTATCCTAACCTAACGCAACCTAACATCAGGGATGTAATATTCCTGGCGTGTCGTCGCCTACTTCTGGATGGGGAGATTATATACGTCTATAACGTTATATATCCTAACCTAAGGCAACCTAACATCTCGGATGTAATAGTTGACAACATTCCTGGCGTGTCCGCCCGTACTTCTCGGTGGGAACATTATATACGTCTACAACGTTATATATCCTAGCCTAAGGCAACCTAACACCTCGGATGTAATATTTTACAACATTCCTTGCGTGTCGTCGCCTACTACTCGATGGGGACATTATATACATCTATAAAATTGTATATCCTAACCTAAGGCAACCTAACATGTCGGATGTAATATTTTACAACATTCTGGCGTGTCGTCGCCTGCTTCTCGATGGGGAGATTATATACGTCTATAACGTTGTATATCCTAACCTAAGGCAACCTAACATTTGGGATGTAATATTTTACAACATTCCTTGCATGTCGGTGCCTACGTCTCGGTGGGAACATTATATACGTCTATAACGATATATATCCTAACCTAAGGCAACCTAACAACTCGGATGTAATATTTTACAACATTCCTGACGCGTCGGCCCCTATTTTTCGATGGGAACATTATATACGTCTATAACGTTATATATCCTAACCTAAGGCAACCTAACATCTCGGATGTAATAGTTGACAACATTCCTGGCGTGTCCGCCCGTACTTCTCGGTGGGAACATTATATACGCCTATAACGTTATATATCCTAGCCTAAGGCCACATAACATGTCGAATGTCATATTTTACAACATTCCTGGCGTGTCGTCGCCTGCTTCTCGATGGGGACATTATATACGTCTATAACGTTGTATATCCTAACCTAAAGCAACCTAACATCTGGGATGTAATATTTTACAAGATTCCTGGCATGTCGGTCCCCAAGTCTCGGTAGGAACATTATATACGTCTATAACGATATATATCCAAACCTAAGGGAACCTAACATCTTGGATGTAATATTTTACAACATTCCTTGCATGTCGGTGCCTACGTCTCGGTGGGAACATTATATACGTCTATAACGATATATTTCCTAACCTAAGGCAACCTAACACCTCGGATGTAATAGTTGACAACATTCCTGGCGTGTAGGTCCGTACTTCTCGGTGGGAACATTGTATACGTCTATAACGTTATATATCCTAGCCTAAGGCGACCTAATATATCGAATGTAATATTTTACATCATTCCTGGCGTGTCGTCGCCTGCTTCTCGATGGGAACATTATATACGTCTATAACGTTGCGTATCCTAACCTAAAGCAACCTAACATCTGGGATGTAACATTCCTGGCGTGTCGTCGCCTACTTCTGGATGGGGACATTATATACGTCTATAACACTATATATCCTAACCTAAGGCAACCTAACATCTCGGATGTAATATTTTACAACATTCCTGGCATGTCGGAGCCTACATCTCGGTGGGAACATACTATACGTCTATAACGTTGTATATCCTAACCTAAGGGAACATAACATCTCGGGTGTAATATTTTACAACATTCCCGACGCGTCGGCCCCTATTTTTCGGTGGGTACATTATATACGTCTATAACGTTATATATCCTAGCCTAAGGCGACCTAACATGTCGAATGTAATATTTTATAACATTCCTGGCGTGTCGTCGCCTGCTTCTCGATAGGGACATTATATACGTCTATAACGTTGTATATCCTAACCTAACGCAACCTAACATCTCGGATGTAATATTTTACAACATTCCTGGCATGTCGGTCCCTACATCTCGGTGGGAACATACTATACGTCTATAACGTTGTATATCCTAACCAAAGGGAACCTAACATCTCGGGTGTAATATTTTACAACATTCTGGCGTGTCGTCGCCCGCTCCTCGATGGGGAGATTATATACGTCTATAACGTTGTGTATCCTAACCTAACGCAACCTAACATCTGGGATGTAATATTCCTGGCGTGTCGTCGCCTACTTCTGGATGGGGAGATTATATACGTCTATAACGATATATATCCTAACCTAAGGCAACCTAACACCTCGGATGTAATATTTTACAACATTCCTGACGCGTCGGCCCCTATTTTTCGATGGGAACATTATATACGTCTAGAACGTTATATATCCTAGCCTAAGGCGACCTAACATGTCGAATGTAATATTTTACAACATTCCTGGCGTGTCGTCTCCTGCTTCTCGATGGGGACATTATATACGTCTATAATGTTGTATATCTTAACCTAATGCAACTTAACATCTGGGATGTAATATTTTACAACATTCCTGGCGTGTCGTCGCCTACTTCTGGATGCGGTCATTATATACATCTATAACGTTGTATATCCTAACCTAAGGGAACCTAACATCTCGGGTGTAATATTTTACAACATTCCCGACGTGTTGGCCCCTATTTTTCGGTGGGAACATTATATACGTCTATAACGTTATATATCCTAGCCTAAGGTAACATAACATGTCGAATGTAATATTTTACAACATTCCTGGCGTGTCGTCGCCTACTTCTCGATGGGGACATTATATACAACTATAACATTGTATATCCTAACCCAAGGCAACCTAACATCTCGGATGGAATATTTTACAACATTCCTGGCATATCGGTCCCCACTTCTCGGTGGAAACATTGTATACGTCTATAACGATATATATAAAAGCCTAAGGCAACCTAACATCTCGGATGTAATATTTTACAACATTCTGGCGTGTCGTCTCCTGCTTCTCGATGGGAACATTATATACGTCTATAACGTTGTGTATCCTAACCTAACGCAACCTAACATCAGCGATGTAATATTCCTGGCGTGTCGTCGCCTACTTCTGGATGGGGAGATTATATACGTCTATAACGTTATATATCCTAACCTAAGGCAACCTAACATCTCGGATGTAATAGTTGACAACATTCCTGGCGTGTCCGCCCGTACTTCTCGGTGGGAACATTATATACGTCTACAACGTTATATATCCTAGCCTAAGGCAACCTAACACCTCGGATGTAATATTTTACAACATTCCTTGCGTGTCGTCGCCTACTACTCGATGGGGACATTATATACATCTATAAAATTGTATATCCTAACCTAAGGCAACCTAACATGTCGGATGTAATATTTTACAACATTCTGGCGTGTCGTCGCCTGCTTCTCGATGGGGAGATTATATACGTCTATAACGTTGTATATCCTAACCTAAGGCAACCTAACATTTGGGATGTAATATTTTACAACATTCCTTGCATGTCGGTGCCTACGTCTCGGTGGGAACATTATATACGTCTATAACGATATATATCCTAACCTAAGGCAACCTAACAACTCGGATGTAATATTTTACAACATTCCTGACGCGTCGGCCCCTATTTTTCGATGGGAACATTATATACGTCTATAACGTTATATATCCTAACCTAAGGCAACCTAACATCTCGGATGTAATAGTTGACAACATTCCTGGCGTGTCCGCCCGTACTTCTCGGTGGGAACATTATATACGCCTATAACGTTATATATCCTAGCCTAAGGCCACATAACATGTCGAATGTCATATTTTACAACATTCCTGGCGTGTCGTCGCCTGCTTCTCGATGGGGACATTATATACGTCTATAACGTTGTATATCCTAACCTAAAGCAACCTAACATCTGGGATGTAATATTTTACAAGATTCCTGGCATGTCGGTCCCCAAGTCTCGGTAGGAACATTATATACGTCTATAACGATATATATCCAAACCTAAGGGAACCTAACATCTTGGATGTAATATTTTACAACATTCCTTGCATGTCGGTGCCTACGTCTCGGTGGGAACATTATATACGTCTATAACGATATATATCCTAACCTAAGGCAACCTAACACCTCGGATGTAATAGTTGACAACATTCCTGGCGTGTAGGTCCGTACTTCTCGGTGGGAACATTGTATACGTCTATAACGTTATATATCCTAGCCTAAGGCGACCTAATATATCGAATGTAATATTTTACATCATTCCTGGCGTGTCGTCGCCTGCTTCTCGATGGGAACATTATATACGTCTATAACGTTGCGTATCCTAACCTAAAGCAACCTAACATCTGGGATGTAACATTCCTGGCGTGTCGTCGCCTACTTCTGGATGGGGACATTATATACGTCTATAACACTATATATCCTAACCTAAGGCAACCTAACATCTCGGATGTAATATTTTACAACATTCCTGGCATGTCGGAGCCTACATCTCGGTGGGAACATACTATACGTCTATAACGTTGTATATCCTAACCTAAGGGAACATAACATCTCGGGTGTAATATTTTACAACATTCCCGACGCGTCGGCCCCTATTTTTCGGTGGGTACATTATATACGTCTATAACGTTATATATCCTAGCCTAAGGCGACCTAACATGTCGAATGTAATATTTTATAACATTCCTGGCGTGTCGTCGCCTGCTTCTCGATAGGGACATTATATACGTCTATAACGTTGTATATCCTAACCTAACGCAACCTAACATCTCGGATGTAATATTTTACAACATTCCTGGCATGTCGGTCCCTACATCTCGGTGGGAACATACTATACGTCTATAACGTTGTATATCCTAACCAAAGGGAACCTAACATCTCGGGTGTAATATTTTACAACATTCTGGCGTGTCGTCGCCCGCTCCTCGATGGGGAGATTATATACGTCTATAACGTTGTATATCCTAACCTAACGCAACCTAACATTTGGGATGTAATATTTTACAACATTCCTTGCATGTCGGTGCCTACGTCTCGGTGGGAACAGTATTTACGTCTATAACGATATATATCCTAACCTAAGGCAACCTAACACCTCGGATGTAATAGTTGACAACATTCCTGGCGTGTAGGCCCGTACTTCTCGGTGGGAACATTGTATACGTCTATAACGTTATATATCCTAGCATAAGGCGACCTAACATATCGAATGTAATATTTTACAACATTCCTGGCATGTCGGTCCCTACATCTCGGTGGGAACATACTATACGTCTATAACGTTGTATATCCTAACCTAAGGGAACATAACATCTCGGGTGTAATATTTTACAACATTCCTGACGCGTCGGCCCCTATTTTTCGGTGGGAACATTATATACGTCTATAACGTTATATATCCTAGCCTAAGGCGACCTAACATGTCGAATGTAATATTTTACAACATTCCTGGCGTGTCGTCGCCTGCTTCTCGATGGGAACATTATATACGTCTATAACGTTGTGTATCCTAACCTAACGCAACCTAACATCTGGGATGTAATATTCCTGGCGTGTCGTCGCCTACTTCTGGATGGGGAGATTATATACGTCTATAACGTTATATATCCTAACCTAAGGCAACCTAACATCTCGGATGTAATAGTTGACAACATTCCTGGCGTGTCCGCCCGTACTTCTCGGTGGGAACATTATATACGTCTACAACGTTATATATCCTAGCCTAAGGCAACCTAACACCTCGGATGTAATATTTTACAACATTCCTTGCGTGTCGTCGCCTACTACTCGATGGGGACATTATATACATCTATAAAATTGTATATCCTAACCTAAGGCAACCTAACATGTCGGATGTAATATTTTACAACATTCTGGCGTGTCGTCGCCTGCTTCTCGATGGGGAGATTATATACGTCTATAACGTTGTATATCCTAACCTAAGGCAACCTAACGTTTGGGATGTAATATTTTACAACATTCCTTGCATGTCGGTGCCTACGTCTCGGTGGGAACATTATATACGTCTATAACGATATATATCCTAACCTAAGGCAACCTAACAACTCGGATGTAATATTTTACAACATTCCTGACGCGTCGGCCCCTATTTTTCGATGGGAACATTATATACGTCTATAACGTTATATATCCTAACCTAAGGCAACCTAACATCTCGGATGTAATAGTTGACAACATTCCTGGCGTGTCCGCCCGTACTTCTCGGTGGGAACATTATATACGCCTATAACGTTATATATCCTAGCCTAAGGCCACATAACATGTCGAATGTCATATTTTACAACATTCCTGGCGTGTCGTCGCCTGCTTCTCGATGGGGACATTATATACGTCTATAACGTTGTATATCCTAACCTAAAGCAGCCTAACATCTGGGATGTAATATTTTACAAGATTCCTGGCATGTCGGTCCCCAAGTCTCGGTAGGAACATTATATACGTCTATAACGATATATATCCAAACCTAAGGGAACCTAACATCTTGGATGTAATATTTTACAACATTCCTTGCATGTCGGTGCCTACGTCTCGGTGGGAACATTATATACGTCTATAACGATATATATCCTAACCTAAGGCAACCTAACACCTCGGATGTAATAGTTGACAACATTCCTGGCGTGTAGGTCCGTACTTCTCGGTGGGAACATTGTATACGTCTATAACGTTATATATCCTAGCCTAAGGCGACCTAACATATCGAATGTAATATTTTACATCATTCCTGGCGTGTCGTCGCCTGCTTCTCGATGGGAACATTATATACGTCTATAACGTTGCGTATCTTAACCTAAAGCAACCTAACATCTGGGATGTAACATTCCTGGCGTGTCGTCGCCTACTTCTGGATGGGGACATTATATACGTCTATAACACTATATATCCTAACCTAAGGCAACCTAACATCTCGGATGTAATATTTTACAACATTCCTGGCATGTCGGACCCTACATCTCGGTGGGAACATACTATACGTCTATAACGTTGTATATCCTAACCTAAGGGAACATAACATCTCGGGTGTAATATTTTACAACATTCCCGACGCGTCGGCCCCTATTTTTCGGTGGGTACATTATATACGTCTATAACGATATATATCCTAACCTAAGGCAACCTAACACCTCGGATGTAATATTTTACAACATTACTGACGCGTCGGCCCCTATTTTTCGGTGGGAACATTATATACGTCTATATCGTTATATATCCTAGTCTAAGGCAACCTAACATGTCGAATGTAATATTTTACAACATTCCTGGCGTGTCGTCGCCTACTTCTCGATGGGGACATTATATACATCTATAAAATTGTATATCCTAACCTAAGGCAACCTAACATGTCGGATGTAATATTTTACAACATTCTGGCGTGTCGTCGCCTGCTTCTCGATGGGGAGATTATATACGTCTATAACGTTGTATATCCTAACCTAAGGCAACCTAACATTTGGGATGCAATATTTTACAACATTCCTTGCATGTCGGTGCCTACGTCTCGGTGGGAACATTATATACGTCTATAACGATATATATCCTAACCTAAGGCAACCTAACACCTCGGATGTAATATTTTACAACATTCCTGACGCGTCGGCCCCTATTTTTCGATGGGAACATTATATACGTCTAGAACGTTATATATCCTAGCCTAAGGCGACCTAACATGTCGAATGTAATATTTTACAACATTCCTGGCGTGTCGTCTCCTGCTTCTCGATGGGGACATTATATACGTCTATAATGTTGTATATCTTAACCTAATGCAACTTAACATCTGGGATGTAATATTTTAAAACATTCCTGGCGTGTCGTCGCCTACTTCTGGATGCGGTCATTATATACATCTATAACGTTGTATATCCTAACCTAAGGGAACCTAACATCTCGGGTGTAATATTTTACAACATTCCCGACGTGTCGGCCCCTATTTTTCGGTGGGAACATTATATACGTCTATAACGTTATATATCCTAGCCTAAGGCAACCTAACATGTCGAATGTAATATTTTACAACATTCCTGGCGTGTCGTCGCCTACTTCTCGATGGGGACATTATATACATCTATAACATTGTATATCCTAACCCAAGGCAACCTAACATCTCGGATGGAATATTTTACAACATTCCTGGCATATCGGTCCCTACTTCTCGGTGGAAACATTGTATACGTCTATAACGATATATATAAAAGCCTAAGGCAACCTAACATCTCGGATGTAATATTTTACAACATTCTGGCCTATCGTCTCCTGCTTCTCGGTGGGAACATTAAATACGTCTATAACGTTGTGTATCCTAACCTAACGCAACCTAACATCAGGGATGTAATATTCCTGGCGTGTCGTCGCCTACTTCTGGATGGGGAGATTATATACGTCTATAACGTTATATATCCTAACCTAAGGCAACCTAACATCTCGGATGTAATAGTTGACAACATTCCTGGCGTGTCCGCCCGTACTTCTCGGTGGGAACATTATATACGTCTATAACGTGATATATCCTAGCCTAAGGCTACATAACATGTCGAATGTAATATTTTACAACATTCCTGGCGTGTCGTCTCCTGCTTCTCGATGGGGACATTATATACGTCTATAATGTTGTATATCTTAACCTAACGCAACTTAACATCTGGGATGTAATATTTTACAACATTCCTGACGCGTCGGTCCCTACTTCTCGGTGGGAACATTGTGTACGTCTATAACGGAATATGTCCTAGCCTAAGGCTACCTAACATCTGGGATGTAATATTTTACAACATTCCTGGCGTGTCGTCGCCTGCTTCTCGAAGGGGACATTATATACGTCTATAACGTTGTATATCCTAACCTAACGCAACCTAATATCTGGGATGTAATATTTTACAAGATTCCTGACGCGTCGGCCCTTATTTCTCGGTGTGCACATTATATACGTCTATTACGTTATATATCCTAGCCTAAGGCAACCTAACACGTCGAAAGTAATATTTTACAACATTCCTGGCGTGTCGTCGCCTACTTCGCGATGGGGACATTATATACATCTATAACGTTGTATATCCTAACCTAAGGCAACCTAACATCTCGGATGTAATATTTTACAACATTCCTGGCATGTCGGTCCCTACATCTCGGTGGGAACATTCTATACGTATATAACGTTGTATATCCTAACCTAACGCAACCTAACATCTGGGTTGTTTTATTTTACAACATTCCTGACGCGTCGGTCCCTACTTCTCGGTGGGAATATTGTATACGTCTATAACGATATATGTCCTAGCCTAAGGTAACCTAACATCTCGCATGTAATATTTTACAACATTCTGGCGTGTCGTCGCCTGCCTCTCGAAGGGGACATTATATACGTCTATAACGTTGTATATCCCAACCTGACGTAACCTAACATCTGGGATGTAATATTTTACAACATTCCTGACGCGTCGGCCCCTATTTCTCGGTGGGAACATTATATACGTCTATCACGTTACATATCCTAGCCTAAGGCAACCTAACATATCGGATGTAATATTTTACAACATTCTGGCGTATCGTCGCCTGCTTCTCGATGGGGACATTAGATACGTCTATAACGTTGTATATCCTAACCTAAGGGAACCTAACATCTCGGATGTAATATTTTACAACATTCCTGACGCGTCGGCCCCTATTTCTCGGTGGGAACATTATATACGTCTATAACGTTGTATATCCCAACCTAACGCAACCTAACTTCTGGGATGTATAATTTTACAACATTACTGGCATGTCGGTCAATACGTCTCGGTGGGAACGTTATATACGTCTATAACGATATATATCCTAACCTAAGGCAACCTAACATCTCGGATGTAATAGTTGACAACATTCCTGGCGTCTCGGCACGTACTCTCCGGTGGGAACATTATATACGCCTATAACGTTATTTATCCTAGCCTAATGCGACCTAACATATCGAATGTAATATTTTACAACATTCCTGGAGTGTCGTCGCCTGCTTCTCGAAGGGGACATTTTATACATCTATTACGTTGTATATCCTAACTTAACGCAACCTAACATCTGGGATGTAATATTTTACAACATTCCTGGCATGACGGGCCCTACGTCTTGGTGGGAACACTCTATACGTCTATCGCGTTGTATATCCTAACCTAAGGGAACCTAACATCTCGGGTGTAATATTTTACAACAATCCTGGCGTGTCGTCGCCTACTTTGGATGGGGACATTATATACATCTATAACATTGTATATCCTAACCTAAGGCAATCTAACATCTCGGATGTAATATTTTACAACATTCTGGCGTGTCGTCGCCTGCTTCTCGATGGGGACATTATATACGTCTATAACGTTGTATATCCTAACCTAACGCAACCTAACATTTGGGATGTAATATTTTACAACATTCCTGGCATGTCGGTCCCTACGTCTCGGTGGGAACATTATATACGTCTATAGCGATATATATCCTAACCTAAGGCATCCTAACATCTCGGATGTAATAGTTGACAACATTCCTGGCGTGTAGGCCCGTACTTCTCGGTGGGAACATCATATGCGTCTACAGCGATATATATCCTAACCGAAGGCAACCTAACATCTGGGATGTAATATTTTACAACATTCCTGGCATGTCGGTCCCTACATCTCGGTGGGAAAATTATATACGTCTATAACGTTGTATATCCTAATCTAAGGCAACCTAACATCTCGGATGTAATATTTTACAACATTCCTGGCGTGTCGGCTCATACTTTTCGGTGGGAACATTATATACGTCTATAACGTTATATATCCTAACGTAAGGCAACATAACATCTTTGATGTAATATTTTGCAACATTCCTGGCGTGTCGTCGCCTGCTTCACGATGGGGACATTATATACGTCTATAACATTGTATATTCTAACCTAACGCAACCTAACATCTGGGATGTAATATTTTACATTACTCCTGGCATGTCGGTCCCTACGTCTCAGTGGGAACACTCTATACGTCTATAGCGTTGTATATCCTAACCCAAGGCAACCTAACATCTCGGGTGTAATATTTTACAACATTTCTGACGCGTCGGCCCCAATTTCACGGTGGGAACATTAGATACGTCTATAACGTTATATATCATAGCCTAAGGCGACCTAACATGTCGAATGTAATATTTTACATCATTCCTGGCCTGTCGGCCCGTAGTTCTCGGTGGTAACATTATATACGTCTATAACGTTATATATCCTAGCCTAAGGCAAGATAACATGCCGAATGTAATATTTTACAACATTCCTGGCGTGTCGTCGCCTGCTTCTCAATGGGGACATTATATACATCTATAACGTTGTATATCCTAAGCTAAGGCAACCTAACACCTCGGATGTGATATTTTACAACATTCCTGGCATATCGGTCCCTACGTCTCGGTGGAAACATTGTATACGTCTATAACGATATATATCCTAGCCTAAGGCAACCTAACATCTCGGATGTAATATTTTACAACATTCTGGCGTGTCGTCGCCTGCTTCTCGATGGGGACATTATATACGTCTATAACGTTGTATATCCTAACCTAACGCAACCTAACATTTGGGATGTAATATTTTACAACATTCCTGGCATGTCGGTCCCTACGTCTCGGTGGGAACATTATATACGCCTATAACGTTATTTATCCTAACCGAAGGCAACCTAGCATCTTGGATGTAATATTTTACAACATTCCTGGCGGGCTGAACCTACTTCTCGGTGGGAACATTATATAAGTCGGTAACGTAATATAACCTAAAATAACCTATCTAGCCCCTCGGCGGTAATGTTTTACAGAATCGCGTTCGTGTCGTCCCGTAAGTCTCGGTGCGGACATTATATAAGTCTATAACGTTATATACCCTAACCTAAGGCAACTTAACATCTCGAATGTAGTATTTTACAACATTCCAGGCGTGTCGGCCCCTACTTCTCGGTGGGCACATAATATACGTCTATATCGTAATATAACCTAACCTAAACCCATTTTGCACTTCGGTGATTATGTTTTACAGAATCCCGGTCGTGTTGGCTCATACTGCTCGTTGGGGACATTAGATACGTCTATAACGTTATATATCCTAACCTAAGGCAACCTAACATCTCGGATGTAGTATTTTACAACATTCCTGGCGTGGCGGTACCTACTTCTCGGTGGGAACATTATATAAGTCTATATCGTAATATAACCTAACCTAACCCATCTAGACCCTCGCTGGTAAAGTTTCACAGAATCCCGTTCGTGTCCGCCGTACGTAACGGTGCGGTCATTATATACGTCTATAACGTTATATACCCTAACCTAACGCAACCTAACATCTCTAACGTAGTGTTTTACATCATTCCAGGCGGGTCGGCACCTACTTCTCGGTGGACACATTATATACGTCTATATCGCAATATAACCTAACCTAACCCATTTAGACCCTAGCTGGTAATATTTTACAGAATCCAGTTCATGTCGTCCCGTGCGTCTCGGTGGGAACATTGTATGCGTCTATAACGTTATATATCCTAACCTAAGGCTATCTCACATCTCGGATGTAGTAATTTCCAAAATTACTGGCGTGTCGGCCCCTACTTCTCGGTGGGAACATTATATACGTCCATAACGTAATATAACCTAACCTAACCCATGTAGCCCCTCGCTGGCAATGTTTTACAGAATCCCGGTCGTGTCGCCCCGCACGTCACGGTGCGGACATTATATAGATCTATAACGTTATATATCCTAACCTAAGGCAACCTAACATCTCACATGTAGTATTTTACAACATTCCAGGCGGGTCAGCCCCTACTTCTCGGTGGGCACATTATATACGTCTATATCGCAATATAACCTAACCTAACCCATTTAGCCCCTCGCTGGTAATGTTTTACAGAACCCAGTTCATGTCGTCCCGTACGTCTCGGTGGGGACATTGTATGCGTCTATAAGTTTATATATCCTAACCTAAGGCAACCTAACATCTCGATTGTAGTATTTTACAACATTCCAGGCGGATCAGCACCTACTTCTCGGTGGGAACATTATATACGTCTATATCGCAAAATAACCTAACCTAACCCATCTATACCCCCGCTGGTAATGTTTTACAGAATTCCTGACGCGTCTGCCCCTATTTCTCGGTGGGAATATTATATACGTCTATAACGTTACATATCCTAGCCTAAGGCAACCTAACATGTCGAATGTAATATTTTACAACATTCTGGCGTGTCGTCGCCTGCTTCTCGAAGGGGACATTATATACGTCTATAACGTTGTATATCCTAACCTAACGCAACCTAACATCTGGGATGTCATATTTTACAAAATTCCTGACGCGTCGGCCCCTATTTCTCGATGTGGACATAATATACATCTATAACATTGTATATCCTAACCTAAGGCAACCTAACATCTCGGATGTAATATTTTACAACATTCTGGCATGTCGGTCCCTACATCTCGGTGGGAACATTCTATACGTCTATAACGTTGTATATCCTAACCTAAGGGAAGCTAACATCTGGGATGTAATATTTTACAACATACCTGACGCGTCGGCCCCTATTTCTCGGTGGAAACATTATATACGTCTATCATGTTATATATCCTAGCCTAAGGCAACCTAACATATCGGATGTAATATTTTACAACATTCTGGCGTGTCGTCGCCTGCTTCTCGATGGGGACATTAGATACGTCTATAACGTTGTATATCCTAACCTAAGGGAACCTAACATCTCGGACGTAATATTTGACAACATTCTGGCGTGTCGTCGCCTTCTTCTCGATGGGGACATTATATACGTCTATAACGTTGTATATCCTAACCCAAAGCAACCTAACTTCTGGGATATAATGTGTTACAACATTCCTGGCATGTCGGTCGCCACGTCTCGGTGGGAACATTATATAAGTCTATAACGATATATATCCTAACCTAAAGCAACCTAACAACTCGGATGTAATGTTTTACAACATTCCTGGCATGTCGGTCCATACATCTCGGTGGGAACACTCTATACGTCTATAACGTTGTATATCCTAACCTAAGGGAACCTAACATTTCGGGTGTAATATTTTGCAACATTCCTGACGCGTCGGCCCCTATTTCTCGGTGGGAACATTATATACGTCTATCACGTTATATATCCTAGCCTAAGGCAACCTAACAACTCGGATGTAATATTTTACAACATTAATGGCATGTCGGTCCCTACATCTCGGTGGGAACATTCTATACGTCTATAACGTTGTATATCCTAACCTAAGGGAACCTAACATTTCGGGTGTAATATTTTACAACATTCCTGACGCGTCGGCCCCTACTTCTCGGTGGTAACATTATATACGTCTATAACGTTGTATATGCTAACCTAAGGGAACCTAACATCTCGGGTGTAATATTTTACAACATTCCTGTCGCGTCGGCCCCTATTTCTCGGTGGGAATATTATATACGTCTATAACGTTATATATCCTAGCCTAAGGCAACCTAACATGTCGAATGTAATATTTTACAACATTCTGGCGTGTCGTCGACTGCTTCTCGAAGGGGATATTATATACGTCTATAACGTTGTATATCCTAACCTAACGCAACCTAACATCTGGGATGTAATATTTTACAACATTCCTGACGCGTCGGTCCCTACTTCTCGGTGGGAACATTGTGTACGTCTATAACGGAATATGTCCTAGCCTAAGGCTACCTAACATCTGGGATGTAATATTTTACAACATTCCTGGCGTGTCGTCGCCTGCTTCTCGAAGGGGACATTATATACGTCTATAACGTTGTATATCCTAACCTAACGCAACCTAATATCTGGGATGTAATATTTTACAAGATTCCTGACGCGTCGGCCCTTATTTCTCGGTGTGCACATTATATACGTCTATTACGTTATATATCCTAGCCTAAGGCAACCTAACACGTCGAAAGTAATATTTTACAACATTCCTGGCGTGTCGTCGCCTACTTCGCGATGGGGACATTATATACATCTATAACGTTGTATATCCTAACCTAAGGCAACCTAACATCTCGGATGTAATATTTTACAACATTCCTGGCATGTCGGTCCCTACATCTCGGTGGGAACATTCTATACGTATATAACGTTGTATATCCTAACCTAACGCAACCTAACATCTGGGTTGTTTTATTTTACAACATTCCTGACGCGTCGGTCCCTACTTCTCGGTGGGAATATTGTATACGTCTATAACGATATATGTCCTAGCCTAAGGTAACCTAACATCTCGCATGTAATATTTTACAACATTCTGGCGTGTCGTCGCCTGCCTCTCGAAGGGGACATTATATACGTCTATAACGTTGTATATCCCAACCTGACGTAACCTAACATCTGGGATGTAATATTTTACAACATTCCTGACGCGTCGGCCCCTATTTCTCGGTGGGAACATTATATACGTCTATCACGTTACATATCCTAGCCTAAGGCAACCTAACATATCGGATGTAATATTTTACAACATTCTGGCGTATCGTCGCCTGCTTCTCGATGGGGACATTAGATACGTCTATAACGTTGTATATCCTAACCTAAGGGAACCTAACATCTCGGATGTAATATTTTACAACATTCTGGCGTGTCGTCGCCTGCTTCTCAATGGGGACATTATATACGTCTATAACGTTGTATATCCTAATCCAAAGCAACCTAACTTCTGGGATGTAATATTTTACAACATTCGTGGCATGTCGGTCCCCACGTCTCGGTGGGAACATTATATAAGTCTATAACGATATATATCCTAACCTAAAACAACCTAATAACTCGGATGTAATAGTTTACAACATTCCTGGCATGTCGGTTCCTACATCTCGGTGGGAACATTCTATACGTCCATAACGTTGTATATCCTAACCTAAGGGAACCTAACATTTCGGGTGTAATATTTTACAACATTCCTGACGCGACGGCCCCTATTTCTCGGTTGGAACATTATATACGTCTATAACGTTATATATCCTAGCCTAAGGCAACCGAACATGACGAATGTAATATTTTACGACATTCCTGTCGTGTCGTTGCCTACTTCTCGATGGGGACATTTTATACATATATAATGTTGTATATCCTAACTTAAGGCAACCTAACATCTCGGAAGTAATATTTTACAAAATTCCTGGCATGTCGGTCCCTACTTCTCGGTGGGAAAATTGTATACGTCTATAACGATATATATCCTAGCCTAAGGCAACCTAACAACTCGGATGTAATATTTTACAACATTCCTGGCATGTCGGTCCCTACATCTCGGTGGGTACATTCTATACGTCTATAACGTTGTATATCCTAACCTAAGGGAAGCTAACATCTGGGATGTAATATTTTACAACATACCTGACGCGTCGGCCCCTATTTCTCGGTGGAAACATTATATACGTCTATCATGTTATATATCCTAGCCTAAGGCAACCTAACATATCGGATGTAATATTTTACAACATTCTGGCGTGTCGTCGCCTGCTTCTCGATGGGGACATTAGATACGTCTATAACGTTGTATATCCTAACCTAAGGGAAGCTAACATCTCGGACGTAATATTTGACAACATTCTGGCGTGTCGTCGCCTTCTTCTCGATGGGGACATTATATACGTCTATAACGTTGTATATCCTAACCCAAAGCAACCTAACTTCTGGGATATAATGTGTTACAGCATTCCTGGCATGTCGGTCCCCACGTCTCGGTGGGAGCATTATATAAGTCTATAACGATATATATCCTAACCTAAAGCAACCTAACAACTCGGATGTAATGTTTTACAACATTCCTGGCATGTCGGTCCATACATCTCGGTGGGAACATTCTATACGTCTATAACGTTGTATATCCTAACCTAAGGGAACCTAACATTTCGGGTGTAATATTTTACAACATTCCTGACGCGTCGGCCCCTACTTCTCGGTGGGAATATTATATACGTGTACAACGTTATATATCCTAGCCTAAGGCGACCTAACATGTCGAATGTAATATTTTACATCATTCCTGTCGTGTCGGCCCGTAGTTCTCGGTGGTAACATTATATACGTCTATAAGGTTAGATATCCTAGCCTAAGGCAACCTAACATGTCGCATGTAATATTGTACAACATTCCTGGTGTGTCGTCACCTACTTCTGGATGGGGACATTATATACATCTATAACGTTGTACATCCTAACCTAAGGCAACCTAACATATCGGATGTAATATTTTACAACATTCCTGGCGTGTCGTCGCCTGCTTCTCGATGGGGACATTATATACGTCTATAACGTTGTATATCCTAACCCAAAGCAACCTAAGTTCTGGGATGTAATATTTTACAACATTCCTGGCATGTCGGTCCCCACGTCTCGGTGGGAACATTATATAAGTCTATAACGATATATATCCTAACCTAAAGGAACCTAACAACTCGGATGTAATATTTTAGAACATTCCTGGCATGTCGGTCCCTACATCTCGGTGTGGACATTCTATACGTCTATAACGTTGTATATCCTAACCTAAGGGAACCTAACATTTCGGGTGTAATATTTTGCAACATTCCTGACGCGTCGGCCCCTATTTCTCGGTGGGAATATTATATGCGTCTATAACGTTATATATCCTAGCCTAAGGCAACCTAACATGTCGAATGTAATATTTTACAACATTCTGGCGTGTCGTCGACTGCTTCTCGAAGGGGATATTATATACGTCTATAACGTTGTATATCCTAACCTAACGCAACTTAACATCTGGGATGTAATATTTTACAACATTCCTGACGCGTCGGTCCCTACTTCTCGGTGGGAACATTGTGTACGTCTATAACGGAATATGTCCTAGCCTAAGGCAACCTAACATCTGGGATGTAATATTTTACAACATTCCTGACGCGTCGGCCCCTACTTCTCGGTGGTAACATTATATACGTCTATAACGTTGTATATGCTAACCTAAGGGAACCTAACATCTCGGGTGTAATATTTTACAACATTCCTGTCGCGTCGGCCCCTATTTCTCGGTGGGAATATTATATACGTCTATAACGTTATATATCCTAGCCTAAGGCAACCTAACATGTCGAATGTAATATTTTACAACATTCTGGAGTGTCGTCGACTGCTTCTCGAAGGGGACATTATATACGTCTATAACGTTGTATATCCTAACCTAACGCAACATAACATCTGGGATGTAATATTTTACAACATTCCTGACGCGTCGGTACCTACTTCTCGGTGGGAACATTGTGTACGTCTATAACGGAATATGTCCTAGCCTAAGGTAACCTAACATCTGGGATGTAATATTTTACAACATTCCTGGCGTGTCGTCGCCTGCTTCTCGAAGGGGACATTATATACGTCTATAACGTTGTATATCCTAACCTAACGCAACCTAATATCTGGGATGTAATATTTTTCAACATTCCTGACGCGCCGGCCCTTATTTCTCGGTGTGCACATTATATACGTCTATAACGTTATATATCCTAGCCTAAGGCAACCTAACATCTGGGATGTAATATTTTACAACATTCCTGACGCGTCGGCCCCTACTTCTCGGTGGTAACATTATATACGTCTATAACGTTGTATATGCTAACCTAAGGGAACCTAACATCTCGGGTGTAATATTTTACAACATTCCTGTCGCGTCGGCCCCTATTTCTCGGTGGGAATATTATATACGTCTATAACGTTATATATCCTAGCCTAAGGCAACCTAACATGTCGAATGTAATATTTTACAACATTCTGGAGTGTCGTCGACTGCTTCTCGAAGGGGACATTATATACGTCTATAACGTTGTATATCCTAACCTAACGCAACATAACATCTGGGATGTAATATTTTACAACATTCCTGACGCGTCGGTACCTACTTCTCGGTGGGAACATTGTGTACGTCTATAACGGAATATGTCCTAGCCTAAGGCAACCTAACATCTGGGATGTAATATTTTACAACATTCCTGG
Source organism: Xylocopa violacea (assembly GCA_963969225.1). NCBI lineage: Eukaryota > Metazoa > Arthropoda > Insecta > Hymenoptera > Apidae > Xylocopa > Xylocopa violacea. Next base: position 152,693 of record CAXAJV010000500.1, on the reverse strand, counting down.
CGTGTCGTCGCCTGCTTCTCGAAGGGGACATTATATACGTCTATAACGTTGTATATCCTAACCTAACGCAACCTAATATCTGGGATGTAATATTTTTCAACATTCCTGACGCGCCGGCCCTTATTTCTCGGTGTGCACATTATATACGTCTATAACGTTATATATCCTAGCCTAAGGCAACCTAACACGTCGAAAGTAATATTTTACAACATTCCTGGCGTGTCGTCGCCTACTTCGCGATGGGGACATTATATACATCTATAACGTTGTATATCCTAATCCAAAGCAACCTAACTTCTGGGATGTAATATTTTACAACATTCCTGGCATGTCGGTCGCCACGTCTCGGTGGGAACATTATATAAGTCTATAACGATATATATCCTAACCTAAAGCAACCTAACAACTCGGATGTAATGTTTTACAACATTCCTGGCATGTCGGTCCATACATCTCGGTGGGAACACTCTATACGTCTATAACGTTGTATATCCTAACCTAAGGGAACCTAACATTTCGGGTGTAATATTTTGCAACATTCCTGACGCGTCGGCCCCTATTTCTCGGTGGGAACATTATATACGTCTATCACGTTATATATCCTAGCCTAAGGCAACCTAACAACTCGGATGTAATATTTTACAACATTCCTGGCATGTCGGTCCCTACATCTCGGTGGGAACATTCTATACGTCTATAACGTTGTATATCCTAACCTAAGGGAACCTAACATTTCGGGTGTAATATTTTACAACATTCCTGACGCGTCGGCCCCTACTTCTCGGTGGTAACATTATATACGTCTATAACGTTGTATATGCTAACCTAAGGGAACCTAACATCTCGGGTGTAATATTTTACAACATTCCTGTCGCGTCGGCCCCTATTTCTCGGTGGGAATATTATATACGTCTATAACGTTATATATCCTAGCCTAAGGCAACCTAACATGTCGAATGTAATATTTTACAACATTCTGGCGTGTCGTCGACTGCTTCTCGAAGGGGATATTATATACGTCTATAACGTTGTATATCCTAACCTAACGCAACCTAACATCTGGGATGTAATATTTTACAACATTCCTGACGCGTCGGTCCCTACTTCTCGGTGGGAACATTGTGTACGTCTATAACGGAATATGTCCTAGCCTAAGGCTACCTAACATCTGGGATGTAATATTTTACAACATTCCTGGCGTGTCGTCGCCTGCTTCTCGAAGGGGACATTATATACGTCTATAACGTTGTATATCCTAACCTAACGCAACCTAATATCTGGGATGTAATATTTTACAAGATTCCTGACGCGTCGGCCCTTATTTCTCGGTGTGCACATTATATACGTCTATTACGTTATATATCCTAGCCTAAGGCAACCTAACACGTCGAAAGTAATATTTTACAACATTCCTGGCGTGTCGTCGCCTACTTCGCGATGGGGACATTATATACATCTATAACGTTGTATATCCTAACCTAAGGCAACCTAACATCTCGGATGTAATATTTTACAACATTCCTGGCATGTCGGTCCCTACATCTCGGTGGGAACATTCTATACGTATATAACGTTGTATATCCTAACCTAACGCAACCTAACATCTGGGTTGTTTTATTTTACAACATTCCTGACGCGTCGGTCCCTACTTCTCGGTGGGAATATTGTATACGTCTATAACGATATATGTCCTAGCCTAAGGTAACCTAACATCTCGCATGTAATATTTTACAACATTCTGGCGTGTCGTCGCCTGCCTCTCGAAGGGGACATTATATACGTCTATAACGTTGTATATCCCAACCTGACGTAACCTAACATCTGGGATGTAATATTTTACAACATTCCTGACGCGTCGGCCCCTATTTCTCGGTGGGAACATTATATACGTCTATCTCGTTACATATCCTAGCCTAAGGCAACCTAACATATCGGATGTAATATTTTACAACATTCTGGCGTATCGTCGCCTGCTTCTCGATGGGGACATTAGATACGTCTATAACGTTGTATATCCTAACCTAAGGGAACCTAACATCTCGGATGTAATATTTTACAACATTCTGGCGTGTCGTCGCCTGCTTCTCAATGGGGACATTATATACGTCTATAACGTTGTATATCCTAATCCAAAGCAACCTAACTTCTGGGATGTAATATTTTACAACATTCGTGGCATGTCGGTCCCCACGTCTCGGTGGGAACATTATATAAGTCTATAACGATATATATCCTAACCTAAAACAACCTAATAACTCGGATGTAATAGTTTACAACATTCCTGGCATGTCGGTTCCTACATCTCGGTGGGAACATTCTATACGTCCATAACGTTGTATATCCTAACCTAAGGGAACCTAACATTTCGGGTGTAATATTTTACAACATTCCTGACGCGACGGCCCCTATTTCTCGGTTGGAACATTATATACGTCTATAACGTTATATATCCTAGCCTAAGGCAACCGAACATGACGAATGTAATATTTTACGACATTCCTGTCGTGTCGTTGCCTACTTCTCGATGGGGACATTTTATACATATATAATGTTGTATATCCTAACTTAAGGCAACCTAACATCTCGGAAGTAATATTTTACAAAATTCCTGGCATGTCGGTCCCTACTTCTCGGTGGGAAAATTGTATACGTCTATAACGATATATATCCTAGCCTAAGGCAACCTAACAACTCGGATGTAATATTTTACAACATTCCTGGCATGTCGGTCCCTACATCTCGGTGGGTACATTCTATACGTCTATAACGTTGTATATCCTAACCTAAGGGAAGCTAACATCTGGGATGTAATATTTTACAACATACCTGACGCGTCGGCCCCTATTTCTCGGTGGAAACATTATATACGTCTATCATGTTATATATCCTGGCCTAAGGCAACCTAACATATCGGATGTAATATTTTACAACATTCTGGCGTGTCGTCGCCTGCTTCTCGATGGGGACATTAGATACGTCTATAACGTTGTATATCCTAACCTAAGGGAAGCTAACATCTCGGACGTAATATTTGACAACATTCTGGCGTGTCGTCGCCTTCTTCTCGATGGGGACATTATATACGTCTATAACGTTGTATATCCTAACCCAAAGCAACCTAACTTCTGGGATATAATGTGTTACAACATTCCTGGCATGTCGGTCCCCACGTCTCGGTGGGAGCATTATATATGTCTATAACGATATATATCCTAACCTAAAGCAACCTAACAACTCGGATGTAATGTTTTACAACATTCCTGGCATGTCGGTCCATACATCTCGGTGGGAACATTCTATACGTCTATAACGTTGTATATCCTAACCTAAGGGAACCTACACATTTCGGGTGTAATATTTTACAACATTCCTGACGCGTCGGCCCCTACTTCTCGGTGGGAATATTATATACGTCTACAACGTTATATATCCTAGCCTAAGGCGACCTAACATGTCGAATGTAATATTTTACATCATTCCTGTCGTGTCGGCCCGTAGTTCTCGGTGGTAACATTATATACGTCTATAAGGTTAGATATCCTAGCCTAAGGCAACCTAACATGTCGCATGTAATATTGTACAACATTCCTGGTGTGTCGTCACCTACTTCTGGATGGGGACATTATATACATCTATAACGTTGTACATCCTAACCTAAGGCAACCTAACATATCGGATGTAATATTTTACAACATTCCTGACGCGCCGGCCCCTATTTCTCGGTGGGAATATTATATACGTCTATAACGTTATATATCCTAGCCTAAGGCAACCTAACATCTCGGATGTAATATTTTACAACATTCCTGGCGTGTCGTCGCCTGCTTCTCGATGGGGACATTATATACGTCTATAACGTTGTATATCCTAACCCAAAGCAACCTAAGTTCTGGGATGTAATATTTTACAACATTCCTGGCATGTCGGTCCCCACGTCTCGGTGGGAACATTATATAAGTCTATAACGATATATATCCTAACCTAAAGGAACCTAACAACTCGGATGTAATATTTTAGAACATTCCTGGCATGTCGGTCCCTACATCTCGGTGTGGACATTCTATACGTCTATAACGTTGTATATCCTAACCTAAGGGAACCTAACATTTCGGGTGTAATATTTTGCAACATTCCTGACGCGTCGGCCCCTATTTCTCGGTGGGAATATTATATGCGTCTATAACGTTATATATCCTAGCCTAAGGCAACCTAACATGTCGAATGTAATATTTTACAACATTCTGGCGTGTCGTCGACTGCTTCTCGAAGGGGATATTATATACGTCTATAACGTTGTATATCCTAACCTAACGCAACTTAACATCTGGGATGTAATATTTTACAACATTCCTGACGCGTCGGTCCCTACTTCTCGGTGGGAACATTGTGTACGTCTATAACGGAATATGTCCTAGCCTAAGGCAACCTAACATCTGGGATGTAATATTTTACAACATTCCTGACGCGTCGGCCCCTATTTCTCGGTGGGAACATTATATACGTCTATCACGTTACATATCCTAGCCTAAGGCAACCTAACATATCGGATGTAATATTTTACAACATTCTGGCGTATCGTCGCCTGCTTCTCGATGGGGACATTAGATACGTCTATAACGTTGTATATCCTAACCTAAGGGAACCTAACATCTCGGATGTAATATTTTACAACATTCTGGCGTGTCGTCGCCTGCTTCTCAATGGGGACATTATATACGTCTATAACGTTGTATATCCTAATCCAAAGCAACCTAACTTCCGGGATGTAATATTTTACAACATTCGTGGCATGTCGGTCCCCACGTCTCGGTGGGAACATTATATAAGTCTATAACGATATATATCCTAACCTAAAGCAACCTAACAACTCGGATGTAATAGTTTACCACATTCCTGGCGGCCCCTACATCTCGGTGGGAACATTCTACACGTCTATAACGTTGTATATCCTAACCTAAGGGAACCTAACATTTCGGGTGTAATATTTTACAACATTCCTGGCGCGTCGGCCCCTATTTCTCGGTGGGAATATTATATACGTCTATAACGTTACATATCTTAGACTAAGGCAACCTAACATGTCGAATGTAATATTTTACATCATTCTGGCGTGTCGTCGACTGCTTCTCGAAGGGGATATTATATACGTCTATAACGTTGTATATCCTAACCTAACGCAACCTAACATCTGGGATGTAATATTTTACAACATTCCTGACGCGTCGGTCCCTACTTCTCGGTGGGAACATTGTGTACGTCTATAACGGAATATGTCCTAGCCTAAGGCTACCTAACATCTGGGATGTAATATTTTACAACATTCCTGGCGTGTCGTCGCCTGCTTCTCGAAGGGGACATTATATACGTCTATAACGTTGTATATCCTAACCTAACGCAACCTAATATCTGGGATGTAATATTTTACAAGATTCCTGACGCGTCGGCCCTTATTTCTCGGTGTGCACATTATATACGTCTATTACGTTATATATCCTAGCCTAAGGCAACCTAACACGTCGAAAGTAATATTTTACAACATTCCTGGCGTGTCGTCGCCTACTTCGCGATGGGGACATTATATACATCTATAACGTTGTATATCCTAACCTAAGGCAACCTAACATCTCGGATGTAATATTTTACAACATTCGTGGCATGTCGGTCCCCACGTCTCGGTGGGAACATTATATAAGTCTATAACGATATATATCCTAACCTAAAACAACCTAATAACTCGGATGTAATAGTTTACAACATTCCTGGCATGTCGGTTCCTACATCTCGGTGGGAACATTCTATACGTCCATAACGTTGTATATCCTAACCTAAGGGAACCTAACATTTCGGGTGTAATATTTTACAACATTCCTGACGCGTCGGCCCCTATTTCTCGGTGGGAATATTATATACGTCTATAACGTTACATATCCTAGACTAAGGCAACCTAACATGTCGAATGTAATATTTTACATCATTCTGGCGTGTCGTCGCCTGCTTCTCGAAGGTGACATTATATACGTCTATAACGTTGTATATCCTAACCTAAGTGAACCTAACATCTGGGATGTAATATTTTACAACATTCCTGGCATGTCGGTCCCTACTTCTCGGTGGGAATATTATATACGTCTATAACGTTACATATCCTAGACTAAGGCAACCTAACATGTCGAATGTAATATTTTACAACATTCTGGCGTGTCGTCGCCTTCTTCTCGAAGGTGACATTATATACGTCTATTACGTTGTATATCCTAACCTAACGCAATCTAACATCTCGGATGTAATATTTTACAACATTCCTGACGCGTCGGCCCCTATTTCTCGGTGGGAACATTATATACGTCTATCACGTTACATATCCTAGCCTAAGGCAACCTAACATATCGGAGGTAATATTTTACAACATTCTGGCGTGTCGTCGCCTGCTTCTCGATGGGGACATTAGATACGTCTATAACGTTGTATATCCTAATCTAAGGGAACCTAACATGTCGAATGTAATATTTTATAACATTCCTGGCGTGTCGTCGCCTGCTTCTCGATGGGGACATTATATACGTCTATAACGTTGTATATCCTAATCCAAAGCAACCTAACTTCTGGGATGTAATATTTTGCAACATTCCTGACGAGTCGGCCCCTATTTCTCGGTGGGAACATTATATACGTCTATCACGTTATATATCCTAGCCTAAGGCAACCTAACAACTCGGATGTAATATTTTACAACATTCCTGGCATGTCGGTCCCTACTTCTCGGTGGGAACATTCTATACGTCTATAACGTTGTATATCCTAACCTAAGGGAACCTAACATTTCGGGTGTAATATTTTACAACATTCCTGACGCGTCGGCCCCTACTTCTCGGTGGGAATATTATATACGTCTATAACGTTACATATCCTAGACTAAGGCAACCTAACATGTCGAATGTAATATTTTACAACATTCTGGCGTGTCGTCGCCTTCTTCTCGAAGGTGACATTATATACGTCTATTACGTTGTATATGCTAACCTAAGGGAACCTAACATCTCGGGTTTAATATTTTACAACATTCCTGTCGCGTCGGCACCTATTTCTTGGTGGGAACATTATATACGTCTATCACGTTACATATCCTAGCCTAAGGCAACCTAACATATCGGAGGTAATATTTTACAACATTCTGGCGTGTCGTCGCCTGCTTCTCGATGGGGACATTAGATACGTCTATAACGGAATATGTCCTAGCCTAAGGCAACCTAACATATCGGATGTAATATTTTACAACATTCCTGGCGTGTCGTCGCCTGCTTCTCGAAGGGGACATTATATACGTCTATAACGTTGTATATCCTAACCTAACGCAACCTAATATCTGGGATGTAATATTTTACAACATTCCTGACGCGTCGGCCCCTATTTCTCGGTGGGAATATTATATACGTCTATAACGTTATATATCCTAGCCTAGGGCAACCTAACACGTCGAAAGTAATATTTTACAACATTCCTGGCGTGTCGTCGCCTACTTCGCGATGGGGACATTATATACATCTATAACGTTGTGTATCCTAACCTAAGGCAACCTAACATCTCGGGTGTAATATTTTACAACATTCCTGACGCGTCGGCCCCTATTTCTCGGTGATAACATTATATGCGTGTATAACATTATATATCCTAGCCTAAGGAAACCTAACATGTCAAATGTAATATTTTACAACACTCCTGGCGTGTCGTCGCCTACTTCTGAATGAGGACATTATATACATCTATAACTTTGTATATCCTAACCTAAGGCAACCTAACATCTCGGATGTAATATTTGACAACATTCCTGGCATGTCGGTCCCCTCGTCTCAGTGGTAACATTATATAAGTCTATAACGTTGTATGTCCTAACCTAATGCAACCTAACGTCTCGGATGTAATATTTTACAACATTCCTGGCATGTCGGTCCCTACATCTCGGTGGGAACATTCTCTACGTCTATAACGTTGTATATCCTAACCTAAGGGAACCTAACATTTCGGGTGTAATATTTTGCAACATTCCTGACGCGTCGGCCCCTATTTCTCGGTGGGAACATTATATACTTCTATAACGTTGTATATCCTAGCCTAAGGCAACCTAACAACTCGGATGTAATATTTTACAACATTCCTGACGCGTCGGTCCCAACTTCTCGGTGGGAACATTATATAAGTCTATAACGTTATATATCCTAGCCTAAGGCAACCTAACATGTCGGATGTAATATTTTACAACATTCTGGCGTTTCGTCGCCTGCTTCTTGTAGGGGACATTATATACGTCTATAACTTTGTATATCCTAACCTAACGCAACCTAACATCTGGGTTGTTTTATTTTACAACATTCCTGACGCGTCGGTCCCTACTTCTCGGTGGGAACATTGTATACGTCCATAACGATATATGTCCTAGCCTAAGGTAACCTAACATCTCGCATGTAATATTTTACAACATTCCTGGCGTGCCGTCGCCTGCTTCTCGATGGGGACATTATATACGTCTATAACGTTGTATATCCTAACCCAAAGCAACCTAACTTCTGGGATGTAATATTTTACAACATTCCTGGCATGTCGGTCCCCGCTTCTCGGTGGGAACATTATATAAGTCTATAACGATATATATCCTAACCTAAAGCAACCTAACAACTCGGATGTCATATTTTACAACATTCCTGGCATGTCGGTCCCTACATCTCGGTGGGAACATTCTATACGTCCATAACGTCGTATATCCTAACCTAAGGGAACCTAACATCTCGGGTGTAGTATTTTACAACATTCCTGACATGTCGGCCCCTATTTCTAGGTGGGAATATTATATACGTCTACAACATTATATATCCTAACGTAAGGCAACATAACATCTCGGATATAATATTTTACAACATGCCTGGCGTGTCGTCGCCTGCTTAACGATGGGGACATTATATATGTCTATAACGTTGTATATCCTAACCCAAAGCAACCTAACTTCTGGGATGTAATGTTTTACAACATTCCTGGCATGTCGGTCCCTACGTCACGGTGGGAACATTATATAAGTCTATAACGATATATATCCTAACCTAAAGCAACCTAACAACTCGGATGTAATAGTTTACAACATTCCTGGCATGTCGGTTCCTACATCTCGGTGGGAACATTCTATACGTCTATAACGTTGTATATCCTAACCTAAGGGAACCTAACATTTCGGGTGTAATATTTTACGACATTCCTGACGCGTCGGCCCCTATTTCTCGGTGGGAATATTATATACGTCTATAACGTTACATATCCTAGCCTAAGGCAACCTAACATCTCGGATGTTATATTTTACAACATTCCTGGCGTGTCGTCGCCTGCTTCTCGATGGGGACATGAGATACGTCTATAACGTTGTATATCCTAACCTAAGGGAACCTAACATCTCGGACGTAATATTTTACAACATTCTGGCGTGTCGTCACCTTCTTCTTGATGGGGACATTATATACGTCTATAACGTTGTATATCCTAACCCAAAGCAACCAAACTTCTGGGATGTAATAGTTTACAACATTCCTGGCATGTCGGTCCCCACGTCTCGGTGGGAACATTATATAAGTCTATAACGATATATATCCTAACCTAAAGCAACCAAACAACTCGAATGTAATATTTTAGAACATTCCTGGCATGTCGGTCCCTACATCTCGGTGGGAACATTCTATACGTCTATAACGTTGTATATCCTATCCTAAGGGAACCTAACATTTCGGGTGTAATATTTTACAACATTCCTGACGCGTCGGCCCCTATTTCTCGGTGGGAATATTATATACGTCTATAACGTTGTAATCCTAACCTAAGGGAACCTAACATTTCGGGTGTAATATTTTGCAACATTCCTGACGCGTCGGCCCCTATTTCTCGGTGGGAATATTATATACGTCTATAACGTTGTATATCCTAACCTAAGGGAACCTAACATTTCGGGTGTAATATTTTGCAACGTTCCTGACGTGTCGTCGCCTGCTTCTCGATGGGGACATTATATACGTCTATAACGTTGTATATCCTAACCCAAAGCAACCTAACTTCTGGGATGTAATAGTTTACAACATAACTGGCATGTCGGTCCCCACGTCTCGGTGGGAACATTATATACGTCTATAACGTTGTATATCCTAACCCAAAGCAACCTAACTTCTGGGATGTAATAGTTTACAACATAACTGGCATGTCGGTCCCTACATCTCGGTAGGAACATTCTATACGTCTATAACGTTGTATATCCTAACCTAAGGGAACCTAACATTTCGGGTGTAATATTTTACAACATTCCTGACGCGTCGGCCCCTATTTCTCGGTGGGAATATTATATACGTCTATAACGTTACATATCCTAGCCTAAGGCAACCTAACATGTCGAATGTAATATTTTACAACATTCTGGCGTGTCGTCGCCTGCTTCTCGATGGGGACATTAGATACGTCTATAACGTTGTATATCCTAACCTAAGGGAACCTAACATCTCGGACGTAATATTTTACAACATTCTGGCGTGTCGTCGCCTTCTTCTTGATGGGGACATTATATACGTCTATAACGTTGTATATCCTAACCCAAAGCAACCAAACTTCTGGGATGTAATATTTTACAACATTCCTGGCATGTCGGTCCCCACGTCTCGGTGGGAACATTATATAAGTCTATAACGATATATATCCTAACCTAAAGCAACCAAACAACTCGAATGTAATATTTTAGAACATTCCTGGCATGTCGGTCCCTACATCTCGGTGGGAACATTCTATACGTCTATAACGTTGTATATCCTAACCTAAGGGAACCTAACATTTCGGGGGTAATATTTTACAACATTCCTGACGCGTCGGCCCCTATTTCTCGGTGGGAATATTATATACGTCTATAACGTTACATATCCTAGCCTAAGGCAACCTAACATGTCGAATGTAATATTTTACAACATTCTGGCGTGTCGCCCCCTGCTTCTCAAAGGGGACATTATATACGTCTATAACGTTGTATATCCTAACCCAACGCAACCTAACATCTGGGATGTAATATTTTACAACATTCATGACGCGTCGGCCCCTATTTCTCGGTGGGAACATTATATACGTCTATCACGTTATATATCCTAGCATAAGGCAACCTAACATCTCGGGTGTAATATTTTACAACATTCCTGACGCGTCGGTCCCGACGTCTCGGCGGGAACATTATATAAGTCTATAACGATATATATCCTAACCTAACGCAACCTAACATCTGGGATGTAATATTTTACAACATTCCTGACGCGTGGGCCCCTATTTCTCGGTGGGAACATTATATACGCCTATCACGTTATATATCCTAGCCCAAGGCAACGTAACATGTCCAATGTAATATTTTACAACATTCTGGCCTGTCGTCGCCTGCTTCTCGAAGGGGACATTATATACGTCTATAACGTTGTATATCCTAACCTAAGGGAACCTAACATCTCGGGTGTAATATTTTACAACATTCCTGACGCGTCGGCCCCTATTTCTCGGTGGGAATATTATATACGTCTATAACGTTACATATCCTAGCCTAAGGCAACCTAACATGTCGAATGTAATATTTTACAACATTCTGGCGTGTCGTCTCCTGCTTCTCGATGGGGACATTAGATACGTCTATAACGTTGTATATCCTAACCTAAGGGAACCTAACATCTCGGACGTAATATTTTACAACATTCTGGCGTGTCGTCGCCTTCTTCTTGATGGGGACATTATATACGTCTATAACGTTGTATATCCTAACCCAAAGCAACCAAACTTCTTTGATGTAATATTTTACAACATTCCTGGCATGTCGGTCCCCACGTCTCGGTGGGAACATTATATAAGTCTATAACGATATATATCCTAACCTAAAGCAACCAAAGAACTCGAATGTAATATTTTAGAACATTCCTGGCATGTCGGTCCCCACATCTCGGTGGGAACATTCTATACGTCTATAACGTTGTATATCCCAACCTAAGGGAACCTAACATTTCGGGTGTAATATTTTACAACATTCCTGACGCGTCGGCCCCTATTTCTCGGTGGGAATATTATATACGTCTATAACGTTGTAATCCTAACCTAAGGGAACCTAACATTTCGGGTGTAATATTTTGCAACATTCCTGACGCGTCGGCCCCTATTTCTCGGTGGGAATATTATATACGTCTATAACGTTGTATATCCTAACCTAAGGGAACCTAACATTTCGGGTGTAATATTTTGCAACGTTCCTGACGTGTCGTCGCCTGCTTCTCGATGGGGACATTATATACGTCTATAACGTTGTATATCCTAACCCAAAGCAACCTAACTTCTGGGATGTAATAGTTTACAACATAACTGGCATGTCGGTCCCCACGTCTCGGTGGGAACATTATATAAGTCTATAACGATATATATCCTAACCTAAAGCAACCAAAGAACTCGAATGTAATATTTTAGAACATTTCTGGCATGTCGGTCCCCGCGTCTCGGTGGGAACATTATATAAGTCTATAACGATATATATCCTAACCTAAAGCAACCTAACAACTCGGATGTCATATTTTACAACATTCCTGGCATGTCGGTCCCTACATCTCGGTGGGAACATTCTATACGTCCATAACGTCGTATATCCTAACCTAAGGGAACCTAACATCTCGGGTGTAGTATTTTACAACATTCCTGACGCGTCGGCCCCTATTTCTAGGTGGGAATATTATATACGTCTATAACATTATATATCCTAACGTAAGGCAACATAACATCTCGGATATAATATTTTACAACATGCCTGGCGTGTCGTCGCCTGCTTAACGATGGGGACATTATATATGTCTATAACGTTGTATATCCTAACCCAAAGCAACCTTCCTTCTGGGATGTAATGTTTTACAACATTCCTGGCATGTCGTCGCCTACGTCTCGGTGGGAACATTATATAAGTCTATAACGATATATATCCTAACCTAAAGCAACCTAACAACTCGGATGTAATAGTTTACAACATTCCTGGCATGTCGGTTCCTACATCTCGGTGGGAACATTCTATACGTCTATAACGTTGTATATCCTAACCTAAGGGAACCTAACATTTCGGGTGTAATATTTTACAACATTCCTGACGCGTCGGCCCCTATTTCTCGATGGGAATATTATATACGTCTATAACGTTATATATCCTAGTCTAAGGCAACCTAACATGTCGAATGTAATATTTTACAACATTCTGGCGTTTCGTCGCCTGCTTCTTGAAGGGGACATTATATACGTCTATAACTTTGTATATCCTAACCTAACGCAACCTAACATCTGGGTTGTTTTATTTTACAACATTCCTGACGCGTCGGTCCCTACTTCTCGGTGGGAACATTGTATACGTCCATAACGATATATGTCCTAGCCTAAGGTAACCTAACATCTCGCATGTAATATTTTACAACATTCCTGGCGTGTCGTCGCCTGCTTCTCGATGGGGACATTATATACGTCTATAACGTTGTATATCCTAACCCAAAGCAACCTAACTTCTGGGATGTAATATTTTACAACATTCCTGGCATGTCGGTCCCCGCGTCTCGGTGGGAACATTATATAAGTCTATAACGATATATATCCTAACCTAAAGCAACCTAACAACTCGGATGTAATATTTTACAACATTCCTGGCATGTCGGTCCCTACATCTCGGTGCGAACATTCTATACGTCTATAACGTTGTATATCCTAACCTATGGGAACCTATCATCTCGGGTGTAATATTTTACAACATACCGACGCGTCGGCCCCTACTTCTCGGTGGGAATATTATATACGTCTGTAACGTTATATATCCTAGCCTAAGGCAACCTAACATGTCGAATGTAATATTTTCAACATTCTGGCGTGTCGTCGCCTGCTTCTCAAAGGGGACATTATATACGTCTATAACGTTGTATATCCTAACCTAACGCAACCTAACATCTGGGATGTAATATTTTACAACATTCCTGACGCGTCGGCCCCTATTTCTCGGTGGGAACATTACATACGTCTATCACGTTATATATCCAAGCCTAAGGCAACCTAACACATCGGATGTAATATTTTACAACATTCCTGGCATGTCGGTCCCTACATCTCGGTGTGAACATTATATACGTCTGCAAGGTTATATATCATAACCTAAGGCAACCTAACCTCTCTACAGTAATATTTTACAGCATTCCTGACGTGACGGCGCCTACTTCCCGATGGGGACATTATATACGTCTATAACGTTGTATATCCTAACCTAAGGCAACCTAACATATCGGATGTAATATTTTACAACATTCTGGCGTGTCGTCGCCTGCTTCTCGATGGGGACATTAGATACGTCTATAACGTTGTATGTCCTAACCTAACGCAACCTAACATCTCGGATGTAATATTTTACAACATTCCTGGCATGTCGGTCCCTACATTTCGGGGGGAACATTCTATACGTATATAACGTTGTATATCCTAACCTAAGGGAACCTAACATTTCGGGTGTAATATTTTACAACATTCCTGACGCGTCGGCCCCTATTTCTCGGTGGGAATATTATATACGTCTATAACGTTATATATCCTAGTCTAAGGCAACCTAACATGTCGAATGTAATATTTTACAACATTCTGGCGTTTCGTCGCCTGCTTCTTGAAGGGGACATTATATACGTCTATAACTTTGTATATCCTAACCTAACGCAACCTAACATCTGGGTTGTTTTATTTTACAACATTCCTGACGCGTCGGTCCCTACTTCTCGGTGGGAACATTGTATACGTCCATAACGATATATGTCCTAGCCTAAGGTAACCTAACATCTCGCATTTAATATTTTACAACATTCCTGGCGTGTCGTCGCCTGCTTCTCGATGGGGACATTATATACGTCTATAACGTTGTATATCCTAACCCAAAGCAACCTAAATTCTGGGATGTAATATTTTACAACATTCCTGGCATGTCGGTCCCCGCGTCTCGGTGGGAACATTATATAAGTCTATAACGATATATATCCTAACCTAAAGCAACCTAACAACTCGGATGTCATATTTTTCAACATTCCTGGCATGTCGGTCCCTACATCTCGGTGGGAACATTCTATACGTCCATAACGTCGTATATCCTAACCTAAGGGAACCTAACATCTCGGGTGTAGTATTTTACAACATTCCTGACATGTCGGCCCCTATTTCTAGGTGGGAATATTATATACGTCTACAACATTATATATCCTAACGTAAGGCAACATAACATCTCGGATATAATATTTTACAACATGCCTGGCGTGTCGTCGCCTGCTTAACGATGGGGACATTATATATGTCTATAACGTTGTATATCCTAACCCAAAGCAACCTAACTTCTGGGATGTAATGTTTTACAACATTCCTGGCATGTCGGTCCCTACGTCTCGGTGGGAACATTATATAAGTCTATAACGATATATATCCTAACCTAAAGCAACCTAACAACTCTGATGTAATAGTTTACAACATTCCTGGCATGTCGGTTCCTACATCTCGGTGGGAACATTCTATACGTCTATAACGTTGTATATCCTAACCTAAGGGAACCTAACATTTCGGGTGTAATATTTTACGACATTCCTGACGCGTCGGCCCCTATTTCTCGGTGGGAATATTATATACGTCTATAACGTTGTATATCCTAACCTAAGGGAACCTAACATTTCGGGTGTAATATTTTGCAACGTTCCTGACGTGTCGTCGCCTGCTTCTCGATGGGGACATTATATACGTCTATAACGTTGTATATCCTAACCCAAAGCAACCTAACTTCTGGGATGTAATATTTTACAACATTCCTGGCATGTCGGTCCCCGCGTCTCGGTGGGAACATTATATAAGTCTATAACGATATATATCCTAACCTAAAGCAACCTAACAACTCGGATGTAATATTTTACAACATCCCTGGCATGTCGGACCCTACATCTCGGTTGGAACATTTTATACGTCTATAACGTTGTACATCTTAACCTAAGGGAACCTAACATTTCGGGTGTAATATTTTACAACATTCCTGACGCGTCGGCCCCTATTTCTCGGTGGGAATATTATATACGTCTATAACGTTATATATCCTAACGTAAGGCAACATAACATCTCGCATGTAATATTTTACAACATTCCTGGCGTGTAGTCGCCTGCTTCTCGATGGTGACATTATATACGTCTATAACGTTGTATATCCTAACCCAAAGCAACCTAACTTCTGGGATGTAATATTTTACAACATTCCTGGCATGTCGGTCCCTACATCTCGGTGTGAACATTATATACGTCTGCAAGGTTATATATCATAACCTAAGGCAACCTAACCTCTCTACAGTAATATTTTACAGCATTCCTGACGTGACGGCGCCTACTTCCCGATGGGGACATTATATACGTCTATAACGCTGTATATCCTAACCTAAGGCAACCTAACATATCGGATGTAATATTTTACAACATTCTGGCGTGTCGTCGCCTGCTTCTCGATGGGGACATTAGATACGTCTATAACGTTGTATGTCCTAACCTAACGCAACCTAACATCTCGGATGTAATATTTTACAACATTCCTGGCATGTCGGTCCCTACATTTCGGGGGGAACATTCTATACGTATATAACGTTGTATATGCTACCCTAAGGGAACCTAACATCTCGGGTGTAATATTTTACAACATTCCTGACGCGTCGGCCCGTAGTTCTCGGTGATAACATTATATGCGTGTATAACATTATATATCCTAGCCTAAGGAAACCTAACATGTCAAATGTAATATTTTACAACACTCCTGGCGTGTCGTCGCCTACTTCTGGATGAGGACATTATATACATCTATAACTTTGTATATCCTAACCTAAGGCAACCTAACATCTCGGATGTAATATTTGACAACAATCCTGGCATGTTGGTCCCCTCGTCTCAGTGGGAACATTATATAAGTCTATAACGTTGTATGTCCTAACCTAACGCAACCTAACATCTCGGATGTAATATTTTACAACATTCCTGGCATGTCGGTCCCTACATCTCGGTGGGAACATTCTATACGTCTATAACGTTGTATATCCTAACCTAAGGGAACCTATCATCTCGGGTGTAATAATTTACAACATTCCTGACGCGTCGGCCCCTATTTCTCGGTGGGAATATTATATACGTCTATAACGTTATATATCCTAGTCTAAGGCAACCTAACATGTCGAATGTAATATTTTACAACATTCTGGCGTGTCGTCGCCTGCTTCTCAAAGGGGACATTATATACGTCTATAACGTTGTATATCCTAACCTAACGCAACCTAACATCTGGGATGTAATATTTTACAACATTCCTGACGCGTCGGCCCCTATTTCTCGGTGGGAACATTACATACGTCTATCACGTTATATATCCAAGCCTAAGGCAACCTAACACATCGGATGTAATATTTTACAACATTCCTGGCATGTCGGTCCCTACATCTCGGTGTGAACATTATATACGTCTGCAAGGTTATATATCATAACCTAAGGCAACCTAACCTCTCTACAGTAATATTTTACAGCATTCCTGACGTGACGGCGCCTACTTCCCGATGGGGACATTATATACGTCTATAACGTTGTATATCCTAACCTAAGGCAACCTAACATATCGGATGTAATATTTTACAACATTCTGGCGTGTCGTCGCCTGCTTCTCGATGGGGATATTAGATACGTCTATAACGTTGTATGTCCTAACCTAACGCAACCTAACATCTCGGATGTAATATTTTACAACATTCCTGGCATGTCGGTCCCTACATTTCGGGGGGAACATTCTATACGTATATAACGTTGTATATCCTAACCTAAGGGAACCTAACATTTCGGGTGTAATATTTTACAACATTCCTGACGCGTCGGCCCCTATTTCTCGGTGGGAATATTATATACGTCTATAACGTTATATATCCTAGTCTAAGGCAACCTAACATGTCGAATGTAATATTTTACAACATTCTGGCGTTTCGTCGCCTGCTTCTCGATGGGGACATTATATACGTCTATAACGTTGTATATCCTAACCCAAAGCAACCTAACTTCTGGGATGTAATAGTTTACAACATAACTGGCATGTCGGTCCCCACGTCTCGGTGGGAACATTATATAAGTCTATAACGATATATATCCTAACCTAAAGCAACCAAACAACTCGAATGTAATATTTTAGAACATTCCTGGCATGTCGGTCCCTACATCTCGGTGGGAACATTCTATACGTCTATAACGTTGTATATCCTAACCTAAGGGAACCTAACATTTCGGGGGTAATATTTTACAACATTCCTGACGCGTCGGCCCCTATTTCTCGGTGGGAATATTATATACGTCTATAACGTTACATATCCTAGCCTAAGGCAACCTAACATGTCGAATGTAATATTTTACAACATTCTGGCGTGTCGTCGCCTGCTTCTCAAAGGGGACATTATATACGTCTATAACGTTGTATATCCTAACCCAACGCAACCTAACATCTGGGATGTAATATTTTACAACATTCATGACGCGTCGGCCCCTATTTCTCGGTGGGAACATTATATACGTCTATCACGTTATATATCCTAGCATAAGGCAACCTAACATCTCGGGTGTAATATTTTACAACATTCCTGACGCGTCGGTCCCCACGTCTCGGCGGGAACATTATATAAGTCTATAACGATATATATCCTAACCTAACGCAACCTAACATCTGGGATGTAATATTTTACAACATTCCTGACGCGTGGGCCCCTATTTCTCGGTGGGAACATTATATACGCCTATCACGTTATATATCCTAGCCCAAGGCAACGTAACATGTCCAATGTAATATTTTACAACATTCTGGCCTGTCGTCGCCTGCTTCTCGAAGGGGACATTATATACGTCTATAACGTTGTATATCCTAACCTAAGGGAACCTAACATCTCGGGTGTAATATTTTACAACATTCCTGACGCGTCGGCCCCTATTTCTCGGTGGGAATATTATATACGTCTATAACGTTACATATCCTAGCCTAAGGCAACCTAACATGTCGAATGTAATATTTTACAACATTCTGGCGTGTCGTCGCCTGCTTCTCGATGGGGACATTAGATACGTCTATAACGTTGTATATCCTAACCTAAGGGAACCTAACATCTCGGACGTAATATTTTACAACATTCTGGCGTGTCGTCGCCTTCTTCTTGATGGGGACATTATGTACGTCTATAACGTTGTATATCCTAACCCAAAGCAACCAAACTTCTGGGATGTAATATTTTACAACATTCCTGGCATGTCGGTCCCCACGTCTCGGTGGGAACATTATATAAGTCTATAACGATATATATCCTAACCTAAAGCAACCAAACAACTCGAATGTAATATTTTAGAACATTCCTGGCATGTCGGTCCCTACATCTCGGTGGGAACATTCTATACGTCTATAACGTTGTATATCCTAACCTAAGGGAACCTAACATTTCGGGGGTAATATTTTACAACATTCCTGACGCGTCGGCCCCTATTTCTCGGTGGGAATATTATATACGCCTATAACGTTATTTATCCTAACCGAAGGCAACCTAACATCTCGGATGTAGTATTTTACAACATTCCTGGCGGGCTGAACCTACTTCTCGGTGGGAACATTATATAAGTCGGTAACGTAATATAACCTACAATAACCTATCTAGCCCCTCGGCGGTAATGTTTTACAGAATGCCGTTCGTGTCGTTCCGTAAGTCTCGGTGCGGACATTATATAAGTCTATAACGTTATATATCCTAACCTAAGGCAACTTAACATCTCGAATGTAGTATTTTACAACATTCCAGGCGTGTCGGCCCCTAATTCTCGGTGGGCACATAATATGCGTCTATATCGTAATATAACCTAACCTAAACCCATTTTGCACTTCGGTGATTATGTTTTACAGAATCCCGGTCGTGTTGGCTTATACTGCTCGGTGGGGACATTAGATACGTCTATAACGTTATATATCCTAACCTAAGGCAACCTAACATCTCGGATGTAGTATTTTACAACATTCCTGGCGGGCTGAACCTACTTCTCGGTGGGAACATTATATAAGTCTATATCGTAATATAACCTAACCTAACCCATCTAGACCCTCGCTGGTAATGTTTCACAGAATTCCGTTCGTGTCGCCCCGTACGTCTCGGTGGGGACATTGTATGCGTCTATAACGTTATATATCCTAACCTAAGGCAACCTAACATCTCGGATGTAGTATTTTACAACATTCCTGGCGTGGCCGAAACTACTTCTCGGTGGGAACATTATATAAGTCTATACCGTAATATAATCTAACCTAACCCATCTAGACCCTCGCTGGTAATGTTTCACAGAATCCCGTTCGTGTCCGCCGTACGTCACGGTGCGGTCATTATATACGTCTATAACGTTATATATCCTAACCTAACGCAACCTAACATCTCTAACGTAGTGTTTTACAACATTCCAGGCGGGTCAGCACCTACTTCTCGGTGGACACATTATATACGTCTATATCGCAATATAACCTAACCTAACCCATTTAGCCCCTCGCTGGTAATGTTTTACAGAATCCAGTACGTGTCGTCCCGTGCGTCTCGGTGGGAACATTGTATGCGTCTATAACGTTATATATCCTAACCTAAGGCTATCTAACATCTCGGATGTAGTAATTTCCAAAGTTACTGGCGTGTCGGCCCCTACTTCTCGTTGGGTACATTATGTACGTCTACAACGTAATATTACCTAACCTAACCCATCTAGGCCCTCGCTGGTAATGTTTTACAGAATCCAGTTCATGTCGTACCGTACATTTCGGAGGGGACATTGTATGCGTCTATAACGTTATATATCCTAACCTAAGGCAACCTAACATCTCGGATATAGTATTTTCCAAAATACCTGGCGGGTCGGCCCCTACTTCTCGGTGGGAACATTATATACGTCTATAACGTAATATAACCTAACCTAACCCATCTATACCCTCGCTGGTAATGTTTCACAGAATCCCGTTCGTGTCGCCCCGAACGTCACGGTGCGGACATTATATACGTCTATAACGTTATATATGCTAACCTAAGGCAACCTAACATCTCGGATATAGTAGTTTCCAAAATACCTGGCGGGTCGGCCCCTACTTCTCGGTGGGAACATTATATACGTCTATAGCGTAATATAACCTTACCTAACCCATCTAGCCCCTCGCTGGTAATGTTTTACAGAATCCCAGTCGTGTCGGCCCGTACTTCTCGGTGGGGCCATTATATGCGTCTAGAACGTTATATATCCTAACCTAAGGCAACCTAACATCTCGGATGTAGTATTTTACAACATTCCTGGTGGGTCGGCCCCTACTTCTCGGTGGGAACATTATATAGGTCTACAACGTAGTATAACCTAACCTAACCCATCTATACCCTCGCTGGTAATGTTTCACAGAATCCCGTTCGTGTCGCCCCGAACGTCACGGTGCGAACATTATATACGTCTAGAACGTTATATATCCTAACCTAAGGCAACCTAACATCTCGGATGTAGTATTTTACAACACTCCTGGCGGGGTGGAACCTACTTCTCGGTGGGAACATTATATACGTCTATATCGCAATATAACCTGACCTAACCCATTTTGCCCTTCGGTGATAATGTTTTACAGAATCCCGGTCGTGTCGGCCCGTACTTCTCGGTGTGGACATTATATGCGTCTAGAACGTTATATATCCTAACCTAAGGCAACCTAACATATCGGATGTAATATTTTACAACATTCCTGGCGTGTCGTCGCCTGCTTCTCGAAGGGGACATTATATACGTCTATAACGTTGTATATCCTAACCTAACGCAACCTAATATCTGGGATGTAATATTTTACAACATTCCTGACGCGTCGGCCCTTATTTCTCGGTGTGCACATTATATACGTCTATAACCTTATATATCCTAGCCTAGGGCAACCTAACACGTCGAAAGTAATATTTTACAACATTCCTGGCGTGTCGTCGCCTACTTCGCGATGGGGACATTATATACATCTATAACGTTGTGTATCCTAACCTAAGGCAACCTAACATCTCGGGTGTAATATTTTACAACATTCCTGTCATGTCGGTCCCCTCGTCTCAGTGGTAACATTATATAAGTCTATAACGTTGTATGTCCTAACCTAATGCAACCTAACGTCTCGGATGTAATATTTTACAACATTCCTGGCATGTCGGTCCCTACATCTCGGTGGGAACATTCTATACGTCTATAACGTTGTATATCCTAACCTAAGGGAACCTAACATTTCGAGTGTAATATTTTGCAACATTCCTGACGCGTCGGCCCCTATTTCTCGGCGGGAACATTATATACTTCTATAACGTTGTATATCCTAGCCTAAGGCAACCTAACAACTCGGATGTAATATTTTACAACATTCCTGACGCGTCGGTCCCTATTTCTCGGTGGGAACATTATATAAGTCTATAACGATATATATCCTAACCTAAAGCAACCTAACAACTCGGATGTAATGTTTTACAACATTCCTGGCATGTCGGTCCATACATCTCGGTGGGAACATTCTATACGTCTAGAACGTTGTATATCCTAACCTAAGGGAACCTAACATTTCGAGTGTAATATTTTGCAACATTCCTGACGCGTCGGCCCCTATTTCTCGGTGGGAACATTATATACGTCTATCACGTTATATATCCTAGCCTAAGGCAACCTAACAACTCGGATGTAATATTTTACAACATTCCTGGCATGTCGGTCCCTACATCTCGGTGGGAACATTCTATACGTCTATAACGTTGTATATCCTAACCTAAGGGAACCTAACATCTCGGGTGTAATATTTTACAACATTCCTGTCGCGTCGGCCCCTATTTCTCGGTGGGAATATTATATACGTCTATAACGTTATATATCCTAGCCTAAGGCAACCTAACATGTCGAATGTAATATTTTACAATATTCTGGCGTGTCGTCGACTGCTTCTCGAAGGGGACATTATATACGTCTATAACGTCGTATATCCTAACCTAACGCAACCTAACATCTGGGATGTAATATTTTACAACATTCCTGACGCGTCGGCACCTATTTCTCGATGGGGACATTATATACGTCTATAACGTTGTATATCCTAACCCAAAGCAACCAAACATTTGGGATGTAATATTTTACAACATTCCTGGCATGTCGGTACCCACGTCTCGGTGGGAACATTATATAAGTCTATAACGATATATATCCTAACCTAACTCAACCTAACAACTCGGATGTAATATTTTACAACATTCCTGGCATGTTGGTCCGTACATCTCGCTGGGAACATTCGATACGTCTATAACGTTGTATATGCTAACCTAAGGGAACCTAACATCTCGGGTGTAATATTTTACAACATTCCTGACGCGTCGGCCCCTATTTCTCGGGGGAATATTATATACGTCTATAACGTTACATATCCTAGCCTAAGGCAACCTAACATGTCGAATGTAATATTTTACAACATTCTGGCGTGTCGTCGCCTGCTTCTCAAAGGGGACACTATATACGTCTACAACGTTGTATATCCTAACCTAACGCAACCTAACATCTGGGTTGTTTTATTTTACAACATTCCTGACGCGTCGGTCCCTACTTCTCGGTGGGAACATTGTATACGTCTATAACGATATATGTCCTAGCCTAAGGTAACCTAACATCTGGCATGTAATATTTTACAATATTCCTGGCGTGTCGTCGCCTGCTTCTCGATGGGGACATTATATACGTCTATAACGTTGTATATCCTAACCTAAGGGAACCTAACATCTCGGGTGTAATATTTTGCAACATTCCTGACGCGTCGGTCCCTATTTCTCGGGGGGAATATTATATACGTCTATAACGTTACATATCCTAGCCTAAGGCAACCTAACATGTCGAATGTAATATTTTACAACATTCTGGCGTGTCGTCGCCTGCTTCTCAAAGGGGACATTATATACGTCTATAACGTTGTATATCCTAACCCAACGCAACCTAACATCTGGGATGTAATATTTTACAACATTCATGACGCGTCGGCCCCTATTTCTCGGTGGGAACATTATATACGTCTATCACGTTATATATCCTAGCATAAGGCAACCTAACATCTCGGGTGTAATATTTTACAACATTCCTGACGCGTCGGTCCCCACGTCTCGGCGGGAACATTATATAAGTCTATAACGATATATATCCTAACCTAAGGCAACGTAACATGTCGAATGTAATATTTTACAACATTCTGGCCTGTCGTCTCCTGCTTCTCGAAGGGGACATTATATACGTCTATAACGTTGTATATCCTAACCTAAGGGAACCTAACATCTCGGGTGTAATATTTTACAACATTCCTGACGCGTCGGCCCCTATTTCTCGGTGGGAATATTATATACGTCTATAACGTTACATATCCTAGCCTAAGGCAACCTAATATGTCGAATGTAATATTTTACAACATTCTGGCGTGTCGTCGCCTGCTTCTCGATGGGGACATTGGATACGTCTATAACGTTGTATATCCTAGCCTAAGGGAACCTAACATCTCGGACGTAATATTTTACAAGATTCTGGCGTGTCGTCGCCTTCTTCTTGATGGGGACATTATATACGTCTATAACGTTGTATATCCTAACCCAAAGCAACCAAACTTCTGGGATGTAATATTTTACAACATTCCTGGCATGTCGGTCCCCACGTCTCGGTGGGAACATTATATAAGTCTATAACGATATATATCCTAACCTAAAGCAACCAAACAACTCGAATGTAACATTTTAGAACATTCCTGGCATGTCGGTCCCTACATCTCGGTGGGAACATTCTATACGTCTATAACGTTGTATATCCTAACCTAAGGGAACCTAACATCTCGCATGTAATATTTTACAATATTCCTGGCGTGTCGTCGCCTGCTTCTCGATGGGGACATTATATACGTCTATAACGTTGTATATCCTAACCCAAAGCAACCTAACTTCTGGCATGTAATATTTTGCAACATTCCTGGCATGTCGGTCCCCACGTCTCGGTGGGAACATTATATAAGTCTATAACGATATATATCCCAACCTAAAGCAACCAAACAACTCGAATGTAATATTTTAGAACATTCCTGGCATGTCGGTCCCTACATCTCGGTGGGAGCATTCTATACGTCTATAACGTTGTATATCCTAACCTAAGGGAACCTAACATTTCGGGTGTAATATTTTACAACATTCCTGACGCGTCGGCCCCTATTTCTCGGTGGGAATATTATATACGTCTATAGCGTTGTATATCCTAGCCTAAGGGAACCTAACATTTCGGGTGTAATATTTTGCAACATTCCTGACGCGTCGGCCCCTATTTCTCGGGGGGAATATTATATACGTCTATAACGTTACATATCCTAGCCTAAGGCAACCTAACATGTCGAATGTAATATTTTACAACATTCTGGCGTGTCGTCGCCTGCTTCTCAAAGGGGACATTATATACGTCTATAACGTTGTATATCCTAAGCCAACGCAACCTAACATCTGGGATGTAATATTTTACAACATTCCTGGCATGTCTGTCCCCACGTCTCGGCGGGAACATCATATAAGTCTATAACGATATATATCCTAACCTAAAGCAACCTAACACCTCGGATGTAATATTTTAGAACATTCCTGTCATGTCTGTCCCTACATCTCGGTGGGGACATTCTATACGTCTATAACGTTGTATATCCTAACCTAAGGGAACCTAACATTTCGGGTGTAATATTTTGCAACATTCCTGACGCGTCGGACCCTATTTCTCGGTGGGAATATTATATACGTCTACAACGTTATATATCCTAGCCTAAGGCGACCTAACATGTCGAATGTAATATTTTACATCATTCCTGTCGTGTCGGCCCGTAGTTCTCGGTGGTAACATTATATACGTCTATAAGGTTAGATATCCTAGCCTAAGGCAACCTAACATGTCGCATGATATATTGTTCAACATTCCTGGTGTGTCGTCACCTACTTCTGGATGGGGACATTATATACATCTATAACGTTGTACATCCTAACCTAAGGCAACCTAACATATCGCATGTAATATTTTACAACATTCCTGACGCGCCGGCCTCTATTTCTCGGTGGTAACATCATATACGTCTATAAGGTTAGATATGCTAGCCTAAGGCAACCTAACATGTCGCATGTAATATTGTACAACATTCCTGTCGTGTCGTCACCTACTTCTGGATGGGGACATTATATACATCTATAACGTTGTACATCCTAACCTAAGGCAACCTAACATATCGGATGTAATATTTTACAACATTCCTGACGCGTCGGCTCCTATTTCTCGGTGGGAATATTATATACGTCTATAACGTTATATATCCTAGCCTAAGGCAACCTAACATGTCGCATGTAATATTGTACAACATTCCTGGCGTGTCGTCGCCTACTTCGCGATGGGGACATTATATACATCTATAACGTTGTATATCCTAACCTACGGCAACCTAACACTTCGGATGTAATATTTTACAATATTCCTGGCATGTCGGTCCCTACTTCTCGGTGGGAACATTCTATACGTCTATAACGTTGTATATCCTAACCTAAGGGAACCTAACACCTCGGGTGTAATATTTTACAACATTCCTGACGCGTCGGCCCCTATTTCTCTGTGGGAACATTATATACGTCTATAACGTTATATATCCTAGCCTAAGGCGACCTAACATGTCGAATGTAATATTTTACATCATTCCTGACGTGTCGGCCCGTAGTTCTCGGTGGTAACATTATATACGTCTATAAGGATAGATATCCTAGCCTAAGGCAACCTATCATGTCGCATGTAATGTTGTACAACATTCCTGGCGTGTCGTCACCTACTTCTGGATGGGGACATTATATACATCTATAACGTTGTACATCCTAACCTAAGGCAACCTAACATTTCGAATGTAATATTTAACAACATTCCTGGCATGTCGGTCCCTACTTCTCGGTGGCAAAATTGTATACGTCTATAACGATATATATACTAGCCTAAGGCAACCTAACATCTCGGATGTAATATTTTACAACATTCTGGCGTGTCGGTCCCCACGTCTCGTTCTGGACATTATATACGTCTATAACGATATATATCCTAACCTAAAGCAACCTAACATCTCGGGTGTAATATTTTACAACATTCCTGACGCGTCTGCCCCTATTTCTCGGTGGGAACATTATATATGTCTATAACGTTATATATCCTAGGCTAAGGCGACCTACTATGTCGAATGTAATATTTTACATCATTCCTGGCGTGTCGGCCCGTAGTTCTCGGTGATAACATTATATGCGTGTATAACATTATATATCCTAGCGTAAGGAAACCTAACATGTCAAATGTAATATTTTACAACACTCCTGGCGTGTCGTCGCCTACTTCTGGATGAGGACATTATATACATCTATAACTTTGTATATCCTAACCTAAGACAACATAACATCTCGGATGTAATATTTGACAACATTCCTGGCTTGTCGTCGCCTGCTTCTCGATGGGGACATTATATACATCTATAACGTTGTATATCCTAACCTAAGGCAACCTAACATCTGGGATGTAATATTTTACAACACTCATGACGCGTCGGCCCCTATTTCTCTGTGGGAACATTATATACGTCTATCACGTTATATATCCTAGCCTAAGGCAACCTAACATATCGGATGTAATATTTTACAACATTCCTGACGAGTCGGCCCCTATTTCTCGGTGGGAATATTATATACGTCTATAACGTTATATATCCTAGCCTAAGGCAACCTAACATCTCGGATGTAATATTTTACAACATTCCTGGCGTGTCGTCGCCTGTTTCTAGATGGGGACATTATATACGTCTATAACGTTGTATATCCTAACCCATAGCAACCTAACTTCTGGGATGTAATATTTTACAACATTCCTGGCATGTCGGCCCCACGTCTCGGTGGGAACATTATATAAGTCTATAACGATATATATCCTAACCTAAAGCAACCTAACAACTCGGATGTAATATTTTAGAACATTCCTGGCATGTCGGTCCCTACATCTCGGTGTGGACATTCTATACGTCTATAACGTTGTATATCCTAACCTAAGGGAACCTAACATTTCGGGTGCAATATTTTGCAACATTCCTGACGCGTCGGCCCCTATTTCTCGGTGGGAATATTATATACGTCTATAACGTTATATATCCTAGCCTAAGGCAACCTAACATATCTGATGTAATATTTTACAACTCTCCTGACGCGTCGGCCCCTATTTCTCGGTGGGAATATTATATACGTCTATAACGTTATATATCCTAGCCTAAGGCAACCTAACATGTCGAATGTAATATTTTACAACATTCTGGCGTGTCGTCGCCTGCTTCTCAAAGGGGACATTATATACGTCTATAACGTTGTATATCCTAACCTAAGGCAACCTAACATATCGGATGTAATATTTTACAACATTCCTGGCGTGTCGTCGCCTGCTTCTCGATGGGGACATTATATATGTCTATAACGTTGTATATCCTAACCCAAAGCAACCTAACTTCTGGGATGTAATATTTTACAACATTCCTGGCATGTCGGTCCCCACGTCTCGGTAGGAACATTATATAAGTCTATAACGATGTATATCCTAACCTGAAGCAACCTAACAACTCGTGTGTAATATTTTACAACATTCCTGGCATGTCGGTCCATACATCTCGGTGGGAACATTCTATACGTCTATAACGTTGTATATCCTAACCTAAGGGAACCTAACATTTCGGGTGTAATATTTTACAACATTCCTGACGCGTCGGCCCCTATTTCTCGGTGGGAATATTATATACTTCTATAACGTTATATATCCTAACGTAAGGCAACCTAACATCTGGGATGTAATATTTTACAACATTCCTGACGCGTCGGCCCCTATTTCTCGGTGGGAATATTATATACGTCTACAACGTTACATATCCTAGCCTAAGGCGACCTAACATGTCGAATGTAATATTTTACATCATTCCTGTCGTGTCGGCCCGTAGTTCTCGGTGGTAACATTATATACGTCTATAAGGTTAGATATGCTAGCCTAAGGCAACCTAACATGTCGCATGTAATATTGTACAACATTCCTGGTGTGTCGTCACCTACTTCTGGATGGGGACATTATATACATCTATAACGTTGTACATCCTAACCTACGGCAACCTAACATGTCGCATGTAATATTGTACAACATTCCTGGTGTGTCGTCACCTACTTCTGGATGGGGACATTATATACATCTATAACGTTGTACATCCTAACCTACGGCAACCTAACATTTCGGATGTAATATTTTACAACATTCCTGGCATGTCGGTCCCTACTTCTCGGTGGGAACATTCTATACGTCTATAACGTTGTATATCCTAACCTAAGGGAATCTAACATCTCGGGTGTAATATTTTACATCATTCCTGACGTGTCGGCCCGTAGTTCTCGGTGGTAACATTATATACGTCTATAAGGTTAGATATCCTAGCCTAAGGCAACCTAACATGTCGCATGTAATATTGTACAACATTCCTGGCGTGTCGTCGCCTGCTTCTCGATGGGGACATTATATACGTCTATAACGTTGTATATCCTAACCCAAAGCAACCTAACTTCTGGTATGTAATATTTTACAACATTCCTGGCATGTCGGTCCCCACGTCTTGGTGGGAACATTATGTAAGTCTATAACGATATATATCCTAACCTAAAGCAACCTAACAACTCGGAGGTAATATTTTAGAACATTCCTGGCATGTCGGTCCCTACATCTCGGTGTGGACATTCTATACGTCTATAACGTTGTATATCCCAACCTAAGGGAACCTAACATTTCGGGTGTAATATTTTGCAACATTCCTGACGCGTCGGCCCCTATTTCTCGGTGGGAATATTATATACGTCTATAACGTTACATATCCTAGCCTAAGGCAACCTAACATGTCGAAAGTAATATTTTACAACATTCCTGGCGTGTCGTCGCCTACTTCGCGATGGGGACATTATAAACATCCATAACGTTGTATATCCTAACCTAAGGCAACCTAACATCTCGGATGTAATATTTTACAACATTCCTGGCGTGTCGTCGCCTGCTTCTCGATGGGGACATTATATACGTCTATAACGTTGTATATCCTAACCCAAAGCAACCTAACTTCTGGGATGTAATATTTTACAACATTCCTGGCATGTCGGTCCCTACTTCTCGGTGGGAACATTCTATACGTCTATAACGTTGTATATCCTAACCTAAGGGAACCTAACATCTCGGGTGTAATATTTTACAACATTGCTGACGCGTCGGCCCCTATTTCTCGGTGGGAACATTCTATACGTCTATAACGTTGTATATCCTAGCCTAAGGCAACCTAACATGTCGAATGTAATATTTTACAACATTCCTGGCGTGTCGTCGCCTACTTCTCGATGGGGACATTATATACATCCATAACGTTGAATATCCTAACCTAAGGCAACCTAACACGTCGAAAGTAATATTTTACAACATTCCTGGCGTGTCGTCGCCTGCTTCTCGATGGGGACATTGTATACGTCTATAACGTTGTATATTCTAACCTAACGCAACCTAACATCTGGGATGTAATATTTTACAACATTCCTGGCGTGTCGTCGCCTACTTCTGGATGGGGACATTATATACATCTATAACGTTATATATCCTAACCTAAGGGAACCTAACATCTCGGGTGTAATATTTTACAACATTCCTGGCGTGTCGTCGCCTACTTCTCGATGGGGACATTATATACATCTATAACGCTGTATATCCTAACCTAAGGCAACCTAACATCTCGGATGTAATATTTTACAACATTCCTGGCATGTCGTCGCCTACTTCTCGATGGGGACATTATATACATCTATATCGTTGTATATCCTAACCTAAGGCAACCTAACATCTGGGATGTAATATTTTACGACATTCCTGTCGTGTCGTCGCCTGCTTCTCGATGGGGACATTATATACGTCTATTACGTTGTATATTCTAACCTAACGCAACCTAACATCTGGGATGTAACATTTTAAAACATTCCTGGCATGTCGGTCCCTACTTCTCGGTGGAAACAATGTACACGTCTATAACGATATATATCCTAGCCTAAGGCAACCTAACATGTAGAATGTAATATTTTACAACATTCCTGGCGTGTCGTCGCCTACTTCTCGATGGGGACATTATATACATCTATAACGTTGTATATCCTAACCTAAGGCAACCTAACATCTGGGATGTAACATTTTAAACCATTCCTGGCATGTCGGTCCCTACTTCTCGGTGGAAACAATGTATACGTCTATAACGATATATATCCTAGCCTAAGGCAACCCAACATGTAGAATGTAATATTTTACAACATTCCTGGCGTGTCGTCGCCTACTTCTCGATGGGGACATTATATACATCTATAACGTTGTATATCCTAACCTAAGGCAACCTAACATCTCGGATATAATATTTTACAACATTCCTGGCATGTCGGTCCCTACTTCTCGGCGGGAACATTGTATACGTCTATAACGATATATATTCTAGCCTAAGGCAACCTAACATGTCGAATGTAATATTTTACAACATTCCTATCGTGTCGTCGCCTGCTCCTCGATGGGGACATTATATACGTCTATAACATTGTATATTCTAACCTAACGCAACCTAACATCTGGGATGTAATATTTTACAACATTCCTGGCGTGTCGTCGCCTACTTCTGGATGGGGACATTATATACATCTATAACGTCATATATCCTAACCTAAGGGAACCTAACATCTCGGGTATAATATTTTACAACATTCCTGGCGTGTCGTCGCCTACTTCTCGATGGGAACACTATATACGTCTATAACGTTATATATCCTAGCCTAAGGCAACCTAACTTGTAGAATGTAATATTTTACAACATTCCTGGCGTGTCGTCGCCTACTTCTCTATAGGAACATTATATACATCTATAACGTTGTATATCCTAACCTAAGGCAACCTAACATCTCGGATGTAATATTTTACAACATTCCTGTCATGTCGGTCCCTACTTCTCGGTGGGAACATTGTATACGTCTATAACGATATATATCCTAGCATAAGGCAACCTAACATGTCGAATGTAATATTTTACAACATTCATGTCGTGTCGCCGCCTGCTTCTCGATGGGGACATTATATACGTCTATAACGTTGTATATTCTAACCTAACGCAACCTAACTTCTGGGATGTAATATTTTACAACATTCCTGGCATGTCGGTCCCTACGTCTCCGTGGGTACATTATATACGTCTATAACGTTGTATATCCTAACCTAACGCAACCTAACATCTGGGATGTAATATTTTAAAACATTCCTGGCATGTCGGTCCCTACGTCTCGGTGGGAACATTATATACGTCTATAACGATATATATCCTAACCTAAGGCAACCTAACATCTCGGATGTAATATTTTACAACATTCCTGGCGCTTCGGCTGCTACTTTTCGGTGGGAACATTATATACGTCTATAACGTTACATATCCTAACGTATGGCAACATAACATCTCGGATGTTATATTTTACAACATTCCTGGCGTGTCGTCGCCTGCTTCTCGATGGGGACTTTATGTACGTCTATAACGTTGTATATCCTAACCTAACGCAACCTAACATCTCGGATGTAATATTTTACAACATTCTGGCGTGTCGTCGCCTGCTTCTCGATGGGGACATCTTATACGTCTATAACGTTGTATATCCTAACCTAAGGCAACCTAACATCTCGGATGTAATATTTTACAACATTCCTGTCATGTCGGTCCCTACTTCTCGGTGGGAACATTGTATACGTCTATAACGATATATATCCTAGCATAAGGCAACCTAACATGTCGAATGTAATATTTTACAACATTCCTGTCGTGTCGCCGCCTGCTTCTCGATGGGGACATTATATACGTCTATAACGTTGTATATCCTAACCTAAGGGAACCTAACGTCTCGGGTGTAATATTTTACAACATTCCTGGCGCGTCGGCCGCTATTTCTCGGTGGGAATATTGTATACGTCTATAACGTTATATATCCTAGCCTAAGGCAACCTAACATCTCGGATGTAATATTTCACAACATTCCTGGCGTGTTAACCCGCACTTCTCGGTGGGAATATCATATACGTCTATAGCGATATATATCCTAGCCTAAGGCGACCTAACATGTCGAATGTAATATTTTACATCATTCCTGACGTGTCGGCCCGTAGTTC
The DNA here is from genome assembly GCA_963969225.1 of Xylocopa violacea. Lineage (NCBI taxonomy): Eukaryota > Metazoa > Arthropoda > Insecta > Hymenoptera > Apidae > Xylocopa > Xylocopa violacea. Next base: position 119,279 of record CAXAJV010000500.1, on the reverse strand, counting down.
ACGGTGGTAACATTATATACGCCTACAACGTTATATATACTAGCCTAAGGCAACCTGACATCTCGGATGTAATATTTGACAACATTTCTGGCGTGTGAGCGCGTACTTCTCGGTGGGAACATCATATACGTCTGTAACGTTATATATCCTGTCGTAAGGCAACATAACATCTCGGATGTGATATTTTACAACATTCCTGGTCGGTCGTCGCCCGCTTCTCGATGGGGACATTATATACGTCTATAACGTTGAATATCCTAACCTAAAGCAACCTAACATCTGGGATGTAATATTTTACAACATTCCTGGCGTGTCGTCGCCTACATCTCGATGGGAACATTATATACGCCTATAACGTTATATATCCTAGCCTAAGGCAACCTAACTTGTAGAATGTAATATTTTACAACATTCCTGGCGTGTCGTCGCCTCCTTCTCTATGGGAACATTATATACATCTATAACGTTGTATATCCTAACCTAAGGCAACCTAACATCTCGGATGTAATATTTTACAACATTCCTGTCATGTCGGTCCCTACTTCTAGGTGGGAACATTGTATACGTCTATAACGATATATATCGTAGCCTAAGGCAACCTAACATGTCGGATGTAATATTTTACAACATTCCTGGCGCTTCGGCTGCTACTTTTCGGTGGGAACATTATATACGTCTATAACGTTACATATCCTAACGTATGGCAACATAACATCTCGGATGTTATATTTTACAACATTCCTGGCGTGTTGTCGCCTGCTTCTCGATGGGGACTTTATGTACGTCTATAACGTTGTATATCCTAACCTAACGCAACCTAACATCTCGGATGTAATATTTGACAACATTCCTGGCGTGTTAACCCGCACTTCTCGGTGGGAACATCATATACGTCTATAGCGATATATATCCTAACCTAAGGCAACCTAACATCTCGGATGTAATATTTTACAACATTCCTGGCGCTTCGGCTGCTACTTTTCGGTGGGAACATTATATACGTCTATAACGTTATATATCCTAACCTAAGGGAACCTAACATCTCGGGTGTAATATTTTACAACATTCCTGGCGTGTCGTCGCCTACTTCTCGATGGGGACATTATATACATCTATAACGTTGTATATCCTAACCTAAGGCAACCTAACATCTCGGATGTAATATTTTACAACCTTCCTGGCATGTCGTCACCTACTTCTCGATGGGGACATTATATACATCTATATCGTTGTATATCCTAACCTAAGGCAACCTAACATCTGGGATGTAATATTTTACAAGATCCCTGGCATGTCGGTCCCCACGTCTCGGTGCGAACATTATATAAGTCTATAACGATATATATCCTAACCTAAGGCAACCTAACATCTCGGATGTAATATTTTACAACATTCCTGGCATGTCGGTTCCTACTTCTTGGTGGAAACAATGTATACGTCTATAACGATATATATCCTAGCCTAAGGCAACCCAACATGTAGAATGTAATATTTTACAACATTCCTGGCGTGTCGTCGCCTACTTCTCGATGGGGACATTATATACATCTATAACGTTGTATATCCTAACCTAAAGCAACCTAACATCTCGGATGTAATATTTTACAACATTCCTGTCATGTCGGTCCCTACTTCTCGGTGGGAACATTGTATACGTCTATAACGATATATATTCTAGCCTAAGGCAACCTAACATGTCGAATGTAATATTTTACAACATTCCTATCGTGTCGTCGCCTGCTCCTCGATGGGGACATTATATACGTCTATAACGTTGTATATTCTAACCTAACGCAACCTAACATCTGGGATGTAATATTTTACAACATTCCTGGCGTGTCGTCGCCTACTTCTAGATGGGGACATTATATACATCTATAACGTCATATATCCTAACCTAAGGGAACCTAACATCTCGGGTGTAATATTTTACAACATTCCTGGCGTGTCGTCGCCTACTTCTCGATGGGGACATTATATACATCTATAACGTTGTATATCCTAACCTAAGGCAACCTAACATCTCGGATGTAATATTTTACAACATTCCTGGCGTGTCGTCGCCTACTTCTCGATGGGGACATTATATACATCTATAACGTTGTATATCCTAACCTAAGGCAACCTATCATCTCGGATGTAATATTTTACAACATTCTGGCGTGTCGTCGCCTGCTTCTCGATGGAGACATTATATACGTCTATAACCTTGTATATACTAACCTAACGCAACCTAACATCTGGGATGTAATATTTTACAACATTCCTGTCATGTCGGTCCCTACTTCTCGGTGGGAACATTGTATACGTCTATAACGATATATATCCTAGCCTAAGGCAACCTAACATCTGGGATGTAATATTTTACGACATTCCTGTCGTGTCGTCGCCTGCTTCTCGATGGGGACATTATATACGTCTATTACGTTGTATATTCTAACCTAACGCAACCTAACATCTGGGATGTAACATTTTAAAACATTCCTGGCATGTCGGTCCCTACTTCTCGGTGGAAACAATGTATACGTCTATAACGATATATATCCTAGCCTAAGGCAACCTAACATGTAGAATGTAATATTTTACAACATTCCTGGCGTGTCGTCGCCTACTTCTCGATGGGGACATTATATACATCTATAACGTTGTATATCCTAACCTAAGGCAACCTAACATCTGGGATGTAACATTTTGAACCATTCCTGGCATGTCGGTCCCTACTTCTCGGTGGAAACAATGTATACGTCTATAACGATATATATCCTAGCCTAAGGCAACCCAACATGTAGAATGTAATATTTTACAACATTCCTGGCGTGTCGTCGCCTACTTCTCGATGGGGACATTATATACATCTATAACGTTGTATATCCTAACCTAAGGCAACCTAACATCTCGGATATAATATTTTACAACATTCCTGGCATGTCGGTCCCTACTTCTCGGTGGGAACATTGTATACGTCTATAACGATATATATTCTAGCCTAAGGCAACCTAACATGTCGAATGTAATATTTTACAACATTCCTATCGTGTCGTCGCCTGCTCCTCGATGGGGACATTATATACGTCTATAACATTGTATATTCTAACCTAACGCAACCTAACATCTGGGATGTAATATTTTACAACATTCCTGGCGTGTCGTCGCCTACTTCTGGATGGGGACATTATATACATCTATAACGTCATATATCCTAACCTAAGGGAACCTAACATCTCGGGTATAATATTTTACAACATTCCTGGCGTGTCGTCGCCTACTTCTCGATGGGAACACTATATACGTCTATAACGTTACATATCCTAGCCTAAGGCAACCTAACTTGTAGAATGTAATATTTTACAACATTCCTGGCGTGTCGTCGCCTACTTCTCTATAGGAACATTATATACATCTATAACGTTGTATATCCTAACCTAAGGCAACCTAACATCTCGGATGTAATATTTTACAACATTCCTGTCATGTCGGTCCCTACTTCTCGGTGGGAACATTGTATACGTCTATAACGATATATATCCTAGCATAAGGCAACCTAACATGTCGAATGTAATATTTTACAACATTCCTGTCGTGTCCCGCCTGCTTCTCGATGGGGACATTATATACGTCTATAACGTTGTATATTCTAACCTAACGCAACCTAACATCTGGGAAATAATATTTTACAACATTCCTGGCGTGTCGTCGCCTACTTCTGGATGGGGACATTATATACATCTATAACGTTGTATATCCTAACCTAAGGCAACCTAACATCTCGGATGTAATATTTTGCAACATTCCTGGCATGTCGGGCCCTACTTCTCGGTGGGAACATTGTATACGTCTATAACGATATATATCCGAGCCTAAGGCAACCTAACATGTCGAATGTAATATTTTACAACATTCCTGTCGTGTCGTCGCCTGCTTCTCGATGGGGACATTATATACATCTATAACGTCATATATCCTAACCTAAGGGAACCTAACATCTCGGGTGTAATATTTTACAACATTCCTGGCGTGTCGTCGCCTACTTCTCGATGGGGACATTATATACGTCTATAACGTTGTATATCCTAACCTAACGCAACCTAACATCTCGGATGTAATATTTTACAACATTCTGGCGTGTCGCCGCCTGCTTCTCGATGGGGACAGTATATACGTCTATAACGTTGTATATACTAACCTAACGCAACCTAACATCTCGGATGTAATATTTGACAACATTCCTGGCGTGTTAACCCGCACTTCTCGGTGGGAACATCATATACGTCTATAGCGATATATATCCTAACCTAAGGCAACCTAACATCTCGGATGTAATATTTGACAACATTCCTGGCGTGTTAACCCGCACTTCTCGGTGGGAAAATCATATACGTCTATAGCGATATATATCCTAACCTAAGGCAACCTAACATCTCGGATGTAATATTTTACAACATTCCTGGCGTGTCGTCGCCTACTTCTGGATGGGGACATTATATACATCTATAACGTCATATATCCTAACCTAAGGGAACCTAACATCTCGGGTGTAATATTTTACAACATTCCTGGCGTGTCGTCGCCTACTTCTCGATGGGGACATTATATACATCTATAACCTTGTATATACTAACCTAACGCAACCTAACATCTGGGATGTAATATTTTACAACATTCCTGGCATGTCGGTCCCTACGTCTCCGTGGGTACATTATATACGTCTATAACGTTGTATATCCTAACCTATCGCAACCTAACATCTGGGATGTAATATTTTAAAACATTCCTGGCATGTGGGTCCCTACGTCTCGGTGGGAAAATTATATACGTCTATAACGATATATATCCTAACCTAAGGCAACCTAACATCTCGGATGTAATATTTTACAACATTTCTGGCGCTTCGGCTGCTACTTTTCGGTGGGAACATTATATACGTCTATAACGTTACATATCCTAACGTATGGCAACATAACATCTCGGATGTTATATTTTACAACATTCCTGGCGTGTCGTCGCCTGCTTCTCGATGGGGACTTTATGTACGTCTATAACGTTGTATATCCTAACCTAACGCAACCTAACATCTGGGATGTAATATTTTAAAACATTCCTGGCATGTCGGATCCCACGTCTCGGTGGGAACATTATATACGTCTATAACGATATATATCCTAACCTAAGGCAACCTAACATCTCGGATGTAATATTTTACAACATTCCTGGCATGTCGGTCCCTACTTCTCGGTGGAAACAATGTATACGTCTATAACGATATATATCCTAGCCTAAGGCAACCCAACATGTAGAATGTAATATTTTTCAACATTCCTGGCGTGTCGTCGCCTACTTCTCGATGGGGACATTATATACATCTATAACGTTGTATATCCTAAACTAAGGCAACCTAACATCTCGGATGTAATATTTTACAACATTCCTGGCATTCGGTCCCTACTTCTCGGTGGGAACATTATATACATCTATAACGTTGTATATCCTAACCTAAGGCAACCTAACATCTCGGATGTAATATTTTACAACATTCCTGTCATGTCGGTCCCTACTTCTAGGTGGGAACATTGTATACGTCTATAACCATATATATCCTAGCCTAAGGCAACCCAACATGTAGAATGTAATATTTTTCAACATTCCTGGCGTGTCGTCGCCTACTTCTGGATGGGGACATTATATACATCTATAACGTCATATATCCTAACCTAAGGGAACCTAACATCTCGGGTGTAATATTTTACAACATTCCTGGCGTGTCGTCGCCTACTTCTCGATGGGGACATTATATACGTCTATAACGTTGTATATCCTAACCTAAGGCAACCTAACATCTGGGATGTTATATTTTACAACATTCCTGGCGTGTCGTCGCCTACTTCTGGATGGGGACATTATATACATCTATAACGTCATATATCCTAACCTAAGGGAACCTAACATCTCGGGTGTAATATTTTACAACATTCCTGGCGTGTCGTCGCCTACTTCTCGATGGGGACATTATATACATCTACAACGTTATATATCCTAGTCTAAGGCAACCTGACATGTCGAATGTAATATTTTACAACACTCCTGTCGTGTAGTCGCCTACTTCTGGATGGGGACATTATATACATCTATAACTTTGTATATCCTAACCTAAGGCAGCCTAACATCTCGGATGTAATATTTTACAACATTCCTGGCATGTCGGTCCCTACATCTCGGTGGGAACATACTATACGTCTATAACGTTGTATATCCTAACCTAAGGGAACCTAACATCTCGGGTGTAATATTTTACAACATTCCTGGCGTGTCGTCGCCTACTTCTGGATGGGGCATTATATACATCTATAACGTCATATATCCTAACCTAAGGGAACCTAACATCTCGGGTGTAATATTTTACAACATTCCTGGCGTGTCGTCGCCTACTTCTCGATGGGGACATTATATACATCTATAACCTTGTATATACTAACCTAACGCAACCTAACATCTGGAATGTAATATTTTACAACATTCCTGGCATGTCGGTCCCTACGTCTCCGTGGGTACATTATATACGTCTATAACGTTGTATATCCTAACCTAACGCAACCTAACATCTGGGATGTAATATTTTAAAACATTGCTGGCATGTCGGTCCCTACGTCTCGGTGGGAACATTATATACGTCTATAACGATATATATCCTAACCTAAGGCAACCTAACATCTCGGATATAATATTTTACAACATTCCTGGCGCTTCGGCTGCTACTTTTCAGTGGGAACATTATATACGTCTATAACGTTACATATCCTAACGTATGGCAACATAACATCTCGGATGTTATATTTTACAACATTCCTGGCCTGTCGTCGCCTGCTTCTCGATGGGGACTTTATGTACGTCTATAACGTTGTATATCCTAACCTAACGCAACCTAACATCTGGGATGTAATATTTTAAAACATTCCTGGCATGTCGGTCCCCACGTCTCGGTGGGAACATTATATACGTCTATAACGATGTATATCCTAACCTAAGGCAACCTAACATTTCGGATGTAATATATTACAACATTCCTGGCACGTCGGTCCCTACTTCTCGGTGGAAACAATGTATACGTCTATAACGATATATATCCTAGCCTAAGGCAACCCAACATGTAGAATGTAATATTTTACAACAATCCTGGCGTGTCGTCGCCTACTTCTCGATGGGGACATTATATACATCTATAACGTTGTATATCCTAACCTAAGGCAACCTAACATCTCGGATGTAATATTTTGCAACATTCCTGGCATGTCGGGCCCTACTTCTCGGTGGAAACATTGTATACGTCTATAACGATATATATCCGAGCCTAAGGCAACCTAACATGTCGAATGTAATATTTTACAACATTCCTGTCGTGTCGTCGCCTGCTTCTCGATGGGGACATTATATACATCTATAACGTCATATATCCTAACCTAAGGGAACCTAACATCTCGGGTGTAATATTTTACAACATTCCTGGCGTGTCGTCGCCTACTTCTCGATGGGGACATTATATACGTCTATAACGTTGTATATCCTAACCTAACGCAACCTAACATCTCGGATGTAATATTTTACAACATTCTGGCGTGTCGCCGCCTGCTTCTCGATGGGGACAGTATATACGTCTATAACGTTGTATATACTAACCTAACGCAACCTAACATCTCGGATGTAATATTTGACAACATTCCTGGCGTGTTAACCCGCACTTCTCGGTGGGAACATCATATACGTCTATAGCGATATATATCCTAACCTAAGGCAACCTAACATCTCGGATGTAATATTTGACAACATTCCTGGCGTGTTAACCCGCACTTCTCGGTGGGAAAATCATATACGTCTATAGCGATATATATCCTAACCTAAGGCAACCTAACATCTCGGATGTAATATTTTACAACATTCCTGGCGTGTCGTCGCCTACTTCTGGATGGGGACATTATATACATCTATAACGTCATATATCCTAACCTAAGGGAACCTAACATCTCGGGTGTAATATTTTACAACATTCCTGGCGTGTCGTCGCCTACTTCTCGATGGGGACATTATATACATCTATAACCTTGTATATACTAACCTAACGCAACCTAACATCTGGGATGTAATATTTTACAACATTCCTGGCATGTCGGTCCCTACGTCTCCGTGGGTACATTATATACGTCTATAACGTTGTATATCCTAACCTAACGCAACCTAACATCTAGGATGTAATATTTTAAAACATTCCTGGCATGTCGGTCCCTGCGTCTCGGTGGGAACATTATATACGTCTATAACGATATATATCCTAACCTAAGGCAACCTAACATCTCGGATGTAATATTTTACAACATTCCTGGCGCTTCGGCTGCTACTTTTCGGTGGGAACATTATATACGTCTATAACGTTACATATCCTAGCCTAAGGCAACCTAACATCTCGGATGTAATATTTCACAACATTCCTGGCGTGTTAATCCGCACTTCTCGGTGGGAATATCATATACGTCTATAGCGATATATATCCTAGCCTAAGGCGACCTAACATGTCGAATGTAATATTTTACATCATTCCTGACGTGTCGGCCCGTAGTTCACGGTGGTAACATTATATACGCCTACAACGTTATATATACTAGCCTAAGGCAACCTGACATCTCGGATGTAATATTTGACAACATTTCTGGCGTGTGAGCGCGTACTTCTCGGTGGGAACATCATATACGTCTGTAACGTTATATATCCTGTCGTAAGGCAACATAACATCTCGGATGTGATATTTTACAACATTCCTGGTCGGTCGTCGCCCGCTTCTCGATGGGGACATTATATACGTCTATAACGTTGAATATCCTAACCTAAAGCAACCTAACATCTGGGATGTAATATTTTACAACATTCCTGGCGTGTCGTCGCCTACATCTCGATGGGAACATTATATACGTCTATAACGTTATATATCCTAGCCTAAGGCAACCTAACTTGTAGAATGTAATATTTTACAACATTCCTGGCGTGTCGTCGCCTCCTTCTCTATGGGAACATTATATACATCTATAACGTTGTATATCCTAACCTAAGGCAACCTAACATCTGGGATGTTATATTTTACAACATTCCTGGCGTGTCGTCGCCTACTTCTGGATGGGGACATTATATACATCTATAACCTTGTATATACTAACCTAACGCAACCTAACATCTGGGATGTAATATTTTACAACATTCCTGGCGTGTCGTCGCCTACTTCTAGATGGGGACATTATATACATCTATAACGTCATATATCCTAACCTAAGGGAACCTAACATCTCGGGTGTAATATTTTACAACATTCCTGGCGTGTCGTCGCCTACTTCTCGATGGGGACATTATATACATCTATAACGTTGTATATCCTAACCTAAGGCAACCTAACATCTCGGATGTAATATTTTACAACATTCCTGGCGTGTCGTCGCCTACTTCTCGATGGGGACATTATATACATCTATAACGTTGTATATCCTAACCTAAGGCAACCTATCATCTCGGATGTAATATTTTACAACATTCTGGCGTGTCGTCGCCTGCTTCTCGATGGAGACATTATATACGTCTATAACCTTGTATATACTAACCTAACGCAACCTAACATCTGGGATGTAATATTTTACAACATTCCTGTCATGTCGGTCCCTACTTCTCGGTGGGAACATTGTATACGTCTATAACGATATATATCCTAGCCTAAGGCAACCTAACATCTGGGATGTAATATTTTACGACATTCCTGTCGTGTCGTCGCCTGCTTCTCGATGGGGACATTATATACGTCTATTACGTTGTATATTCTAACCTAACGCAACCTAACATCTGGGATGTAACATTTTAAAACATTCCTGGCATGTCGGTCCCTACTTCTCGGTGGAAACAATGTATACGTCTATAACGATATATATCCTAGCCTAAGGCAACCTAACATGTAGAATGTAATATTTTACAACATTCCTGGCGTGTCGTCGCCTACTTCTCGATGGGGACATTATATACATCTATAACGTTGTATATCCTAACCTAAGGCAACCTAACATCTGGGATGTAACATTTTGAACCATTCCTGGCATGTCGGTCCCTACTTCTCGGTGGAAACAATGTATACGTCTATAACGATATATATCCTAGCCTAAGGCAACCCAACATGTAGAATGTAATATTTTACAACATTCCTGGCGTGTCGTCGCCTACTTCTCGATGGGGACATTATATACATCTATAACGTTGTATATCCTAACCTAAGGCAACCTAACATCTCGGATATAATATTTTACAACATTCCTGGCATGTCGGTCCCTACTTCTCGGTGGGAACATTGTATACGTCTATAACGATATATATTCTAGCCTAAGGCAACCTAACATGTCGAATGTAATATTTTACAACATTCCTATCGTGTCGTCGCCTGCTCCTCGATGGGGACATTATATACGTCTATAACATTGTATATTCTAACCTAACGCAACCTAACATCTGGGATGTAATATTTTACAACATTCCTGGCGTGTCGTCGCCTACTTCTGGATGGGGACATTATATACATCTATAACGTCATATATCCTAACCTAAGGGAACCTAACATCTCGGGTATAATATTTTACAACATTCCTGGCGTGTCGTCGCCTACTTCTCGATGGGAACACTATATACGTCTATAACGTTACATATCCTAGCCTAAGGCAACCTAACTTGTAGAATGTAATATTTTACAACATTCCTGGCGTGTCGTCGCCTACTTCTCTATAGGAACATTATATACATCTATAACGTTGTATATCCTAACCTAAGGCAACCTAACATCTCGGATGTAATATTTTACAACATTCCTGTCATGTCGGTCCCTACTTCTCGGTGGGAACATTGTATACGTCTATAACGATATATATCCTAGCATAAGGCAACCTAACATGTCGAATGTAATATTTTACAACATTCCTGTCGTGTCGCCGCCTGCTTCTCGATGGGGACATTATATACGTCTATAACGTTGTATATTCTAACCTAACGCAACCTAACATCTGGGAAATAATATTTTACAACATTCCTGGCGTGTCGTCGCCTACTTCTGGATGGGGACATTATATACATCTATAACGTCATATATCCTAACCTAATGGAACCTAACGTCTCGGGTGTAATATTTTACAAAATTCCTGGCGCGTCGGCCGCTATTTCTCGGTGGGAATATTGTATACGTCTATAACGTTATATATCCTAGCCTAAGGCAACCTAACATCTCGGATGTAATATTTCACAACATTCCTCGCGTGTTAACCCGCACTTCTCGGTGGGAATATCATATACGTCTATAGCGATATATATCCTAGCCTAAGGCGACCTAACATGTCGAATGTAATATTTTACATCATTCCTGACGTGTCGGCCCGTAGTTCACGGTGGTAACATTATATACGCCTACAACGTTATATATACTAGCCTAAGGCAACCTGACATCTCGGATGTAATATTTGACAACATTTCTGGCGTGTGAGCGCGTACTTCTCGGTGGGAACATCATATACGTCTGTAACGTTATATATCCTGTCGTAAGGCAATATAACATCTCGGATGTGATATTTTACAACATTCCTGGTCGGTCGTCGCCCGCTTCTCGATGGGGACATTATATACGTCTATAACGTTGAATATCCTAACCTAAAGCAACCTAACATCTGGGATGTAATATTTTACAACATTCCTGGCGTGTCGTCGCCTACATCTCGATGGGAACATTATATACGTCTATAACGTTATATATCCTAGCCTAAGGCAACCTAACTTGTAGAATGTAATATTTTACAACATTCCTGGCGTGTCGTCGCCTCCTTCTCTATGGGAACATTATATACATCTATAACGTTGTATATCCTAACCTAAGGCAACCTAACATCTCGGATGTAATATTTTACAACATTCTGGCGTGTCGTCGCCTGCTTCTCGATGGGGACATCTTATACGTCTATAACGTTGTATATCCTAACCTAAGGCAACCTAACATCTCGGATGTAATATTTTACAACATTCCTGTCATGTCGGTCCCTACTTCTCGGTGGGAACATTGTATACGTCTATAACGATATATATCCTAGCATAAGGCAACCTAACATGTCGAATGTAATATTTTACAACATTCCTGTCGTGTCCCGCCTGCTTCTCGATGGGGACATTATATACGTCTATAACGTTGTATATTCTAACCTAACGCAACCTAACATCTGGGAAATAATATTTTACAACATTCCTGGCGTGTCGTCGCCTACTTCTGGATGGGGACATTATATACATCTATAACGTTGTATATCCTAACCTAAGGCAACCTAACATCTCGGATGTAATATTTTGCAACATTCCTGGCATGTCGGGCCCTACTTCTCGGTGGGAACATTGTATACGTCTATAACGATATATATCCGAGCCTAAGGCAACCTAACATGTCGAATGTAATATTTTACAACATTCCTGTCGTGTCGTCGCCTGCTTCTCGATGGGGACATTATATACATCTATAACGTCATATATCCTAACCTAAGGGAACCTAACATCTCGGGTGTAATATTTTACAACATTCCTGGCGTGTCGTCGCCTACTTCTCGATGGGGACATTATATACGTCTATAACGTTGTATATCCTAACCTAACGCAACCTAACATCTCGGATGTAATATTTTACAACATTCTGGCGTGTCGCCGCCTGCTTCTCGATGGGGACAGTATATACGTCTATAACGTTGTATATACTAACCTAACGCAACCTAACATCTCGGATGTAATATTTGACAACATTCCTGGCGTGTTAACCCGCACTTCTCGGTGGGAACATCATATACGTCTATAGCGATATATATCCTAACCTAAGGCAACCTAACATCTCGGATGTAATATTTGACAACATTCCTGGCGTGTTAACCCGCACTTCTCGGTGGGAAAATCATATACGTCTATAGCGATATATATCCTAACCTAAGGCAACCTAACATCTCGGATGTAATATTTTACAACATTCCTGGCGTGTCGTCGCCTACTTCTGGATGGGGACATTATATACATCTATAACGTCATATATCCTAACCTAAGGGAACCTAACATCTCGGGTGTAATATTTTACAACATTCCTGGCGTGTCGTCGCCTACTTCTCGATGGGGACATTATATACATCTATAACCTTGTATATACTAACCTAACGCAACCTAACATCTGGGATGTAATATTTTACAACATTCCTGGCATGTCGGTCCCTACGTCTCCGTGGGTACATTATATACGTCTATAACGTTGTATATCCTAACCTATCGCAACCTAACATCTGGGATGTAATATTTTAAAACATTCCTGGCATGTGGGTCCCTACGTCTCGGTGGGAAAATTATATACGTCTATAACGATATATATCCTAACCTAAGGCAACCTAACATCTCGGATGTAATATTTTACAACATTCCTGGCGCTTCGGCTACTACTTTTCGGTGGGAACATTATATACGTCTATAACGTTACATATCCTAGCCTAAGGCAACCTAACATCTCGGATGTAATATTTCACAACATTCCTGGCGTGTTAACCCGCACTTCTCGGTGGGAATATCATATACGTCTATAGCGATATATATCCTAGCCTAAGGCGACCTAACATGTCGAATGTAATATTTTACATCATTCCTGACGTGTCGGCCCGTAGTTCACGGTGGTAACATTATATACGCCTACAACGTTATATATACTAGCCTAAGGCAACCTGACATCTCGGATGTAATATTTGACAACATTTCTGGCGTGTGAGCGCGTACTTCTCGGTGGGAACATCATATACGTCTGTAACGTTATATATCCTGTCGTGAGGCAACATAACATCTCGGATGTGATATTTTACAACATTCCTGGTCGGTCGTCGCCCGCTTCTCGATGGGGACATTATATACGTCTATAACGTTGAATATCCTAACCTAAAGCAACCTAACATCTGGGATGCAATATTTTACAACATTCCTGGCGTGTCGTCGCCTACATCTCGATGGGAACATTATATACGTCTATAACGTTATATATCCTAGCCTAAGGCAACCTAACTTGTAGAATGTAATATTTTACAACATTCCTGGCGTGTCGTCGCCTCCTTCTCTATGGGAACATTATATACATCTATAACGTTGTATATCCTAACCTAAGGCAACCTAACATCTCGGATGTAATATTTTACAACATTCCTGTCATGTCGGTCCCTACTTCTAGGTGGGAACATTGTATACGTCTATAACGATATATATCCTAGCCTAAGGCAACCTAACATGTCGAATGTAATATTTTACAACATTCCTGTCGTGTCGTCGCCTGCTTCTCGATGGGGACATTATATACGTCTATAACGTTGTATATTCTAACCTAACGCAACCTAACATCTGGGATGTTATATTTTACAACATTCCTGGCGTGTCGTCGCCTACTTCTGGATGGGGACATTATATACATCTATAACCTTGTATATACTAACCTAACGCAACCTAACATCTGGGATGTAATATTTTACAACATTCCTGGCATGTCGGTCCCTACGTCTCCGTGGGTACATTATATACGTCTATAACGTTGTATATCCTAACCTAACGCAACCTAACATCTGGGATGTAATATTTTAAAACATTCCTGGCATGTCGGTCCCTACGTCTCGGTGGGAACATTATATACGTCTATAACGATATATATCCTAACCTAAGGCAACCTAACATCTCGGATGTAATATTTTACAACATTCCTGGCGCTTCGGCTGCTACTTTTCGGTGGGAACATTATATACGTCTATAACGTTACATATCCTAACGTATGGCAACATAACATCTCGGATGTTATATTTTACAACATTCCTGGCGTGTTGTCGCCTGCTTCTCGATGGGGACTTTATGTACGTCTATAACGTTGTATATCCTAACCTAACGCAACCTAACATCTCGGATGTAATATTTGACAACATTCCTGGCGTGTTAACCCGCACTTCTCGGTGGGAACATCATATACGTCTATAGCGATATATATCCTAACCTAAGGCAACCTAACATCTCGGATGTAATATTTTACAACATTCCTGGCGCTTCGGCTGCTACTTTTCGGTGGGAACATTATATACGTCTATAACGTTATATATCCTAACCTAAGGGAACCTAACATCTCGGGTGTAATATTTTACAACATTCCTGGCGTGTCGTCGCCTACTTCTCGATGGGGACATTATATACGTCTATAACGTTGTATATCCTAACCTAAGGCAACCTAACATCTCGGATGTAATATTTTACAACATTCCTGGCATGTCGTCACCTACTTCTCGATGGGGACATTATATACATCTATATCGTTGTATATCCTAACCTAAGGCAACCTAACATCTGGGATGTAATATTTTACAAGATCCCTGGCATGTCGGTCCCCACGTCTCGGTGCGAACATTATATACGTCTATAACGATATATATCCTAACCTAAGGCAACCTAACATCTCGGATGTAATATTTTACAACATTCCTGGCATGTCGGTCCCTACTTTTCGGTGGAAACAATGTATACGTCTATAACGATATATATCCTAGCCTAAGGCAACCCCACATGTAGAATGTAATATTTTTCAACATTCCTGGCGTGTCGTCGCCTACTTCTCGATGGGGACATTATATACATCTATAACGTTGTATATCCTAAACTAAGGCAACCTAACATCTCGGATGTAATATTTTACAACATTCCTGGCATTCGGTCCCTACTTCTCGGTGGGAACATTATATACATCTATAACGTTGTATATCCTAACCTAAGGCAACCTAACATCTCGGATGTAATATTTTACAACATTCCTGTCATGTCGGTCCCTACTTCTCTATGGGGACATTATATACGTCTATAACGTTGTATATCCTAACCTAAGGCAACCTAACATCTGGGATGTTATATTTTACAACATTCCTGGCGTGTCGTCGCCTACTTCTGGATGGGGACATTATATACATCTATAACGTCATATATCCTAACCTAAGGGAACCTAACATCTCGGGTGTAATATTTTACAACATTCCTGGCGTGTCGTCGCCTACTTCTCGATGGGGACATTATATACGTCTATAACGTAGTATATCCTAACCTAAGGCAACCTAACATCTGGGATGTTATATTTTACAACATTCCTGGCGTGTCGTCGCCTACTTCTGGATGGGGACATTATATACATCTATAACGTCATATATCCTAACCTAAGGGAACCTAACATCTCGGGTGTAATATTTTACAACATTCCTGGCGTGTCGTCGCCTACTTCTCGATGGGGACATTATATACATCTATAACGTTGTATATCCTAACCTAAGGCAACCTAACATCTCGGATGTAATATTTTACAACATTCCTGGCGTGTCGTCGCCTACTTCTGGATGGGGACATTATATACATCTATAACGTCATATATCCTAACCTAAGGGAACCTAACATCTCGGGTGTAATATTTTACAACATTCCTGGCGTGTCGTCGCCTACTTCTCGATGGGGACATTATATACATCTATAACCTTGTATATACTAACCTAACGCAACCTAACATCTGGGATGTAATATTTTACCACATTCCTGGCATGTCGGTGCCTACGTCTCGGTGGGAACATTATATACGTCTATAACGTTATATATCCTAGCCTAAGGCCACCTAACATGTCGAATGTAATATTTTACAACATTCCTGACGCTTCGGCCCCTATTTTTCGGTGGGAATATTACATACGTCTATAACGTTATATATCCTAGTCTAAGGCAACCTGACATGTCGAATGTAATATTTTACAACACTCCTGTCGTGTAGTCGCCTACTTCTGGATGGGGACATTATATACATCTATAACTTTGTATATCCTAACCTAAGGCAGCCTAACATCTCGGATGTAATATTTTACAACATTCCTGGCATGTCGGTCCCTACATCTCGGTGGGAACATACTATACGTCTATAACGTTGTATATCCTAACCTAAGGGAACCTAACATCTCGGGTGTAATATTTTACAATATTCCTGGCGTGTCGTCGCCTACTTCTGGATGGGGCATTATATACATCTATAACGTCATATATCCTAACCTAAGGGAACCTAACATCTCGCGTGTAATATTTTACAACATTCCTGGCGTGTCGTCGCCTACTTCTCGATGGGGACATTATATACATCTATAACCTTGTATATACTAACCTAACGCAACCTAACATCTGGAATGTAATATTTTACAACATTCCTGGCATGTCGGTCCCTACGTCTCCGTGGGTACATTATATACGTCTATAACGTTGTATATCCTAACCTAACGCAACCTAACATCTGGGATGTAATATTTTAAAACATTCCTGGCATGTCGGTCCCTACGTCTCGGTGGGAACATTATATACGTCTATAACGATATATATCCTAACCTAAGGCAACCTAACATCTCGGATGTAATATTTTACAACATTCCTGGCGCTTCGGCGGCTACTTTTCGGTGGGAACATTATATACGTCTATAACGTTACATATCCTAACGTATGGCAACATAACATCTCGGATGTTATATTTTACAACATTCCTGGCCTGTCGTCGCCTGCTTCTCGATGGGGACTTTATGTACGTCTATAACGTTGTATATCCTAACCTAACGCAACCTAACATCTGGGATGTAATATTTTAAAACATTCTTGGCATGTCGGTCCCCACGTCTCGGTGGGAACATTATATACGTCTATAACGATATATATCCTAACCTAAGGCAACCTAACATTTCGGATGTAATATTTTACAACATTCCTGGCACGTCGGTCCCTACTTCTCGGTGGAAACAATGTATACGTCTATAACGATATATATCCTAGTCTAAGGCAACCCAACATGTAGAATGTAATATTTTACAACAGTCCTGGCGTGTCGTCGCCTACTTCTCGATGGGGACATTATATACATCTATAACGTTGTATATCCTAACCTAAGGCAACCTAACATCTCGGATGTAATATTTTGCAACATTCCTGGCATGTCGGGCCCTACTTCTCGGTGGGAACATTGTATACGTCTATAACGATATATATCCGAGCCTAAGGCAACCTAACATGTCGAATGTAATATTTTACAACATTCCTGTCGTGTCGTCGCCTGCTTCTCGATGGGGACATTATATACATCTATAACGTCATATATCCTAACCTAAGGGAACCTAACATCTCGGGTGTAATATTTTACAACATTCCTGGCGTGTCGTCGCCTACTTCTCGATGGGGACATTATATACGTCTATAACGTTGTATATCCTAACCTAACGCAACCTAACATCTCGGATGTAATATTTTACAACATTCTGGCGTGTCGCCGCCTGCTTCTCGATGGGGACAGTATATACGTCTATAACGTTGTATATACTAACCTAACGCAACCTAACATCTCGGATGTAATATTTGACAACATTCCTGGCGTGTTAACCCGCACTTCTCGGTGGGAACATCATATACGTCTATAGCGATATATATCCTAACGTAAGGCAACCTAACATCTCGGATGTAATATTTGACAACATTCCTGGCGTGTTAACCCGCACTTCTCGGTGGGAAAATCATATACGTCTATAGCGATATATATCCTAACCTAAGGCAACCTAACATCTCGGATGTAATATTTTACAACATTCCTGGCGTGTCGTCGCCTACTTCTGGATGGGGACATTATATACATCTATAACGTCATATATCCTAACCTAAGGGAACCTAACATCTCGGGTGTAATATTTTACAACATTCCTGGCGTGTCGTCGCCTACTTCTCGATGGGGACATTATATACATCTATAACCTTGTATATACTAACCTAACGCAACCTAACATCTGGGATGTAATATTTTACAACATTCCTGGCATGTCGGTCCCTACGTCTCCGTGGGTACATTATATACGTCTATAACGTTGTATATCCTAACCTATCGCAACCTAACATCTGGGATGTAATATTTTAAAACATTCCTGGCATGTGGGTCCCTACGTCTCGGTGGGAAAATTATATACGTCTATAACGATATATATCCTAACCTAAGGCAACCTAAGATCTCGGATGTAATATTTTACAACATTCCTGGCGCTTCGGCTGCTACTTTTCGGTGGGAACATTATATACGTCTATAACGTTACATATCCTAACGTATGGCAACATAACATCTCGGATGTTATATTTTACAACATTCCTGGCGTGTCGTCGCCTGCTTCTCGATGGGGACTTTATGTACGTCTATAACGTTGTATATCCTAACCTAACGCAACCTAACATCTCGGATGTAATATTTTACAACATTCTGGCGTGTCGCCGCCTGCTTCTCGATGGGGACAGTATATACGTCTATAACGTTGTATATACTAACCTAACGCAACCTAACATCTCGGATGTAATATGTGACAACATTCCTGGCGTGTTAACCCGCACTTCTCGGTGGGAACATCATATACGTCTATAGCGATATATATCCTAACCTAAGGCAACCTAACATCTCGGATGTAATATTTTACAACATTCCTGGCGCTTCGGCTGCCACTTTTCGGTGGGAACATTATATACGTCTATAACGTTACATATCCTAACGTATGGCAACATAACATCTCGGATGTTATATTTTACAACATTCCTGGCGTGTCGTCGCCTGCTTCTCGATGGGGACTTTATGTACGTCTATAACGTTGTATATCCTAACCTAACGCAACCTAACATCTGGGATGTAAGATTTTAAAACATTCCTGGCATGTCGGTTCCCACGTCTCGGTGGGAACATTATATACGTCTATAACGATATATATCCTAACCTAAGGCAACCTAACATCTCGGATGTAATATTTTACAACATTCCTGGCATGTCGGTCCCTACGTCTCCGTGGGTACATTATATACGTCTATAACGTTGTATATCCTAACCTAACGCAACCTAACATCTGGGATGTAATATTTTAAAACATTCCTGGCATGTCAGTCCCTACGTCTCGGTGGGAACATTATATACGTCTATAACGATATATATCCTAACCTAAGGCAACCTAACATCTCGGATGTAATATTTTACAACATTCCTGGCGCTTCGGCTGCTACTTTTCGGTGGGAACATTATATACGTCTATAACGTTACATATCCTAACGTATGGAAACATAACATCTCGGATGTTATATTTTACAACATTCCTGGCGTGTCGTCGCCTGCTTCTCGATGGGGACTTTATGTACGTCTATAACGTTGTATATCCTAACCTAACGCAACCTAACATCTCGGATGTAATATTTTACAACATTCTGGCGTGTCGCCGCCTGCTTCTCGATGGGGACAGTATATACGTCTATAACGTTGTATATACTAACCTAACGCAACCTAACATCTCGGATGTAATATTTGACAACATTCCTGGCGTGTTTAACCGCACTTCTCGGTGGGAACATCATATACGTCTATAGCGATATATATCCTAACCTAAGGCAACCTAACATCTCGGATGTAATATTTTACAACATTCCTGGCGCTTCGGCTGCTACTTTTCGGTGGGAACATTATATACCTCTATAACGTTACATATCCTAACGTATGGCAACATAACATCTCGGATGTTATATTTTACAACATTCCTGGCGTGTCGTCGCCTGCTTCTCGATGGGGACTTTATGTACGTCTATAACGTTGTATATCCTAACCTAACGCAACCTAACATCTGGGATGTAATATTTTAAAACATTCCTGGCATGTCGGTTCCCACGTCTCGGTGGGAACATTATATACGTCTATAACGATATATATCCTAACCTAAGGCAACCTAACATCTCGGATGTAATATTTTACAACATTCCTGGCATGTCGGTCCCTACTTCTCGGTGGAAACAATGTATACGTCTATAACGATATATATCCTAGCCTAAGGCAACCCAACATGTAGAATGTAATATTTTTCAACATTCCTGGCGTGTCGTCGCCTACTTCTCGATGGGGACATTATATACATCTATAACGTTGTATATCCTAAACTAAGGCAACCTAACATCTCGGATGTAATATTTTACAACATTCCTGGCATTCGGTCCCTACTTCTCGGTGGGAACATTATATACATCTATAACGTTGTATATCCTAACCTAAGGCAACCTAACATCTCGAATGTAATATTTTACAACATTCCTGTCATGTCGGTCCCTACTTCTAGGTGGGAACATTGTATACGTCTATAACGATATATATCCTAGCCTAAGGCAACCCAACATGTAGAATGTAATATTTTTCAACATTCCTGGCGTGTCGTCGCCTACTTCTGGATGGGGACATTATATACATCTATAACGTCATATATCCTAACCTAAGGGAACCTAACATCTCGGGTGTAATATTTTACAACATTCCTGGCGTGTCGTCGCCTACTTCTCGATGGGGACATTATATACGTCTATAACGTTGTATATCCTAACCTAAGGCAACCTAACATCTGGGATGTTATATTTTACAACATTCCTGGCGTGTCGTCGCCTACTTCTGGATGGGGACATTATATACATCTATAACGTCATATATCCTAACCTAAGGGAACCTAACATCTCGGGTGTAATATTTTACAACATTCCTGGCGTGTCGTCGCCTACTTCTCGATGGGGACATTATATACATCTATAACGTTATATATCCTAGTCTAAGGCAACCTGACATGTCGAATGTAATATTTTACAACACTCCTGTCGTGTAGTCGCCTACTTCTGGATGGGGACATTATATACATCTATAACTTTGTATATCCTAACCTAAGGCAGCCTAACATCTCGGATGTAATATTTTACAACATTCCTGGCATGTCGGTCCCTACATCTCGGTGGGAACATACTATACGTCTATAACGTTGTATATCCTAACCTAAGGGAACCTAACATCTCGGGTGTAATATTTTACAACATTCCTGGCGTGTCGTCGCCTACTTCTGGATGGGGCATTATATACATCTATAACGTCATATATCCTAACCTAAGGGAACCTAACATCTCGGGTGTAATATTTTACAACATTCCTGGCGTGTCGTCGCCTACTTCTCGATGGGGACATTATATACATCTATAACCTTGTATATACTAACCTAACGCAACCTAACATCTGGAATGTAATATTTTACAACATTCCTGGCATGTCGGTCCCTACGTCTCCGTGGGTACATTATATACGTCTATAACGTTGTATATCCTAACCTAACGCAACCTAACATCTGGGATGTAATATTTTAAAACATTGCTGGCATGTCGGTCCCTACGTCTCGGTGGGAACATTATATACGTCTATAACGATATATATCCTAACCTAAGGCAACCTAACATCTCGGATATAATATTTTACAACATTCCTGGCGCTTCGGCTGCTACTTTTCAGTGGGAACATTATATACGTCTATAACGTTACATATCCTAACGTATGGCAACATAACATCTCGGATGTTATATTTTACAACATTCCTGGCCTGTCGTCGCCTGCTTCTCGATGGGGACTTTATGTACGTCTATAACGTTGTATATCCTAACCTAACGCAACCTAACATCTGGGATGTAATATTTTAAAACATTCCTGGCATGTCGGTCCCCACGTCTCGGTGGGAACATTATATACGTCTATAACGATATATATCCTAACCTAAGGCAACCTAACATTTCGGATGTAATATTTTACAACATTCCTGGCACGTCGGTCCCTACTTCTCGGTGGAAACAATGTATACGTCTATAACGATATATATCCTAGCCTAAGGCAACCCAACATGTAGAATGTAATATTTTACAACAATCCTGGCGTGTCGTCGCCTACTTCTCGATGGGGACATTATATACATCTATAACGTTGTATATCCTAACCTAAGGCAACCTAACATCTCGGATGTAATATTTTGCAACATTCCTGGCATGTCGGGCCCTACTTCTCGGTGGGAACATTGTATACGTCTATAACGATATATATCCGAGCCTAAGGCAACCTAACATGTCGAATGTAATATTTTAAAACATTCCTGTCGTGTCGTCGCCTGCTTCTCGATGGGGACATTATATACATCTATAACGTCATATATCCTAACCTAAGGGAACCTAACATCTCGGGTGTAATATTTTACAACATTCCTGGCGTGTCGTCGCCTACTTCTCGATGGGGACATTATATACGTCTATAACGTTGTATATCCTAACCTAACGCAACCTAACATCTCGGATGTAATATTTTACAACATTCTGGCGTGTCGCCGCCTGCTTCTCGATGGGGACAGTATATACGTCTATAACGTTGTATATACTAACCTAACGCAACCTAACATCTCGGATGTAATATTTGACAACATTCCTGGCGTCTTAACCCGCACTTCTCGGTGGGAACATCATATACGTCTATAGCGATATATATCCTAACCTAAGGCAACCTAACATCTCGGATGTAATATTTGACAACATTCCTGGCGTGTTAACCCGCACTTCTCGGTGGGAAAATCATATACGTCTATAGCGATATATATCCTAACCTAAGGCAACCTAACATCTCGGATGTAATATTTTACAACATTCCTGTCATGTCGGTCCCTACTTCTAGGTGGGAACATTGTATACGTCTATAACGATATATATCCTAGCCTAAGGCAACCCAACACGTAGAATGTAATATTTTTCAACATTCCTGGCGTGTCGTCGCCTACTTCTGGATGGGGACATTATATACATCTATAACGTCATATATCCTAACCTAAGGGAACCTAACATCTCGGGTGTAATATTTTACAACATTCCTGGCATGTCGGTCCCTACATCTCGGTGGGAACATACTATACGTCTATAACGTTGTATATCCTAACCTAAGGGAACCTAACATCTCGGGTGTAATATTTTACAACATTCCTGGCGTGTCGTCGCCTACTTCTGGATGGGGCATTATATACATCTATAACGTCATATATCCTAACCTAAGGGAACCTAACATCTCGGGTGTAATATTTTACAACATTCCTGGCGTGTCGTCGCCTACTTCTCGATGGGGACATTATATACATCTATAACCTTGTATATACTAACCTAACGCAACCTAACATCTGGAATGTAATATTTTACAACATTCCTGGCATGTCGGTCCCTACGTCTCCGTGGGTACATTATATACGTCTATAACGTTGTATATCCTAACCTAACGCAACCTAACATCTGGGATGTAATATTTTAAAACATTGCTGGCATGTCGGTCCCTACGTCTCGGTGGGAACATTATATACGTCTATAACGATATATATCCTAACCTAAGGCAACCTAACATCTCGGATATAATATTTTACAACATTCCTGGCGCTTCGGCTGCTACTTTTCAGTGGGAACATTATATACGTCTATAACGTTACATATCCTAACGTATGGCAACATAACATCTCGGATGTTATATTTTACAACATTCCTGGCCTGTCGTCGCCTGCTTCTCGATGGGGACTTTATGTACGTCTATAACGTTGTATATCCTAACCTAACGCAACCTAACATCTGGGATGTAATATTTTAAAACATTCCTGGCATGTCGGTCCCCACGTCTCGGTGGGAACATTATATACGTCTATAACGATATATATCCTAACCTAAGGCAACCTAACATTTCGGATGTAATATTTTACAACATTCCTGGCACGTCGGTCCCTACTTCTCGGTGGAAACAATGTATACGTCTATAACGATATATATCCTAGCCTAAGGCAACCCAACATGTAGAATGTAATATTTTACAACAATCCTGGCGTGTCGTCGCCTACTTCTCGATGGGGACATTATATACATCTATAACGTTGTATATCCTAACCTAAGGCAACCTAACATCTCGGATGTAATATTTTGCAACATTCCTGGCATGTCGGGCCCTACTTCTCGGTGGGAACATTGTATACGTCTATAACGATATATATCCGAGCCTAAGGCAACCTAACATGTCGAATGTAATATTTTACAACATTCCTGTCGTGTCGTCGCCTGCTTCTCGATGGGGACATTATATACATCTATAACGTCATATATCCTAACCTAAGGGAACCTAACATCTCGGGTGTAATATTTTACAACATTCCTGGCGTGTCGTCGCCTACTTCTCGATGGGGACATTATATACGTCTATAACGTTGTATATCCTAACCTAACGCAACCTAACATCTCGGATGTAATATTTTACAACATTCTGGCGTGTCGCCGCCTGCTTCTCGATGGGGACAGTATATACGTCTATAACGTTGTATATACTAACCTAACGCAACCTAACATCTCGGATGTAATATTTGACAACATTCCTGGCGTCTTAACCCGCACTTCTCGGTGGGAACATCATATACGTCTATAGCGATATATATCCTAACCTAAGGCAACCTAACATCTCGGATGTAATATTTGACAACATTCCTGGCGTGTTAACCCGCACTTCTCGGTGGGAAAATCATATACGTCTATAGCGATATATATCCTAACCTAAGGCAACCTAACATCTCGGATGTAATATTTTACAACATTCCTGGCGTGTCGTCGCCTACTTCTGGATGGGGACATTATATACATCTATAACGTCATATATCCTAACCTAAGGGAACCTAACATCTCGGGTGTAATATTTTACAACATTCCTGGCGTGTCGTCGCCTACTTCTCGATGGGGACATTATATACATCTATAACCTTGTATATACTAACCTAACGCAACCTAACATCTGGGATGTAATATTTTACAACATTCCTGGCATGTCGGTCCCTACGTCTCCGTGGGTACATTATATACGTCTATAACGTTGTATATCCTAACCTAACGCAACCTAACATCTGGGATGTAATATTTTAAAACATTCCTGGCATGTCGGTCCCTGCGTCTCGGTGGGAACATTATATACGTCTATAACGATATATATCCTAACCTAAGGCAACCTAACATCTCGGATGTAATATTTTACAACATTCCTGGCGCTTCGGCTGCTACTTTTCGGTGGGAACATTATATACGTCTATAACGTTACATATCCTAACGTATGGCAACATAACATCTCGGATGTTATATTTTACAACATTCCTGGCGTGTCGTCGCTTGCTTCTAGATGGGGACTTTATGTACGTCTAGAACGTTGTATATCCTAAGCTAACGCAACCTAACATCTGGGATGTAATATTTTACAACATTCCTGGCATGTCGGTCCCTACGTCTCGGTGGGAACGTTATATACGTCTATAACGATATATATCCTAACCTAAGGGAACCTTACATCTCGGATGTAATATTTTACAACATTCCTGGCATGTCGGTCCCTACTTCTCGGTGGGAACAGAATATTCTAAGCCCGGCCCCGGGAGGGGGCTCGGACATGCTTCATCGCCATATATGGCATACGCGTAAAAATACCCATAACCCCACTCCCCCGGCGAGCCAATACCGAGGGAGCGGGCGCGGAGGAACCAGCACCGCCATGCACCACTCATATTTTTCGTCATTTAAGTTCTTTGACTTATCCGTACATTTTTGTACATTGTGTTATCTTTCAACAATTCTTGCGTAGGGAGAAGACCCAGTCCTGACTCATCGTCGGCTGTAAGGATTTTTGATCTACTAACGCACCAATAGGTCAGGATTAACTTTGTTTTTAATTCCCAACCCGACAAATTACGTTCGATTATTTTTGTTCGAATTCGCAGTTGCAGCCCTTTGCTTCACCCACACAGATTTAGCTGTGGGACTACTGACGGCGGGAACCACGAGGAGGTGGCTGCTTGCTAACTATGGCCCGTAGGAGTTCACAGGTATTTTTATCCTTCCCACCTGCTATCCTAGAGATTTGCACATGGAGGCAACGACTAGGGGGGGTGCTCCCCTACACCATCTTAAATCCCAATGGGGCCATAGCTTCTCCCGCCTTCTCGGTGGGAACAATGTATACGTCTATAACGATATATATCCTAGCCTAAGGCAACCCAACATGTAGAATGTAATATTTTACAACATTCCTGTCGTGTCGCCGCCTGCCTCTCGATGGGGACATTATATACGTCTATAACGTTGTATATTCTAACCTAACGCAACCTAACATCTGGGATGTTATATTTTACAACATTCCTGGCGTGTCGTCGCCTACTTCTGGATGGGGCATTATATACATCTATAACGTTATATATCCTAACCTAAGGCAACCTAACATTTCGGATGTAATATTTTACAACATTCCTGGCACGTCGGTCCCTACTTCTCCGTGGAAACAATGTATACGTCTATAACGATATATATCCTAGCCTAAGGCAACCCAACATGTAGAATGTAATATTTTACAACAATCCTGGCGTGTCGTCGCCTACTTCTCGATGGGGACATTATATACATCTATAACGTTGTATATCCTAACCTAAGGCAACCTAACATCTCGGATGTAATATTTTACAACATTCCTGGCATGTCGGTCCCTACTTCTCGGTGGAAACAATGTATACGTCTATAACGATATATATCCTAGCCTAAGGCAACCCAACATGTAGAATGTAATATTTTTCAACATTCCTGGCGTGTCGTCGCCTACTTCTCGATGGGGACATTATATACATCTATAACGTTGTATATCCTAAACTAAGGCAACCTAACATCTCGGATGTAATATTTTACAACATTCCTGGCATTCGGTCCCTACTTCTCGGTGGGAACATTATATACATCTATAACGTTGTATATCCTAACCTAAGGCAACCTAACATCTCGAATGTAATATTTTACAACATTCCTGTCATGTCGGTCCCTACTTCTAGGTGGGAACATTGTATACGTCTATAACGATATATATCCTAGCCTAAGGCAACCCAACATGTAGAATGTAATATTTTTCAACATTCCTGGCGTGTCGTCGCCTACTTCTGGATGGGGACATTATATACATCTATAACGTCATATATCCTAACCTAAGGGAACCTAACATCTCGGGTGTAATATTTTACAACATTCCTGGCGTGTCGTCGCCTACTTCTCGATGGGGACATTATATACGTCTATAACGTTGTATATCCTAACCTAAGGCAACCTAACATCTGGGATGTTATATTTTACAACATTCCTGGCGTGTCGTCGCCTACTTCTGGATGGGGACATTATATACATCTATAACGTCATATATCCTAACCTAAGGGAACCTAACATCTCGGGTGTAATATTTTACAACATTCCTGGCGTGTCGTCGCCTACTTCTCGATGGGGACATTATATACATCTATAACGTTATATATCCTAGTCTAAGGCAACCTGACATGTCGAATGTAATATTTTACAACACTCCTGTCGTGTAGTCGCCTACTTCTGGATGGGGACATTATATACATCTATAACTTTGTATATCCTAACCTAAGGCAGCCTAACATCTCGGATGTAATATTTTACAACATTCCTGGCATGTCGGTCCCTACATCTCGGTGGGAACATACTATACGTCTATAACGTTGTATATCCTAACCTAAGGGAACCTAACATCTCGGGTGTAATATTTTACAACATTCCTGGCGTGTCCACGCCTACTTCTGGATGGGGCATTATATACATCTATAACGTCATATATCCTAACCTAAGGGAACCTAACATCTCGGGTGTAATATTTTACAACATTCCTGGCGTGTCGTCGCCTACTTCTCGATGGGGACATTATATACATCTATAACCTTGTATATACTAACCTAACGCAACCTAACATCTGGAATGTAATATTTTACAACATTCCTGGCATGTCGGTCCCTACGTCTCCGTGGGTACATTATATACGTCTATAACGTTGTATATCCTAACCTAACGCAACCTAACATCTGGGATGTAATATTTTAAAACATTGCTGGCATGTCGGTCCCTACGTCTCGGTGGGAACATTATATACGTCTATAACGATATATATCCTAACCTATGGCAACCTAACATCTCGGATATAATATTTTACAACATTCCTGGCGCTTCGGCTGCTACTTTTCAGTGGGAACATTATATACGTCTATAACGTTACATATCCTAACGTATGGCAACATAACATCTCGGATGTTATATTTTACAACATTCCTGGCCTGTCGTCGCCTGCTTCTCGATGGGGACTTTATGTACGTCTATAACGTTGTATATCCTAACCTAACGCAACCTAACATCTGGGATGTAATATTTTAAAACATTCCTGGCATGTCGGTCCCCACGTCTCGGTGGGAACATTATATACGTCTATAACGATATATATCCTAACCTAAGGCAACCTAACATTTCGGATGTAATATTTTACAACATTCCTGGCACGTCGGTCCCTACTTCTCGGTGGAAACAATGTATACGTTTATAACGATATATATCCTAGCCTAAGGCAACCCAACATGTAGAATGTAATATTTTACAACAATCCTGGCGTGTCGTCGCCTACTTCTCGATGGGGACATTATATACATCTATAACGTTGTATATCCTAACCTAAGGCAACCTAACATCTCGGATGTAATATTTTGCAACATTCCTGGCATGTCGGGCCCTACTTCTCGGTGGGAACATTGTATACGTCTATAACGATATATATCCGAGCCTAAGGCAACCTAACATGTCGAATGTAATATTTTACAACATTCCTGTCGTGTCGTCGCCTGCTTCTCGATGGGGACATTATATACATCTATAACGTCATATATCCTAACCTAAGGGAACCTAACATCTCGGGTGTAATATTTTACAACATTCCTGGCGTGTCGTCGCCTACTTCTCGATGGGGACATTATATACGTCTATAACGTTGTATATCCTAACCTAACGCAACCTAACATCTCGGATGTAATATTTTACAACATTCTGGCGTGTCGCCGCCTGCTTCTCGATGGGGACAGTATATACGTCTATAACGTTGTATATACTAACCTAACGCAACCTAACATCTCGGATGTAATATTTGACAACATTCCTGGCGTCTTAACACGCACTTCTCGGTGGGAACATCATATACGTCTATAGCGATATATATCCTAACCTAAGGCAACCTAACATCTCGGATGTAATATTTGACAACATTCCTGGCGTGTTAACCCGCACTTCTCGGTGGGAAAATCATATACGTCTATAGCGATATATATCCTAACCTAAGGCAACCTAACATCTCGGATGTAATATTTTACAACATTCCTGTCATGTCGGTCCCTACTTCTAGGTGGGAACATTGTATACGTCTATAACGATATATATCCTAGCCTAAGGCAACCCAACATGTAGAATGTAATATTTTTCAACATTCCTGGCGTGTCGTCGCCTGCTTCTGGATGGGGACATTATATACATCTATAACGTCATATATCCTAACCTAAGGGAACCTAACATCTCGGGTGTAATATTTTACAACATTCCTGGCATGTCGGTCCCTACATCTCGGTGGGAACATACTATACGTCTATAACGTTGTATATCCTAACCTAAGGGAACCTAACATCTCGGGTGTAATATTTTACAACATTCCTGGCGTGTCGTCGCCTACTTCTGGATGGGGCATTATATACATCTATAACGTCATATATCCTAACCTAAGGGAACCTAACATCTCGGGTGTAATATTTTACAACATTCCTGGCGTGTCGTCGCCTACTTCTCGATGGGGACATTATATACATCTATAACCTTGTATATACTAACCTAACGCAACCTAACATCTGGAATGTAATATTTTACAACATTCCTGGCATGTCGGTCCCTACGTCTCCGTGGGTACATTATATACGTCTATAACGTTGTATATCCTAACCTAACGCAACCTAACATCTGGGATGTAATATTTTAAAACATTGCTGGCATGTCGGTCCCTACGTCTCGGTGGGAACATTATATACGTCTATAACGATATATATCCTAACCTAAGGCAACCTAACATCTCGGATATAATATTTTACAACATTCCTGGCGCTTCGGCTGCTACTTTTCAGTGGGAACATTATATACGTCTATAACGTTACATATCCTAACGTATGGCAACATAACATCTCGGATGTTATATTTTACAACATTCCTGGCCTGTCGTCGCCTGCTTCTCGATGGGGACTTTATGTACGTCTATAACGTTGTATATCCTAACCTAACGCAACCTAACATCTGGGATGTAATATTTTAAAACATTCCTGGCATGTCGGTCCCCACGTCTCGGTGGGAACATTATATACGTCTATAACGATATATATCCTAACCTAAGGCAACCTAACATCTCGGGTGTAATATTTTGCAACATTCCTGGCATGTCGGGCCCTACTTCTCGGTGGGAACATTGTATACGTCTATAACGATATATATCCGAGCCTAAGGCAACCTAACATGTCGAATGTAATATTTTACAACATTCCTGTCGTGTCGTCGCCTGCTTCTCGATGGGGACATTATATACATCTATAACGTCATATATCCTAACCTAAGGGAACCTAACATCTCGGGTGTAATATTTTACAACATTCCTGGCGTGTCGTCGCCTACTTCTCGATGGGGACATTATATACGTCTATAACGTTGTATATCCTAACCTAACGCAACCTAACATCTCGGATGTAATATTTTACAACATTCTGGCGTGTCGCCGCCTGCTTCTCGATGGGGACAGTATATACGTCTATAACGTTGTATATACTAACCTAACGCAACCTAACATCTCGGATGTAATATTTGACAACATTCCTGGCGTCTTAACCCGCACTTCTCGGTGGGAACATCATATACGTCTATAGCGATATATATCCTAACCTAAGGCAACCTAACATCTCGGATGTAATATTTGACAACATTCCTGGCGTGTTAACCCGCACTTCTCGGTGGGAAAATCATATACGTCTATAGCGATATATATCCTAACCTAAGGCAACCTAACATCTCGGATGTAATATTTTACAACATTCCTGGCGTGTCGTCGCCTACTTCTGGATGGGGACATTATATACATCTATAACGTCATATATCCTAACCTAAGGGAACCTAACATCTCGGGTGTAATATTTTACAACATTCCTGGCGTGTCGTCGCCTACTTCTCGATGGGGACATTATATACATCTATAACCTTGTATATACTAACCTAACGCAACCTAACATCTGGGATGTAATATTTTACAACATTCCTGGCATGTCGGTCCCTACGTCTCCGTGGGTACATTATATACGTCTATAACGTTGTATATCCTAACCTAACGCAACCTAACATCTGGGATGTAATATTTTAAAACATTGCTGGCATGTCGGTCCCTACGTCTCGGTGGGAACATTATATACGTCTATAACGATATATATCCTAACCTATGGCAACCTAACATCTCGGATATAATATTTTACAACATTCCTGGCGCTTCGGCTGCTACTTTTCAGTGGGAACATTATATACGTCTATAACGTTACATATCCTAACGTATGGCAACATAACATCTCGGATGTTATATTTTACAACATTCCTGGCCTGTCGTCGCCTGCTTCTCGATGGGGACTTTATGTACGTCTATAACGTTGTATATCCTAACCTAACGCAACCTAACATCTGGGATGTAATATTTTAAAACATTCCTGGCATGTCGGTCCCCACGTCTCGGTGGGAACATTATATACGTCTATAACGATATATATCCTAACCTAAGGCAACCTAACATTTCGGATGTAATATTTTACAACATTCCTGGCACGTCGGTCCCTACTTCTCGGTGGAAACAATGTATACGTCTATAACGATATATATCCTAGCCTAAGGCAACCCAACATGTAGAATGTAATATTTTACAACAATCCTGGCGTGTCGTCGCCTACTTCTCGATGGGGACATTATATACATCTATAACGTTGTATATCCTAACCTAAGGCAACCTAACATCTCGGATGTAATATTTTGCAACATTCCTGGCATGTCGGGCCCTACTTCTCGGTGGGAACATTGTATACGTCTATAACGATATATATCCGAGCCTAAGGCAACCTAACATGTCGAATGTAATATTTTACAACATTCCTGTCGTGTCGTCGCCTGCTTCTCGATGGGGACATTATATACATCTATAACGTCATATATCCTAACCTAAGGGAACCTAACATCTCGGGTGTAATATTTTACAACATTCCTGGCGTGTCGTCGCCTACTTCTCGATGGGGACATTATATACGTCTATAACGTTGTATATCCTAACCTAACGCAACCTAACATCTCGGATGTAATATTTTACAACATTCTGGCGTGTCGCCGCCTGCTTCTCGATGGGGACAGTATATACGTCTATAACGTTGTATATACTAACCTAACGCAACCTAACATCTCGGATGTAATATTTGACAACATTCCTGGCGTCTTAACACGCACTTCTCGGTGGGAACATCATATACGTCTATAGCGATATATATCCTAACCTAAGGCAACCTAACATCTCGGATGTAATATTTGACAACATTCCTGGCGTGTTAACCCGCACTTCTCGGTGGGAAAATCATATACGTCTATAGCGATATATATCCTAACCTAAGGCAACCTAACATCTCGGATGTAATATTTTACAACATTCCTGTCATGTCGGTCCCTACTTCTAGGTGGGAACATTGTATACGTCTATAACGATATATATCCTAGCCTAAGGCAACCCAACATGTAGAATGTAATATTTTTCAACATTCCTGGCGTGTCGTCGCCTACTTCTGGATGGGGACATTATATACATCTATAACGTCATATATCCTAACCTAAGGGAACCTAACATCTCGGGTGTAATATTTTACAACATTCCTGGCATGTCGGTCCCTACATCTCGGTGGGAACATACTATACGTCTATAACGTTGTATATCCTAACCTAAGGGAACCTAACATCTCGGGTGTAATATTTTACAACATTCCTGGCGTGTCGTCGCCTACTTCTGGATGGGGCATTATATACATCTATAACGTCATATATCCTAACCTAAGGGAACCTAACATCTCGGGTGTAATATTTTACAACATTCCTGGCGTGTCGTCGCCTACTTCTCGATGGGGACATTATATACATCTATAACCTTGTATATACTAACCTAACGCAACCTAACATCTGGAATGTAATATTTTACAACATTCCTGGCATGTCGGTCCCTACGTCTCCGTGGGTACATTATATACGTCTATAACGTTGTATATCCTAACCTAACGCAACCTAACATCTGGGATGTAATATTTTAAAACATTGCTGGCATGTCGGTCCCTACGTCTCGGTGGGAACATTATATACGTCTATAACGATATATATCCTAACCTAAGGCAACCTAACATCTCGGATATAATATTTTACAACATTCCTGGCGCTTCGGCTGCTACTTTTCAGTGGGAACATTATATACGTCTATAACGTTACATATCCTAACGTATGGCAACATAACATCTCGGATGTTATATTTTACAACATTCCTGGCCTGTCGTCGCCTGCTTCTCGATGGGGACTTTATGTACGTCTATAACGTTGTATATCCTAACCTAACGCAACCTAACATCTGGGATGTAATATTTTAAAACATTCCTGGCATGTCGGTCCCCACGTCTCGGTGGGAACATTATATACGTCTATAACGATATATATCCTAACCTAAGGCAACCTAACATCTCGGATGTAATATTTTGCAACATTCCTGGCATGTCGGGCCCTACTTCTCGGTGGGAACATTGTATACGTCTATAACGATATATATCCGAGCCTAAGGCAACCTAACATGTCGAATGTAATATTTTACAACATTCCTGTCGTGTCGTCGCCTGCTTCTCGATGGGGACATTATATACATCTATAACGTCATATATCCTAACCTAAGGGAACCTAACATCTCGGGTGTAATATTTTACAACATTCCTGGCGTGTCGTCGCCTACTTCTCGATGGGGACATTATATACGTCTATAACGTTGTATATCCTAACCTAACGCAACCTAACATCTCGGATGTAATATTTTACAACATTCTGGCGTGTCGCCGCCTGCTTCTCGATGGGGACAGTATATACGTCTATAACGTTGTATATACTAACCTAACGCAACCTAACATCTCGGATGTAATATTTGACAACATTCCTGGCGTCTTAACCCGCACTTCTCGGTGGGAACATCATATACGTCTATAGCGATATATATCCTAACCTAAGGCAACCTAACATCTCGGATGTAATATTTGACAACATTCCTGGCGTGTTAACCCGCACTTCTCGGTGGGAAAATCATATACGTCTATAGCGATATATATCCTAACCTAAGGCAACCTAACATCTCGGATGTAATATTTTACAACATTCCTGGCGTGTCGTCGCCTACTTCTGGATGGGGACATTATATACATCTATAACGTCATATATCCTAACCTAAGGGAACCTAACATCTCGGGTGTAATATTTTACAACATTCCTGGCGTGTCGTCGCCTACTTCTCGATGGGGACATTATATACATCTATAACCTTGTATATACTAACCTAACGCAACCTAACATCTGGGATGTAATATTTTACAACATTCCTGGCATGTCGGTCCCTACGTCTCCGTGGGTACATTATATACGTCTATAACGTTGTATATCCTAACCTAACGCAACCTAACATCTGGGATGTAATATTTTAAAACATTCCTGGCATGTCGGTCCCTGCGTCTCGGTGGGAACATTATATACGTCTATAACGATATATATCCTAACCTAAGGCAACCTAACATCTCGGATGTAATATTTTACAACATTCCTGGCGCTTCGGCTGCTACTTTTCGGTGGGAACATTATATACGTCTATAACGTTACATATCCTAACGTATGGCAACATAACATCTCGGATGTTATATTTTACAACATTCCTGGCGTGTCGTCGCTTGCTTCTAGATGGGGACTTTATGTACGTCTAGAACGTTGTATATCCTAAGCTAACGCAACCTAACATCTGGGATGTAATATTTTACAACATTCCTGGCATGTCGGTCCCTACGTCTCGGTGGGAACGTTATATACGTCTATAACGATATATATCCTAACCTAAGGGAACCTTACATCTCGGATGTAATATTTTACAACATTCCTGTCGTGTCGCCGCCTGCTTCACGATGGGGACATTATATACGTCTATAACGTTGTATATTCTAACCTAACGCAACCTAACATCTGGGATGTAATATTTTACAACATTGCTGGCGTGTCGTCGCCTACTTCTGGACGGGGACATTATATACATCTATAACGTCATATATCCTAACCTAAGGGAACCTAACATCTCGGGTGTAATATTTTACAACATTCCTGGCGTGTCGTCGCCTACTTCTCGATGGGGACATTATATACATCTATAACCTTGTATGTACTAACCTAACGCAACCTAACATCTGGGATGTAATATTTTACAACATTCCTGTCATGTCGGTCCCTACTTCTCGGTGGGAACATTGTATACGTCTATAACGATATATATCCTAGCCTAAGGCAACCTAACATGTCGAGTGTAATATTTTACAACATTCCTGTCGTGTCGTCGCCTGCTTCTCGATGGGGACATTATATACGTCTATAACGTTGCATATTCTAACCTAACGCAACCTAACATCTGGGATGTAATATTTTACAACATTCCTGGCGTGTCGTCGCCTACTTCTGGATGGGGACATTATATACATCTATAACGTCATATATCCTAACCTAAGGGAACCTAACATCTCGGGTGTAATATTTTACAACATTCCTGGTGGGTCGTCGCCCGCTTCTCGATGGGGACATTATATACGTCTATAACGTTGAATATCCTAACCTAAAGCAACCTAACATCTGGGATGTAATATTTTACAAGATCCCTGGCATGTCGGTCCCCACGTCTCGGTGGGAACATTATATACGTCTATAACGATATATATCCTAACCTAAGGCAACCTAACATCTCGGATGTAATATTTTACAACATTCCTGGCATGTCGGTCCCTACTTCTCGGTGGAAACAATGTATACGTCTATAACGATATATATCCTAGCCTAAGGCAACCCAACATGTAGAATGTAATATTTTACAACATTCCTGGCGTGTCGTCGCCTACTTCTCGATGGGGACATTATATACATCTATAACGTTGTATATCCTAACCTAACGCAACCTAACATCTGGGATGTAATATTTTAAAACATTCCTGGCATGTCGGTCCCTACTTCTCGGTGGGAACATTATATACGTCT
Organism: Xylocopa violacea; assembly: GCA_963969225.1. Lineage (NCBI taxonomy): Eukaryota > Metazoa > Arthropoda > Insecta > Hymenoptera > Apidae > Xylocopa > Xylocopa violacea. The sequence continues at coordinate 82,061 of CAXAJV010000500.1, read as the reverse complement.
ATAACGTTGTATATCCTAACCTAAGGGAACCTAACATCACGGGTGTAATGTTTTACAACATTGCTGACGCGTCGTCGCCTACTTCTCGATGGGGACATTATATACATCTATAACGTTGTATATCCTAACCTAAGGCTACCTAACATCTTGGATGTAATATTTTACAACATTCCTGTCATGTCGGTCCCTACTTCTCGGTGGGAACATTGTATACGTCAATAACGATATATATCCTAGCCTAAGGCAACCTAACATCTCGCATGTAATATTTTACAACATTCCTGGCATGTCGGTCCCTACTTCTCGGTGGGAACATTGTATACGTCTATAGCGATATATATTCTATCCTAAGGCAACCTAACATGTCGAATGTAATATTTTACAACATTCCTGGCGTGTCGTCGCCTACTTCTCGATGGGGACATTATATACGTCTATAACGTTGTATATCCTAACCTAAGCCAACCTAACATCTCGCATGTAATATTTTACAACATTCCTGGCATGTCGGTCCCTACTTCTCGGTGGGAACATTGTATACGTCTATAGCGATATATATTCTATCCTAAGGCAACCTAACATGTCGAATGTAATATTTTACAACATTCCTGTCGTGTCGTCGCCTGCTTCTCGATGGGGACATTCTATGCGTCTATAACGTTGTATATCCTAACCTAAGGGAACCTAACATCTCGGGTGTAATATTTTAGAACATTCCTGCCGCGTCAGTCCCTATTTCTCGGTGGGATCATTATATACGTCTATAACGTTATATATCCTAGCCTAAGGCAACCTCACTTGTAGAATGTAATATTTTACAACATTCCTGGCGTGTCGTCGCCTACTTCTCTATGGGAACATTATATACATCTATAACGTTGTATATCCTAACCTAAGGCAACCTAACATCTCGGATGTAATATTTTACAACATTCCTGTCATGTCGGTCCCTACTTCTTGGTGGGAACATTGTATACGTCTATAACGATATATATCCTAGCCTAAGGCAACCTAACATGTCGAATGTAATATTTTACAACATTCCTGTCGTGTCGCCGCCTGCTTCACGATGGGGACATTATATACGTCTATAACGTTGTATATTCTAACCTAAGGGAACATAACATCTCGGGTGTAATATTTTACAACATTCCTGACTCATCGGCCCCTATTTTTAGGTGGGAACATTATATACGTGTATAACGCTATATATCCTAACCTAACGCAACCTAACATTTGGGATGCAATATGTTACAACATTCCTGGCATGTCGGTGCCTACGTCTCGGTGGGAACATTATATACGTCTATAACGATATATGTCCCAACCTAAGGCAACCTAACACCTCGGATGTAATAGTTGACAACATTCCTGGCGTGTCGGCCCGTACTTCTCGGTGGTAACATTACATACGTCTATAACGTTATATATCCTAGCCTAAGGCAACCTAACATGTCGAATGTAATATTTTACTACATTCCTAGCGTGTCGTCCCCTGCTTCTCGATGGGGACATTATATACGTCTATAACGTTGTACATCCTAACCTAACGCAACCTAACATCTCGGATGTAATATTTTACAACATTCTTGGCATGTCGGACCCTACATCTCGGTGGGAACATACTATACGTCTATAAAGTTGTATATCCTAACCTAAGGGAACATAACATCTCGGGTGTAATATTTTACAACATTCCTGACTCATCGGCCCCTATTTTTAGGTGGGAACATTATATACGTCTATAACGCTATATATTCTAACCTAACGCAACCTAGCATCTCGGATGTAATATTTTACAACATTCCTGGCATGTCGGTCCCTACATCTCGGTGGGAACATACTATACGTCTATAAAGTTGTATATCCTAACCTAAAGGAACCTAACATCTCGGGTGTAATATTTTACAACATTCCTGACTCGTCGGCCCCTATTTTTAGGTGGGAACATTATATACGTCTATAACGCTATATATCCTAGCCTGAGGCAACCTAAGATGTCGAATGTAATATTTTACAACATTCTGGCGTGTCGTCGCCTGCTTCTCGATGGGGAGATTATATACGTCTATAACTTTGTATATCCTAACCTAACGCAACCTAAGATTTGGGATGTAATATTTTACAACATTCCTTGCATGTCGGTGCCTACGTCTCGGTGGGAACATTATATACGTCTATAACGTTATATATCCTAGCCTAAGGCCACCTAACGTGTCGAATGTAATATTTTACAACATTCCTGACGCGACGGCCCCTATTTTTCGGTGGGAACATTATATATGTCTATAACGTTATATATCCTAGTCTAGGGCAACCTAACATGTCGAATGTAATATTTTACAACATTCCTGGCGTGTCGTCGCCTACTTCTCGATGGGGACATTATATACATCTATGACCTTGTATATCCTAACCTAAGGCAACCTAACATGTCGAATGTAATATTTTACATCATTCCTGGCGTGTCGTCGCCTGCTTCTCGATGGGAACATTATATACGTCTATAACGTTGTGTATCCTAACCTAACGCAACCTAACATCTGGGATGTAATATTCCTGGCGTGTCGTCGCCTACTTCTGGATGGGGAGATTATATACGTCTATATTGTTATATATCCTAACCTAAGGCAACCTAACATCTCGGATGTAATAGTTGACAACATTTCTGGCGTGTCCGCCCGTACTTCTCGGTGGGAACATTATATACGTCTATAACGTTATATATCCTAGCCTAAGGCCACATAACATGTCGAATGTAATATTTTACAACATTCATGGCGTGTCGTCGCCTGCTTCTCGATGGGGACATTATATCCGTCTATAACGTTGTATATCCTAACCTAAAGCAACCTAACATCTGGGATGTAATATTTTACAAGATTCCTGGCATGTCGGTCCCCAAGTCTCGGTAGGAACATTATATACGTCTATAACGATATATATTCAAACCGAAGGGAACCTAACATCTCGGATGTAATATTTTACAACATTCCTGGCGTGTCGTCGCCTGCTTCTCGATGGGGACATTATATACGTCTATAACGTTGTATATCCTAACCTAACGCAACCTAACATCTCGGACGTAATATTTTACAACATTCCTGGCATGTCGGTCCCTACATCTCGGTGGGAACATACTATACGTCTATAAAGTTGTATATCCTAACCTAAGGGAACCTAACATCTCGGGTGTAATATTTTACAACATTCCTGACTCGTCGCCCCCTATTTTTAGGTGGGAACATTATATACGTCTATAACGCTATATATCCTAGCCTAAGGCAACCTAAGATGTCGAATGTAATATTTTACAACATTCTGGCGTGTCGTCGCCTGCTTCTCGATGGGGAGATTATATACGTCTATAACTTAGTATATCCTACCCCAGCGCAACCTAAGATTTGGGATGTAATATTTTACAACATTCCTTGCATGTCGGTGCCTACGTCTCGGTGGGAACATTATATACGTCTATAACGTTATATATCCTAGCCTAAGGCCACCTAACATGTCGAATGTAATATTTTACAACATTCCTGACGCGTAGGCCCCTATTTTTCGGTGGGAACATTACATACGTCTATAACGTTATATATCCTAGTCTAAGGCAACCTGACATGTCGAATGTAATATTTTACAACACTCCTGTCGTGTAGTCGCCTACTTCTGGATGGGGACATTATATACATCTATAACTTTGTATATCCTAACCTAAGGCAGCCTAACATTTCGGATGTAATATTTTACAACATTCCTTGCATGTCGGTGCCTACGTCTCGGTGGGAACATTATATACGTCTATAACGTTATATATCCTAGCCTAAGGCCACCTAACATGTCGAATGTAATATTTTACAACATTCCTGACGCGTCGGCCCCTATTTTTCGGTGGGAACATTATATACGTCTATAACGTTATATATCCTAGCCTAAGGCAACCTGACATGTCGAATGTAATATTTTACAACACTCCTGTCGTGTAGTCGCCTACTTCTGGATGGGGACATTATATACATCTATAACTTTGTATATCCTAACCTAAGGCAGCCTAACATCTCGGATGTAATATTTTACAACATTCCTGGCATGTCGGTCCCTACATCTCGGTGGGAACATACTATACGTCTATAACGTTGTATATCCTAACCTAAGGGAACCTAACATCTCGGGTGTAATATTTTACAACATTCCTGACGCGTCGGCCCCTATTTTTCGGTGGGAACATTATATACGTCTATAACGTTATATATCCTAGCCTAAGGCAACCTAAGATGTCGAATGTAATATTTTACAACATTCCTGGCATGTCGGTGCCTACGTCTCGGTGGGAACATTATATACGTCTATAACGATATATGTCCCAACCTAAGGCAACCTATCACCTCGGATGTAATAGTTGACAACATTCCTGGCGTCTAGGCACGTACTTCTCGGTGGGAACATTGTATACGTCTATAACGTTATATATCCTAGCCTAAGGCAACCTAACGTGTCGAATGTAATATTTTACAACATTCCTGGCGTGTCGTCCCCTGCTTCTCGATGGGGACATTATATACGTCTATAACGTTGTACATCCTAACCTAGCGCAACCTAACATCTCGGATGTAATATTTTACAACATTCCTGGCATGTCGGTCCGTACATCTCGGTGGGAACATACTATACGTCTATAACGATATATATCCAAACCGAAGGGAACCTAACATCTCGGATGTAATATTTTACAACATTCCTGGCGTGTCGTCGCCTGCTTCTCGATGTGGACGTTATATACGTCTATAACGTTGTATATCCTAACCTAACGCAACCTAACATCTCGGATGTAATATTTTACAACATTCTTGGCATGTCGGACCCTACATCTCGGTGGGAACATACTATACGTCTATAAAGTTGTATATCCTAACCTAAGGGAACATAACATCTCGGGTGTAATATTTTACAACATTCCTGACTCATCGGCCCCTATTTTTAGGTGGGAACATTATATACGTCTATAACGCTATATATCCTAACCTAACGCAACCTAACATTTGGGATGCAATATTTTACAACATTCCTGGCATGTCGGTGCCTACGTCTCGGTGGGAACATTATATACGTCTATAACGATATATGTCCCAACCTAAGGCAACCTAACACCTCGGATGTAATAGTTGACAACATTCCTGGCGTCTAGGCCCGTACTTCTCGGTGGGAACATTGTATACGTCTATAACGTTATATATCCTAGCCTAAGGGAACCTAACATGTCGAATGTAATATTTTACAAAATTCCTGGCGTGTCGTCCCCTGCTTCTCGATGGGGACATTATATACGTCTATAACGTTGTACATCCTAACCTAACGCAACCTAACATCTCGGATGTAATATTTTACAACATTCCTGGCATGTCGGTCCGTACATCTCGGTGGGAACATACTATACGTCTATAACGATATATATCCAAACCGAAGGGAACCTAACATCTCGGATGTAATATTTTACAACATTCCTGGCGTGTCGTCGCCTGCTTCTCGATGGGGACGTTATATACGTCTATAACGTTGTATATCCTAACCTAACGCATCCTAACATCTCGGATGTAATATTTTACAAGATTCCTGGCATGTCGGTCCCCAAGTCCCGGTAGGAACATTATATACGTCTATAACGATATATATCCAAACCGAAGGGAACCTAACATCTCGGATGTAATATTTTACAACATTCCTGGCGTGTCGTCGCATGCTTCTCGATGGGGACATTATATACGTCTATAACGTTGTATATCCTAACCTAACGCAACCTAACATCTCGGACGTAATATTTTACAACATTCCTGGCATGTCGGTCCCTACATCTCGGTGGGAACATACTATACGTCTATAAAGTTGTATATCCTAACCTAAGGGAACCTAACATCTCGGATGTAATATTTTACAACATTCCTGACTCGTCGGCCCCTAATTTTAGGTCGGGAACATTATATACGTCTATAACGCTATATATCCTAGCCTAAGGCAACCTAAGATGTCGAATGTAATATTTTACAACATTCTGGCGTGTCGTCGCCTGCTTCTCGATGGGGAGATTATATACGTCTATAACTTAGTATTTCCTACCCCAGCGCAACCTAAGATTTGGGATGTAATATTTTACAACATTCCTTGCATGTCGGTGCCTACGTCTCGGTGGGAACATTATATACGTCTATAACGTTATATATCCTAGCCTAAGGCCACCTAACATGTCGAATGTAATATTTTACAACATTCCTGACGCGTCGGCCCCTATTTTTCGGTGGGAACATTACATACGTCTATAACGTTATATATCCTAGTCTAAGGCAACCTGACATGTCGAATGTAATATTTTACAACACTCCTGTCGTGTAGTCGCCTACTTCTGGATGGGGACATTATATACATCTATAACTTTGTATATCCTAACCTAAGGCAGCCTAACATCTCGGATGTAATATTTTACAACATTCCTGGCATGTCGGTCCCTACATCTCGGTGGGAACATACTATACGTCTATAACGTTGTATATCCTAACCTAAGGGAACCTAACATCTCGGGTGTAATATTTTACAACATTCCTGACGCGTCGGCCCCTATTTTTCGGTGGGAACATTATATACGTCTATAACGTTATATATCCTAGCCTAAGGCAACCTAAGATGTCGAATGTAATATTTTACAACATTCCTGTCGTGTCGTCGCCTACTTCACGATGGGGACATTATATACGTCTATAACGCTATATATCCTAGCCTAAGGCAACCTAAGATGTCGAATGTAATATTTTACAACATTCTGGCGTGTCGTCGCCTGCTTCTCGATGGGGAGATTATATACGTCTATAACTTAGTATATCCTACCCCAGCGCAACCTAAGATTTGGGATGTAATATTTTACAACATTCCTTGCATGTCGGTGCCTACGTCTCGGTGGGAACATTATATACGTCTATAACGTTATATATCCTAGCCTAAGGCCACCTAACATGTCGAATGTAATATTTTACAACATTCCTGACGCGTCGGCCCCTATTTTTCGGTGGGAACATTACATACGTCTATAACGTTATATATCCTAGTCTAAGGCAACCTGACATGTCGAATGTAATATTTTACAACACTCCTGTCGTGTAGTCGCCTACTTCTGGATGGGGACATTATATACATCTATTACTTTGTATATCCTAACCTAAGGCAGCCTAACATCTCGGATGTAATATTTTACAACATTCCTGGCATGTCGGTCCCTACATCTCGGTGGGAACATACTATACGTCTATAACGTTGTATATCCTAACCTAAGGGAACCTAACATCTCGGCTGTAATATTTTACAACATTCCTGACGCCTCGGCCCCTATTTTTCGGTGGGAACATTATATACGTCTATAACGTTATATATCCTAGCCTAAGGCAACCTAAGATGTCGAATGTAATATTTTACAACATTCCTGGCGTGTCGTCGCCTACTTCACGATGGGGACATTATATACATCTATAACATTGTATATCCTAACCTAAGGCAACCTAACATCTCGGATGTAATATTTTACAACATTCCTGGCGTGTGGTCGCCTACTTCTGGATGGGACATTATATACATCTATAACGTTGTATAGCCTAACCTAAGGGAACCTAACATCTCGGGTGTAATATTTTACAACATTCCTGACGCGTCGGCCCCTATTTTTCGGTGGGAATATTATATACGTCTATAACGTTATATATCCTAACCTAAGGCAACCTAACATCTCGGATGCAATAGTTCACAACATTCCTGGCGTGTCCACACGTACTTCTCGGTGGGAACATTATATACGTCTATAACGTTATATATCCTAGCATAAGGCCACATTACATGTCGAATGTAATATTTTACAACATTCCTGTCGTGTCGTCGCCTGCTTCTCGATGGGGATATTATATACGTCTATAACGTTGTATATCCTAACCTAAAGCAACCTAACCTCTGGGATGTAATATTTTACAAGATTCCTGGCATGTCGGTCCCCAAGTCTCGGTAGGAACATTATATACGTCTATAACGATATATATCCAAACCTAAGGGAACCTAACTTCTCGGATGTAATATTTTACAACATTCCTGGCGTGTCGTCGCCTGCTTCTTGATGGGGACATAATATGCGCCTATAACGTTGTATATCGTAACCTAACGCAACCTAACATCTGGACTGTAATATTTTACAACATTCTAGCGTGTCGTCGCCTGCTTCTCGATGGGGAGATTATATACGTCTATAACGTTGTATATCCTAACCTAACGCAACCTAACATTTGGGATGTAATATTTTACAACATTCGTTGCATGTCGGTGCCTACGTCTCGGTGGGAACATTATATACGTCTATAACGATATATATCCTAACCTAAGGCAACCTAAACCTCGGATGTAATAGTTGACATCATTCCTGGCGTGTAGGCCCGTACTTCTAGGTGGGAACATTGTATACGTCTATAACGTTATATATCCTAGCCTAAGGCGACCTAACATATCGAATGTAATATTTTACATCATTCCTGGCTTGTCGTCGCCTGCTTCTCGATGGGAACATTATATACGTCTATAACGTTGTGTATCCTAACCTAACGCAACCTAGCATCTGGGATGTAATATTCCTGGCGTGTCGTCGCCTACTTCTGGATGGGGACATTATATACGTCTATAACGTTATATATCCGAACCTAAGGCAACCTAACATCTCGGATGTAATAGTTGACAACATTCCTGGCGTGTGCGCCCGTACTTCTCGGTGGGAACCTTATATACGTCTATAACGTTATATATCCTAGCCTAAGGCCACCTAACATGTCGAATGTAATATTTTACAGCATTCCTGACGCGTCGGCCCCTATTTTTCAGTGGGAACATTATATACGTCTATAACGTTATATATCCTAGTCTAAGGCAACCTAACATGTCGAATGTAATATTTTACAACATTCCTGGCGTGTTGTCGCCTACTTCTCGATGGGGACATTATATACATCTATAATCTTGTATATCCTAACCTAAGGCAGCCTAACATCTCGGATGTAATATTTTACAACATTCCTGGCGTGTCGTCTCCTACTTCTGGATGGGGGCATTATATACGTCTATAACGTTATATATCATAACCTAAGGCAACCTAACATCTCGGATGTAATATTTTACAACATTCCTGGCATATCGGTCCCTACTTCTTGGTGGAAACATTGTATACGTCTATAACGATATATATCCTAGCCTAAGGCAACCTAACATCTCGGATGTAATATTTTACAACATTCCTGGCGCGTCGGCTCCTATTTTTCGGTGGGATCATTATATACGTCTATAACGTTATATATCCTAACCTAAGGCAACCTAACATCTCGGATGTAATATTTTACAACATTCTGGCGTGTCGTCGCCTGCTTCTCGATGGGGAGATTATATACGTCTATAACGTTGTATATCCTAACCTAACGCAACCTAACATTTGGGATGTAATATTTTACAACATTCGTTGCATGTCGGTGCCTACGTCTCGGTGGGAACATTATATACGTCTATAACGATATATATCCTAACCTAAGGCAACCTAACACCTCGGATGTAATAGTTGACAACATTCCTGGCGTGTAGGCCCGTACTTCTCGGTGGGAACGTTGTATACATCTATAACGTTACATATCCTAGCCTAAGGCGACCTAACATATCGAATGTAATATTTTACATCATTCCTGGCGTGTCGTCGCCTGCTTCTCGATGGGAACATTATATACGTCTATAACGTTGTGTATCCTAACCTAACGCAACCTAACATCTGGGATATAATATTCCTGGCGTGTCGTCGCCTACTTCTGGATGGGGACATTATATACGTCTATAACGTTATATATCCTAACCTAAGGCAACCTAACATCTCGGATGTAACAGTTGACAACATTCCTGGCGTGTCCACCCGTACTTCTCGGTGGGAACATTATATACGTCTATAACGTTATATATCCTAGCCTAAGGCCACATAACATGTGGAATGTAATATTTTACAACATTCCTGGCGTGTCGTCGCCTGCTTCTCGATGGGGACATTATATACATCTATAACATTGTATATCCTAACCTAAGGCAACCTAACATCTCGGATGTAATATTTTACAACATTCTGGCGTGTCGTCGCCTGCTTCTCGATGGGGAGATTATATACGTCTATAACGTTGTATATCCTAACCTAACGCAACCTAACATTTGGGATGTAATATTTTACAACATTCGTTGCATGTCGGTGCCTACGTCTCGGTGGGAACATTATATACGTCTATAACGATACATATCCTAACCTAAGGCAACCTAAACCTCGGATGTAATAGTTGATAACATTCCTGGCGTGTGTGCACGTACTTCTCGGTGGGAACCTTATATACGTCTATAACGTTATATATCCTAGCCTAAGGCCACCTAACATGTCGAATGTAATATTTTACAGCATTCCTGACGCGTCGGCCCCTATTTTTCAGTGGGAACATTATATACGTGTATAACGTTATATATCCTAGTCTAAGGCAACCTAACATGTCGAATGTAATATTTTACAACATTCCTGGCGTGTTGTCGCCTACTTCCCGATGGGGACATTATATACATCTATAATCTTGTATATCCTAACCTAAGGCAGCCTAATATCTCGGATGTAATATTTTACAACATTCCTGGCGTGTCGTCTCCTACTTCTGGATGGGGGCATTATATACATCTATAACGTAGTATATCCTAACCTAAGGGAACCTAACATCTCGGGTGTAATATTTTACAACATTCCTGACGCGACGGCCCCTATTTTTCGGTGGGAATATTATATACGTCTATAACGTTATATATCATAACCTAAGGCAACCTAACATCTCGGATGTAATATTTTACAACATTCCTGGCATATCGGTCCCTACTTCTCGGTGGAAACATTGTATACGTCTATAACGATATATATCCTAGCCTAAGGCAACCTAACATCTCGGATGTAATATTTTAAAACATTCCTGGCATGTCGGTCCCTACTTCTCGGTGGGAATATTATATACGTCTATAACGTTGTATATCCTAACGTAACGCAACCTAACATCTGGGATATAATATTCCTGGCGTGTCGTCGCCTACTTCTGAATGGGGACATTATATACGTCTATAACGTTATATATCCTAACCTAAGGCAACCTAACATCTCGGATGTAACAGTTGACAACATTCCTGGCGTGTCCACCCGTACTTCTCGGTGGGAACATTATATACGTCTATAACGTTATATATCCTAGCCTAAGGCCACATAACATGTGGAATGTAATATTTTACAACATTCCTGGCGTGTCGTCGCCTGCTTCTCGATGGGGACATTATATACATCTATAACATTGTATATCCTAACCTAAGGCAACCTAACATCTCGGATGTAATATTTTACAACATTCTGGCGTGTCGTCGCCTGCTTCTCGATGGGGAGATTATATACGTCTATAACGTTGTATATCCTAACCTAACGCAACCTAACATTTGGGATGTAATATTTTACAACATTCGTTGCATGTCGGTGCCTACGTCTCGGTGGGAACATTATATACGTCTATAACGATATATATCCTAACCTAAGGCAACCTAAACCTCGGATGTAATAGTTGACAACATTCCTGGCGTGTGTGCACGTACTTCTCGGTGGGAACCTTATATACGTCTATAACGTTATATATCCTAGCCTAAGGCCACCTAACATGTCGAATGTAATATTTTACAGCATTCCTGACGCGTCGGCCCCTATTTTTCAGTGGGAACATTATATACGTGTATAACGTTATATATCCTAGTCTAAGGCAACCTAACATGTCGAATGTAATATTTTACAACATTCCTGGCGTGTTGTCGCCTACTTCTCGATGGGGACATTATATACATCTATAATCTTGTATATCCTAACCTAAGGCAGCCTAATATCTCGGATGTAATATTTTACAACATTCCTGGCGTGTCGTCTCCTACTTCTGGATGGGGGCAATATATACATCTATAACGTAGTATATCCTAACCTAAGGGAACCTAACATCTCGGGTGTAATATTTTACAACATTCCTGACGCGACGGCCCCTATTTTTCGGTGGGAATATTATATACGTCTATAACGTTATATATCATAACCTAAGGCAACCTAACATCTCGGATGTAATATTTTACAACATTCCTGGCATATCGGTCCCTACTTCTCGGTGGAAACATTGTATACGTCTATAACGATATATATCCTAGCCTAAGGCAACCTAACATCTCGGATGTAATATTTTAAAACATTCCTGGCATGTCGGTCCCTACTTCTCGGTGGGAATATTATATACGTCTATAACGTTGTATATCCTAACGTAACGCAACCTAACATCTCGGATGTAATAGTTGACAACATTCCAGGCGTGTCCGCCCGTACTTCTCGGTGGGAACATTATATACGTCTATAACGTTATATATCCTAGCCTAAGGCGACATAATATGTCGAATGTGATATTTTACAACATTCCTGGCGTGTCGTCTCCTGCTTCTCGATGGGCCATTATATACGTCTATAATGATGTATATCCTAACCTAACGCAACCTAACATCTGGGATGTAATATTTTACAAGATTCCTGGCATGTCGGTCCTCAAGTCTCGGTAGGAACATTATATACGTCTATAACGATATATATCCTAAAGTAAAGCAACCTAACATCTCGGATGTAATACTTTACAACATTCCTGGCATGTCGGTCCCTACATCTCGGTGGGAACATTCTATACTTCTATAACGATATATATCCAAACCTAAGGGAACCTAACATCTCGGATGTAATATTTTACAACATTCCTGGCGTGTCGTCGCCTACTTCTTGATGGGGACATAATATGCGCCTATAACGTTGTATATCCTAACCTAACGCAACCTAACATCTGGAATGTAATATTTTACAACATTCCTGGCGTGTCGTCGCCTGCTTCCCGATGGGGACGTAATATACGTCTATACCGTTGTATATCCTTACCTAACGCAACCTAACATCTGGAATTTAATATTTTACAACATTCCTGGAGTGTCGTCGCCTGCTTCAGGATGGGGTCATTATATACATCTATAACGTTGTATATCCTAACCTAAGGCAACCTAACATCTCGGATGTAATATTTTATAACATTCCTGGCATCTCGTCGCCTGCTTCTCGATGGGGACATTATATACGTCTATAACGTTGTATATCCTAACCTTAGGCAACCTAACATCTGGGATGTAATATTTTACAAGATTCCTGGCATGTCGGTCCTCAAGTCTCGGTAGGAACATTATATAAGTCTATAACGATATATATCCTAACCTAAAGCAACCTATCATCTCGGATGTAATACTTTACAACATTCCTGGCATGTCGGTCCCTACATCTCGGTGGGAACATTCTATACTTCTATAACATTGTATATCCTAACCTAAGGCAACCTAACATCTCGGATGTAATATTTTACAACATTCCTGGCATGTCGGTCCCTACTTCTCGGTGGAAACATTGTATACGTCTATAACGATATATATCCTAACCTAAGGCAACCTAACATCTCGGATGTAATAGTTGACAACATTCCAGGCGTGTCCGCCCGTACTTTTCGGTGGGAACATTGTATACGTCTATAACGTTATATATCCTAGCCTAAGGCCACCTAACATATCGAATGTAATATTTTACATCATTCGTGGCGTGTCGTCGCCTGCTTCTCGATGGGAACATTATATACGACTATAGCGTTGTGTAGCCTAACCTAACGCAACCTAACATCTGGGATGTAATATTCCTGGCGTGTCGTCGCCTACCTCTGGATGGGGACATTATATACGTCTATAACGTTATATATCCTAACCTAAGGCAACCTAACATCTCGGATGTAATAGTTGACAACATTGCTAGCGTGTCCGCCCGTACTTCTCGGTGGGAACCTTATATACGTCTATAACGTTATATATCCTAGCCTAAGGCCACCTAACATGTCGAATGTAATATTTTACATCATTCCTGGCGTGTCGTCGCCTGCTTCTCGATGGGAACATTATATACGTCTATAACGTTGTGTATCCTAACCTAACGCAACCTAACATCTGGGATGTAATATTCCTGGCGTGTCGTCGCCTACTTCTGGATGGGGACATTATATACGTCTATAACGTTATATATCCTAACCTAAGGCAACCTAACATCTCGGATGTAATATTTTACAACATTCTGGCGTGTCGTCGCCTGCTTCTCGATGGGGAGATTATATACGTCTATAACGTTGTATATCCTAACCTAACGCAACCTAACATTTGGGATCTAATATTTTACAACATTCGTTGCATGTCGGTGCCTACGTCTCGGTGGGAACATTATATACGTCTATAACGATATATATCCTAACCTAAGGCAACCTAACACCTCGGATGTAATAGTTGACAACATTCCTGGCGTGTAGGCCCGTACTTCTCGGTGGGAACATTGTATACGTCTATAACGTTATATATCCTAGCCTAAGGCGACCTATCATATCGAATGTAATATTTTACATCATTCCTGGCGTGTCGTCGCCTGCTTCTCGATGGGAACATTATATACGTCTATAACGTTGTGTATCCTAACCTAACGCAACCTAACATCTGGGATGTAATATTCCTGGCGTGTCGTCGCCTACTTCTGGATGGGGACATTATATACGTCTATAACGTTATATATCCTAACCTAAGGCAACCTAACATCTCGGATGTAATAGTTGGCAAAATTCCTGGCGTGTCCGCCCGTACTTCTCGGTGGGAACATTATATACGTCTATAACGTTGTATATCCTAGCCTAAGACCAGCTAACATGTCGAATGTAATATTTTACAACATTCCTGTCGCGTCGGCCCCTATTTTTCGGTGGGAACATTATATACGTCTATAACGTTATATATCCTAGTCTAAGGCAACCTAACATGTCGACTGTAATATTTTACAACATTCCTGGCGTGTCGTCGCCTGCTTCTCGATGGGGACATAATATACATCTATAACATTGTATATCCTAACCTAAGGCAACCTAACATCTCGGATGTAATATTTTACAACATTCTGGCGTGTCGTCGCCGGCTTCTCGATGGGGAGATTATATACGTCTATAACGTTGTATATCCTAACCTAACGCAACCTAACATTTGGGATGTAATATTTTACAACACTCCTTGCATGTCGGTGCCTACGTCTCGGTGGGAACACTATATACGTCTATAACGATATATATCCTAACCCAAGGCAACCTAACACCTCGGATGTAATAGGTGACCACATTCCTGGCATGCAGGCCCGTACTTCTCGGTGGAACATTGTATACGCCTATAACGTTATATATCCTAGCCTAAGGCGACCTAACATGTCGAATGTAATATTTTACATCATTCCTGGCGTGTCGTCTCCTGCTTCTCGATGGGAACATTATATACGTCTATAACGTTATATATCATAACCTAAGGCAACCGAACATCTGGGATGTAATATTTTACTACATTCCTGGCATATCGGTCCCTACTTCTCGGTGGAAACATTGTATACGTCTATAACGATATATATCCTAACCTAAGGCAACCTAACGTCTCGGATGTAATAGTTGACAACATTCCAGGCGTGTCCGCCCGTACTTTTCGGTGGGAACATTGTATACGTCTATAACGTTATATATCCTAGCCTAAGGCCACCTAACATATCGAATGTAATATTTTACATCATTCGTGGCGTGTCGTCGCCTGCTTCTCGATGGGAACATTATATACGACTATAGCGTTGTGTAGCCTAACCTAACGCAACCTAACATCTGGGATGTAATATTCCTGGCGTGTCGTCGCCTACCTCTGGATGGGGACATTATATACGTCTATAACGTTATATATCCTAACCTAAGGCAACCTAACATCTCGGATGTAATAGTTGACAACATTCCTAGCGTGTCCGCCCGTACTTCTCGGTGGGAACCTTATATACGTCTATAACGTTATATATCCTAGCCTAAGGCCACCTAACATGTCGAATGTAATATTTTACATCATTCCTGGCGTGTCGTCGCCTGCTTCTCGATGGGAACATTATATACGTCTATAACGTTGTGTATCCTAACCTAACGCAACCTAACATCTGGGATGTAATATTCCTGGCGTGTCGTCGCCTACTTCTGGATGGGGACATTATATACGTCTACAACGTTATATATCCTAACCTAAGGCAACCTAACATCTCGGATGTAATATTTTACAACATTCTGGCGTGTCGTCGCCTGCTTCTCGATGGGGAGATTATATACGTCTATAACGTTGTATATCCTAACCTAACGCAACCTAACATTTGGGATGTAATATTTTACAACATTCGTTGCATGTCGGTGCCTACGTCTCGGTGGGAACATTATATACGTCTATAACGATATATATCCTAACCTAAGGCAACCTAACACCTCGCATGTAATAGTTGACAACATTCCTGGCGTGTAGGCCCGTACTTCTCGGTGGGAACATTGTATACGTCTATAACGCTATATATCCTAGCCTAAGGCGACCTAACATGTCGATTGTAATATTTTACAACATTCCTGGCCTGTCGTCTCCTGCTCCTCGATGGGGACATTATATACGTCTATAACGTTGTATATCCTAACCTAAAGCAACCTAACATCTCGGATGTAATAGTTGACAACATTCCTGGCGTGTAGGCCCGTACTTCTCGGTGAGAACATTCTATACGTCTATAACGTTGTATATCCTAGCCTAGGGCGACCTAATATATCGAATGTAATATTTTACATCATTCCTGGCGTCTCATCGCCTGCTTCTCAATGGGAACATTATATACGTCTATAACGTTGTATATCCTAATCTAACGCAACCTAACATCTGGGATGTAATATTCCTGGCGTGTCGTCGCCTACTTCTGGGTAGGGACATTATATACGTCTATAACGTTATATATCCTAACCTATGGGAACCTAACATCTCGGGTGTAATATTTGATAACATTCCCGGCGTGTTAGCCCGTACTTCTCGGTGGGAACATCATATACGTCTATAGCGATATATATCATAGCCTAAGGCAACCTAACATCTCGGATGTAATAGTTGACAACATTCCTGGCGTGTAGGCCCGTACTTCTCGGTGAGAACATTCTATACGTCTATAACGTTGTATATCCTAGCCTAAGGCGACCTAATATATCGAATGTAATATTTTACATCATTCCTGGCGTCTCATCGCCTGCTTCTCAATGGGAACATTATACACGTCTATAACGTTGTATATCCTAACCTAAGGCAACCTAACATCTGGGATGTAATATTCCTGGCGTGTCGTCGCCTACTTCTGGATAGGAACATTATATACGTCTATAACGTTATATATCCTAACCTAAGGGAACCTAACATCTCGGGTGTAATATTTGAAAACATTCCCGGCGTGTTAGCCCGTACTTCTCGGTGGGAACATCATATACGTCTATAGCGATATATATCATAGCCTAAGGCCACATAACATGTCGAATGTAATATTTTACAACATTCCTGGCGTGTCGTCGCCTGCTCCTCGATGGGGTCATTATATACGTCTATAACGTTGTATATCCTAATCTAACGCAACCTAACATCTGGGATGTAATATTTTACAACATTCCTGGCATGTCGGTCCCTACGTCTCGGTGGGAACGTTATATACGTCTATAACGGCATATATCCAAACTTAAGGGAAACTAACATCTCGGATGTAATATTTTACAGCATTCCTCGCTCTTCGGCTCCTACTTTTCGGTGGGAACATTATATACGTCTATAACGTTACATATCCTAACGTAAGGCAACATAACATCTCGGATGTTATATTTTACAACATTCCTAGCGTGTCGTCGCCTGCTCCTCGATGGGGTCATTATATACGTCTATAACGTTGTATATCCTAACCTAACGCAACCTAACATCTGGGATGTAATATTTTACAACATTCCTGGCATGTCGGCCCCTATTTCTCCGTGGGAATATTATATACGTCTATAACGTTATATATCCTAGCCTAAGGCAACCTAACATCTCGGGTTTAATATTTTACAACATTCCTGAAACGTCGGCCCCTATTTCTCGGTGGGAACATTATATACTTCTATAACGTTATATATCATAACCTAAGGCAACCTAAATTCTCTACCGTAATAGTTTACAACATTCCTGGCGCTTCGGCTCCTACTTTTCGCTGGGAACGTTATATACGTCTATAACGTTACATATCCTAACGTAAGGCAACATAACATCTCGGATGTAATATTTTACAACATTCCTGGCGTGTCGTCGCCTGCTTCTCGATGGGGACGTTATATACGTCTATAACGTTGTATATCCTAACCTAACGCAACCTAACATCTGGGATGTAATATTTTACAACATTCCTGGCATGTCGGCCCCTATTTCTCGGTGGGAATATGATATACGTCTATAACGTTATATATACTAGCATAAGGCAACCTAACATCTCGGGTTTAATATGTTACAACATTCCTGACGCGTCGGCCCCTATCTCTCGGTGGGAACATTATATACGTCTATAACGTTATATATCATAACCTAAGGCAACCTAAAATCTCTACCGTAATAATTTACGACGTTCCTGGCGTGTCGGTTCGTACTTCTCGGTGCGAATATTATATACGTCTATAACGTTATATATCCTAACGTAAGGCAACATAACATCTCGGATGTAATATTTTACAACATTCCTGGCCTGTCGTCGCCTGCTTCTCGATGGGGACATTACATACGTCTATAACGTTGTATATCCTAACCTAACGCAACCTAACATCTGGGATATAATATTGTACAACATTCCTGGCATGTCGGTCCCTACGTCTCGGTGGGAACGTTATATACGTCTATAATGATATATATCCAAACTTAAGGGAAACTAACATCTCGGATGTCATATTTTACCACATTCCTGGCGCTTCGGCCCCTATTTCTCGGTGGTAACATTATATACGTCTATAACGTTATATATCATAACCTAAGGCAACCTAAAATCTCTACCGTAATAGTTTACAACATTCCTGGCGTCTAGGCCCGTACTTCTCGGTGGGAACATTGTATACGTCTATAACGTTATATATCCTAGCCTAAGGCCACATAACATGTCGAATGTAATATTTTACAACATTCCTGGCGTGTCGTCGCCTGCTTCTCGATGGGGACATTATATACGTCTATAACGTTGTGTATCCTAACCTAACGCAACCTAACATCTGGGATGTGATATTCCTGGCGTGTCGTCGCCTACTTCTGGATGGGGAGATTATATACGTCTATAACGTTATATATCCTAACCTAAGGCAACCTAACATCTCGGATGTAATAGTTGACAACATTCCTGGCGTGTCCGCCCGTACTTCTCGGTGGGAACATTATATACGTCTATAACGTTATATATCCTAGCCTAAGGCCACATAACATGGCGAATGTAATATTTTACAACATTCCTGGCGTGTCGTCGCCTGCTTCTCGATGGGGACATTATATACGTCTATAACGTTGTATATCCTAACCTAACGCAACCCAACATCTGGGATGTATCATTTTACAACATTCCTGGCATGTCGGTCCCTACGTCTCTGTGGGAACATCATATACGTCTATAGCGATATATATCCTAACCGAAGGCAACGTAACATTTCGGATGTAATATTTTACAACATTCCTGGCGCGTCGGCTCCTATTTTTCGGTGGGAATATTATATACGTCTATAACGTTATATATCCTAACGTAAGGCCACATAACATCTCGGATGCAATATTTTACAACATTCCTGACGCGTCGGCCCCTATTTCTCGGTGGGAACATAATATACGTCTATAACGTTATATATCCTAGCCTAAGGTAACCTAACATGTCGGATGTAATATTTTACAACATTCCTGGCGTGTCGTCGCCTGCTTCTCGATGGGGACATTATATACGTCTATATCGTTGTATATACTAACCTAACGCAACCTAACATCTGGGATGTAATATTTTACAACATTCCTGGCATGTCGGTCCCTACGTATCGGTGGTAACATTATATACGTCTATAACGTTATATATCCTAGCCTAAGGCGGCCTAACATGTCGACTGTGATATTTTACATCATTCCTGGCGTGTCGGCCCGTAGTTCTCGGTGGTAACAATATATTCGTCTATAACGTTATGTATCCTAGCCTAAGGCAACCTAACATGCCGAATGTAATATTTTACAACATTCCTGGCATGTCGGTCCCTACATCTCGGCGGGAACAAACTACACGTCTATAACGTTGTATATCCTAACCTAACGCAACCTAACATTTGGGATGCAACATTTTACAACATTCCTTGCATGTCGGTGCCAACGTCTCGGTGGGAACATTATATACGTCTATAACGTTGTATATCCTAGTCCAAGGCAACCTAACATATCGAAAGTAATATTTTACAACATTCCTTGCATGTCGGTGCCAACGTCTCGGTGGGAACATTATATACGTCTATAACGTTGTATATCCTAGTCCAAGGCAACCTAACATGTCGAAAGTAATATTTTACAACATTCCTTGCATGTCGGTGCCAACGTCTCGGTGGGAACATTATATACGTCTATAACGATATATGTCCCAACCTAAGGCAACCTAACACCTCGGATGTAATAGTTGACAACATTCCTGGCGTCTAGGCCCGTACTTCTCGGTGGGAACATTGTATACGTCTATAACGTTATATATCCTAGCCTAAGGCCACATAACATGTCGAATGTAATATTTTACAACATTCCTGGCGTGTCGTCGCCTGCTTCTCGATGGGGACATTATATACGTCTATAACGTTGTGTATCCTAACCTAACGAAACCTAACATCTGGGATGTAATATTCCTGGCGTGTCGTCGCCTACTTCTGGATGGGGAGATTATATACGTCTATAACGTTATATATCCTAACCTAAGGCAACCTAACATCTCGGATGTAATATTTTACAACATTCTTGGCATGTCGGACCCTACATCTCGGTGGGAACATACTATACGTCTATAAAGTTGTATATCCTAACCTAAGGCAACATAACATCTCGGGTGTAATATTTTACAACATTCCTGACGCGTCGGCCCCTATTTCTCGGTGGGAACATTATATACGTCTATAACGTTATATATCCCAGCCTAAGGCGACCTAACATCTGGGATGTAATATTTTACAAGATTCCTGGCACGTCGGTCCCCAAGTCTCGGTAGGAACATTATATACGTCTATAACGATATATATCCAAACCGAAGGGAACCTAACATCTCGGATGTAATATTTTACAACATTCCTGGCGTGTCGTCGCCTGCTTCTCGATGGGGACATTATATACGTCTATAACGTTGTATATCCTAACATAACGCAACCTAACATTTCGGATGTAATATTTTACAACATTCCTGGCGTGTCGTCGCCTGCTTCTCGATGGGGACATTATATACGTCTATAACGTTGTATATCCTAACCTAACGCAACCTAACATCTCGGATGTAATATTTTACAACATTCTTGGCATGTCGGACCCTACATCTCGGTGGGAACATACTATACGTCTATAAAGTTGTATATCCTAACCTAAGGCAACATAACATCTCGGGTGTAATATTTTACAACATTCCTGACTCATCGGCCCCTATTTTTAGGTGGGAACATTATATACGTCTATAACGCTATATATCCTAGCCTAAGGCAACCTAAGATGTCGAATGTAATATTTTACAACATTCTGGCGTGTCGTCGCCTGCTTCTCGATGGGGACATTATATACGTCTATATCGTTGTATATACTAACCTAACGCAACCTAACTTCTGGGATGTAATATTTTACAACATTCCTGGCATGTCGGTCCCTACGTATCGGTGGTAACATTACATACGTCTATAACGTTATATATCCTAGCCTAAGGCGGCCTAACTTGTCGACTGTGATATTTTACATCATTCCTTGCGTGTCGGCCCGTAGTTCTCGGTGGTAACAATATATTCGTCTATAACGTTATGTATCCTAGCCTAAGGCAACCTAACATGCCGAATGTAATATTTTACAACATTCCTGGCGTGTCGTCGCCTACTTCTCGATGGGGACATTATATAGGTCTATAATGTTGTATATCCTAACCTAACGCAACCTAACATCTCGTATGTAATATTTTACAACATTCCTGGCATGTCGGTCCCTACATCTCGGCGGGAACAAACTACACGTCTATAACGTTGTATATCCTAACCTAACGCAACCTAACATTTGGGATGCAACATTTTACAACATTCCTTGCATGTCGGTGCCAACGTCTCGGTGGGAACATTATATACGTCTATAACGTTGTATATCCTAGTCCAAGGCAACCTAACATATCGAAAGTAATATTTTACAACATTCCTTGCATGTCGGTGCCAACGTCTCGGTGGGAACATTATATACGTCTATAACGTTGTATATCCTAGTCCAAGGCAACCTAACATGTCGAAAGTAATATTTTACAACATTCCTTGCATGTCGGTGCCAACGTCTCGGTGGGAACATTATATACGTCTATAACGATATATGTCCCAACCTAAGGCAACCTAACACCTCGGATGTAATAGTTGACAACATTCCTGGCGTCTAGGCCCGTACTTCTCGGTGGGAACATTGTATACGTCTATAACGTTATATATCCTAGCCTAAGGCCACATAACATGTCGAATGTAATATTTTACAACATTCCTGGCGTGTCGTCGCCTGCTTCTCGATGGGGACATTATATACGTCTATAACGTTGTGTATCCTAACCTAACGAAACCTAACATCTGGGATGTAATATTCCTGGCGTGTCGTCGCCTACTTCTGGATGGGGAGATTATATACGTCTATAACGTTATATATCCTAACCTACGGCAACCTAACATCTCGGATGTAATATTTTACAACATTCTTGGCATGTCGGACCCTACATCTCGGTGGGAACATACTATACGTCTATAAAGTTGTATATCCTAACCTAAGGCAACATAACATCTCGGGTGTAATATTTTACAACATTCCTGACGCGTCGGCCCCTATTTTTCGGTGGGAACATTATATACGTCTATAACGTTATATATCCTAGTCTAAAGCAACCTAACATGTCGAATGTAATATTTTACAACATTCCTGGCGTGTCGTCGCCTACTTCTCGATGGGGACATTATATACGTCTATAACGTTGTATATCCTAACCTAACGCAACCTAACATCTCGTATGTAATATTTTACAACATTCCCGGCATGTCGGTCCCTACATCTCGGCGGGAACACACTATACGTCTATAACGTTGTATGTCCTAACCTAACGCAACCTAACACTTGGGATGCAATATTTTACAACATTCCTGGCATGTCGGTGCCTACGTCTCGGTGGGAACATTATATACGTCTATAACGATATATGTCCCAACCTAAGGCAACCTAACACCTCGGATGTAATAGTTGACAACATTCCTGGCGTCTAGGCCTGTACTTCTCGGTGGGAACATTGTATACGTCTATAACGTCATATATCCTAGCCTAAGGCCACATAACATGTCGAATGTAATATTTTACAACATTCCTGGCGTGTCGTCGCCTGCTTCTCGATGGGGACATTATATACGTCTATAACGTTGTGTATCCTAACCTAACGCAACCTAACATCTGGGATGTAATATTCCTGGCGTGTCGTCGCCTACTTCTGGATGGGGAGATTATATACGTCTATAACGTTATATATCCTAACCTAAGGCAACCTAACATCTCGGATGTAATAGTTGACAACATTCCTGGCGTGTCCGCCCGTACTTCTCGGTGGGTACATTATATACGTCTATAACGTTATATATCCTAGCCTAAGGCCACATAACATGTCGAATGTAATATTTTACAACATTCTGGCGTGTCTTCGCCTGCTCCTCGATGGGGAGATTATATACGTCTATAACTTTGTATATCCTAACCTAACGCAACCTAAGATTTGGGATGTAATATTTTATAACATTCCTTGCATGTCGGTGCCTACGTCTCGGTGGGAACATTATATGCGTCTATAACGTTATATATCTTAGCCTAAGGCCACCTAACATGTCGAATGTAATATTTTACAACATTCCTGACGCGTAGGCCCCTATTTTTCGGTGGGAACATTACATACGTCTATAACGTTATATATCCTAGTCTAAGGCAACCTGACATGTCGAATGTAATATTTTACAACACTCCTGTCGTGTAGTCGCCTACTTCTGGATGGGGACATTATATACATGTATAACTTTGTATATCCTAACCTAAGGCAACCTAACATCTCGGATGTAATATTTTACAACATTCTGGCGTGTCGTCGCCTGCTTCTCGATGGGGAGATTATATACGTCTATAACGTTGTATATCCTAACCTAACGCAACCTAACATTTGGGATGCAATATTTTACAACATTCCTGGCATGTCGGTGCCTACGTCTCGGTGGGAACATTATATACGTCTATAACGATATATGTCCCAACCTAAGGCAATCTAACACCTCGGATGTAATAGTTGACAACATTCCTGGCGTCTAGGCCCGTACTTCTCGGTGGGAACATTGTATACGTCTATAACGTTATATATCCTAGCCTAAGGCCACATAACATGTCGAATGTAATATTTTACAACATTCCTGGTGTGTCGTCGCCTGCTTCTCGATGGGGACATTATATACGTCTATAACGTTGTATATCCTAACATAACGCAACCTAACATCTCGGATGTAATATTTTACAACATTCCTGGCGTGTCGTCGCCTGCTTCTCGATGGGGACATTATATACGTCTATAACGTTGTATATCCTAACCTAACGCAACCTAACATCTCGGATGTAATATTTTACAACATTCTTGGCATGTCGGACCCTACATCTCGGTGGGAACATACTATACGTCTATAAAGTTATATATCCTAACCTAAGGCAACATAACATCTTGGGTGTAATATTTTACAACATTCCTGACTCATCGGCCCCTATTTTTAGGTGGGAACATTATATACGTCTATAACGCTATATATCCTAGCCTAAGGCAACCTAAGATGTCGAATGTAATATTTTACAACATTCTGGCGTGTCGTCGCCTGCTTCTCGATGGGGACATTATATACGTCTATATCGTTGTATATACTAACCTAACGCAACCTAACTTCTGGGATGTAATATTTTACAACATTCCTGGCATGTCGGTCCCTACGTATCGGTGGTAACATTACATACGTCTATAACGTTATATATCCTAGCCTAAGGCGGCCTAACTTGTCGACTGTGATATTTTACATCATTCCTGGCGTGTCGGCCCGTAGTTCTCGGTGGTAACAATATATTCGTCTATAACGTTATGTATCCTAGCCTAAGGCAACCTAACATGCCGAATGTAATATTTTACAACATTCCTGGCGTGTCGTCGCCTACTTCTCGATGGGGACATTATATACGTCTATAATGTTGTATATCCTAACCTAACGCAACCTAACATCTCGTATGTAATATTTTACAACATTCCTGGCATGTCGGTCCCTACATCTCGGCGGGAACAAACTACACGTCTATAACGTTGTATATCCTAACCTAACGCAACCTAACATTTGGGATGCAACATTTTACAACATTCCTTGCATGTCGGTGCCAACGTTTCGGTGGGAACATTATATACGTCTATAACGTTGTATATCCTAGTCCAAGGCAACCTAACATATCGAAAGTAATATTTTACAACATTCCTTGCATGTCGGTGCCAACGTCTCGGTGGGAACATTATATACGTCTATAACGTTGTATATCCTAGTCCAAGGCAACCTAACATGTCGAAAGTAATATTTTACAACATTCCTTGCATGTCGGTGCCAACGTCTCGGTGGGAACATTATATACGTCTATAACGATATATGTCCCAACCTAAGGCAACCTAACACCTCGGATGTAATAGTTGACAACATTCCTGGCGTCTAGGCCCGTACTTCTCGGTGGGAACATTGTATACGTCTATAACGTTATATATCCTAGCCTAAGGCCACATAACATGTCGAATGTAATATTTTACAACATTCCTGGCGTGTCGTCGCCTGCTTCTCGATGGGGACATTATATACGTCTATAACGTTGTGTATCCTAACCTAACGAAACCTAACATCTGGGATGTAATATTCCTGGCGTGTCGTCGCCTACTTCTGGATGGGGAGATTATATACGTCTATAACGTTATATATCCTAACCTAAGGCAACCTAACATCTCGGATGTAATATTTTACAACATTCTTGGCATGTCGGACCCTACATCTCGGTGGGAACATACTATACGTCTATAAAGTTGTATATCCTAACCTAAGGCAACATAACATCTCGGGTGTAATATTTTACAACATTCCTGACGCGTCGGCCCCTATTTTTCGGTGGGAACATTATATACGTCTATAACGTTATATATCCTAGTCTAAAGCAACCTAACATGTCGAATGTAATATTTTACAACATTCCTGGCGTGTCGTCGCCTACTTCTCGATGGGGACATTATATACGTCTATAACGTTGTATATCCTAACCTAACGCAACCTAACATCTCGTATGTAATATTTTACAACATTCCCGGCATGTCGGTCCCTACATCTCGGCGGGAACACACTATACGTCTATAACGTTGTATGTCCTAACCTAACGCAACCTAACACTTGGGATGCAATATTTTACAACATTCCTGGCATGTCGGTGCCTACGTCTCGGTGGGAACATTATATACGTCTATAACGATATATGTCCCAACCTAAGGCAACCTAACACCTCGGATGTAATAGTTGACAACATTCCTGGCGTCTAGGCCCGTACTTCTCGGTGGGAACATTGTATACGTCTATAACGTTATATATCCTAGCCTAAGGCCACATAACATGTCGAATGTAATATTTTACAACATTCCTGGCGTGTCGTCGCCTGCTTCTCGATGGGGACATTATATACGTCTATAACGTTGTGTATCCTAACCTAACGCAACCTAACATCTGGGATGTAATATTCCTGGCGTGTCGTCGCCTACTTCTGGATGGGGAGATTATATACGTCTATAACGTTATATATCCTAACCTAAGGCAACCTAACATCTCGGATGTAATAGTTGACAACATTCGTGGCGTGTCCGCCCGTACTTCTCGGTGGGTACATTATATACGTCTATAACGTTATATATCCTAGCCTAAGGCCACATAACATGTCGAATGTAATATTTTACAACATTCCTGGTGTGTCGTCGCCTGCTTCTCGATGGGGACATTATATACGTCTATAACGTTGTATATCCTAACCTAACGCAACCTAACATCTGGGATGTAATATTTTACAACATTCCTGGCGCGTCGGCCCCTATTTCTCGTTGGGAACATTATATACGTCTATAACGTTATATATCCTAGCCTAAGGCGACCTAACATGTCGGATGTAATAGTTGATAACATTCCTGGCGTGTCGGCCCGTACTTCTCGGTGGTAACATTACATACGTCTATAACGTTATATATCCTAGCCTAAGGCAACCTAACATGTCGAATGTAATATTTTACAACATTCTGGCGTGTCGTCGCCTGCTTCTCGATGGGGAGATTATATACGTCTATAACTTTGTATATCCTAACCTAACGCAACCTAAGATTTGGGATGTAATATTTTACAACATTCCTTGCATGTCGGTGCCTACGTCTCGGTGGGAACATTATATACGTCTATAACGTTATATATCCTAGCCTAAGGCCACCTAACATGTCGAATGTAATATTTTACAACATTCCTGACGCGTAGGCACCTATTTTTCGGTGGGAACATTACATACGTCTATAACGTTATATATCCTAGTCTAAGGCAACCTGACATGTCGAATGTAATATTTTACAACACTCCTGTCGTGTAGTCGCCTACTTCTGGATGGGGACATTATATACATCTATAACTTTGTATATCCTAACCTAAGGCAGCCTAACATCTCGGATGTAATATTTTACAACATTCCTGGGATGTCGGTCCCTACATCTCGGTGGGAACGTACTATACGTCTATAACGTTGTATATCCTAACCTAAGGGAACCTAACATCTCGGGTGTAATATTTTACAACATTCCTGACGCGTCGGCCCCTATTTTTCGGTGGGAACATTATATACGTCTATAACGTTACATATCCTAGCCTAAGGCAACCTAAGATGTCGAATGTAATATTTTACAACATTCTGGCGTGTCGTCGCCTACTTCTGGATGGGGATATTATATACATCTATATCGTTGTATATCCTAACCTAAAGCAACCTAACATCTCGGGTGTAATATTTTACAACATTCCTGACGCGTCGGCCCCTATTTCTCGGTGGGAACATTATATACGTCTATAACGTTATATATCCCAGCCTAAGGCGACCTAACATCTGGGATGTAATATTTTACAAGATTCCTGGCATGTCGGTCCCCAAGTCTCGGTAGGAACATTATATACGTCTATAACGATATATATCCAAACCGAAGGGAACCTAACATCTCGGATGTAATATTTTACAACATTCCTGGCGTGTCGTCGCCTGCTTCTCGATGGGGACATTATATACGTCTATAACGTTGTATATCCTAACATAACGCAACCTAACATCTCGGATGTTATATTTTACAACATTCCTGGCGTGTCGTCGCCTGCTTCTCGATGGGGACATTATATACGTCTATAACGTTGTATATCCTAACCTAACGCAACCTAACATCTCGGATTTAATATTTTACAACATTCTTGGCATGTCGGACCCTACATCTCGGTGGGAACATACTATACGTCTATAACGTTGTATATCCTAACCTAAGGGAACCTAACATCTCGGGTATAATATTTTACAACATTCCTGACGGGTCGGCCCCTATTTTTCGGTGGGAACATTATATACGTCTATAACGTTATATATCCTAGCCTAAGGCGACCTAACATGTCGGATGTAATAGTTGATAACATTCCTGGCGTGTCGGCCTGTACTTCTCGGTGGTAACATTACATACGTCTATAACGTTATATATCCTAGCCTAAGGCAACCTAACATGTCGAATGTAATATTTTACAACATTCTGGCGTGTCGTCGCCTGCTTCTCGATGGGGAGATTATATACGTCTATAACTTTGTATATCCTAACCTAACGCAACCTAAGATTTGGGATGTAATATTTTACAACATTCCTTGCATGTCGGTGCCTACGTCTCGGTGGGAACATTATATACGTCTATAACGTTATATATCCTAGCCTAAGGCCACCTAACATGTCGAATGTAATATTTTACAACATTCCTGACGCGTAGGCCCCTATTTTTCGGTGGGAACATTACATACGTCTATAACGTTATATATCCTAGTCTAAGGCAACCTGACATGTCGAATGTAATATTTTACAACACTCCTGTCGTGTAGTCGCCTACTTCTGGATGGGGACATTATATACATCTATAACTTTGTATATCCTAACCTAAGGCAGCCTAACATGTCGGATGTAATATTTTACAACATTCCTGGCATGTCGGTCCCTACATCTCGGTGGGAACATACTATACGTCTATAACGTTGTATATCCTAACCTAAGGGAACCAAACATCTCGGGTGTAATATTTTACAACATTCCTGACGCGTCGGCCCCTATTTTTCGGTGGGAACATTATATACGTCTATAACGTTATATATCCTAGCCTAAGGCAACCTAAGATGTCGAATGTAATATTTTACAACATTCCTGGCGTGTCGTCGCCTACTTCACGATGGGGACATTATACACATGTATAACATTGTATATCCTAACCTAAGGCAACCTAACATCTCGGATGTAATATTTTACAACATTCTGGCGTGTCGTCGCCTGCTTCTCGATGGGGAGATTATATACGTCTATAACGTTGTATATCCTAACCTAACGCATCCTAACATTTGGGATGCAATATTTTACAACATTCCTGGCATGTCGGTGCCTACGTCTCGGTGGGAACATTATATACGTCTATAACGATATATGTCCCAACCTAAGGCAACCTAACACCTCGGATGTAATAGTTGACAACATTCCTGGCGTCTAGGCCCGTACTTCTCGGTGGGAACATTGTATACGTCTATAACGTTATATATCCTAGCCTAAGGCGACCTAACATGTCGAATGTAATATTTTACATCATTCCTGGCGTGTCGTCGCCTGCTTCTCGATGGGAACATTATATACGTCTATTACGTTGTGTATCCTAACCTAACGCAACCTAACATCTGGGATGTAATATTCCTGGCGTGTCGTCGCCTACTTCTGGATGGGGAGATTATATACGTCTATAACGTTATATATCCTAACCTAAGGCAACCTAACATCTCGGATGTAATAGTTGACAACATTCCTGGCGTGTCCGCCCGTACTTCTCGGTGGGAACATTATATACGTCTATAACGTTATATGTCCTAGCCTAAGGCCACATAACATGTCGAATGTAATATTTTACAACATTCCTGGCGTGTCGTCGCCTGCTTCTCGTTGGGGACATTATATACGTCTTTAACGTTGTATATCCTAACCTAAAGCAACCTAACATCTGGGATGTAATATTTTACAAGATTCCTGGCATGTCGGTCCCCAAATCTCGGTAGGAACATTATATACGTCTATAACGATATATATCCAAACCGAAGGGAACCTAACATCTCGGATGTAATATTTTACAACATTCCTGGCGTGTCGTCGCCTGCTTCTCGATGGGGACATTATATACGTCTATAACGTTGTATATCCTAACCTAACGCAACCTAACATCTCGGATGTAATATTTTACAACATTCTTGGCATGTCGGACCCTACATCTCGGTGGGAACATACTATACGTCTATAAAGTTGTATATCCTAACCTAAGGGAACATAACATCTCGGGTGTAATATTTTACAACATTCCTGACTCATCGGCCCCTATTTTTAGGTGGGAACATTATATACGTGTATAACGCTATATATCCTAGCCTAAGGCAACCTAAGATGTCGAATGTAATATTTTACAACATTCTGGCGTGTCGTCGCCTGCTTCTCGATGGGGAGATTATATACGTCTATAACTTTGTATATCCTAACCTAACGCAACCTAAGATTTGGGATGTAATATTTTACAACATTCCTTGCATGTCGGTGCCTACGTCTCGGTGGGAACATTATATACGTCTATAACGTTATATATCCTAGCCTAAGGCCACCTAACATGTCGAATGTAATATTTTACAACATTCCTGACGCGTCGGCCCCTATTTTTCGGTGGGAACATTACATACGTCTATAACGTTATATATCCTAGTCTAAGGCAACCTGACACTGTCGAATGTAATATTTTACAACACTCCTGTCGTGTAGTCGCCTACTTCTGGATGGGGACATTATATACATCTATAACTTTGTATATCCTAACCTAAGGCAGCCTAACATCTCGGACGTAATATTTTACAACATTCCTGACGCGTCGGCCCCTATTTCTCGGTGGGAACGTTATATACGTCTATAACGTTATATATCCTAGCCTAAGGCGACCTAACATGTCGGATGTAATAGTTGATAACATTCCTGGCGTGTCGGCCCGTACTTCTCGGTGGTAACATTACATACGTCTATAACGTTATATATCCTAGCCTAAGTCAACCTAACATGTCGAATGTAATATTTTACAACATTCCTGGCGTGTCGTCGCCTGCTTCTCGATGGCGACATTATATACGTCTATAACGTTGTATATCCTAACCTAACGCAACCTAACACCTGGGATGTAATATTTTACAACATTCCTGGCGTGTCGTCCCCTGCTTCTCGATGGGGACATTATATACGTCTATAACGTTGTATATCCTAACCTAAGGCAGCCTAACATGTCGGATGTAATATTTTACAACATTCCTGACGCGTAGGCCCCTATTTTTCGGTGGGAACATTACATACGTCTATAACGTTATATATCCTAGTCTAAGGCAACCTGACATGTCGAATGTAATATTTTACAACACTCCTGTCGTGTAGTCGCCTACTTCTGGATGGGGACATTATATACATCTATAACTTTGTATATCCTAACCTAAGGCAGCCTAACATGTCGGATGTAATATTTTACAACATTCCTGGCATGTCGGTCCCTACATCTCGGTGGGAACATACTATACGTCTATAACGTTGTATATCCTAACCTAAGGGAACCAAACATCTCGGGTGTAATATTTTACAACATTCCTGACGCGTCGGCCCCTATTTTTCGGTGGGAACGTTATATACGTCTATAACGTTATATATCCTAGCCTAAGGCAACCTAAGATGTCGAATGTAATATTTTACAACATTCCTGGCGTGTCGTCGCCTACTTCACGATGGGGACATTATACACATCTATAACATTGTATATCCTAACCTAAGGCAACCTAACATCTCGGATGTAATATTTTACAACATTCTGGCGTGTCGTCGCCTGCTTCTCGATGGGGAGATTATATACGTCTATAACGTTGTATATCCTAACCTAACGCATCCTAACATTTGGGATGCAATATTTTACAACATTCCTGGCATGTCGGTGCCTACGTCTCGGTGGGAACATTATATACGTCTATAACGATATATGTCCCAACCTAAGGCAACCTAACACCTCGGATGTAATAGTTGACAACATTCCTGGCGTCTAGGCCCGTACTTCTCGGTGGGAACATTGTATACGTCTATAACGTTATATATCCTAGCCTAAGGCGACCTAACATGTCGAATGTAATATTTTACATCATTCCTGGCGTGTCGTCGCCTGCTTCTCGATGGGAACATTATATACGTCTATTACGTTGTGTATCCTAACCTAACGCAACCTAACATCTGGGATGTAATATTCCTGGCGTGTCGTCGCCTACTTCTGGATGGGGACATTATATACGTCTTTAACGTTGTATATCCTAACCTAAAGCAACCTAACATCTGGGATGTAATATTTTACAAGATTCCTGGCATGTCGGTCCCCAAATCTCGGTAGGAACATTATATACGTCTATAACGATATATATCCAAACCGAAGGGAACCTAACATCTCGGATGTAATATTTTACAACATTCCTGGTGTGTCGTCGCCTACTTCACGATGGGGACATTATATACATCTATAACATTGTATATCCTAACCTAAGGCAACCTAACATCTCGGATGTAATGTTTTACAACATTCTGGCGTGTCGTCGCCTGCTTCTCGATGGGGAGATTATATACGTCTATAACGTTGTATATCCTAACCTAACGCAACCTAACATTTGGGATGCAATATTTTACAACATTCCTGGCATGTCGGTGCCTACGTCTCGGTGGGAACATTATATACGTCTATAACGATATATGTCCCAACCTAAGGCAACCTAACACCTCGGATGTAATAGTTGACAACATTCCTGGCGTCTAGGCCCGTACTTCTCGGTGGGAACATTGTATACGTCTATAACGTTATATATCCTAGCCTAAGGCGACCTAACATGTCGAATGTAATATTTTACATCATTCCTGGCGTGTCGTCGCCTGCTTCTCGATGGGAACATTATATACGTCTATAACGTTGTGTATCCTAACCTAACGCAACCTAACATCTGGGATGTAATATTTTACAACATTCTGGCGTGTCGTCGCCTGCTTCTCGATGGGGAGATTATATACGTCTATAACGTTGTATATCCTAACCTAACGCATCCTAACATTTGGGATGCAATATTTTACAACATTCCTGGCATGTCGGTGCCTACGTCTCGGTGGGAACATTATATACGTCTATAACGATATATGTCCCAACCTAAGGCAACCTAACACCTCGGATGTAATAGTTGACAACATTCCTGGCGTCTAGGCCCGTACTTCTCGGTGGGAACATTGTATACGTCTATAACGTTATATATCCTAGCCTAAGGCGACCTAACATGTCGAATGTAATATTTTACATCATTCCTGGCGTGTCGTCGCCTGCTTCTCGATGGGAACATTATATACGTCTATAACGTTGTGTATCCTAACCTAACGCAACCTAACATCTGGGATGTAATATTCCTGGCGTGTCGTCGCCTACTTCTGGATGGGGAGATTATATACGTCTATAACGTTATATATCCTAACCTAAGGCAACCTAACATCTCGGATGTAATAGTTGACAACATTCCTGGCGTGTCCGCCCGTACTTCTCGGTGGGAACATTATATACGTCTATAACGTTATATGTCCTAGCCTAAGGCCACATAACATGTCGAATGTAATATTTTACAACATTCCTGGCGTGTCGTCGCCTGCTTCTCGTTGGGGACATTATATACGTCTTTAACGTTGTATATCCTAACCTAAAGCAACCTAACATCTGGGATGTAATATTTTACAAGATTCCTGGCATGTCGGTCCCCAAATCTCGGTAGGAACATTATATACGTCTATAACGATATATATCCAAACCGAAGGGAACCTAACATCTCGGATGTAATATTTTACAACATTCCTGGCGTGTCGTCGCCTGCTTCTCGATGGGGACATTATATACGTCTATAACGTTGTATATCCTAACCTAACGCAACCTAACATCACGGATGTAATATTTTACAACATTCTTGGCATGTCGGACCCTACATCTCGGTGGGAACATACTATACGTCTATAAAGTTGTATATCCTAACCTAAGGGAACATAACATCTCGGGTGTAATATTTTACAACATTCCTGACTCATCGGCCCCTATTTTTAGGTGGGAACATTATATACGTCTATAACGCTATATATCCTAGCCTAAGGCAACCTAAGATGTCGAATGTAATATTTTACAACATTCTGGCGTGTCGTCGCCTGCTTCTCGATGGGGAGATTATATACGTCTATAACTTTGTATATCCTAACCTAACGCAACCTAAGATTTGGGATGTAATATTTTACAACATTCCTTGCATGTCGGTGCCTACGTCTCGGTGGGAACATTATATACGTCTATAACGTTATATATCCTAGCCTAAGGCCACCTAACATGTCGAATGTAATATTTTACAACATTCCTGACGCGTCGGCCCCTATTTTTCGGTGGGAACATTACATACGTCTATAACGTTATATATCCTAGTCTAAGGCAACCTGACATGTCGAATGTAATATTTTACAACACTCCTGTCGTGTAGTCGCCTACTTCTGGATGGGGACATTATATACATCTATAACTTTGTATATCCTAACCTAAGGCAGCCTAACATCTCGGATGTAATATTTTACAACATTCCTGACGCGTCGGCCCCTATTTCTCGGTGGGAACATTATATACGTCTATAACGTTATATATCCTAGCCTAAGGCGACCTAACATGTCGGATGTAATAGTTGATAACATTCCTGGCGTGTCGGCCCGTACTTCTCGGTGGTAACATTACATACGTCTATAACGTTATATATCCTAGCCTAAGTCAACTTAACATGTCGAATGTAATATTTTACAACATTCCTGGCGTGTCGTCGCCTGCTTCTCGATGGCGACATTATATACGTCTATAACGTTGTATATCCTAACCTAACGCAACCTAACATCTGGGATGTAATATTTTACAACATTCCTGGCGTGTCGTCCCCTGCTTCTCGATGGGGACATTATATACGTCTATAACGTTGTATATCCTAACCTAAGGCAGCCTAACATGTCGGATGTAATATTTTACAACATTCCTGACGCGTAGGCCCCTATTTTTCGGTGGGAACATTACATACGTCTATAACGTTATATATCCTAGTCTAAGGCAACCTGACATGTCGAATGTAATATTTTACAACACTCCTTTCGTGTAGTCGCCTACTTCTGGATGGGGACATTATATACATCTATAACTTTGTATATCCTAACCTAAGGCAGCCTAACATGTCGGATGTAATATTTTACAACATTCCTGGCATGTCGGTCCCTACATCTCGGTGGGAACATACTATACGTCTATAACGTTGTATATCCTAACCTAAGGGAACCAAACATCTCGGGTGTAATATTTTACAACATTCCTGACGCGTCGGCCCCTATTTTTCGGTGGGAACATTATATACGTCTATAACGTTATATATCCTAGCCTAAGGCAACCTAAGATGTCGAATGTAATATTTTACATAATTCCTGGCGTGTCGTCGCCTACTTCACGATGGGGACATTATACACATCTATAACATTGTATATCCTAACCTAAGGCAACCTAACATCTCGGATGTAATATTTTACAACATTCTGGCGTGTCGTCGCCTGCTTCTCGATGGGGAGATTATATACGTCTATAACGTTGTATATCCTAACCTAACGCATCCTAACATTTGGGATGCAATATTTTACAACATTCCTGGCATGTCGGTGCCTACGTCTCGGGGGGAACATTATATACGTCTATAACGTTATATATCCTAGCCTAAGGCGACCTAACATGTCGAATGTAATATTTTACATCATTCCTGGCGTGTCGTCGCCTGCTTCTCGATGGGAACATTATATACGTCTATAACGTTGTGTATCCTAACCTAACGCAACCTAACATCTGGGATGTAATTTTCCTGGCGTGTCGTCGCCTGCTTCTCGATGGGGAGATTATATACGTCTATAACTTTGTATATCCTAACCTAACGCAACCTAAGATTTGGGATGTAATATTTTACAACATTCCTTGCATGTCGGTGCCTACGTCTCGGGGGGAACATTATATACGTCTATAACGTTATATATCCTAGCCTAAGGCCACCTAACATGTCGAATGTAATATTTTACAACATTCCTGACGCGTCGGCCCCTATTTTTCGGTGGGAACATTACATACGTCTATAACGTTATATATCCTAGTCTAAGGCAACCTGACATGTCGAATGTAATATTTTACAACACTCCTGTCGTGTAGTCGCCTACTTCTGGATGGGGACATTATATACATCTATAACTTTGTATATCCTAACCTAAGGCAGCCTAACATCTCGGATGTAATATTTTACAACATTCCTGACGCGTCGGCCCCTATTTCTCGGTGGGAACGTTATATACGTCTATAACGTTATATATCCTAGCCTAAGGCGACCTAACATGTCGGATGTAATAGTTGATAACATTCCTGGCGTGTCGGCCCGTACTTCTCGGTGGTAACATTACATACGTCTATAACGTTATATATCCTAGCCTAAGTCAACCTAACATGTCGAATGTAATATTTTACAACATTCCTGGCGTGTCGTCGCCTGCTTCTCGATGGCGACATTATATACGTCTATAACGTTGTATATCCTAACCTAACGCAACCTAACATCTGGGATGTAATATTTTACAACATTCCTGGCGTGTCGTCCCCTGCTTCTCGATGGGGACATTATATACGTCTATAACGTTGTATATCCTAACCTAAGGCAGCCTAACATGTCGGATGTAATATTTTACAACATTCCTGACGCGTAGGCCCCTATTTTTCGGTGGGAACATTACATACGTCTATAACGTTATATATCCTAGTCTAAGGCAACCTGACATGTCGAATGTAATATTTTACAACACTCCTTTCGTGTAGTCGCCTACTTCTGGATGGGGACATTATATACATCTATAACTTTGTATATCCTAACCTAAGGCAGCCTAACATGTCGGATGTAATATTTTACAACATTCCTGGCATGTCGGTCCCTACATCTCGGTGGGAACATACTATACGTCTATAACGTTGTATATCCTAACCTAAGGGAACCAAACATCTCGGGTGTAATATTTTACAACATTCCTGACGCGTCGGCCCCTATTTTTCGGTGGGAACATTATATACGTCTATAACGTTATATATCCTAGCCTAAGGCAACCTAAGATGTCGAATGTAATATTTTACAAAATTCCTGGCGTGTCGTCGCCTACTTCACGATGGGGACATTATACACATCTATAACATTGTATATCCTAACCTAAGGCAACCTAACATCTCGGATGTAATATTTTACAACATTCTGGCGTGTCGTCGCCTGCTTCTCGATGGGGAGATTATATACGTCTATAACGTTGTATATCCTAACCTAACGCATCCTAACATTTGGGATGCAATATTTTACAACATTCCTGGCATGTCGGTGCCTACGTCTCGGTGGGAACATTATATACGTCTATAACGATATATGTCCCAACCTAAGGCAACCTAACACCTCGGATGTAATAGTTGACAACATTCCTGGCGTCTAGGCCCGTACTTCTCGGTGGGAACATTGTATACGTCTATAACGTTATATATCCTAGCCTAAGGCGACCTAACATGTCGAATGTAATATTTTACATCATTCCTGGCGTGTCGTCGCCTGCTTCTCGATGGGAACATTATATACGTCTATTACGTTGTGTATCCTAACCTAACGCAACCTAACATCTGGGATGTAATATTCCTGGCGTGTCGTCGCCTACTTCTGGATGGGGACATTATACACGTCTTTAACGTTGTATATCCTAACCTAAAGCAACCTAACATCTGGGATGTAATATTTTACAAGATTCCTGGCATGTCGGTCCCCAAATCTCGGTAGGAACATTATATACGTCTATAACGATATATATCCAAACCGAAGGGAACCTAACATCTCGGATGTAATATTTTACAACATTCCTGGCGTGTCGTCGCCTGCTTCTCGATGGGGACATTATATACGTCTATAACGTTGTATATCCTAGCCTAAGGCGACCTAACATGTCGGATGTAATAGTTGATAACATTCCTGGCGTGTCGGCCTGTACTTCTCGGTGGTAACATTACATACGTCTATAACGTTATATATCCTAGCCTAAGGCAACCTAACATGTCGAATGTAATATTTTACAACATTCTGGCGTGTCGTCGCCTGCTTCTCGATGGGGAGATTATACACGTCTATAACTTTGTATATCCTAACCTAACGCAACCTAAGATTTGGGATGTAATATTTTACAACATTCCTTGCATGTCGGTGCCTACGTCTCGGTGGGAACATTATATACGTCTATAACGTTATATATCCTAGCCTAAGGCCACCTAACATGTCGAATGTAATATTTTACAACATTCCTGACGCGTAGGCCCCTATTTTTCGGTGGGAACATTACATACGTCTATAACGTTATATATCCTAGTCTAAGGCAACCTGACATGTCGAATGTAATATTTTACAACACTCCTGTCGTGTAGTCGCCTACTTCTGGATGGGGACATTATATACATCTATAACTTTGTATATCCTAACCTAAGGCAGCCTAACATGTCGGATGTAATATTTTACAACATTCCTGGCATGTCGGTCCCTACATCTCGGTGGGAACATACTATACGTCTATAACGTTGTATATCCTAACCTAAGGGAACCAAACATCTCGGGTGTAATATTTTACAACATTCCTGACGCGTCGGCCCCTATTTTTCGGTGGGAACATTATATACGTCTATAACGTTATATATCCTAGCCTAAGGCAACCTAAGATGTCGAATGTAATATTTTACAACATTCCTGGCGTGTCGTCGCCTACTTCACGATGGGGACATTATACACATGTATAACATTGTATATCCTAACCTAAGGCAACCTAACATCTCGGATGTAATATTTTACAACATTCTGGCGTGTCGTCGCCTGCTTCTCGATGGGGAGATTATATACGTCTATAACGTTGTATATCCTAACCTAACGCATCCTAACATTTGGGATGCAATATTTTACAACATTCCTGGCATGTCGGTGCCTACGTCTCGGTGGGAACATTATATACGTCTATAACGATATATGTCCCAACCTAAGGCAACCTAACACCTCGGATGTAATAGTTGACAACATTCCTGGCGTCTAGGCCCGTACTTCTCGGTGGGAACATTGTATACGTCTATAACGTTATATATCCTAGCCTAAGGCGACCTAACATGTCGAATGTAATATTTTACATCATTCCTGGCGTGTCGTCGCCTGCTTCTCGATGGGAACATTATATACGTCTATTACGTTGTGTATCCTAACCTAACGCAACCTAACATCTGGGATGTAATATTCCTGGCGTGTCGCCGCCTACTTCTGGATGGGGAGATTATATACGTCTATAACGTTATATATCCTAACCTAAGGCAACCTAACATCTCGGATGTAATAGTTGACAACATTCCTGGCGTGTCCGCCCGTACTTCTCGGTGGGAACATTATATACGTCTATAACGTTATATGTCCTAGCCTAAGGCCACATAACATGTCGAATGTAATATTTTACAACATTCCTGGCGTGTCGTCGCCTGCTTCTCGTTGGGGACATTATATACGTCTTTAACGTTGTATATCCTAACCTAAAGCAACCTAACATCTGGGATGTAATATTTTACAAGATTCCTGGCATGTCGGTCCCCAAATCTCGGTAGGAACATTATATACGTCTATAACGATATATATCCAAACCGAAGGGAACCTAACATCTCGGATGTAATATTTTACAACATTCCTGGCGTGTCGTCGCCTGCTTCTCGATGGGGACATTATATACGTCTATAACGTTGTATATCCTAACCTAACGCAACCTAACATCTCGGATGTAATATTTTACAACATTCTTGGCATGTCGGACCCTACATCTCGGTGGGAACATACTATACGTCTATAAAGTTGTATATCCTAACCTAAGGGAACATAACATCTCGGGTGTAATATTTTACAACATTCCTGACTCGTCGGCCCCTATTTTTAGGTGGGAACATTATATACGTCTATAACGCTATATATCCTAGCCTAAGGCAACCTAAGATGTCGAATGTAATATTTTACAACATTCTGGCGTGTCGTCGCCTGCTTCTCGATGGGAACATTATATACGTCTATAACGTTGTGTATCCTAACCTAACGCAACCTAACATCTGGGATGTAATATTCCTGGCGTGTCGTCGCCTACTTATGGATGGGGAGATTATATACGTCTATAACGTTATATATCCTAACCTAAGGCAACCTAACATCTCGGATGTAATAGTTGACAACATTCCTGGCGTGTCCGCCCGTACTTCTCGGTGGGAACATTATATACGTCTATAACGTTATATGTCCTAGCCTAAGGCCACATAACATGTCGAATGTAATATTTTACAACATTCCTGGCGTGTCGTCGCCTGCTTCTCGTTGGGGACATTATATACGTCTTTAACGTTGTATATCCTAACCTAAAGCAACCTAACATCTGGGATGTAATATTTTACAAGATTCCTGGCATGTCGGTCCCCAAATCTCGGTAGGAACATTATATACGTCTATAACGATATATATCCAAACCGAAGGGAACCTAACATCTCG
This sequence comes from Xylocopa violacea, assembly GCA_963969225.1. Lineage (NCBI taxonomy): Eukaryota > Metazoa > Arthropoda > Insecta > Hymenoptera > Apidae > Xylocopa > Xylocopa violacea. The sequence continues at coordinate 40,655 of CAXAJV010000500.1, read as the reverse complement.
GATGTAATATTTTACAACATTCCTGGCGTGTCGTCGCCTGCTTCTCGATGGGGACATTATATACGTCTATAACGTTGTATATCCTAACCTAACGCAACCTAACATCACGGATGTAATATTTTACAACATTCTTGGCATGTCGGACCCTACATCTCGGTGGGAACATACTATACGTCTATAAAGTTGTATATCCTAACCTAAGGGAACATAACATCTCGGGTGTAATATTTTACAACATTCCTGACTCATCGGCCCCTATTTTTAGGTGGGAACATTATATACGTCTATAACGCTATATATCCTAGCCTAAGGCAACCTAAGATGTCGAATGTAATATTTTACAACATTCTGGCGTGTCGTCGCCTGCTTCTCGATGGGGAGATTATATACGTCTATAACTTTGTATATCCTAACCTAACGCAACCTAAGATTTGGGATGTAATATTTTACAACATTCCTTGCATGTCGGTGCCTACGTCTCGGTGGGAACATTATATACGTCTATAACGTTATATATCCTAGCCTAAGGCCACCTAACATGTCGAATGTAATATTTTACAACATTCCTGACGCGTCGGCCCCTATTTTTCGGTGGGAACATTACATACGTCTATAACGTTATATATCCTAGTCTAAGGCAACCTGACATGTCGAATGTAATATTTTACAACACTCCTGTCGTGTAGTCGCCTACTTCTGGATGGGGACATTATATACATCTATAACTTTGTATATCCTAACCTAAGGCAGCCTAACATCTCGGATGTAATATTTTACAACATTCCTGACGCGTCGGCCCCTATTTCTCGGTGGGAACATTATATACGTCTATAACGTTATATATCCTAGCCTAAGGCGACCTAACATGTCGGATGTAATAGTTGATAACATTCCTGGCGTGTCGGCCCGTACTTCTCGGTGGTAACATTACATACGTCTATAACGTTATATATCCTAGCCTAAGTCAACCTAACATGTCGAATGTAATATTTTACAACATTCCTGGCGTGTCGTCGCCTGCTTCTCGATGGCGACATTATATACGTCTATAACGTTGTATATCCTAACCTAAGGCAGCCTAACATGTCGGATGTAATATTTTACAACATTCCTGACGCGTAGGCCCCTATTTTTCGGTGGGAACATTACATACGTCTATAACGTTATATATCCTAGTCTAAGGCAACCTGACATGTCGAATGTAATATTTTACAACACTCCTTTCGTGTAGTCGCCTACTTCTGGATGGGGACATTATATACATCTATAACTTTGTATATCCTAACCTAAGGCAGCCTAACATGTCGGATGTAATATTTTACAACATTCCTGGCATGTCGGTCCCTACATCTCGGTGGGAACATACTATACGTCTATAACGTTGTATATCCTAACCTAAGGGAACCAAACATCTCGGGTGTAATATTTTACAACATTCCTGACGCGTCGGCCCCTATTTTTCGGTGGGAACATTATATACGTCTATAACGTTGTATATCCTAACCTAAGGGAACCAAACATCTCGGGTGTAATATTTTACAACATTCCTGACGCGTCGGCCCCTATTTTTCGGTGGGAACATTATATACGTCTATAACGTTATATATCCTAGCCTAAGGCAACCTAAGATGTCGAATGTAATATTTTACAAAATTCCTGGCGTGTCGTCGCCTACTTCACGATGGGGACATTATACACATCTATAACATTGTATATCCTAACCTAAGGCAACCTAACATCTCGGATGTAATATTTTACAACATTCTGGCGTGTCGTCGCCTGCTTCTCGATGGGGAGATTATATACGTCTATAACGTTGTATATCCTAACCTAACGCATCCTAACATTTGGGATGCAATATTTTACAACATTCCTGGCATGTCGGTGCCTACGTCTCGGTGGGAACATTATATACGTCTATAACGATATATGTCCCAACCTAAGGCAACCTAACACCTCGGATGTAATAGTTGACAACATTCCTGGCGTCTAGGCCCGTACTTCTCGGTGGGAACATTGTATACGTCTATAACGTTATATATCCTAGCCTAAGGCGACCTAACATGTCGAATGTAATATTTTACATCATTCCTGGCGTGTCGTCGCCTGCTTCTCGATGGGAACATTATATACGTCTATTACGTTGTGTATCCTAACCTAACGCAACCTAACATCTGGGATGTAATATTCCTGGCGTGTCGTCGCCTACTTCTGGATGGGGACATTATATACGTCTTTAACGTTGTATATCCTAACCTAAAGCAACCTAACATCTGGGATGTAATATTTTACAAGATTCCTGGCATGTCGGTCCCCAAATCTCGGTAGGAACATTATATACGTCTATAACGATATATATCCAAACCGAAGGGAACCTAACATCTCGGATGTAATATTTTACAACATTCCTGGCGTGTCGTCGCCTGCTTCTCGATGGGGACATTATATACGTCTATAACGTTGTATATCCTAGCCTAAGGCGACCTAACATGTCGGATGTAATAGTTGATAACATTCCTGGCGTGTCGGCCTGTACTTCTCGGTGGTAACATTACATACGTCTATAACGTTATATATCCTAGCCTAAGGCAACCTAACATGTCGAATGTAATATTTTACAACATTCTGGCGTGTCGTCGCCTGCTTCTCGATGGGGAGATTATACACGTCTATAACTTTGTATATCCTAACCTAACGCAACCTAAGATTTGGGATGTAATATTTTACAACATTCCTTGCATGTCGGTGCCTACGTCTCGGTGGGAACATTATATACGTCTATAACGTTATATATCCTAGCCTAAGGCCACCTAACATGTCGAATGTAATATTTTACAACATTCCTGACGCGTAGGCCCCTATTTTTCGGTGGGAACATTACATACGTCTATAACGTTATATATCCTAGTCTAAGGCAACCTGACATGTCGAATGTAATATTTTACAACACTCCTGTCGTGTAGTCGCCTACTTCTGGATGGGGACATTATATACATCTATAACTTTGTATATCCTAACCTAAGGCAGCCTAACATGTCGGATGTAATATTTTACAACATTCCTGGCATGTCGGTCCCTACATCTCGGTGGGAACATACTATACGTCTATAACGTTGTATATCCTAACCTAAGGGAACCAAACATCTCGGGTGTAATATTTTACAACATTCCTGACGCGTCGGCCCCTATTTTTCGGTGGGAACATTATATACGTCTATAACGTTATATATCCTAGCCTAAGGCAACCTAAGATGTCGAATGTAATATTTTACAACATTCCTGGCGTGTCGTCGCCTACTTCACGATGGGGACATTATACACATGTATAACATTGTATATCCTAACCTAAGGCAACCTAACATCTCGGATGTAATATTTTACAACATTCTGGCGTGTCGTCGCCTGCTTCTCGATGGGGAGATTATATACGTCTATAACGTTGTATATCCTAACCTAACGCATCCTAACATTTGGGATGCAATATTTTACAACATTCCTGGCATGTCGGTGCCTACGTCTCGGTGGGAACATTATATACGTCTATAACGATATATGTCCCAACCTAAGGCAACCTAACACCTCGGATGTAATAGTTGACAACATTCCTGGCGTCTAGGCCCGTACTTCTCGGTGGGAACATTGTATACGTCTATAACGTTATATATCCTAGCCTAAGGCGACCTAACATGTCGAATGTAATATTTTACATCATTCCTGGCGTGTCGTCGCCTGCTTCTCGATGGGAACATTATATACGTCTATTACGTTGTGTATCCTAACCTAACGCAACCTAACATCTGGGATGTAATATTCCTGGCGTGTCGCCGCCTACTTCTGGATGGGGAGATTATATACGTCTATAACGTTATATATCCTAACCTAAGGCAACCTAACATCTCGGATGTAATAGTTGACAACATTCCTGGCGTGTCCGCCCGTACTTCTCGGTGGGAACATTATATACGTCTATAACGTTATATGTCCTAGCCTAAGGCCACATAACATGTCGAATGTAATATTTTACAACATTCCTGGCGTGTCGTCGCCTGCTTCTCGTTGGGGACATTATATACGTCTTTAACGTTGTATATCCTAACCTAAAGCAACCTAACATCTGGGATGTAATATTTTACAAGATTCCTGGCATGTCGGTCCCCAAATCTCGGTAGGAACATTATATACGTCTATAACGATATATATCCAAACCGAAGGGAACCTAACATCTCGGATGTAATATTTTACAACATTCCTGGCGTGTCGTCGCCTGCTTCTCGATGGGGACATTATATACGTCTATAACGTTGTATATCCTAACCTAACGCAACCTAACATCTCGGATGTAATATTTTACAACATTCTTGGCATGTCGGACCCTACATCTCGGTGGGAACATACTATACGTCTATAAAGTTGTATATCCTAACCTAAGGGAACATAACATCTCGGGTGTAATATTTTACAACATTCCTGACTCGTCGGCCCCTATTTTTAGGTGGGAACATTATATACGTCTATAACGCTATATATCCTAGCCTAAGGCAACCTAAGATGTCGAATGTAATATTTTACAACATTCTGGCGTGTCGTCGCCTGCTTCTCGATGGGAACATTATATACGTCTATAACGTTGTGTATCCTAACCTAACGCAACCTAACATCTGGGATGTAATATTCCTGGCGTGTCGTCGCCTACTTCTGGATGGGGAGATTATATACGTCTATAACGTTATATATCCTAACCTAAGGCAACCTAACATCTCGGATGTAATAGTTGACAACATTCCTGGCGTGTCCGCCCGTACTTCTCGGTGGGAACATTATATACGTCTATAACGTTATATGTCCTAGCCTAAGGCCACATAACATGTCGAATGTAATATTTTACAACATTCCTGGCGTGTCGTCGCCTGCTTCTCGTTGGGGACATTATATACGTCTTTAACGTTGTATATCCTAACCTAAAGCAACCTAACATCTGGGATGTAATATTTTACAAGATTCCTGGCATGTCGGTCCCCAAATCTCGGTAGGAACATTATATACGTCTATAACGATATATATCCAAACAGAAGGGAACCTAACATCTCGGATGTAATATTTTACAACATTCCTGGCGTGTCGTCGCCTGCTTCTCGATGGGGACATTATATACGTCTATAACGTTGTATATCCTAACCTAACGCAACCTAACATCACGGATGTAATATTTTACAACATTCTTGGCATGTCGGACCCTACATCTCGGTGGGAACATACTATACGTCTATAAAGTTGTATATCCTAACCTAAGGGAACATAACATCTCGGGTGTAATATTTTACAACATTCCTGACTCATCGGCCCCTATTTTTAGGTGGGAACATTATATACGTCTATAACGCTATATATCCTAGCCTAAGGCAACCTAAGATGTCGAATGTAATATTTTACAACATTCTGGCGTGTCGTCGCCTGCTTCTCGATGGGGAGATTATATACGTCTATAACTTTGTATATCCTAACCTAACGCAACCTAAGATTTGGGATGTAATATTTTACAACATTCCTTGCATGTCGGTGCCTACGTCTCGGTGGGAACATTATATACGTCTATAACGTTATATATCCTAGCCTAAGGCCACCTAACATGTCGAATGTAATATTTTACAACATTCCTGACGCGTCGGCCCCTATTTTTCGGTGGGAACATTACATACGTCTATAACGTTATATATCCTAGTCTAAGGCAACCTGACATGTCGAATGTAATATTTTACAACACTCCTGTCGTGTAGTCGCCTACTTCTGGATGGGGACATTATATACATCTATAACTTTGTATATCCTAACCTAAGGCAGCCTAACATCTCGGATGTAATATTTTACAACATTCCTGACGCGTCGGCCCCTATTTCTCGGTGGGAACATTATATACGTCTATAACGTTATATATCCTAGCCTAAGGCGACCTAACATGTCGGATGTAATAGTTGATAACATTCCTGGCGTGTCGGCCCGTACTTCTCGGTGGTAACATTACATACGTCTATAACGTTATATATCCTAGCCTAAGTCAACCTAACATGTCGAATGTAATATTTTACAACATTCCTGGCGTGTCGTCGCCTGCTTCTCGATGGCGACATTATATACGTCTATAACGTTGTATATCCTAACCTAAGGCAGCCTAACATGTCGGATGTAATATTTTACAACATTCCTGACGCGTAGGCCCCTATTTTTCGGTGGGAACATTACATACGTCTATAACGTTATATATCCTAGTCTAAGGCAACCTGACATGTCGAATGTAATATTTTACAACACTCCTTTCGTGTAGTCGCCTACTTCTGGATGAGGACATTATATACATCTATAACTTTGTATATCCTAACCTAAGGCAGCCTAACATGTCGGATGTAATATTTTACAACATTCCTGGCATGTCGGTCCCTACATCTCGGTGGGAACATACTATACGTCTATAACGTTGTATATCCTAACCTAAGGGAACCAAACATCTCGGGTGTAATATTTTACAACATTCCTGACGCGTCGGCCCCTATTTTTCGGTGGGAACATTATATACGTCTATAACGTTATATATCCTAGCCTAAGGCAACCTAAGATGTCGAATGTAATATTTTACAAAATTCCTGGCGTGTCGTCGCCTACTTCACGATGGGGACATTATACACATCTATAACATTGTATATCCTAACCTAAGGCAACCTAACATCTCGGATGTAATATTTTACAACATTCTGGCGTGTCGTCGCCTGCTTCTCGATGGGGAGATTATATACGTCTATAACGTTGTATATCCTAACCTAACGCATCCTAACATTTGGGATGCAATATTTTACAACATTCCTGGCATGTCGGTGCCTACGTCTCGGTGGGAACATTATATACGTCTATAACGATATATGTCCCAACCTAAGGCAACCTAACACCTCGGATGTAATAGTTGACAACATTCCTGGCGTCTAGGCCCGTACTTCTCGGTGGGAACATTGTATACGTCTATAACGTTATATATCCTAGCCTAAGGCGACCTAACATGTCGAATGTAATATTTTACATCATTCCTGGCGTGTCGTCGCCTGCTTCTCGATGGGAACATTATATACGTCTATTACGTTGTGTATCCTAACCTAACGCAACCTAACATCTGGGATGTAATATTCCTGGCGTGTCGTCGCCTACTTCTGGATGGGGACATTATATACGTCTTTAACGTTGTATATCCTAACCTAAAGCAACCTAACATCTGGGATGTAATATTTTACAAGATTCCTGGCATGTCGGTCCCCAAATCTCGGTAGGAACATTATATACGTCTATAACGATATATATCCAAACCGAAGGGAACCTAACATCTCGGATGTAATATTTTACAACATTCCTGGCGTGTCGTCGCCTGCTTCTCGATGGGGACATTATATACGTCTATAACGTTGTATATCCTAGCCTAAGGCGACCTAACATGTCGGATGTAATAGTTGATAACATTCCTGGCGTGTCGGCCTGTACTTCTCGGTGGTAACATTACATACGTCTATAACGTTATATATCCTAGCCTAAGGCAACCTAACATGTCGAATGTAATATTTTACAACATTCTGGCGTGTCGTCGCCTGCTTCTCGATGGGGAGATTATACACGTCTATAACTTTGTATATCCTAACCTAACGCAACCTAAGATTTGGGATGTAATATTTTACAACATTCCTTGCATGTCGGTGCCTACGTCTCGGTGGGAACATTATATACGTCTATAACGTTATATATCCTAGCCTAAGGCCACCTAACATGTCGAATGTAATATTTTACAACATTCCTGACGCGTAGGCCCCTATTTTTCGGTGGGAACATTACATACGTCTATAACGTTATATATCCTAGTCTAAGGCAACCTGACATGTCGAATGTAATATTTTACAACACTCCTGTCGTGTAGTCGCCTACTTCTGGATGGGGACATTATATACATCTATAACTTTGTATATCCTAACCTAAGGCAGCCTAACATGTCGGATGTAATATTTTACAACATTCCTGGCATGTCGGTCCCTACATCTCGGTGGGAACATACTATACGTCTATAACGTTGTATATCCTAACCTAAGGGAACCAAACATCTCGGGTGTAATATTTTACAACATTCCTGACGCGTCGGCCCCTATTTTTCGGTGGGAACATTATATACGTCTATAACGTTATATATCCTAGCCTAAGGCAACCTAAGATGTCGAATGTAATATTTTACAACATTCCTGGCGTGTCGTCGCCTACTTCACGATGGGGACATTATACACATGTATAACATTGTATATCCTAACCTAAGGCAACCTAACATCTCGGATGTAATATTTTACAACATTCTGGCGTGTCGTCGCCTGCTTCTCGATGGGGAGATTATATACGTCTATAACGTTGTATATCCTAACCTAACGCATCCTAACATTTGGGATGCAATATTTTACAACATTCCTGGCATGTCGGTGCCTACGTCTCGGTGGGAACATTATATACGTCTATAACGATATATGTCCCAACCTAAGGCAACCTAACACCTCGGATGTAATAGTTGACAACATTCCTGGCGTCTAGGCCCGTACTTCTCGGTGGGAACATTGTATACGTCTATAACGTTATATATCCTAGCCTAAGGCGACCTAACATGTCGAATGTAATATTTTACATCATTCCTGGCGTGTCGTCGCCTGCTTCTCGATGGGAACATTATATACGTCTATTACGTTGTGTATCCTAACCTAACGCAACCTAACATCTGGGATGTAATATTCCTGGCGTGTCGCCGCCTACTTCTGGATGGGGAGATTATATACGTCTATAACGTTATATATCCTAACCTAAGGCAACCTAACATCTCGGATGTAATAGTTGACAACATTCCTGGCGTGTCCGCCCGTACTTCTCGGTGGGAACATTATATACGTCTATAACGTTATATGTCCTAGCCTAAGGCCACATAACATGTCGAATGTAATATTTTACAACATTCCTGGCGTGTCGTCGCCTGCTTCTCGTTGGGGACATTATATACGTCTTTAACGTTGTATATCCTAACCTAAAGCAACCTAACATCTGGGATGTAATATTTTACAAGATTCCTGGCATGTCGGTCCCCAAATCTCGGTAGGAACATTATATACGTCTATAACGATATATATCCAAACCGAAGGGAACCTAACATCTCGGATGTAATATTTTACAACATTCCTGGCGTGTCGTCGCCTGCTTCTCGATGGGGACATTATATACGTCTATAACGTTGTATATCCTAACCTAACGCAACCTAACATCTCGGATGTAATATTTTACAACATTCTTGGCATGTCGGACCCTACATCTCGGTGGGAACATACTATACGTCTATAAAGTTGTATATCCTAACCTAAGGGAACATAACATCTCGGATGTAATATTTTACAACATTCCTGGCGTGTCGTCGCCTGCTTCTCGATGGGGACATTATATACGTCTATAACGTTGTATATCCTAACCTAACGCAACCTAACATCACGGATGTAATATTTTACAACATTCTTGGCATGTCGGACCCTACATCTCGGTGGGAACATACTATACGTCTATAAAGTTGTATATCCTAACCTAAGGGAACATAACATCTCGGGTGTAATATTTTACAACATTCCTGACTCATCGGCCCCTATTTTTAGGTGGGAACATTATATACGTCTATAACGCTATATATCCTAGCCTAAGGCAACCTAAGATGTCGAATGTAATATTTTACAACATTCTGGCGTGTCGTCGCCTGCTTCTCGATGGGGAGATTATATACGTCTATAACTTTGTATATCCTAACCTAACGCAACCTAAGATTTGGGATGTAATATTTTACAACATTCCTTGCATGTCGGTGCCTACGTCTCGGTGGGAACATTATATACGTCTATAACGTTATATATCCTAGCCTAAGGCCACCTAACATGTCGAATGTAATATTTTACAACATTCCTGACGCGTCGGCCCCTATTTTTCGGTGGGAACATTACATACGTCTATAACGTTATATATCCTAGTCTAAGGCAACCTGACATGTCGAATGTAATATTTTACAACACTCCTGTCGTGTAGTCGCCTACTTCTGGATGGGGACATTATATACATCTATAACTTTGTATATCCTAACCTAAGGCAGCCTAACATCTCGGATGTAATATTTTACAACATTCCTGACGCGTCGGCCCCTATTTCTCGGTGGGAACATTATATACGTCTATAACGTTATATATCCTAGCCTAAGGCGACCTAACATGTCGGATGTAATAGTTGATAACATTCCTGGCGTGTCGGCCCGTACTTCTCGGTGGTAACATTACATACGTCTATAACGTTATATATCCTAGCCTAAGTCAACCTAACATGTCGAATGTAATATTTTACAACATTCCTGGCGTGTCGTCGCCTGCTTCTCGATGGCGACATTATATACGTCTATAACGTTGTATATCCTAACCTAAGGCAGCCTAACATGTCGGATGTAATATTTTACAACATTCCTGACGCGTAGGCCCCTATTTTTCGGTGGGAACATTACATACGTCTATAACGTTATATATCCTAGTCTAAGGCAACCTGACATGTCGAATGTAATATTTTACAACACTCCTTTCGTGTAGTCGCCTACTTCTGGATGGGGACATTATATACATCTATAACTTTGTATATCCTAACCTAAGGCAGCCTAACATGTCGGATGTAATATTTTACAACATTCCTGGCATGTCGGTCCCTACATCTCGGTGGGAACATACTATACGTCTATAACGTTGTATATCCTAACCTAAGGGAACCAAACATCTCGGGTGTAATATTTTACAACATTCCTGACGCGTCGGCCCCTATTTTTCGGTGGGAACATTATATACGTCTATAACGTTATATATCCTAGCCTAAGGCAACCTAAGATGTCGAATGTAATATTTTACAAAATTCCTGGCGTGTCGTCGCCTACTTCACGATGGGGACATTATACACATCTATAACATTGTATATCCTAACCTAAGGCAACCTAACATCTCGGATGTAATATTTTACAACATTCTGGCGTGTCGTCGCCTGCTTCTCGATGGGGAGATTATATACGTCTATAACGTTGTATATCCTAACCTAACGCATCCTAACATTTGGGATGCAATATTTTACAACATTCCTGGCATGTCGGTGCCTACGTCTCGGTGGGAACATTATATACGTCTGTAACGATATATGTCCCAACCTAAGGCAACCTAACACCTCGGATGTAATAGTTGACAACATTCCTGGCGTCTAGGCCCGTACTTCTCGGTGGGAACATTATATACGTCTATAACGTTATATATCCTAGCCTAAGGCCACATAACATGTCGAATGTAATATTTTACAACATTCCTGGCGTGTCGTCGCCTGCTTCTCGTTGGGGACATTATATACGTCTTTAACGTTGTATATCCTAACCTAAAGCAACCTAACATCTGGGATGCAATATTTTACAAGATTCCTGGCATGTCGGTCCCCAAATCTCGGTAGGAACATTATATACGTCTATAACGATATATATCCAAACCGAAGGGAACCTAACGTCTCGGATGTAATATTTTACAACATTCCTGGCGTGTCGTCGCCTGCTTCTCGATGGGGACATTATATACGTCTATAACGTTGTATATCCTAACCTAACGCAACCTAACATCACGGATGTAATATTTTACAACATTCTTGGCATGTCGGACCCTACATCTCGGTGGGAACATACTATACGTCTATAAAGTTGTATATCCTAACCTAAGGGAACATAACATCTCGGGTGTAATATTTTACAACATTCCTGACTCATCGGCCCCTATTTTTAGGTGGGAACATTATATACGTCTATAACGCTATATATCCTAGCCTAAGGCAACCTAAGATGTCGAATGTAATATTTTACAACATTCTGGCGTGTCGTCGCCTGCTTCTCGATGGGGAGATTATATACGTCTATAACTTTGTATATCCTAACCTAACGCAACCTAAGATTTGGGATGTAATATTTTACAACATTCCTTGCATGTCGGTGCCTACGTCTCGGTGGGAACATTATATACGTCTATAACGTTATATATCCTAGCCTAAGGCCACCTAACATGTCGAATGTAATATTTTACAACATTCCTGACGCGTCGGCCCCTATTTCTCGGTGGGAACATTATATACGTCTATAACGTTATATATCCTAGCCTAAGGCGACCTAACATCTCGTATGTAATATTTGACAACATTCCTGGCGTGTCGGCCCGTACTTCTCGGTGGTAACATTACATACGTCTATAACGTTATATATCCTAGCCTAAGGCAACCTAACATGTCGAATGTAATATTTTGCAACATTCCTGGCGTGTCGTCCCCTGCTTCTCGATGGGGACATTATATACGTCTATAACGTTGTATATCCTTACCTAACGCAACCTAACATCTCGGATGTAATATTTTACAACATTCCTGGCATGTCGGTCCCTACATCTCGGTGGGAACATACTATACGTCTATAACGTTGTATATCCTAACCTAAGGGAACCTAACATCTCGGGTGTAATATTTTACAACATTCCTGACGCGTCGGCCCCTATTTTTCGGTGGGAACATTATATACGTCTATAACGTTATATATCCTAGCCTAAGGCAACCCAAGATGTCGAATGTAATATTTTACAACATTCCTGGTGTGTCGTCGCCTACTTCACGATGGGGACATTATATACATCTATAACATTGTATATCCTAACCTAAGGCAACCTAACATCTCGGATGTAATATTTTACAACATTCTGGCGTGTCGTCGCCTGCTTCTCGATGGGGAGATTATATACGTCTATAACGTTGTATATCCTAACCTAACGCAACCTAACATTTGGGATGCAATATTTTACAACATTCCTGGCATGTCGGTGCCTACGTCTCGGTGGGAACATTATATACGTCTATAACGATATATGTCCCAACCTAAGGCAACCTAACACCTCGGATGTAATGGTTGACAACATTCCTGGCGTCTAGGCCCGTACTTCTCGGTGGGAACATTGTATACGTCTATAACGTTATATATCCTAGCCTAAGGCGACCTAACATGTCGAATGTAATATTTTACATCATTCCTGGCGTGTCGTCGCCTGCTTCTCGATGGGAACATTATATACGTCTATAACGTTGTGTATCCTAACCTAACGCAACCTAACATCTGGCATGTAATTTTCCTGGCGTGTCGTCGCCTACTTCTGGATGGGGAGATTATATACGTCTATAACGTTATATATCCTAGCCTAAGGCGACCTAACATGTCGGATGTAATAGTTGATAACATTCCTGGCGTGTCGGCCCGTACTTCTCGGTGGTAACATTACATACGTCTATAACGTTATATATCCTAGCCTAAGTCAACCTAACATGTCGAATGTAATATTTTACAACATTCCTGGCGTGTAGTCGCCTGCTTCTCGATGGCGACATTATATACGTCTATAACGTTGTATATCCTAACCTAACGCAACCTAACATCTGGGATGTAATATTTTACAACATTCCTGGCGTGTCGTCCCCTGCTTCTCGATGGGGACATTATATACGTCTATAACGTTGTATATCCTAACCTAACGCAACCTAACATCTCGGATGTAATATTTTACAACATTCCTGGCATGTCGGTCCCTACATCTCGGTGGGAACATACTATACGTCTATAACGTTGTATATCCTAACCTAAGGGAACCTAACATCTTGGGTGTAATATTTTACAACATTCCTGACGCGTCGGCCCCTATTTTTCGGCGAGAACATTATATACGTCTATAACGTTATATATCCTAGCCTAAGGCAACCTAAGATATCGAATGTAATATTTTACAACATTCCTGGCGTGTCGTCGCCTACTTCACGATGGGGACATTATATACATCTATAACATTGTATATCCTAACCTAAGGCAACCTAACATCTCGGATGTAATATTTTACAACATTCTGGCGTGTCGTCGCCTGCTTCTCGATGGGGAGATTATATACGTCTATAGCGTTGTATATCCTAACCTAACGCAACCTAAAATTTGGGATGCAATATTTTGCAACATTCCTGGCATGTCGGTGCCTACGTCTCGGTGGGAACATTATATACGTCTATAACGATATATGTCCCAACCTAAGGCAACCTAACACCTCGGATGTAATAGTTGACAACATTCCTGGCGTCTAGGCCCGTACTTCTCGGTGGGAACATTGTATACGTCTATAACGTTATATATCCTAGCCTAAGGCGACCTAACATGTCGAATGTAATATTTTACATCATTCCTGGCGTGTCGTCGCCTGCTTCTCGATGGGAACATTATATACGTCTATAACGTTGTGTATCCTAACCTAACGCAACCTAACATCTGGGATGTAATATTCCTGGCGTGTCGTCGCCTACTTCTGGATGGGGAGATTATATACGTCTATAACGTTATATATCCTAACCTAAGGCAACCTAACATCTCGTATGTAATATTTGACAACATTCCTGGCGTGTCGGCCCGTACTTCTCGGTGGTAACATTACATACGTCTATAACGTTATATATCCTAGCCTAAGGCAACCTAACATGTCGAATGTAATATTTTGCAACATTCCTGGCGTGTCGTCCCCTGCTTCTCGATGGGGACATTATATACGTCTATAACCTTGTATATCCTAACCTAAGGCAGCCTAACATCTCGGATGTAATATTTTACAACATTCCTGGCATGTCGGTCCCTACATCTCGGTGGGAACATACTATACGTCTATAACGTTGTATATCCTAACCTAAGGGAACCTAACATCTCGGGTGTAATATTTTACAACATTCCTGACGCGTCGGCCCCTATTTCTCGGTGCGAACATTATATACGTCTATAACGTTATATATCCTAGCCTAAGGCGACCTAACATGTCGGATGTAATAGTTGATAACATTCCTGGCGTGTCGGCCCGTACTTCTCGGTGGTAACATTACATACGTCTATAACGTTATATATCCTAGCCTAAGTCAACCTAACATGTCGAATGTAATATTTTACAACATTCCTGGCGTGTCGTCGCCTGCTTCTCGATGGGGACATTATATACGTCTATAACGTTGTATATCCTAACCTAACGCAACCTAACATCTGGGATGTAATATTTTACAACATTCCTGGCGTGTCGTCGCCTACTTCTGGATGGGGATATTATATACATCTATATCGTTGTATATCCTAACCTAAAGCAACCTAACATCTCGGGTGTAATATTTTACAACATTCCTGACGCGTCGGCCCCTATTTTTCGCTGAGAACATTATATATGTCTATAACGTTATATATCATAACCTAAGGCAACCTAACATCTCTACCGTAATATTTTACAACATTCCTGTCGTGACGGCCCCTACTTCCCGATGGGGATATTATATACGTCCATAACGTTGTATACTCTAACCTAAGGCTATCTAACATCTCGGATGTAATAGTTGATAACATTCCTGGCGTGTCGGCCCGAACTTATCGGTGGGAACATTATATACGTCTATAACGATACATATCCTATCGTAAGGCAACATGACATCTTGGATGTAATATTTTACAACATTCCTGGCGTATCGTCGCCTGCTTCTCGATGGGGACACTATATACGTCTATAACGATATATATCCTAACCTAAAGCAACCTAACATCTCGGGTGTAATATTTTACAACATTCCTGACGCGTCGGCCCCTATTTCTCGGTGGGAACATAATACACGTCTATAACGTTATATATCCTAGCCTAAGGTAACCTAACATCTCGGATTTAATATTTTACAACATTTCTGGCGTGTCGTCGCCTGCTTCTCGATGGGGACATTATATTCGTCTATATCGTTGTATATCCTAACCTAAGGCAACCTAACATCTCGGATGTAATAGATGACAACATTTCTGGCGTGTCCGCCCGTACTTCTCGGTGGGAACATTATATACGTCTATAACGTTATATATCCCAGCCTAAGGCCACATAACATGTCGAATGTAATATTTTACAACATTCCTGGCGTGTCGTCGCCTGCTTCTCGATGGGGACATTATATACGTCTTTAACGTTGTATATCCTAACCTAAAGCAACCTAACATCTGGGATGTAATATATTACAAGAATCCTGGCATGTCGGTTCCCAAGTCTCGGTAGGAACATTATATACGTCTATAACGATATATATCCAAACCGAAGGGAACCTAACATCTCGGATGTAATATTTTACAACATTCCTGGCGTGTCGTCGCCTGCTTCTCGATGGGGACATTATATACGTCTATAACGTTGTATATCCTAACCTAACGCAACCTAACATCTCGGATGTAATATTTTACAACATTCTGGCGTGTCGTCGCCTGCTTCTCGATGGGGACATTATATACGTCTATAACGTTGTATATCCTAACCTAAGGGAACCTAACATCTCGGGTGTAATATTTTACAACATTCCTGGCATGTCAGTCCCTACTTCTCGGTGGGAATATTATATACGTCTATAAAGTTATATATCATAACCTAAGGCAACCTAACAGCTCGGATATAATATTTTACATCATTCCTGGCTCGTCGGTTCCTACTTTTCGGTGGGAACATTATATACGTCTATAACGTCATAAATCCTAACGTAAGGCAACATAACATCTCGGGTGCAATATTTTACAACATTCCTGACGCGTCGGTCCCTATTTTTCGGTGGGAACATTATATACGTCGATAACGTTATATATCCTAGTCTAAGGCAACCTAACATGCCGAATGTAATATTTTACAACATTCCTGGCATGTCAGTCCCTACTTCTCGGTGAGAATATTATATACGTCTATAACGTTATATATCATAACCTAAGGCAACCTAACATCTCGGATGTAATATTTTACAACATTCCTGACGCGTCGGCCCCTATTTTTCGGTGGGAACATTATATATGTCTATAACGTTATATATCCCAGTCTAAGGCAACCTAACATGTCGAATGTAATATTTTACAACATTCCTGGCGTGTCGTCGCCTGCTTCTCGATGGGGACATTATATACATCTATATCTTTGTATATCCTAACTTAAGGGAACCTAACATCTCGGGTGTAATATTTTACAACATTCCTGACGCGTCGGCCCCTATTCCTCGCTGAGAACATTATATATGTCTATAACGTTATATATCATAACCTAAGGCAACCTAACATTTCTACCGTAATATTTTACAACATTCCTGTCGTGACGGCCCCTACTACCCGATGGGGACATTATATACGTCCATAACGTTGTATACTCTAACCTAAGGCAATCTAACATCTCGGATGTAATAGTTGATAACATTCCTGGCGTGTCGGTCCGAACTTCTCGGTGGGAACATTATATACGTCTATAACGATACATATCCTAACGTAAGGCAACATGACATCTTGGATGTAATATTTTACAACAGCCCTGGCGTATCGTCGCCTGCTTCTCGATGGGGACACTATATACGTCTATAACGATATATATCCTAACCTAAAGCAACCTAACATCTCGGGTGTAATATTTTATAACATTCCTGACGCGTCGGCCCCTATTTCTCGGTGGGAACATAATACACGTCTATAACGTTATATATCCTAGCCTAAGGTAACCTAACATCTCGGATGTAATATTTTACAACATTTCTGGCATGTCGGTCCCTACTTCTCGGTGGGAATATTATATACGTCTATAACGTTATATAACATAACCTAAGGCAACCTAACTTCTCGGATGTAATACTTTACAACATTCCTGGCTCGTCGGTTCCTACTTTGCGGTGGGAACATTATATACGTCTATAACGTCATAAATCCTAACGTAATGCAACATAACATCTCGGGTGTAATATTTTACAACATTCCTGACGCGTCGGCCCCTATTTTTCGGTGGGAACATTATATACGTCTATAACGTTATATATCCTAGTCTAGGCAACCTAACATGTCGAAAGTAATATTTTACAACATTCCTGGCGTGTCGTCGCCTACTTCTCGATGGGGACATTATATACATCTATAACATTGTATATCCTAACCTAAGGCAACCTAACATCTCGGATGTAATATTTTACAACATTCTGGCGTGTCGTCGCCTGCTTCTCGATGGGGAGATTATATACATCTATAACATTGTATATCCTAACCTAAGGCAACCTAACATCTCGGATGTAATATTTTACAACATTCTGGCGTGTCGTCGCCTGCTTCTCGATGGGGAGATTATATACGTCTATAACGTTGTATATCCTAACCTAACGCAACCTAACATTTGGGATGTAATATTTTACAACATTCCTGGCATGTCGGTGCCTACGTCTCGGTGGGAACATTATATACGTCTATAACGATATATATCCTAACCTAAGGCAACCTAACATCTCGGATGTAATAGTTGAAAACATTCCTGGCGTGTCCACCCGTACTTCTCGGTGGGAACATTATATACGTCTATAACGTGATATATCCTAGCCTAAGGCCACATAACATGTCGAATGTAATATTTTACAACATTCCTGGCGTGTCGTCGCCTGCTTCTCGATGGGGACATTATATACATCTATAACATTGTATATCCTAACCTAAGGCAACCTAACACCTCGGATGTAATATTTTACAACATTCTGGCGTGTCGTCGCCTGCTTCTCGATGGGGAGATTATATACGTCTATAGCGTTGTATATCCTAACCTAAGGGAACCTAACATCTCGGGTGTAATGTTTTACAACATTCCTGTCGCGTCGACCCCTCTTTTTCGGTGGGAATATTATATACGTCTATAACGTTATATATCCTAGCCTAAGGCATCCTAACACCTCGGATTTAATAGTTGACAACATTCCTGGCGTGTAGGCCCGTACTTCTCGGTGGGAACATTGTATACGTCTATAACGTTATATATCCTAGCCTAAGGCGACCTAACATATCGAATGTTATATTTTACATCATTCCTGGCATCTCGTCGCCTGCTTCTCGATGGGGACATTATATACGTCTATAACGTTGTATATCCTAACCTTAGGCAACCTAACATCTGGGATGTAATATTTTACAAGATTCCTGGCATGTCGGTCCTCAAGTCTCGGTAGGAACATTATATAAGTCTATAACGATATATATCCTAACCTAAAGCAACCTATCATCTCGGATGTAATACTTTACAACATTCCTGGCATGTCGGTCCCTACATCTCGGTGGGAACATTCTATACTTCTATAACATTGTATATCCTAACCTAAGGGAACCTAACATCTCGGATGTAATATTTTACAACATTCCTGGCATGTCGGTCCCTACTTCTCGGTGGAAACATTGTATACGTCTATAACGATATATATCCTAACCTAAGGCAACCTAACATCTCGGATGTAATAGTTGACAACATTCCAGGCGTGTCCGCCCGTACTTTTCGGTGGGAACATCGTATACGTCTATAACGTTATATATCCAAGCCTAAGGCCACCTAACATATCGAATGTAATATTTTACATCATTCGTGGCGTGTCGTCGCCTGCTTCTCGATGGGAACATTATATACGACTATAACGTTGTGTAGCCTAACCTAACGCAACCTAACATCTGGGGTGTAATATTCCTGGCGTGTCGTCGCCTACCTCTGGATGGTGACATTATATACGTCTATAACGTTATATATCCTAACCTAAGGCAACCTAACATCTCGGATGCAATAGATGACAACATTCCTAGCGTGTCCGCCCGTACTTCTCGGTGGGAACCTTATATACGTCTATAACGTTATATATCCTAGCCTAAGGCGACCTAACATATCGAATGTAATATTTTACATCATTCCTGGCGTGTCGTCGCCTGCTTCTCGATGGGAACATTATATACGTCTATAACGTTGTGTATCCTAACCTAACGCAACCTAACATCTGGGATGTAATATTCCTGGCGTGTCGTCGCCTACTTCTGGATGGGGACATTATATACGTCTATAACGTTATATATCCTAACCTAAGGCAACCTAACATCTCGGATGTAATAGTTGACAACATTCCTGGCGTGTCCACCCGTACTTCTCGGTGGGAACATTATATACGTCTATAACGTTATATATCCTAGCCTAAGGCCACCTAACATGTCGAATGTAATATTTTACAACATTCCTGGCGTGTCGTCGCCTGCTTCTCGATGGGGACATTATATACATCTATAACATTGTATATCCTAACTTAAGGCTACCAAACATAGCGAATGTAATATTTTACAACATTCCTGGCGTGTTGTCGCCTACTTCTCGATGGGGACATTATATACATCTATAATCTTGTATATCCTAACCTAAGGCAGCCTAACATCTCGGATGTAGTATTTTACAACATTCCTGGCGTGTCGTCGCCTACTTCTGGATGGAATCATTATATACATCCATAACGTTGTATATCCTAACCTAAGGGAACCTAACATCTCGGGTGTAATATTTTACAACATTCCTGACGCGTCGGTCCCTATTTTTCGGTGGGAATATTATATACGTCTATAACGTTATATATCCTAGCCTAAGGCAACCTAACACCTCGGATGTAATAGTTGACAACATTCCTGGCGTGTAGGCCCGTACTTCTCGGTGGGAACGTTGTATACATCTATAACGTTATATATCCTAGCCTAAGGCGACCTAACATATCGAATGTAATATTTTACATCATTCCTGGCGTGTCGTCGCCTGCTTCTCGATGGGAACATTATATACGTCTATAACGTTGTGTATCCTAACCTAACGCAACCTAACATCTGGGATGTAATATTCCTGGCGTGTCGTCGCCTACTTCTGGATGGGGACATTATATACGTCTATAACGTTATATATCCTAACCTAAGGCAACCTAACATCTCGGATGTAACAGTTGACAACATTCCTGGCGTGTCCACCCGTACTTCTCGGTGGGAACATTATATACGTCTATAACGTTATATATCCTAGCCTAAGGCCACATAACATGTGGAATGTAATATTTTACAACATTCCTGGCGTGTCGTCGCCTGCTTCTCGATGGGGACATTATATACATCTATAACATTGTATATCCTAACCTAAGGCAACCTAACATCTCGGATGTAATATTTTACAACATTCCTGGCGTGTTGTCGCCTACTTCTCGATGGGGACATTATATACATCTATAATCTTGTATATCCTAACCTAAGGCAGCCTAACATCTCGGATGTAATATTTTACAACATTCCTGGCGTGTCGTCTGTTACTTCTGGATGGGGGCATTATATACATCTATAACGTTGTATATCCTAACCTAAGGGAACCTAACATCTCGGGTGTAATATTTTACAACATTCCTGGCATGTCGGTGCCTACGTCTCGGTGGGAACATTATATACGTCTATAACGATATATATCCTAACCTAAAGCAACCTAACATCTGGGATGTAATATTTTACAAGATTCCTGGCATGTCGGTCCCCAAGTCTCGGTAGGAACATTATATAAGTCTATAACGATATATATCCTAACCTAAAGCAACCTATCATCTCGGATGTAATACTTTACAACATTCCTGGCATGTCGGTCCCTACATCTCGGTGGGAACATTCTATACTTCTATAACATTGTATATCCTAACCTAAGGGAACCTAACATCTCGGATGTAATATTTTACAACATTCCTGGCATGTCGGTCCCTACTTCTCGGTGGAAACATTGTATACGTCTATAACGATATATATCCTAACCTAAGGCAACCTAACATCTCGGATGCAATAGTTGACAACATTCCTAGCGTGTCCGCCCGTACTTCTCGGTGGGAACCTTATATACGTCTATAACGTTATATATCCTAGCCTAAGGCGACCTAACATATCGAATGTAATATTTTACATCATTCCTGGCGTGTCGTCGCCTGCTTCTCGATGGGAACATTATATACGTCTATAACGTTGTGTATCCTAACCTAACGCAACCTAACATCTGGGATGTAATATTCCTGGCGTGTCGTCGCCTACTTCTGGATGGGGACATTATATACGTCTATAACGTTATATATCCTAACCTAAGGCAACCTAACATCTCGGATGTAATAGTTGACAACATTCCTGGCGTGTCCACCCGTACTTCTCGGTGGGAACATTATATACGTCTATAACGTTATATATCCTAGCCTAAGGCCACCTAACATGTCGAATGTAATATTTTACAACATTCCTGGCGTGTCGTCGCCTGCTTCTCGATGGGGACATTATATACATCTATAACATTGTATATCCTAACTTAAGGCTACCAAACATAGCGAATGTAATATTTTACAACATTCCTGGCGTGTTGTCGCCTACTTCTCGATGGGGACATTATATACATCTATAATCTTGTATATCCTAACCTAAGGCAGCCTAACATCTCGGATGTAGTATTTTACAACATTCCTTGCGTGTCGTCGCCTACTTCTGGATGGGATCATTATATACATCCATAACGTTGTATATCCTAACCTAAGGGAACCTAACATCTCGGGTGTAATATTTTACAACATTCCTGACGCGTCGGTCCCTATTTTTCGGTGGGAATATTATATACGTCTATAACGTTATATATCCTAGCCTAAGGCAACCTAACACCTCGGATGTAATAGTTGACAACATTCCTGGCGTGTAGGCCCGTACATCTCGGTGGGAACGTTGTATACATCTATAACGTTATATATCCTAGCCTAAGGCGACCTAACATATCGAATGTAATATTTTACATCATTCCTGGCGTGTCGTCGCCTGCTTCTCGATGGGAACATTATATACGTCTATAACGTTGTGTATCCTAACCTAACGCAACCTAACATCTGGGATGTAATATTCCTGGCGTGTCGTCGCCTACTTCTGGATGGGGACATTATATACGTCTATAACGTTATATATCCTAACCTAAGGCAACCTAACATCTCGGATGTAACAGTTGACAACATTCCTGGCGTGTCCACCCGTACTTCTCGGTGGGAACATTATATACGTCTATAACGTTATATATCCTAGCCTAAGGCCACATAACATGTGGAATGTAATATTTTACAACATTCCTGGCGTGTCGTCGCCTGCTTCTCGATGGGGACATTATATACATCTATAACATTGTATATCCTAACCTAAGGCAACCTAACATCTCGGATGTAATATTTTACAACATTCCTGGCGTGTTGTCGCCTACTTCTCGATGGGGACATTATATACATCTATAATCTTGTATATCCTAACCTAAGGCAGCCTAACATCTCGGATGTAATATTTTACAACATTCCTGGCATATCGGTCCCTACTTCTCGGTGGAAACACTGTATACGTCTATAACGATATATATCCTAGCCTAAGGCAACCTAACATCTCGGATGTAATATTTTACAACATTCCTGGCATATCGGTCCCTACTTCTCGGTGGAAACACTGTATACGTCTATAACGATATATATCCTAGCCTAAGGCAACCTAACTTCTCGGATGTAATACTTTACAACATTCCTGGCTCGTCGGTTCCTACTTTGCGGTGGGAACATTATATACGTCTATAACGTCATAAATCCTAACGTAATGCAACATAACATCTCGGGTGTAATATTTTACAACATTCCTGACGCGTCGGCCCCTATTTTTCGGTGGGAACATTATATACGTCTATAACGTTATATATCCTAGTCTAGGCAACCTAACATGTCGAAAGTAATATTTTACAACATTCCTGGCGTGTCGTCGCCTACTTCTCGATGGGGACATTATATACATCTATAACATTGTATATCCTAACCTAAGGCAACCTAACATCTCGGATGTAATATTTTACAACATTCCTGGCATGTCGGTCCCTACATCTCGGTGGGAACATACTATACGTCTATAACGTTGTATATCCTAACCTAAGGGAACCTAACAACTCGAGTGTAAACTTTTACAACATTCCTGACGCGTCGGGCCCTATTTTTCGGTGGGAACATTATATACGGCTATAACGTTATATATCCTAGCCTAAGGCAACCTAATATGTCGAATGTAATATTTTACAACATTCCTGTCGTGTCGTCGCCTGCTTCTCGATGGGGAGATTATTTACGTCTATAACGTTGTATATCCTAACCTAACGCAACCTAACATTTGGGATGTAATATTTTACAACATTCCTTGCATGTCAGTGCCTACGTCTCGGTGGGAACATTATATACGTCTATAACGATATATATCCTAACCTAAGGCAACCTAACACCTCGGATGTAATAGTTGACAACATTCCTGGCGTGTAGGCCCGTACTTCTCGGTGGGAACATTGTATACGTCTATAACGATATATATCCTAGCCTAAGGCAACCTAACATGTCGAATGTAATATTTTACATCATTCCTGGCGTGTCGTCGCCTGCTTCTCGATGGGAACATTACATACGTCTATAACGTTATATTTCATAACCTAAGGCAACCGAACATCTCGGATGTAATATTTTAAAACATTCCTGGCATGTCGGTCCCTACTTCTCGGTGGGAATATTATATACGTCTATAACGTTGTATATCCTAACGTAACGCAACCTAACATCTGGAATGTAATATTTTACAACATTCCTGGCGTGTCGTCGCCTGCTTCCCGATGGGGACGTAATATACGTCTATAACGTTGTATATCCTTACCTAACGCAACCTAACATATGGGATGTAATATTTTACAAGATTCCTGGCATGTCGGTCCACATGTCTCGGTGGAAACATTGTATACGTCTATAACGATATATATCCTAACCTAAGGCAACCTAACATCTCGGATGTAATAGTTGACAACATTCCAGGCGTGTCCGCCCGTACTTCTCGGTGGGAACATTATATACGTCTATAACGTTATATATCCTAGCCTAAGGCGACATAATATGTCGAATGTGATATTTTACAACATTCCTGGCGTGTCGTCTCCTGCTTCTCGATGGGGACATTATATACGTCTATAATGATGTATATCCTAACCTAACGCAACCTAACATCTGGGATGTAATATTTTACAAGATTCCTGGCATGTCGGTCCTCAAGTCTCGGTAGGAACATTATATACGTCTATAACGATATATATCCTAAAGTAAAGCAACCTAACATCTCGGATGTAATACTTTACAACATTCCTGGCATGTCGGTCCCTACATCTCGGTGGGAACATTCTATACTTCTATAATATTGTATATCCTAACCTAAGGCAACCTAACATCTCGGATGTAATATTTTACAACATGCCTGGCATGCCGGTCCCTACTTCTCGGTGGAAACATTGTATACGTCTATAACGATATATATCCTATCCCAAGGCAACCTAACATCTCGGATGTAATAGTTGACAACATTCCAGGCGTGTAGGCCCGTACTTCTCGGTGGGAACATTGTATACGTCTATAACGTTATATATCCTAGCTTAAGGCTACCTAACATGTCGAATGTAATATTTTACAACATTCCTGGCGTTTCGTCGCCTACTTCTCGATGGAGACATTATATACATCTATAACATTGTATATCCTAACCTAAGGCAGCCTAAAATCTCGGATGTAATATTTTACAACATTCCTGTCATATCGGTCCCTACGTCTCGGTGTAAACATTGTATACGTCTATAACGATATATATCCTAGCCTAAGGCAACCTAACATCTCGGATGTAATATTTTACAACATTCTGGCATGTCGTCGCCTGCTTCTCGATGGGGACATTATATACGTCTCTAACGTTGTATATCCTAATCTAACGCAACCGAACTCTTGGGATGTAATATTTTACAACATTCCTGGCATGTCGGTCCCTACGACTCGGTGGGAACATTATATACGTCTATAACGATATATATCCTAACCTAAGGCTACCTAACACCTCGGCTGTAATAGTTGTCAACATTCCTGGCGTGTAGGCCCGTACTTCTTGGTGGGAACATTGTATACGTCTATAACGTTATATATCCTAGCCTAAGGCGACCTAACATGTCGAATGTAATATTTTACATCATTCCTGGCGTGTCGTCACCTGCTTCTCGATGGGAACATTATATACGTCTATAATCGTGTATATCCTAACCTAAGGCAGCCTAACATCTCGGATGTAATATTTTACAACATTCCTTGCGTGTCGTCGCCTACTTCTGGATGGGACATTATATACATCTATAACGTTGTATATCCTAACCTAAGGGAACCTAACATCTCGGGTGTAATATTTTACAACATTCCTGACGCATCGGCCCCTATTTTTCGGTGGGAATATTATATACGTCTATAACGTTGTGTATCCTAACCTAACGCAACCTAACATCTGGGATGTTATATTCCTGGCGTGTCGTCGCCTACTTCTGGATGGGGACATTATATACGTCTATAACGTTATATATCCTAACCTAAGGCAAACTAACATCTCGGATGTAACAGTTGACAACATTCCTGGCGTGTCCACCCGTACTTCTCGGTGGGAACATTATATATGTCTATAACGTTATATATCCTAGCCTAAGGCCACATAACATGCGGAATGTAATATTTTACAACATTCCTGGCGTGTCGTCGCCTGCTTCTCGATGGGGACATTATATACATCTATAACATTGTATATCCTAACCTAAGGCAACCTAACATCTCGGATGTAATATTTTACAACATTCTGGCGTGTCGTCGCCTGCTTCTCGATGGGGAGATTATATACGTCTATAACGTTGTATATCCTAACCTAACGCAACCTAACATTTGGGATGTAATATTTTACAACATTCGTTGCATGTCGGTGCCTACGTCTCGGTGGGAACATTATATACGTCTATAACGATATATATCCTAACCTAAGGCAACCTAAACCTCGGATGTAATAGTTGACAACATTCCTGGCGTGTAGGCCCGTACTTCTCGGTGGGAACATTGTATACGTCTATAACGTTATATATCCTAGCCTAAGGCGACCTAACATATCGAATGTAATATTTTACATCATTCCTGGCTTGTCGTCGCCTGCTTCTCGATGGGAACATTATATACGTCTATAACGTTTTGTATCCTAACCTAACGCAACCTAGCATCTGGGATGTAATATTCCTGGCGTGTCGTCGCCTACTTCTGGATGGGGACATTATATACGTCTATAACGTTATATATCCGAACCTAAGGCAACCTAACATCTCGGATGTAACAGTTGACAACATTCCTGGCGTGTCCACCCGTACTTCTCGGTGGGAACATTATATACGTCTATAACGTTATATATCCTAGCCTAAGGCCACATAACATGTGGAATGTAATATTTTACAACATTCCTGGCGTGTCGTCGCCTGCTTCTCGATGGGGACATTATATACATCTATAACATTGTATATCCTAACCTAAGGCAACCTAACATCTCGGATGTAATATTTTACAACATTCCTGGCGTGTTGTCGCCTACTTCTCGATGGGGACATTATATACATCTATAATCTTGTATATCCTAACCTAAGGCAGCCTAACATCTCGGATGTAATATTTTACAACATTCCTGGCGTGTCGTCTGTTACTTCTGGATGGGGGCATTATATACATCTATAACGTTGTATATCCTAACCTAAGGGAACCTAACATCTCGGGTGTAATATTTTACAACATTCCTGGCATGTCGGTGCCTACGTCTCGGTGGGAACATTATATACGTCTATAACGATATATATCCTAACCTAAAGCAACCTAACATCTGGGATGTAATATTTTACAAGATTCCTGGCATGTCGGTCCCCAAGTCTCGGTAGGAACATTATATAAGTCTATAACGATATATATCCTAACCTAAAGCAACCTATCATCTCGGATGTAATACTTTACAACATTCCTGGCATGTCGGTCCCTACATCTCGGTGGGAACATTCTATACTTCTATAACATTGTATATCCTAACCTAAGGGAACCTAACATCTCGGATGTAATATTTTACAACATTCCTGGCATGTCGGTCCCTACTTCTCGGTGGAAACATTGTATACGTCTATAACGATATATATCCTAACCTAAGGCAACCTAACATCTCGGATGTAATATTTGACAACATTCCAGGCGTGTCCGCCCGTACTTTTCGGTGGGAACATCGTATACGTCTATAACGTTATATATCCAAGCCTAAGGCCACCTAACATATCGAATGTAATATTTTACATCATTCGTGGCGTGTCGTCGCCTGCTTCTCGATGGGAACATTATATACGACTATAACGTTGTGTAGCCTAACCTAACGCAACCTAACATCTGGGGTGTAATATTCCTGGCGTGTCGTCGCCTACCTCTGGATGGTGACATTATATACGTCTATAACGTTATATATCCTAACCTAAGGCAACCTAACATCTCGGATGCAATAGTTGACAACATTCCTAGCGTGTCCGCCCGTACTTCTCGGTGGGAACCTTATATACGTCTATAACGTTATATATCCTAGCCTAAGGCGACCTAACATATCGAATGTAATATTTTACATCATTCCTGGCGTGTCGTCGCCTGCTTCTCGATGGGAACATTATATACGTCTATAACGTTGTGTATCCTAACCTAACGCAACCTAACATCTGGGATGTAATATTCCTGGCGTGTCGTCGCCTACTTCTGGATGGGGACATTATATACGTCTATAACGTTATATATCCTAACCTAAGGCAACCTAACATCTCGGATGTAATAGTTGACAACATTCCTGGCGTGTCCACCCGTACTTCTCGGTGGGAACATTATATACGTCTATAACGTTATATATCCTAGCCTAAGGCCACCTAACATGTCGAATGTAATATTTTACAACATTCCTGGCGTGTCGTCGCCTGCTTCTCGATGGGGACATTATATACATCTATAACATTGTATATCCTAACTTAAGGCTACCAAACATAGCGAATGTAATATTTTACAACATTCCTGGCGTGTTGTCGCCTACTTCTCGATGGGGACATTATATACATCTATAATCTTGTATATCCTAACCTAAGGCAGCCTAACATCTCGGATGTAGTATTTTACAACATTCCTTGCGTGTCGTCGCCTACTTCTGGATGGGATCATTATATACATCCATAACGTTGTATATCCTAACCTAAGGGAACCTAACATCTCGGGTGTAATATTTTACAACATTCCTGACGCGTCGGTCCCTATTTTTCGGTGGGAATATTATATACGTCTATAACGTTATATATCCTAGCCTAAGGCAACCTAACACCTCGGATGTAATAGTTGACAACATTCCTGGCGTGTAGGCCCGTACTTCTCGGTGGGAACGTTGTATACATCTATAACGTTATATATCCTAGCCTAAGGCGACCTAACATATCGAATGTAATATTTTACATCATTCCTGGCGTGTCGTCGCCTGCTTCTCGATGGGAACATTATATACGTCTATAACGTTGTGTATCCTAACCTAACGCAACCTAACATCTGGGATGTAATATTCCTGGCGTGTCGTCGCCTACTTCTGGATGGGGACATTATATACGTCTATAACGTTATATATCCTAACCTAAGGCAACCTAACATCTCGGATGTAACAGTTGACAACATTCCTGGCGTGTCCACCCGTACTTCTCGGTGGGAACATTATATACGTCTATAACGTTATATATCCTAGCCTAAGGCCACATAACATGTGGAATGTAATATTTTACAACATTCCTGGCGTGTCGTCGCCTGCTTCTCGATGGGGACATTATATACATCTATAACATTGTATATCCTAACCTAAGGCAACCTAACATCTCGGATGTAATATTTTACAACATTCCTGGCGTGTTGTCGCCTACTTCTCGATGGGGACATTATATACATCTATAATCTTGTATATCCTAACCTAAGGCAGCCTAACATCTTGGATGTAATATTTTACAACATTCCTGGCGTGTCGTCTGTTACTTCTGGATGGGGGCATTATATACATCTATAACGTTGTATATCCTAACCTAAGGGAACCTAACATCTCGGGTGTAATATTTTACAACATTCCTGACGCGACGGCCCCTATTTTTCGGTGGGAATATTATATACGTCTATAACGTTATATATCATAACCTAAGGCAACCTCACATCTCGGATGTAATATTTTACAACATTCCTGGCATATCGGTCCCTACTTCTCGGTGGAAACACTGTATACGTCTATAACGATATATATCCTAGCCTAAGACAACCTAACATCTCGGATGTAATATTTTACAACATTCCTGGCATATCGGTCCCTACTTCTCGGTGGAAACACTGTATACGTCTATAACGATATATATCCTAGCCTAAGGCAACCTAACTTCTCGGATGTAATACTTTACAACATTCCTGGCTCGTCGGTTCCTACTTTGCGGTGGGAACATTATATACGTCTATAACGTCATAAATCCTAACGTAATGCAACATAACATCTCGGGTGTAATATTTTACAACATTCCTGACGCGTCGGCCCCTATTTTTCGGTGGGAACATTATATACGTCTATAACGTTATATATCCTAGTCTAGGCAACCTAACATGTCGAAAGTAATATTTTACAACATTCCTGGCGTGTCGTCGCCTACTTCTCGATGGGGACATTATATACATCTATAACATTGTATATCCTAACCTAAGGCAACCTAACATCTCGGATGTAATATTTTACAACATTCCTGGCATGTCGGTCCCTACATCTCGGTGGGAACATACTATACGTCTATAACGTTGTATATCCTAACCTAAGGGAACCTAACAACTCGAGTGTAAACTTTTACAACATTCCTGACGCGTCGGGCCCTATTTTTCGGTGGGAACATTATATACGGCTATAACGTTATATATCCTAGCCTAAGGCAACCTAATATGTCGAATGTAATATTTTACAACATTCCTGTCGTGTCGTCGCCTGCTTCTCGATGGGGAGATTATTTACGTCTATAACGTTGTATATCCTAACCTAACGCAACCTAACATTTGGGATGTAATATTTTACAACATTCCTTGCATGTCAGTGCCTACGTCTCGGTGGGAACATTATATACGTCTATAACGATATATATCCTAACCTAAGGCAACCTAACACCTCGGATGTAATAGTTGACAACATTCCTGGCGTGTAGGCCCGTACTTCTCGGTGGGAACATTGTATACGTCTATAACGATATATATCCTAGCCTAAGGCAACCTAACATGTCGAATGTAATATTTTACATCATTCCTGGCGTGTCGTCGCCTGCTTCTCGATGGGAACATTACATACGTCTATAACGTTATATTTCATAACCTAAGGCAACCGAACATCTCGGATGTAATATTTTAAAACATTCCTGGCATGTCGGTCCCTACTTCTCGGTGGGAATATTATATACGTCTA
Organism: Xylocopa violacea; assembly: GCA_963969225.1. Taxonomy (NCBI): domain Eukaryota; kingdom Metazoa; phylum Arthropoda; class Insecta; order Hymenoptera; family Apidae; genus Xylocopa; species Xylocopa violacea. The sequence continues at coordinate 9,280 of CAXAJV010000500.1, read as the reverse complement.
TAACGTTGTATATCCTAACGTAACGCAACCTAACATCTGGAATGTAATATTTTACAACATTCCTGGCGTGTCGTCGCCTGCTTCCCGATGGGGACGTAATATACGTCTATAACGTTGTATATCCTTACCTAACGCAACCTAACATATGGGATGTAATATTTTACAAGATTCCTGGCATGTCGGTCCACATGTCTCGGTGGAAACATTGTATACGTCTATAACGATATATATCCTAACCTAAGGCAACCTAACATCTCGGATGTAATAGTTGACAACATTCCAGGCGTGTCCGCCCGTACTTCTCGGTGGGAACATTATATACGTCTATAACGTTATATATCCTAGCCTAAGGCGACATAATATGTCGAATGTGATATTTTACAACATTCCTGGCGTGTCGTCTCCTGCTTCTCGATGGGGACATTATATACGTCTATAATGATGTATATCCTAACCTAACGCAACCTAACATCTGGGATGTAATATTTTACAAGATTCCTGGCATGTCGGTCCTCAAGTCTCGGTAGGAACATTATATACGTCTATAACGATATATATCCTAAAGTAAAGCAACCTAACATCTCGGATGTAATACTTTACAACATTCCTGGCATGTCGGTCCCTACATCTCGGTGGGAACATTCTATACTTCTATAATATTGTATATCCTAACCTAAGGCAACCTAACATCTCGGATGTAATATTTTACAACATGCCTGGCATGCCGGTCCCTACTTCTCGGTGGAAACATTGTATACGTCTATAACGATATATATCCTATCCCAAGGCAACCTAACATCTCGGATGTAATAGTTGACAACATTCCAGGCGTGTAGGCCCGTACTTCTCGGTGGGAACATTGTATACGTCTATAACGTTATATATCCTAGCTTAAGGCTACCTAACATGTCGAATGTAATATTTTACAACATTCCTGGCGTTTCGTCGCCTACTTCTCGATGGAGACATTATATACATCTATAACATTGTATATCCTAACCTAAGGCAGCCTAAAATCTCGGATGTAATATTTTACAACATTCCTGTCATATCGGTCCCTACGTCTCGGTGTAAACATTGTATACGTCTATAACGATATATATCCTAGCCTAAGGCAACCTAACATCTCGGATGTAATATTTTACAACATTCTGGCATGTCGGCGCCTGCTTCTCGATGGGGACATTATATACGTCTCTAACGTTGTATATCCTAATCTAACGCAACCGAACTCTTGGGATGTAATATTTTACAACATTCCTGGCATGTCGGTCCCTACGACTCGGTGGGAACATTATATACGTCTATAACGATATATATCCTAACCTAAGGCTACCTAACACCTCGGCTGTAATAGTTGTCAACATTCCTGGCGTGTAGGCCCGTACTTCTTGGTGGGAACATTGTATACGTCTATAACGTTATATATCCTAGCCTAAGGCGACCTAACATGTCGAATGTAATATTTTACATCATTCCTGGCGTGTCGTCACCTGCTTCTCGATGGGAACATTATATACGTCTATAATCGTGTATATCCTAACCTAAGGCAGCCTAACATCTCGGATGTAATATTTTACAACATTCCTGGCGTGTCGTCGCCTACTTCTGGATGGGACATTATATACATCTATAACGTTGTATATCCTAACCTAAGGGAACCTAACATCTCGGGTGTAATATTTTACAACATTCCTGACGCATCGGCCCCTATTTTTCGGTGGGAATATTATATACGTCTATAACGTTGTGTATCCTAACCTAACGCAACCTAACATCTGGGATGTTATATTCCTGGCGTGTCGTCGCCTACTTCTGGATGGGGACATTATATACGTCTATAACGTTATATATCCTAACCTAAGGCAAACTAACATCTCGGATGTAACAGTTGACAACATTCCTGGCGTGTCCACCCGTACTTCTCGGTGGGAACATTATATATGTCTATAACGTTATATATCCTAGCCTAAGGCCACATAACATGCGGAATGTAATATTTTACAACATTCCTGGCGTGTCGTCGCCTGCTTCTCGATGGGGACATTATATACATCTATAACATTGTATATCCTAACCTAAGGCAACCTAACATCTCGGATGTAATATTTTACAACATTCTGGCGTGTCGTCGCCTGCTTCTCGATGGGGAGATTATATACGTCTATAACGTTGTATATCCTAACCTAACGCAACCTAACATTTGGGATGTAATATTTTACAACATTCGTTGCATGTCGGTGCCTACGTCTCGGTGGGAACATTATATACGTCTATAACGATATATATCCTAACCTAAGGCAACCTAAACCTCGGATGTAATAGTTGACAACATTCCTGGCGTGTAGGCCCGTACTTCTCGGTGGGAACATTGTATACGTCTATAACGTTATATATCCTAGCCTAAGGCGACCTAACATATCGAATGTAATATTTTACATCATTCCTGGCTTGTCGTCGCCTGCTTCTCGATGGGAACATTATATACGTCTATAACGTTTTGTATCCTAACCTAACGCAACCTAGCATCTGGGATGTAATATTCCTGGCGTGTCGTCGCCTACTTCTGGATGGGGACATTATATACGTCTATAACGTTATATATCCGAACCTAAGGCAACCTAACATCTCGGATGTAATAGTTGACAACATTCCTGGCGTGTGCGCCCGTACTTCTCGGTGGGAACCTTATATATGTCTATAACGTTATATATCCTAGCCTAAGGCCACCTAACATGTCGAATGTAATATTTTACAGCATTCCTGACGCGTCGGCTCTATTTTTCAGTGGGAACATTATATACGTCTATAACGTTATATATCCTAGTCTAAGGCAACCTAACATGTCGAATGTAATATTTTACAACATTCCTGGCGTGTTGTCCCTACTTCTCGATGGGGACATTATATACATCTATAATCTTGTATATCCTAACCTAAGGCAGCCTAACATCTCGGATGTAATATTTTACAACATTCCTGGCGTGTCGTCTCCTACTTCTGGATGGGGGCATTATATACATCTATAACGTTGTATATCCTAACCTAAGGGAACCTAACATCTCGGGTGTAATATTTTACAACATTCCTGACGCGACGGCCCCTATTTTTCGGTGGGAATATTATATACGTCTATAACGTTATATATCATAACCTAAGGCAACCTAAAATCTCGGATGTAATATTTTACAACATTCCTGGCATATCGGACCCTACTTCTCGGTGGAAACATTGTATACGTCTATAACGATATATATCCTAGCCTAAGGCAACCTAACATCTCGGATGTAATATTTTACAACATTCCTGGCGCGTCGGCTCCTATTTTTCGGTGGGAACATTATATACGGCTATAACGTTATATATCCTAGCCTAAGGCAACCTAACATGTCGAATGTAATATTTTACAACATTCCTGTCCTGTCGTCGCCTGCTTCTCGATGGGGAGATTATATACGTCTATAACGTTGTATATCCTAACCTAACGCAACCTAACATTTGGGATGTAATATTTTACAACATTCCTTGCATGTCAGTGCCTACGTCTCGGTGGGAACATTATATACGTCTATAACGATATATATCCTAACCTAAGGCAACCTAACACCTCGGATGTAATAGTTGACAACATTCCTGGCGTGTAGGCCCGTACTTCTCGGTGGGAACATTGTATACGTCTATAACGATATATATCCTAGCCTAAGGCGACCTAACATGTCGAATGTAATATTTTACATCATTCCTGGCGTGTCGTCGCCTGCTTCTCGATGGGAACATTACATACGTCTATAACGTTATATATCATAACCTAAGGCAACCGAACATCTGGAATGTAATATTTTACAACATTCCTGGCATATCAGTCCCTACTTCTCGGTGGAAACATTGTATACGTCTATAACGATATATATCCTAGCCTAGGGCAACCTAACATCTCGGATGTAATATTTTACAACATTCCTGGCGTGTCGTCGCCTACTTCTCGATGGGGACATCATATACGTCTATAACGATATACATCCAAACCTAAGGGAACGTAACATCTCGGATGTAATATTTTAAAACATTCCTGGCATGTCGGTCCCTACTTCTCGGTGGGAATATTATATACGTCTATAACGTTATATATCATAACCTAAGGCAACCTAACATCTCGGATGTAATATTTTACAACATTCCTGGCATATCGGTCCCTACTTCTCGGAGGAAACATTATGTACGTCTATAACGATATATATCCTAGCCTAAGGCAACCTAACATCTCGGATGTAATATTTTACAACATTCCTTGCATATCGGTCCCTACTTCTCGGAGGAAACATTGTATACGTCTATAACGATATATATCCTAGCCTAAGGCAACCTAACATCTCGGATGTAATATTTTACAACATTCCTGGCGTGTCGTCGCCTACTTCTCGATGGGGACATTATATACATCTATAACATTGTATATCCTAACCTAAGGCAACCTAACATCTCGGATGTAATATTTTACAACATTCTGGCGTGTCGTCGCCGGCTTCTCGATGGGGAGATTATAAACGTCTATAACGTTGTATATCCTAACCTAACGCAACCTAACATTTGGGATGTAATATTTTACAACATTCCTTGCATGTCGGTGCCTACGTCTCGGTAGGAACATTATATACGTCTATAAAGATATATATCCTGACCCAAGGCAACCTAGCACCTCGGATGTAATAGTTGACAACATTCCTGGCGTGTAGGCCCGAACTTCTCGATGGGAACATTGTATACGTCTATAACGTTATATATCCTAGCCTAAGGCAACCTAACATATCGAATGTAATATTTTACATCATTCCTGGCGTGTCGTCGCCTGCTTCTCGATGGGAACATTATATACGTCTATAACGTTGTGTATCCTAACCTAACGCAACCTAACATCTGGGATGTAATATTCCTGGCGTGTCGTCGCCTACTTCTGGATGGGGACATTATATACGTCTATAACGTTATATATCCTAACCTAAGGCAACCTAACATCTCGGATGTAACAGTTGACAACATTCCTGGCGTGTCCACCCGTACTTCTCGGTGGGAACATTATATACGTCTATAACGTTATATATCCTAGCCTAAGGCCACATAACATGTGGAATGTAATATTTTACAACATTCCTGGCGTGTCGTCGCCTGCTTCTCGATGGGGACATTATATACATCTATAACATTGTATATCCTAACCTAAGGCAACCTAACATCTCGGATGTAATATTTTACAACATTCCTGGCGTGTTGTCGCCTACTTTTCGATGGGGACATTATATACATCTATAATCTTGTATATCCTAACCTAAGGCAGCATAACATCTCGGATGTAATATTTTACAACATTCCTGGCGTGTCGTCTGTTACTTCTGGATGGGGGCATTATATACATCTATAACGTTGTATATCCTAACCTAAGGGAACCTAACATCTCGGGTGTAATATTTTACAACATTCCTGACGCGACGGCCCCTATTTTTCGGTGGGAATATTATATACGTCTATAACGTTATATATCATAACCTAAGGCAACCTCACATCTCGGATGTAATATTTTACAACATTCCTGGCATATCGGTCCCTACTTCTCGGTGGAAACACTGTATACGTCTATAACGATATATATCCTAGCCTAAGGCAACCTAACATCTCGGATGTAATATTTTACAACATTCCTGGCATGTCGGTCCCTACATCTCGGTGGGAACATACTATACGTCTATAACGTTGTATATCCTAACCTAAGGGAACCTAACAACTCGAGTGTAAACTTTTACAACATTCCTGACGCGTCGGGCCCTATTTTTCGGTGGGAACATTGTATACGTCTATAACGATATATATCCTAGCCTAAGGCGACCTAACATGTCGAATGTAATATTTTACATCATTCCTGGCGTGTCGTCGCCTGCTTCTCGATGGGAACATTACATACGTCTATAACGTTATATATCATAACCTAAGGCAACCGAACATGTGGAATGTAATATTTTACAACATTCCTGGCATATCAGTCCCTACTTCTCGGTGGAAACATTGTATACGTCTATAACGATATATATCCTAGCCTAGGGCAACCTAACACCTCGGATGTAATAGGTGACCACATTCCTGGCATGTAGGCCCGTACTTCTCGTTGGGAACATTGTATACGCCTATAACGTTATATATCCTAGCCTAAGGCGACCTAACATGTCGAATGTAATATTTTACATCATTCCTGGCGTGTCGTCGCCTGCTTCTCGATGGGAACATTACATGCGTCTATAACGTTATATACCATAACCTAAGGGAACCTAACATCTCGGATGTAATATTTTAAAACATTCCTGGCATGTCGGTCCCTACTTCTCGGTGGGAATATTATATACGTCTATAACGTTATATATCATAACCTAAGGCAACCTAACATCTCGGATGTAATATTTTACAACATTCCTGGCATATCGGTCCCTACTTCTCGGAGGAAACATTGTATACGTCTATAACGATATATATCCTAGCCTAAGGCAACGTAACATCTCGGATGTAATATTTTACAACATTCCTGGCGTGTCGTCGCCTACTTCTCGAAGGGGACATTATATACATCTATAACATTGTATATCCTAACCTAAGGCAACCTAACATCTCGGATGTAATATTTTACAACATTCTGGCGTGTCGACGCCGGCTTCTCAATGGGGAGATTATAAACGTCTATAACGTTGTATATCCTAACCTAACGCAACCTAACATTTGGGATGTAATATTTTACTACATTCCTTGCATGTCGGTGCCTACGTCTCGGTAGGAACATTATATACGTCTATAACGATATATATCCTGACCCAAAGCAACCTAACACCTCGGATGTAATAGTTGACAACATTCCTGGCGTGTAGGCCCGTACTTCTCGGTGGGAACATTGTTACACGTCTATAACGTTATATATCCTAGCCTAAGGCGACCTATCATATCGAATGTAATATTTTACATCATTCCTGGCGTGTCGTCGCCTGCTTCTCGATGGGAACATTATATACGTCTATAACGTTGTGTATCCTAACCTAACGCAACCTAACATCTGGGACGTAATATTCCTGGCGTGTCGTCGCCTACTTCTGGATGGGGACATTATATACGTCTATAACGTTATATATCCTAACCTAAGGCAACCTAACACCTCGGATGTAATAGTTGGCAAAATTCCTGGCGTGTCCGCCCGTACTTCTCGGTGGGAACATTATATACGTCTATAACGTTGTATATCCTAGCCTAAGACCAGCTAACATGTCGAATGTAATATTTTACAACATTCCTGTCGCGTCGGCCCCTATTTTTCGGTGGGAACATTATATACGTCTATAACGTTATATATCCTAGTCTAAGGCAACCTAACATGGCGACTGTAATATTTTACAACATTCCTGGCGTGTCGTCGACTGCTTCTCGATGGGGACATAATATACATCTATAACATTGTATATCCTAACCTAAGGCAACCTAACATCTCGGATGTAATATTTTACAACATTCTGGCGTGTCGTCGCCGGCTTCTCGATGGGGAGATTATATACGTCTATAAGGTTGTATATCCTAACCTAACGCAACCTAACATTTGGGATGTAATATTTTACAACACTCCTTGCATGTCGGTGCCTACGTCTCGGTGGGAACATTATATACGTCTATAACGATATATATCCTAACCCAAGGCAACCTAACACCTCGGATGTAATAGGTGACCACATTCCTGGCATGTAGGCCCGTACTTCTCGGTGGGAACATTGTATACGCCTATAACGTTATATATCCTAGCCTAAGGCGACCTAACATGTCGAATGTAATATTTTACATCATTCCTGGCGTGTCGTCTCCTGCTTCTCGATGGGAACATTATATATGTCTATAACGTTATATATCATAACCTAAGGCAACCGAACATCTGGGATGTAATATTTTACAACATTCCTGGCATATCGGTCCCTACTTCTCGATGGGAACATTGTATACGTCTATAACGTTATATATCCTAGCCTAAGGCAACCTAACATATCGAATGTAATATTTTACATCATTCCTGGCGTGTCGTCGCCTGCTTCTCGATGGGATCATTATATACGTCTATAACGTTGTGTATCCTAACCTAACGCAACCTAACATCTGGGATGTAATATTCCTGGCGTGTCGTCGCCTACTTCTGGATGGGGACATTATATACGTCTATAACGTTATATATCCTAACCTAAGGCAACCTAACATCTCGGATGTAATAGTTGGCAAAAATTCCTGGGGTGTCCGCCCGTACTTCTCGGTGGGAACATTATGTACGTCTATAACGTTGTATATCCTAGCCTAAGGCCAGCTAACATGTTGAATGTAATATTTTACAACATTCCTGACGCGTCGGCCCCTATTTTTCGGTGGGAACATTATATACGTCTATAACGTTATATATCCTAGTCTAAGGCAACCTAACATGTCGACTGTAATATTTTACAACATTCCTGGCGTGTCGTCGCCTGCTTCTCGATGGGGACATAATATACATCTATTACATTGTATATCCTAACCTAAGGCAACCTAACATCTCGGATGTAATATTTTACAACATTCTGGCGTGTCGTCGCCGGCTTCTCGATGGGGAGATTATATACGTCTATAACGTTGTATATCCTAACCTAACGCAACCTAACATTTGGGATGTAATATTTTACAACATTCCTTGCATGTCGGTGCCTACGTCTCGGTGGGAACATTATATACGTCTATAACGATATATATCCTAACCTAAGGCAACCTAACACCTCGGATGTAATAGTTGACAACATTCCTGGCGTGCAGGCCCGTACTTCTCGGTGGGAACATTGTATACGTCTATAACGATATATATCCTAGCCTAAGGCGACCTAACATGTCGAATGTAATATTTTACATCATTCCTGGCGTGTCGTCGCCTGCTTCTCGATGGGAACATTACATGCGTCTATAACGTTATATACCATAACCTAAGGGAACCTAACATCCCGGATGTAATATTTTAAAACATTCCTGGCATGTCGGTCCCTACTTCTCGGTGGGAATATTATATACGTCTATAACGTTATATATCCTAGCCTAAGGCAACCTAACATCTCGGATGTAATATTTTACAACATTCCTTGCATATCGGTCCCTACTTCTCGGAGGAAACATTGTATACGTCTATAACGATATATATCCTAGCCTAAGGCAACCTAACATCTCGGATGTAATATTTTACAACATTCCTGGCGTGTCG